>JANPWX010000011.1:8020112-8151401 GCA_024734555.1 Trochalopteron elliotii
GGGGTCATCTATGCTATGGTTCTTTGGATCTTAAAAATATAGATGCTTACAATTTATAAAAAAAATGAATGAATAAGGTACCCCTTTCATCTAGAAAACCAGCCTAAACAGAAAACTTGTAAAGAGCTTATTCATAAAGAGGAAGCTGATGTGGTATTCCCTGTGGGAATAGACTGACTACCATGAAAATGGACCACAGGATCCCAGCAAGCTGTAGGTTTTTGTTTTATGCACCTAAACTCATACAGGATGGAAAAAAAATGCCTTTCTTTCCTCTGTGTCACTTTGTTTTTATATTCTCCTGTGTTGGTGTAATGGCTCCATTCTCCAGGAGGAAAACCAGCAGGCTCTTTTCCCTCTGGAGTTCTGAAGCTCTGGAGTTTGGTTTCTGAAAGTTGCAGATGAAAAAGTGAGGATAAGGGCAGACCTCATTGAGAAAGAACTGTTTTCCCTTTTAAGCTTATCATCTAGGAATCTTTTCTTTCAGTTTTCACTTAAACATGCTCACAAAAACAAAACCACCTGTCCCTCTCTTGGGTGGAGAGATGAAACACTACTTTGTTGGGTTAGAAAAGGAAGTTGCAATATGTCCTTTCAGATAAATTATATAATGATCTCACTATGAAGTCTCATCTTACACACAAAGGTAAAAAAGCACTACTCTAAAACACTGGATTGTCCTGCATTTTGCATAGCATAGAACTCTATCAGACATCTATCAGAAGAAGATTCTTGTGAGTCTTATGGATAAACATTTTAACTCAACACTAGTGTTCACAGTAATAATTTGCCATGGGCTTCCAAATTTTTACAACCTGTTTCTTCCTTAAAAAAGATTTCTTGAGATGTCTGTCCCTTTCTCAGTAGCTGTGCACTCACAGCAAGTGGAAATATTATTTGTACAAAAAAAAAAAAAAAAAAAAAAAAAGATAAAAGAGAGCTGCACGGAGGTATTTTTCTTTCCAAACCATCAGGTTTGACAGTTCTGTTTTACACTTCTGGAAGATTCTCAACAGTGCCTCACCCTAACTGGTTTGTGAGTGACCTACCTCAGTCACACCATAAAGAGTTAGCAAACTCAGCCTAAACTGTGACTTCCCAAGATGCTTATTTCATGGTTATTCCAGGAAATTAATTGGGGTACATTGGACAAAAATTGCAAAGAAGCTGGAGAAGTGTGGTTGTCCCACTGAAAGAATAAATAAGAACAGGAGTTTAGTCTTCAAGGACAGCCAACAATTCAAAAGGACAAACTGGCATCATTTTAGTCACAGTGCTAATGGTAGGCAAACATAAAAAAAACCCTAGATCAGTTAGCATTTAGCACACAGAAAGCTCAGTGGCTTTGTTGAACAGCTTTGGACCATGAAACTTGTGAAATTTCTGCAGGGGTGTTAGCATTTCCTGGCTTTGGCAAGGCAGGAAGTATTGCACAAAACGGCCCTTATCAGGGTATTTTGGTGCTGCCAGTCCCAGTGCCAACAAAATCCAAGAAGTCTCAGGCAATTATAAAGGCTAACACACAAAAGAAAAAAAGTGGAAATCTGAATATAGAGAAAGCATAAAGTTACAATGCTTTTTAAAAATTTAAACCAACACAAGTCTACCCTGAATTAATGGGTTTCCCCTTAATTTCAATAGTGTCTTGCATTAAACAAGAAACAGCAGAGAAATACTTGCCTTGTAAATATTTTAGCAGAAAACATGCTTTAAATAATTGGCCCTAGTGAAAAAAATCCAGAGCTATGTATATTACAAGGCAAACATTAATAAAAACATGTAGGGTATGATAATAGTAAGGAACTAATTGATCTCCCAGTTACATTATCATTATTATTTGCTACATATTAATGATGCTTTGTATAAGATGCTTTATTTCTTCCTTTAAAAGGATTACAATCTAAACTAACACAGACCCAGAGCAGATGGTATAAACAGGGAAGGTAAAAGTAGAGAACAATAGACAAGCCCAATCTACATATATTCCATCTGTTTAAAATTAATGCTTTCATCACATTTTGTTGGAAATAAAAATTAGTATCTCCACCTGGTCATGAGAGAAGTACATGGATGGAAGGGAAAAATGCTGACTCTGTGGTCAGCTTTCTTTCAACAAAAAAATATTCCCAGGCATCCTTATAGGAGTAAGGGCAGGTGAACAGCTGACAGGATGAAATGTCAGTCATTCTCCATAGCATCATCCCGACCAGCCCACTAGAAATTTTAAGCATAATTCAATGATAATGTATAAGAATTAATTATAGTGATACATCCTGAATCTTTCTGACCAGGGACGATGCATCTATGCTCTCAAGAAGAGAGATAAATTTCTGCCAAACCCTTACTTATTTTTCTTTCTTACTTTTGAGTTTGCTACAGCACCTTAGTGGTGAAAAGCCTTATAGTTACAAGGCATGGATCTCTCTTTAGAGCTGTGGAGGGCCCTTTCAACAGCATGTGAACATTCAGTGCTGAAAAATACTTCACATTGGCTTGGCTGAAGGCAAAAACTGGAATAACTCAAAGTTAATATGCCCACATCAGAACATGTGAGATAAATGAGAATGAATGACATGGAGGGCATTAACCTTTTAAAGCTTCTCTGCCTCTTCATTCAGGCTGCAAAATACATGTTCTCCTGTTATAGCTATCCGTGGTTCACTATTTCCTTACTAACAGCTTACACCACTCAGAAACTGTGCAGTGATGGTTTCCTTTGTAATACACTTCCCAAAGGCCCTGGAGCAGAGTAGGAATTGCAGCACACTAGGAAAGCAGGTACACATGCTTTCATATATGGGACAGATCCAAATAGAAATTCATTAATGTAGGAAAAATTGAAGCCATGATGTCCACATCAACTTCTACACAGAGATCTCTATACAGATAGAATGAAAAACAAAATCTAGGTCTTTCTGCAAAGCAGAAGAATTTGAGGGTGATGAAATAAAAAGAAAGTGGGCAAAACAGAGAAGTTTTTCAAAGCAATTTCATTATTGCATATATTTGAACAAAATCCAAATAAAATTCAAGGTATTCCGTGAAGAGCACACACACCCACCCAAGTCTGACTACCTGTGTGTTTGTGCATTGGAAACCTCTCATCACCAGCTACCCAACATCATGTCCCTCACAAGTCCTCTGACAAAGCCAGCACCCACTGTGTTCCCAGCCACTCTCATTCCCTGACACTACCTCCACAGCACTCCTCTGCCTCCATCTACTGCTTCAGCCAGAGGCAGCAGATCCAGCCGCTGGTTTCTAGTCAAGAAAATGCTTGCTGGCCAGGCAATTTTTGCTGATTGACTGGTGACAGTCTGATAGCACTGATCACTGCTGAGCTCGTCGTGCAGCCTCTCCCTTCCTGGGGGCACTACTTGGTGTCCCTTTCCTTCTCCCTTTCTATTCATCTGATTTTCACACAACCTGTTGGAATTCGATGGGTGAGATTTCTGCTTTTCTGCCTAATTCCGAGTCATCTTCCCCGATTTCAGCATCATGGTTGAGAATCACTGGAGGATGCACACAAAGCGTAACTTCAGAACATTGTTTCTGGATGACACCCAAGCTCTTAGAGAGGCATATAAAGGTGTCCTGGGTTGTGGTGTAGAACGTGCACGGAGTATTCTACCACCATCTTCATGAACTGTTGAAACCAATTGCTGAAGCAGCATTCTTCCAGACTCTCCCCTCCCTCTTTCTGTTAGGGCGTCTTTTGTTAAGGTGTCCTCTGCTAATGGGTCTTTTGATAACGTGTTTTCTGTTAATGGCCTGCTGATGACTTACAGATAACTCCCACCAGGAGTTATCTCCTGTTAATGGGCCATCAAGGACCCCCCTGTATGACTCATTATTCCATTGTGAGATGCTCCACCCAGGGGGAGGAGCCAAGCATTCTCACCTGCATATAATCTGGGATCTGGGACAATACGGGGTACCTTACCCACTGGATCTACAGAGGATCAGAGCTACCAGACCTTTCTACGGGATTGCTGCTTCCATCATCTTGCTCAGGTTGTATTCTGACTCTGTCAGAGGTCTTTTGTATTATTGCATTTATTTTATTTCTTTTTTTTTCTTTTCCTATTAAATTGTATTTCTGACTTGGAGCCTCTCACTAGTTTTGCTTTCAAACCATCACAAAAGGCTCTTCAGAGAAAATGTTGCTGACCAGAATTGGTACCAAACACTAAGAACGATGGGATCAGTGCTGATCCTCTTCGTTGTCCTTTGAGTTTGTGGCGGGTCCGTGACAACTCAATTATATTATAAAACAATAGCAGTGTAGCTGTAGTGAACATATCTATTCTATACACCATGGTCAAGTCTCATAGGTGAATAGTGATACTATGAATTATTTTCTCTATATTCAAAGACAGCTCTTCTACAGAGTAATCTCACAACAATGAACCTCTGTTGCTAGTTACATTTATTTTATTTCAGTGCAATATCTCAGCTTTGGCATAACCCAGCAACAAGCTCAATTGATGAAGTCTAACTGAAAAAAAAATGTACTTTCTGAGCAAGTTAGTTCTAGCATCTCTCTGAATAGGATTAGATCAGTGAATCTTTGCAATTCTGCCATTGGTCTTGTGTTTGCTGTGGGTTCTCCAAGCACTTGTGCCTCCAGAGGAGAATTTTTCCATGTCTTCATTGGTTGCTCGACAGTAACTCTATTTGATAGAGCAAATTGATGAACCCCAAATTAGAAAAATATATATTTTTAAAAAGATCTTTCTTCTCATTCATTCCTCAACTCTTTGCAAATATTCCTAGCTTGCAGTCTCTTAGTTATGGTGTTTATAAAGGATGAGTGATCCCTTAGAATCTTAATGAGATCTGCAGAAACCAGAGAAAACAAAATGATAATCAAAGGCAGGGTGGAGTTATAATTGCATTCTAACACTAGCATTTTCACAAGAAAAAGGCCATTCTAACTTATACATAGGATGGATTTTTTTTTTTGAGACACTTAAAGAGCTAAAAAATAGATAACAAGATGGGAATAATTAAGCAGTTCTTCAGAAATCTTTTGAGATAATGAGTTGGATACCAGTCAACAAATTCTGCAGTCTTGGTAAAGGTAGAGGAGCAAATATTGCTGCTTTTCAAAGGATATGCAAGAAAAGTCTGTGGGATGTCAATTTGTAAGGAAAGATGATAGTAACAACGTTTTATAGCAAGAACAGAGATGTTGCTGGACATAAATGTTCCCACACACCTTCACTTGCAATAAGCTTTTGAATAATAAGTTGAATAAGTTGAAGAATAATATGTAGGATTTTATTTGATAGAAAATTTTAAAGGTTTTTTTCCCCTTTTTCTTCAGGGAATCAGGTTGAAGAAGAGAACCTGACAAAAAAAAATTACATTGATTTGTCAGCAAAAATTGAGGTTTGTTCTGGATTCTTTTTTGTACCATTTATGATACACATAGGGAAATAATTGAAAATATTTTTTCACTTTAGGTTAACAGTTCACAAAAACAGGAGTTTTCTTCTAAAACATACTATATCAGAAGTGTCAGTGTAAGCAGAGCACTGAATCCGTGTCCCATTTACTTTTGGGAAATTGTGCATAAGCTGCTAAAGATGCAGACAACGTGTTCTGAACAGATATTTAGTGGGTAATACCAAACTGAAAGAAACTGAAGCTTGTGCTGGTATACAAAACCTATGCCCAAGTAGAATAAATAAGATCATTTTAGGAAATGAAATATAGCCTTCAAGTCAATTAGAAAAGGTATAGACAACAAGGCTGGATATTGTAGCCGAACACTAGAGAAGACAAGGGAAGAGAAAAATCTGAGAATTCTTGTAAACTTTATGTCATAGAAATGGACAAGGCAGAGCACAGCAATCATAAAAATTCCAAAAGTTGTACTCTAGGAATCTGTTAGGACATCAATCTTTAGACACTGACATCAATTTGGAGTTTTGTTAGAAATTCCAGGTAGTAACATATGATCTCTAAATATTGATGAGAATGTATTAGTATTCAGAAGGGATTAACTGATTTCCTGCTGAAGGCATTGGAAGCCTTTGGTGGTCAGATTTTTAAAAATTAAGGTGTTTATTTTGATTTTAAGGACTGTGAACTTAGCTTGTTCAGAGTTTGATCAGATAGGTTAATTGATTATATAGCTGTAAAGAAATTCCAGAGTATATCCTTTACACCTGATTATGCCATAGGAAATAAATCGCTAAATGGAATCTCCTAGGGTTTTTTGTTTGTTTGGTTGGTTTTTTTGTGTTTGTTTTTTGTTTGTTTTTTTTTTTTTCCTGACACAGTGTTAGATAGGAATTTGAGAATCTAGATAGAAATGAAAAATCCCTTTCTCCGTGCCTGGTCTTACTGACTTTTCAGCAAAAATATGATTAAATATTTACAATGTTGATACTAAGATTTTGAAATAACACTAAAATATTTACTACATAATGTATTTTTCTTTGTGCCTACAGCTGCTTTGTGCTATCAGTGATGAAACCACATACTATAGAAAAGCAGAGGCCTATTAGATCATCTCCTGTGTCTGCTTCCCTCCTCCAAAACCAGATCACTCCTCCCTGCTTGGAATTTTCAAAATGGCCCCTATGTTTATGTTTATCAACCTGAATTCCCTGTTTTTCAAGACTATGGTTAAAATTTCTGTGCATTTTGATAACAAAAGCTTCCATAAGAAAAGCAACAGAGCTTCTACCTTGCAAAGCTATTAAAAATATCATCATTAAAACTTTTTACAACCATTTTCAGTTTTCCCAATGGTTAGAATCAGCAACAGCATAAAGAGATAATTGCTGAGTGACAATGGAATAAATTCAACCAAACTGCAGTATGCTAATGTTATGCAACATTACTTTGTACACATATTTATTAATATGAGAGACCTTTCCTTTTTTACCTCAGACCACTTTCATCAGATTCTTAGTGGAAATGCTGTCATTTCTGAAAGGAACTGTCTACATGGTATTGAATGGCACCACGTGTCTCTAAATGCTGATTTTCACCCCTCTTTACCTATTACGCTTGTCACAGGAGTCTCTAGCCTGAAATCAGCATAAATGAGTGTGGCTGGCACTGTGTGCATGCACAGTCACACAGCCTCATCTGTGAATCTGCAGCAATTAATTATATTTATAGTGAAATATCTGCAGAACATTTGCATGTATGAATTATGTATTGAGGAAAAAGCAGTACACCATGGTTTATGCATTTTTTGTTCTCATGAGAGCCCCTTTGTATCTGTAATATATGCTATGAAGCAAACCAGATTTTTACTAATTTGTCTATCATCTTAATGATGAAATATAATTTTAAATAAAGATATTATTTTTAGAAGTGTTTTTCAAATAGCTATTTATCATTATTTTACCCTTACATTTTCAAATAAATTGTCCATTACTCTTTAATGTATTTTTTCTTTAACATTAAATTCTTCTAGCAAACACGAAGGCAAAAAAACGTGAATCATCAATGAGTACAGGCCAGAGTTTAAGGCAATGAAGGATGCATGAAATATAAGCATGATGTGATTATCCCTCTTATTATGGTTATTACAATACATAATGAGCAGTGTCAGTCTGTTATCTTATCATTTTATTATTTTGTGGATTCACCCAAGAGTAAAATGTAAATGTAGCAACAGAAGTAATGAGTCAATGGGCTGGGAAGCATGATAAAGAAATAATAAGAAGGTAGTATGCTGCAAAGACTATTCTGAGCTAGACTAATTGTATGCTCTGAAATTAATTATCTGCTACAAATATGACAGGTGGCTACATTAGCTGTGAAAGAAAACAGGACAGAATATTCAGAAAACCTTTTTTCTTTGCTGAAGAACTTCTGGAGACAATATTGAAGATTCATACACTAAAATTAATCTCCTTGAGGGTCCTGTTAAGAACTTATTCTTATTTTTCACATACTGTCCTAAATAGAAGTGCACCAAATACAGCTTTCAATTTTTCGTTAGTGCCTGTATATGAATGACTAACTTTCATTTTCAGTGTACATCAGTATTTTTCCAAGAAGCAAGAAAAAATACCTAAGAAATAACAAGAAATTAGATTTCTTTTCAAAAATGGTATTACATAGAGTAGCTTTAAAAAAATACAAATGAATTTTATTAAAACCCCAATTTCTTTAATGATAGGGCCAGAATTTATTGCCACTCTCTCATGATGTGGCTATTACATATACTCCATGAGCCTGTTTGCTTGGGTAGAGTTTTGCAGCCTGGAGAAAGATTCCAAATATTAAAACTGAAATTATTTAAATTAAGTCTTCTGTGAATATTGGTCCCTAATTATCCTAGTTGTTTACAGTTACCACAGAATTTTCACAGATTAATACCAACCATTAAAAACTAATAATTATTATAACACTTGAGGAGAATTCTAAGATGAGATTGTTTTTCTTGCAAAATCACCATCAGCATAGCCACGCACTCCAGTGTTCCTTAATTTATTTTGCTGTAGAACAGTACTCAGCCTGGAATTATCTTAGTTCGAGAGGAGGAGGGGATTATATTATTCTTCAAGGTTCTGTTGCAGGCAACATATTAACATTCATTGACCTTGCAGTGGCAATTTGTACTGATGAGCATCATTATATGACTGGTATATTAAAGCAGCTTATTAGAGATAGGAAGCATCCTATGCTATTCAGAGACGCTATTACCATTTGAGATGTGGCTGTCATGGAGTCATATCATACATACAGGAGATATTTGGAACAGTGGAAAACTACTAGAATAGCCTGGCTAAGCCATCAAGTTATCGTAGCTCACAGCTCAACCTTTAAAAATCAGATCACATGAAAAATTCACATTGATACCTTTCTGGTAAATAAATATCACATCTTTCCAGTTTTAACTACAGAACTACCTTCTATTAGTGGATGAGTAAAAATTAAATGGTATAGTGAATGAGAAATGCATGTTTGTGAGTACAGAGTCACTCTCCGTTCTGACCATGGAGATGCTGGCCGAAAATAGAACTGTGATTGCAGTATTCTAAATAGAGAGTCACCCTGCAAGCTCTTCTTAGGAGGTGCAACACATCTCATTACCACATTTTGGAAGAAATATGTTCTTAACAGTGGATTTTCTTCTTGTATTGAGGCCATGAATATAATTACCACTTGATAATTTACAGTGTGCCAACTGTTTTACTGCATCTAGTAAGCAATAAAGCACTAAAGGGAACGTGAAGTTTGTGGCACCTGCAACTCATTAAAAGGGCACTCTCAGAAACAAAGTGTTTAGTTATCATGTAGTGTTTGGCTATACACAAGTGCTTGCCTATCCAATGGCTGTGCCAGCTGAAGCAGCTGGGCAGAGCATCACAAACTTCAATCTTGTAATGACCCATGTACACAGTAACAAGAGTACGTGGCCACGGACAAACCTTTACATTTTTCCTTTTAATTTTAAAGATCCTTGAAGTTACTTTCACAAGAATCTGAAAAGATTGGCTAAAACCCATGCAACAGTAAACTGGTTATAAATATTTGGGTGCAACTTTTAAACCGGTAATTCTTCAACACAATATTGTGAGCCTTTGGGCTTTTGGGAAAAAAGCAACACTAATGTGAAACATTAGAAGCATCCAGTAACGTGGAAGATATTAAGCCTTATGGGTACTGCCTGTAGATAGTTTGTTCATGATTCACAGTTGCTCGTACTGCATGAGTCATCCTAAAGTGGATAATCAGCAGTCTTTCAGCCATTTTCCTTTTCCACCAGCAAGGACTTTGTAGGCTTAAATTAATGCGAGGCTTTAAAAAGTAGCTGAGAGAAGAGAATTCTGTTTTTATAGAGATCAATATAAGTAGAAATTAATCTTTTTAAGAACTAAGTAACTCACTGTTGAATGCTTTTCTATGCTTTCTACTGAGAAACCAGTCAGGTCTCCCTTTTCAGAATGAGGGGGTCAGTTTACAGCAACAGCTTTGTACTTCAGCATTCGATGCAGGCATGTAGTACATGGAAAGTAGCAATTAGAGTTAAGTGAAAAAAGAAGAGACCCATATTTGTTACTCATGGTTGAAAACTGATCCAATTAAAGTCTGTTAAATTGACCCATTTTACACTAGGCTAACCCTGAATAGGGCTCTGGATAGAGTTTTTGGGTGTGTGCCAGAGCAGGGACCATTGAATATACACTTTCACACAGGAAGTGGCAAATATCCTGTAATGGGATGGAATGATATCAGGACCAGCTTTCCAAGTAAGAGTCTGAAGCCTAGCCCCCTAACCTTGCAGTAGTCAGAGAATACTGTTTTTTCCTCTTTGCACATTCACTGCACAGTGCAAAATATTTTTGCATTTGTGAAAATGTAGGCAAGCCTTTACCTGACACTGCTTCCTACTAATAAATTATTCTGGTTGTGCTTCTTTCCACACTTTTGTTCTTTTATCCTTCTTATCATGAGGCAATTCTAAGAAAAAAGCAAAGAATAGATTGTTAATTGTAACAGACTGATTACTATGGAGATGTGTTAGCATCAACATGGAGCTGATCACGATCAGAATGTCCTTTCTGTGGATGTTTTGTGAGTTTTGTAAAAATAATGAAAAATTCAAAATGAAAAAACTATAATTTGTTTTTTAAATGATCCTCAATATACTGGAAAAAGAATGAACATACTGGACCAATAATCTGTAAAACTTGCCTTGAAAGAAAACAACCATTTCACGGATTTTTTTTTCCCCTACTGCAATGGAAAAACAAGATAACCCTATAAGTCCTTCCCCCTCACTCTTGTGTACAGTCCTATTTCAATCTTTTTAAGTGCTGAAAGAAAAGTCATTATTATAGAACGACAAGGCATCTTCTGAGTTTTTTAATTGCACCTGGTGAAACAGGGACAGATCTGTCTCCCAAAATAGTGATTCAGCACTTAACTCAGTGAGCCAAATGTAGTCTTTGTGACTCATGGATCTTCAGCAGGGTTGTAGTGGGAATTATTCTGTTCCAATAGACTTAGCTGCTTCTTCAGAATGCCACCTACTTTTATCATTTTAATTAATATTCCAAGGCTAACCTCCAACTCTCAACCCTCAAGCAGTTTCTGTTTAATTCATCATTTATTGCTGCTGCAATTTCTCTTTTGACGTAGTCCATTGTTCAGATTACTGTTCTCAACAATGTTTTATAAATTGCCCAATTTCCTAAATAATAGCAATCATTTTTCTCAGTTACACCTTAAAGGAGAAGCCATCATGCAGAAGCATTTTCCACCTTTTTGTTGGCACAAAGGAATGGGAATTCCTCTCCTTTATGGACAAAAAGCAGCTTTGAGGTTTCTCCCAAACATTGCAACGAGAACATGCACTGCAGTAGCTTAAGTAGGAATAGGACTTTTCTGTTATCACAGCAGTGAATCAACTGTTTATAATATTTGCTTCATGGCAGCAGAGAACTCAGGTTGGATTATATGAAACTTATCATTAAAGAAAGCAAAGTAACAACAAAACTCAGAGCAGGAGAAGGAGATTGGTATTTCAGTGACACAGTTTGGAATAATTGTTTTCTAATTCTCTGTTAATTTCCTTAACTTTGTCTTCTTGAAGCAAAAAAACCAGTTTTCACTTTTGGAGGTTGAATGTCATCAAAGCCCTCAGCTTTACTGTGCTTTATAAAGGAGTAGCCTGAACTTTTGTGAGATCCATGCAAAAAAATCCCAATCACTGGGTAGGTACATGAATATCTGCTTAATGTCAGAGCTTGGCTTTGCCAATTTCCTGGTAGCGGGAGCCACAGGAGAAAGTGCTATAAAAGCCCACAAATCTTTGTTAGTATTTAGATACAAGAATATCAATGAACAAAACAGAAAATCACTATCTGCAAGACTCAATCTATTCTTGTTTAGGTCCATATAAATTAGAGATGTCCAAGCACAAAACCTCATAACATTCCACGGAAGAGAAGAGAAAGCCTCAGCTAAGCTGATGCTCTGCAGCACAACCTTGTGTTGGTTGCCCACAGAGCCTTCCCCCTGCTGCAGTCTGGGTGGGCTTGTGCTCAGGGGAGCACAGATTGCAGAGCACTGCACAGACTTTTTTTATCTTCTTACTCTCATTGTACTTATCCACTAATGTAAATATTTCCAAAACAATATCTGAATTGTACAGTCATAAATGCATAGGCTGGCAAATCTTCTCAGCTGCATTAGTCACTTCAACTGTATGTCTGAAAATTTGGTTTGGATGAAAACATTTACAAGTCTAAACTCTGTGCCCCATCATGCAGCTGCTGAAAATTCCAGCCCCAAATATTCTTATCAGATAACACCTAATCCATGCTTTATTCTAACTGCATACCAATAAAATCCTTGAAAGAAAAACTGCAAGAATGAGAACAGTTCACTATGTTTTTCAAAACAGGATCCAGAGATAATGATTACTTCTTTAGTCTTGGCTTATAGATGTACATCCCTTTACTGACTCTGCTTATAGATGTTAGGATGGATTATTATTACAGCTGCTAATTGGGAGCTGGATTTGAGCACTTACACAGCTTTTTCATTGGTTGCCATCGAGTTATTATACAAATTGACAAAATACACCTATGTGGTATAGCTGCAGTAACATAAAACTCATTTTTAGCAATAGAGCAGATTTCCTCCAGCATTTGTCTTGCTGCTTAGCAGTTCAGAAGGAGCAAAATGGGACAGAGAACAGGAAGGAAATGCCCAGAGTGTCTGGAAAGCCTCTCATTTCAATCTTTGCCTGCACCCAAGAGGTGAACACTAACACGGGTTGGGGACCGTGCTCTCCTTGGAGTGAATGCTAATTTAAACTTTCACTGTGATCTGATATGCTTTAAAATGCAGCAAATCCCTTATTTATGAGTATAAAGGCCATGAAAGGGCTTTAGAATCTAACCCTAGGGGGCTCTTCAAGTGCATGAACCCAGCAATGTTTAACACTTACACTTAGTCTTGAACAGTTGCTTGAAAAGGATAGAGAAAAATACCCGGTAGATGCCCTTTTTTCTGAACAATTGAGAAAGCTTCTTGCATGAAATGAAAAAAACCCATTTTCTTACAAAAACGCTTTCTGGTACTGTAGCTATTGCACTTCACTATTTAGAATTCACATTCCTAGAACAGAGCTGTTGCATACATTTTTTATGACATAATCTTTCACATAAATGCAGTTCTTGGAATGCTGACAGGCCAATAAAGAAGCCTTGCTGTATTGGGGGAACAAAAAACATTTCAGGTCTAATATCAAAAGAGTTATTAAATGTCTCCTTTGATTTTTGTGATGTGAGCTTTCCCAAGTAAGTCCATAGCGCTGGCAATAAGACATTACATAAATATAGAAAGGAGATGTATTCTAAAAGCTACAAGCAATTAAAAGGCAGTGTATTCTTCAACTAATATTTGAAATATGTTCCATGAAAAACAAACATAATAAATTAATTCTGTTAAGCTGATGCAGGGTCAGATAAGGTACACCAGGATCAATAGTTATACTGCTATAAATACTGGTTTGAAATTGCTTCACTGACTTACATTTTGCTTTTGAAAATGTTTGTGTTGCTCCTAACAGGACTACAAAAGAGTCCTTTCATAAAATTCTGGTGATTCTCTGCGATGGTATTAGACCCCAGTATGGGGTGTTCCCAGCAGTTTGCTTTCCTTCCTCCCCTCCTCCACTGCCCAGGGTTAGCATCCAGACCAGCCCCAGTAAAAAATATATTAAGAACTTTCATCCCCAATGTTCACAGCCAGAAGCATTGGCATTTGCTGCCATTGGTCTTGGGTTAAAAAACATGCCAAATAGTGAATGTGGAGAACACGTGGAGGCTGACATGCAACAGGTATTTGCTTTTGCCTTCCTTGTTCCAAAGGAAGCATTCTCTCCAGAATTGGGGCAAACTGTTGCTGGGACTGGGAAATGCTCAAAATATCCCTCCCTGCAGGAAACCCTCGCAGGGCTGATCTACAGGCATCCCAAGAATTGTGATTCTTGACAAACTGCAGTATAAATTACTGCAGCATTACTCTGACTCTTCCTGAGACTATGAAGCACACAAAGACTACCATAGCTGCTCATTTTCATTAGTGCTTCCTTCTTGAAAAATAAAAGAAAGCATTCTAATAGCACATGACTATGCAGCAGATTCAGACACATCAAATTAATAGCTGCCTCACACGTATTTCTAAAAAAAAATTGTAACAAAATAAAAATAATTTCTGGTACAAACCCAGGCTACATATTACAGGCTGTTTGAAAAGGGAATACTTCCCCTCTTCAAGCAAACTATCTAGCTGCTATTTCCACCTGAAAGTCTTGGCAAGGGTAGGAGCTATCAGTACCTATTCTTCAGCTTTTTCAACATCTACATGAAAGTAAATATTCAGTACCATTTAAGCCCAGCCTTTTTGTGGAGCCAATCCCTCCTGAGCAAATTTACCAAACCAGTAAGCTGTATCTTTCTCAAACTGAGTACTCTCACCTGCAGTTCTAGCTCTGTTTTGCCCCTGACAGCCTACAAGTGAGGTCAGAGATAAGTCACTGAGGACAGCAGGCAGCTCCAAGTCTGTTTGGGAGCTTTATAACGCTGTCTTGTTCTAGAAAGCTAAAAACATCTAATCCAGTCCCATCCAAGAACAGGAGCAATATCCAAAATGTGATACGACAATTTCATTAGCAGAACTAATTAGCAAAACCATCTTTTGTATCATACCCACTAGTTAGTGGAAATCAGCATTTCACCCAACAAGTATAGGCATAATTACACAGGAGGAACATTGTACCAAACAATTCATTTCCACATTAAAAATGTACAGGTGAAAAATGTACAGGTGTGGAACATAGGATTTGCCCCAGCATATAAGATTGATGGTCCAGTGCTTCAGCTATCCCATTTTAGATAGTAGTTAGTATTCCATCATCTGATGAAGAACCACTGAAATGAACTATTGTGGATTTCATCATGAGAAAAAAATCCTAATAACTCACCCTTAGTCAGTAAAGCCTGTCTAAGGAATCAGGAGGAAGCTAAAAAATTCAGAGTATAAAACATTTCATAAAATTGTACAGAGATTAAAGATGAAAAGGATAAGGAGATTTTAAAAAAAGCCTAACATTTATACTGCATGGAAAGACAAAAAATATTCATCCTCATCATGCAATCAAGTGGCAAGCAAAAAGAACTAACATTCATTCTGAATATAAACTGATTTATTTACATGGGACAGCAAAATTACTATGAAGTGATATTAGCTACAATCCCATAATTGATACAATCAGAAAGCAGGAGGGCTCAGCAGAGGGGGCACAGCACCACCTGTCATCTTGCTTCCTGGGCTGAGTTGGCTCAATTATCTTGAGTTTGGCAAAGAAGAAATACACAGCAAGGGAGGTGTAAAACATTCAATTCATCTCATCTCAAGTCACATAATTTACAAATTAAGATTAAAATTCAAGGTCTGGATGAGTCATAAATCCTTAGGGCACTTGAAACTGTTGTGTAAGAGAATGTGAATAACAAATATAGGTATGTTAGACTACTTGATAAATACATATAAATATATCTTAATTTATTTTGTAAAGTCAGAAAATAAATTACATTGAGTGGTTCCAAGTACTGACTTGTTAGCATTTATATCTCTGTTCCAGATTTATATATTACTTTTGAATGGTATTTTTTTCCTTTCTCTCAAAGTATAATGATTAGTTAATTGATATTTGTATAATTTCATGGAAGTAAAATGTACTATGCATAAATGAAGAATTACACTGATGAAATCTTTTTTTTTTTAATAATTCAACATCTTGTTACTGAGTGGCACATGAATTCATGACTTAGGAACCTCATTCCCACTCTTTTGCCTTAGACATGGTCCGAAAGACTAACTTCTAATTACATGGAGGCCTATTATATGACAAAGACAATAAACTGCTTCTCAATTCTGTAAGTGTAGACCAGGCTTTGCTCAGCATTGTATGTGTTTACTCCATGCCTGTTCTCAGGGGCTAAAAAGGAAACGCTTCATTCCCATATAAGTTCATTTTACTCAAAAATTTTCCAACAATATCTTTTCTTCCCTCCTTTACAAAACCACCAGATTAAAACATGACAGAGCTAAAATGATAAATGAATATTCTGTCCTGATTTTCAGGGGAATCTTTTTCTTAATACTGCAGACCTAAGTATTTAGACAACAGGCTAAATCCAGCCTGGGTTTAAAAGCTGATGAAATTTACCCAGTAGCTTATCCTGAGTGGAAATTAAAACCATGTACTTTATACTGACTTCTTATTCAAATGCCAGTTGTTAGCTACTCTTACATTGCATTCCATACTACAAAGACAGAAATCTAAATCTCACCGAAAGAAAAAAGATATCCACATTGCTCATTGCCATTTTACCATCAAACTGCAGATTTTCTCAGAAAGAAGTATTGTATGTGCCAACTACACAGTTGTAGACACTTCAGAAAATTCTTATGAAATCATAGAAAGGACACTCTTATTAATTTAACACTTTCTTGATTTCCTTCAAGTCATCATTCATTCTCATAAAAGACTAATCATCATAGAAACATATTCTACAAACACATACTAGCCTTTAAGATGATTGAGAGTAATTGCTTAGCTCTGTGCAAAAGTGACATGTAGACATTTTTATTCACAGAGGGCTGATTACATGGACCATAATGTAGTTCTTCATTTTTTTTTTGACGAATTATTTAGTCCAGACTCCTTCTGGAAGCTGCATTCACCTATTTTTTATATCTGTCCTTGAAAAATATGATTTAGAAACAAGAAGAGAGTTTCATGCTGTGAAAAAGGGAAATTCTCTACAGGGACTTTTTGATTTTTCTGAAGACTACTTTGCTTGAAGCTGTGGATTTTCCTCCTATTTGCCAGCTGGATTATTTTATCAGTGAAAACTCTTAGTTTAGATGGTTCAAACAATAATTTGTGCTTGAAGAGTTTACTCAGGTTTTCAGTTAGGGTAAGCTGTGGAGAGTGAGGCACAATGTTGTGAGATGGCATTGTCTGATGTAGCTGTACTACTCACGAGAGTACAAGCTAATTCTCAGTATAGACCATGCAGAAGTGATTGCACAGTGTGAGTTCAAGTTTCCAGTAAGGATGGAAGAAACTGGCAATAAGTCTGAAATTTGGCAAGATTTTATCAGTTCCTTTTGCAGGGCTACTTAGAATTTCACTCTGTGGAATATTTCAAGCCTGGCAATGTTTTGAAGGGAGCAGCTTGCAAAATCAAGTTTTAGCTTGGAGTTTTATTGGCTGATAGCAGGGAAACTGTAGCAACAATTCTGAAGAAGTGGTATCCCATGAAGCACATGACTGAGAACAGGATGGGAAAGAACCTGAGAGTGCCTGAATTTTCTCTCCCCAAACTGAAGCTGATGAACCATAATATTCCATAGTCACACAGGTGGAATGCTCTGGCTCTGTTTGCTCTCAGCCCAGTCCTGCACCATCAGAAACACCTAAAAGAGGCAGTGCTGGAGTCTCTGTCCTCTCTATTACAGTTCTTTCCTGCATCATTTCTCTGTATCTGTTTGTGATTCCATGTTTTGGTTGCATGTTGGGTTCTAGAGCAGATATCGTTGCATTGAGAATACATGGTGGCACTATAACAAAACAGTGAAGTTAACAAGGGGACACCTAGTCTGTGATTAAATAGCCAAGGTATTATGATAATACTAATAAAGTTACTAGATAAATAGATGCATGAATGCAGGTAAATGCTTGTAACATCTTCCATGTTGTTTTAGTGTAATGTGTTCTACTAAAGTGCCTTCAGATTAAATAGTGCTTTGTATAGGCACCAGCACAGGGCTTAAGTTTTGCTAAATTTTGAATTTCTTTTTCGAATGGCTAGAAAAATCAATAGATAGATACTATTTAGAATGACCCTTCTATTTTAGGGTGGCAGTTACTAAATTAAAAGGAAACCCACTCCCCCACCCCCCCCCCCAAAAAAAAATACTGAAAAAAGTTTTTTATGCCTTCATCACCCTCCAAATGAGTACCTCTGGAAAGATAAATCCAGTCCAGAGATAGACAAAGATTTCTTACAGATTTCTCTTCTCGGTATTCATCAGTCATCACTCATGTAAGCATATAAGGAACACAGAATAGATGTAGATAGGACAATTGTGACCTAAGGCCAAAAATCTTCGCTGGACATTTTAAGGGAAACCTGTAAGGTCTCTTTTTTAGGGTTTTCACTTCATAAAACAAGTTTTCCAAATAGTATTTGATTATAAACATAATTACCAATAATGGTACTTATTCTAATTTATTTTTGTTCTGTGTTTCCATTTGAACACCCATCTGGCAAAATACCCCTGCACTGAATCACTGCTGAATTCAAGATTTTGATCTTGATGTCTGTAGAACTTTGGACAGATTATTTTGAAATGGTCAAAGGATCTATCTGACCGTATTGTAAGAATGGATTCCATATTTCTGTGGATTTCCACAGAAGTGTCCCTTGGAAACAAGAAAAGATACATTACAAATGTGAAAATCTGTAACTAGAAGACGCAATAAAAAAGGTGGGGCTTATATCAATAGCAGCATAACAACACTCATGAAGATTAGATGCACTTTCCACGTTCCTCCACCAGTCTGAACAGAAGAGAATGGGACAACAAATAATAAAACCCTGGTGAAAATTCATAGCACAGATATCTTCTTTTTAAGGTACTCACACACTCTCTAACACCTGCAGCTGTCGAAATGCTTAGATAAATTGACTGATCAGGTAGGTCAGAGCTACTAAATGGAAGACATGGAAATCAGTAGTTACATGTTTCACAAAGACTGCAAGCCAATGCTGCTCTTCAACAGTCTCATCCATCAGTGGTCACCCTTTGTTAGAGAAGGCCACTGTCCAGCACTTGTACATAAAGTTTTTATTTCCTTCGTTTGTTTCTCTACCAATTTTCATAAGCTAAACTACTTTTTGGCAAGGAAAGAGGTTTTATGTATTACAAATATTTAAAGTTGTTTTCTGTGCACTTTTTTATAATCCATCCCAAATCACTCTGCATAATATATTTCAAAATCAACAGGAGTTTTAATAGTGCAGTCATCAAATTACTTCAGTTACATTTATATATATATATATACATATATATATATATAATTTTCAGTGTTTTGGGAGATTTAGAGCATTTTTGACAAGCCCAGAAAGTCCTAACTAGTCACCCTTGTCTAAACTGTTAATGCAAGGTGCTAGTTTAGGCCAGGCCCTTTTTTTTCTCTCCTGAGTCAATCACAGGACATGACCTTTAGATTTCAGTTATGTTCTCCATTTCTCATTTGCTCCTCACTGAAACTACTTAAAAATATTTGATTTTGTTTTCGTTAGGTTGTCAAAAATATGCTTCAATATTTAACTAATATGTGTAGTTTTAGAGATTGTCAGGTGAGCTGGAACATGCACGCATACGCTGGTTTTGGAATAGGACGAATTGAGCATCTCTTCAGTGTTTCCAAGTGTTTCTATCTAAGCATAAAACATTGCCTTTGGAGTAATCTTTATCATAGGGAACAGGAATTTGCTGTTTTAATTCATGATGCAATAAAGGCATTATTATCTACTACACCTATACTCATGTGCAACATGGAATTAAAATTGCTCCTGTGTCTCAACCATCACATATACATGCACAGGTGTGCAGTATTTAGATATATAAATTTATGCCATCAAAAAAATCATAATATATACTTTAATTATTCGCTGAATATATTTGGCTACTCCAATTGAAGGCTGTAGTAGTGAGGAGAGCTCCATGGAGTTTCTACCCAAATTACATACAGGATAAAGCAGTCTATGTTGGAGCAGCCAGCTATGTTCCTTCAGAGACTCCACTGTAGCTGAGAATTGCTCAAACAGTCTGTATTACTTATTTTGCTTGGCACAATCTCCACAGCTTGGAGCTGTAGGAAGAGAAAATAGAAAGTGTTTTAGGAATGAGCTGTGCTGATCCTAAGTCTCGTGAGGACGCCTCAGCACGAAAGGGTGGCTCTCTGCTAGAATTCTCTGTGGGAATGCTCAGGGCTGCCTCAACACCAGGAAAACAGTGAAGAATCTTACTGGTTATGAGTTGTTGGTGCAAAGAAAGGAAATATTGCCTCACTGTTCATATGGATCTTACCCAACAGCTTTAACATTAATATAGTCTCTTCATTGAGGGCAACTAAGGCTTATGTCCTTAAGTTAACTGTGGGACTCAGGGCTGCAAGGAGGGACCTGCAAATCAGCTGCACAAAGAACACAAATCACAGATGTAAGTACACACACACAGCTAAACAGGTAACACATGTGAAAATGAGTCTTCTTATCACAACCACGTAAATAGTTCACAGAACTGTCCTTGAAAACAATTAAGACTTCCTTCACACATGTGAGAAAGTCCTATTTACTGTCAATTTTTCTTGATTCTGTGCAATTAGCATGCTACCCTTCTACTCTCCTTTACTTAACAAGGTATCAGTCCAAAGACTGCAATCCTAGGGTTCTTTCAAACTATATTAGGCACCTAAAATATGAAATTAAAAGAAAACAGAGTTCCAGCCAACAGAAACAAGTGACTCATTTCCTTGTGAAAACACACAAGGTTTATGTTACTCTGGCAACGATGTTCACCATTCCAGAATAAAGTCTCTCTGCTCCCTTCAGAGCTTTTATATATTCCTGTTACAATCTATGTTCCACTGTGACCTGACATTGAACCAGGTTATTCAGTTATTCACAAGAGACTGTAAGTTATGCTTTAATTTAGACAGATTTTAAATCTACTTATTTGACAATGAATTAATAAATACATACATGCTTTTTCATAGTGAGGATTTCAGAGGAGGAAAGTTATTTCTGGGGCATACTGGTGATATGTGCCTTTTCAGAAGATCATGTGTTGCCATGATAAACTGGAAGGGCTGTGGCTGCACTCACACAACTCTGCAAGCAACAAACACATCAGCATTCCAGCTGCTGGTTTTCACCAGGATGTTGATTCAATTGTATCACATATGTCAAAATACAAGTTAGGGGAAAAGCCACAATTTATAATCTCATTGTGAAATTAACCACACGTGTCAGGAGAACATCAGCATAATAGGGATACAGAAACTCTGCCCTTTGGAATTCATGCCAAAAAAAGCTTTTTAGTACAGAAGGTTCCTTATATATAAGTCATAATCCCTGTGCAGTGTGAAAAAAATACAAAGTTCTCTTTTGAAACCAAAACTATAATTTGGTATTTCGAAGATACAAGGACTTCAAGTTAGGTCCTTAAAAGTTAGATGAGAGATTGCAACTTAACTGACAAGGAAAATCATCTGCCAAAATTTTGAAGATGTGGCCCATCTATTTGGAGATTGCTCTGGAATTAAAAAGGAATCCAGGAGATTTTGTCTGGTGGAGTTCTTGCTTTCCTTGATAGCGTAGTAAACTTCAGTATCCAAAGAAGCATTTTCATGGGAGACTGTGAACATTAAAAATTCTAAAATACTGTGTAGGAAAACTCCCACAGAACACATGATGAGCAGAAATATATTGCCATAAATTTCTGTGGAGTAACTGAATTTGAAAACCATATGCCAAAAAATGAAGTTTTATGACATTTATGTGAACACATAGGTGTTTGGCTGAATGGCTTCCTTTACCCACCTCTAAGACTTTTGTCATTCATGTACAGCTCTGTCATGTAAATTAAGTTTTGGGAAACTTCCTTCAAAGTCAGTCCCTCAAAGCTTTGCTGCTATCCTTTGAGGGATTGGGGTTTGGCCCCTGCCCCCCTGAAAGCAGCAGGAAAGAACACGCAAAACACCACTTTGTTCCCAACTAATAAAACATCTTCATGTGTACTCAGATTTTCCCCAATTCACTATATTAATATTAAGCTGAAGATTCATAAGAAGAAAGTGGAACATTAAACAGAATTTGGATAAAGATAAATGAAAGTTCTGAAAAGCTTTCCGTGAAAAACTATTGCGCCTTAAATAAAACCTTCCCAAAAATCACTGACACTTTTTAAATGCTTCCTGGGCTTGGCCAGAATCTCATTAAGTTACTGATCTTCATGATGACTGACAATGAATTCTATGATTAAGCTGTGGAACCCTCAGCCATCAGTTACTATTAAAGCCAAACACATAGCAGAATTCAAATCACAAATTACACATCTTGATGCAAGTTCTTGGCTCCAGTTCTTTCTGTTGAACATTGCTGAGACAGCACAAAAGAGATAGAAAGATGATTTAAAGGGGCAGATGTGCATTTCCTGACACTGAAAAATCCTTGACTGAGGCAAAGTTGGTGATTAGAATAATGCCACCCAAGCCTAATTTCACTTTCTAAGAGATGGCTCAGGATTGAAAGATGGCAGGGAAGTGGGTACCAGGTGATCCTCAGCTACCTCAACTGCTGTGTCTCACATGGCACACCTGGTTAGACACACTTCTCTTCTTGCAGTTTGTGGAGCACATTCTGAGTACTGCTGAAAACACCAGGGATTTATATAGATATAAAAAATGAGGATTAGATGGGATAAGTTCAATGGGGCCATGCTGTTCTAAGATGCACAAATACATCACAAAGCAAAAGCTGCCTACTAGTTATCTGTTGAAGATCCAGATGAAGACACTTTTCTGTGACTTCCTCCTTGCTTCACTGAAATACCTGGAACTGGTAATTAACAGAGGCAGGCTACATATTTGGAATACTGGAGGGATTTCAGGTATCTTTTCCACATGGAAGTTCCTCTGCTGCAGTTCTGTTATCACATAGTAATGCAATGCCTTCATGGAGATAGGAAAAGTAAGAAAGAATATTCTGCCTCTTTTTTCATTTTTAATAATTGAAACAAACAAGATATAGCAGAGTCAGGCAAAAAGTGCTGGTTTATGAAAGTCATTCTTCCATACTTTAAGATCCCACAATACTGACTACTGCCATAAGCATTCTTGGATATTACAAGGCAGAGAGAAAGTACTACATAATCAGCATGTGCTCCAAATACTTGTTATAAAATATGCATAAGCTGTAATTGCCTGTGAAAGCTGAATGTTGATAAGAAGAAGTAATAATTGTGGTTTTGGCCTTGATCCTTAAAAATACGTCTCACACTAATAAAATAGAGTAGCTAATACAGAAATCATTATTATCTTATGAGAAAAGTAATCATTCTGCCTAGATTAAATTGACAGACTATACCCACAGTATATAAATATATTCAAACAGATAAAATGGCACCAGTTTACACGAGGCTGATGCATGATGTTCATTGTTACAAACTCATGAAACCGAAAAAATAAATTTCATCTTAAACTGTCACATGCTGAATACCAACTCTGTTATTCAGTTACTGTTACTGGAATGTGCTTCTGATAGGACCCAAGTACACAGAAAGAAAACATTGTTTGAGTGCAGTCACTGGCAAATGACAACAGCAAACTCTTACACTGACATCTCTGATTACAGCACGAGGTTCAGTATGATTAGCAATAGCTTGCTCATTACTGTCATTTCTACACTTCTTTATATCTTTCCAGAGTGTATGTTGTCAGGGTAGTAAATATGCCAATATGCTACAAAATAGGAGACCATGTTGTACAGCAGCTGTCTTTCACAGCCACAAATCGCCCTGCAGCATTATCCACAATTTACCTATTTCAAGGAACAGAATTGCTGTGAGAGCGCCAGTTATGGCTGGAGAGATTTCTTAGATGTATCTTCCAACAAGAGGGCAGAGACATACAACAAGTGTCTACCTCCAAGAAGCCTGCACAGGCTGGACAGTATTGAGGTGGCTGGTTCTTTTTGACCTATTCTGCTGAGGAAACAAGCTGTTATTTTTTTACTAGCTGGGTTGTTTGGCTTTTGTGGGCTTGTTTGTTATCTGTCTTTTTTTTTTTTTTCCAAGCACCAGGTAGCATTGCTAGGTACAATAAATTGCAACAATCAAATGCACAGATCAGAAATATACTATGTGTGGGTCCTCCTGGGTCTCCACCATTTTTTAAAAATACTTTACAGAACTGTTCTTACCTACAAAAATCAGTTCTTTTAACAGTGGTTTTTATTGCCTCTACAAAAAACAAGGACATGGGGAAATATATTTTTCTTTCTCTGATTTAAATATCATGCAAAGTTCAGTTGTCAAAAGAATGTAAAACCAACTTTACTTGTGCCCTGCAGTAAACAGTGCTTTGAGTGAAAGCTTGTGTTGGCAGGAATATGCACATACAGCTTGGTTTAGGAGTGCCACTGGAGTCACTGTTATGAGGTTTGGGTCTTTGCATGCATTTGTGGTTAAAAGAAACTTTCTGCCAAAGGAAGTAGTAACCAAAAATACCCAACATTAGTTGAGTGGGTCAAAAATCTTGACAAAGCTTATTTAAGATACTTAATGGCTCTTCATACCTTTAAAGGCAGGAATAGTATCCTTTGGAGATCAGTGTCTGAATACCAGGAGGAGGCTGTTCACTCTGAGGACTCATGTCAGTACCAGGAGTGCTGAAGAAGCTGCAGCTCCCCCTCAGTGCTCAGAGCCCCTGAGCAGCTGCCACTGTGCCCTGAGTGCCTTCTGGCTAAAGCACCTGCACATCTGTCCCGTGGAAGGCAGGGCATGGAGAAGGTGTCAGTGGAGAGAATCAAAGTGCACCTTGGCTTCCCTGGTTTATACTGAGCTCTGTGCTGTCAGGCAGAAGAACCCAAGGTCTTTCTAAGCTGGCTAGCTGGGAATGAGGTAGTTAGCTACCTGGAAGCAGGAGAACACGGAGCTCTCTGTGTTCTCTGCTCACCTTCTTTTGGCTGGACCTCCTACACAGTGAGAACCCATCTGTGGAGCAACTGCCGAGGGCTGGGAGGGGAGCTGTGCTCACCATACTCTGCATGCAGGAAAGGAGCAGTTGGCAAAATCTCAGTAGAAGTAACCTCAGTAGAACAAAACTCAGGCTGAAGCTGGTGCTAACTTGGGATTCATTACTGAAAGTGTAGTTTTGACAGTTGAAAACAGCACTGGAACCCAAGAACACTGTTTTACTTACCTTTGGGATTTTGGGGCGGGTTTTTTTTTTTTTTAATGTGCCTTTGTATTGGTTACTGTTGACTGCATATATATTCAGCACACTGCCAAGAACTGACAACAGTTTTCTGTGTGCACCCTGACAGCCATTCTGCACATTCTCTCCTATGATTTTTGAGTAAGTGCCACCTGCTCACACTAAATAAAGGGTAAAGTGGGCATGGATGGGAAGAAAGGCAGCTCAACAATTGAAATAATCTCAT
This sequence comes from Trochalopteron elliotii, assembly GCA_024734555.1. Classification (NCBI taxonomy): domain Eukaryota; kingdom Metazoa; phylum Chordata; class Aves; order Passeriformes; family Leiothrichidae; genus Trochalopteron; species Trochalopteron elliotii. The sequence continues at coordinate 8,045,411 of JANPWX010000011.1, forward strand.
TATCCCTTCTGAATTGCAGAAGGGGTTTAAAGCAAATATATGGAGAAGGTGGACAAAGACTTTAAAAAAGGAAAATACTTCAAATAATAAGCAAAGAAGAAAGAACTTTGAAATCTAAGAACAAGGAAAATAGAAAAGGAAATACAGAATGGGTAAGAGGAAAAGAAATTTGCATTAGTAGCAGATAAGAGAAAATACAGGAAATTTATTTTTAATGGTGCAGATAACACAGAGGAAGAAGGACTGAAGGAAAAAATAGAAGAAAACAAACAAGCAAACAGGAAGGATCTGAGAATACATTTAGTAATACATTCGTAAATAATATGAGGAAAACTTCTGTAACTTAATAGAAGCCAGTATTGTTTGACCCAGCCTGTCTCAAGTCTAAAAAAATACAGATCATTTACACAGACTGTCTTTTCAGCTAGTAAATTCTCACCCAGGCTAAAGCAGCTGATGTTCTCCTACAGTGCAAACAGCATCTGAGCAGAGTTTTGACTCACTAATATCCCAGCTTACATTCAGACCACCATGAAGTCATGTTTTTAAAAACACCAAATACAGATAAGTGCTTGTGAGATGGGAGTGGGCTAGAAGAGGCAGGTTGGATACCTGGCTTTGCCTACAGGTAAAAGCAGATCTGTAATCAGTTTTCTTCACCTTGAACTGCAGTTCTTCAGTATTATGAGATTATTTCTAAAAACTCTGTATGTCTTTAAGACAGGGACCTCTGTACTGCAGTGATGATATTCAGGCTCTACCCAGCAAGGCATGCAAGGAAGATTGTAGTTTTGAGTTTATCAGTGATTACTCCACAGGTTAGACAGGCAGCTGGCTATGGCAAGTCCACATCAGTGTGAGGATCCACCCACATAACTAAACATGTATAAAGCTCCTGCTCTATGACTCACACAGATTCACTTACCATAATACTGAGCTGAGCAAAACAGGCAGCAGGACCTGATGAATGCTTGCCTTTGTATTCCACAGAAATTCGCCTGCATAAATATTTTATTTAGTTTAAATAAAAATATCTTAAAATGTTTTCTCTACTGTTCTGTTCAAATGGTATTTGGTCCATAAAATGCTAACTGTAAATTCACATCGGGCTAAGCTCAACATTTGTCTTTGTGCTCTTCATTTTATTTTTTCTTTAAGGGATTTTGAGTGTTAAGGATGATAAAGTGCTGACATTTATGGGAACATTCCATTATTATAGTTTGTATTTGATAAAAGCATATGATTGAACTTTACAAATAAAATCCCTTCATGCTTCAGCAACTCTAGTTTATAATGGGAAGTATAACATACTATTTTCTATATTTATTTTTTTATTTTGAGTAAAAGAAATTAGATAAAATCTCACCTCAAGATATTCATCATCTGGGTAGCAGGCAGAAAATAGATCAACTACAAATAAGATAGGATCCTGGTATAAGAATCCAGGAGTGAATGTTTTTAAAACACAAGTTGATGTCACATTAACTATTGCTCATCAATTGGCAAAAATGATTGCTGCACGTCAGCTTTGTGTAAATAAAGGACAATTATTCCTCAGGCTTTCTGTTTTTGATAGCTGTCATGAGAATATTAACAATACAGAATGCATATTTTTGAATTTGGAAATGTACCTTTCAGAGGAAAATTTAAGAAAAGTCATTGCAAATGTAAAAGTGTACAAGCATCGCTATGCTGTTTTCTCCTGCTGCTTGGGGAAATTCCAAGAATTAATCCAACAAGAAAATAGGATGAGGTTGATATAGTTGTTGTTGTTATGTGTAATGATTCTTGAAGAAGATGGAATTCTTTAACCCAAAGTTAATAGTGAGCTTCCAAGTAGCTGGGAGAGTTCTGATATTTATTGGACCTTTCATATTTTAAAAATGGCTCTCTCAGTGCAGCCTGTATGTTACTTATTATAGTCTGGTTTTCTTGCCTCTTGAATGTGGTTCCAAATACTCCTTAGATGTGGAATTTACTCTTTACAGGGGTTCAAGCTGTGATGGGGTAGGAACACACAATGCAATTCAGCTAAACCTCTCTCTCCTTATCGAGGGATAGACACGAAATCCCAAATGTTACTTAGAGTCTTAATTAGTTACAATACTGGAGTTTGACCTGGTCTTAGTGTCTGCCTCTTGAGGAAGACATAAGACTATAACCTCCTGAGCATCTGAATGGATTAGCTTTGAGAGAGAAAATACATTTAGAAGTGGAATTGGATTTATGCACCAGCTACTCTATGATGTTGTATTGGCAAATTGTGTTTAATTATGAAGTCATAAATCTGTAGATTTAGTCTACAGACATAAGTTCTGTAGGTTTCTGATCCTTTTCAGAAACTGGACTTTCTGAGTCTAGAAGGAATTCCTACTACAGTAGAGATGCTACTGGAGTAATAGATACCTTTTATAAAAAAGCATCCTTCCATCTCACTCCCACCAATGACAGCTCTATATTTGTATGATACAGAGTTTATTGAGAAATATACTCCACAGTTCCTAGCATCAGGCAAAAGGAGGTATAGCTCATTTTGCAAATGGCCACAGAAGGCTTCTAGTCATGTTTTCAGGCAATGTTCCTAGTAACTACTAAAGAATAAATTAGTGGTATAAGAAAGTAAGACAGCACTTGTTATTCCTTGTGCTCTAGATTGTAATTTTCACCATTTGTTGTGCTTCAAGTAAGTGATTTTCTGCACTTGTTACTCTGTCTGGTTCAGTGGAAGAAGTTTTGAGCAGGGAAAGAAGTTTTAAACAAATACTTTCTTTAGTGTAGAGAAAGAATGGTGACTTCTGAGACAGAGCAGCTTGCAGTAGGTAATCTCCATTATATGTCGTAATAGGGGCGAAATGGCCCTGAGGTGGTTGTGTGTGAATACTGACAGGCTGGGAACATTATCTCACTGCAAGGTGAGAATTGCAAGTGCAGGAATCAGATCTTGCAAAACAATTGCTTGTGACTTCCACAAAGATGAGCCACACAGTGAGTTGGGGTGGCAACATGACAAGTGCGTTACTTCAATTTAGCTTTACCACAGAATTCAGTAGATTAACGTAGGATATGAAAAATACAAAGATTCCACTAATGTAAATGTCAGTAATAGGATGATTTCCTTCCAGATATGTCCACAGAGACAGAGATATACAGGTAGTCCTATATACAGATGATTCATCCTGGAATAACTGCCCAGATAAATACAGGCAACCTGCTGACATAATATTTTTAGAGTGCTGCCATTGCAAGACTCATCTTCCTCTTTCAGATTGAAAAGGTTCCATTACACATCTTGATTTGTGATGAAGAATGAGCCTATTAGACTGGTGTCAGAGAGCAGGTCCTCTTTGGCTTGCCAGAGAGATAAAGAGATATTAAAGACCTATGGGATGTTTCTAGAGCAGAACAGTAAGCAGGGACTGTTCTAGCTGAGCTGCTGAGTTTTGCTCTAAGCCCAGAAGAGACAGCACAGCCTGAAGACCTTGTGCCCCAACTTGCAGCAGTATAACTACACTGATACAAATAGAATTGCAGATCAGAATTTTGCCTAAAAACCATTAAAAATATTAACCCTGGGAGCCATGCCAATGTAGCTGTTTGTGAGACAAAATATTTTATATTTTAGACTTATATTGAAAGTCTTTTAGTGTTTGAATTTTGCACAGCTTGAGAAATTAACAAAACAACAGTTCTAGGCTGTATCTCTGCTCAATTTAACTTGAAAATTTATGACCTTTTTAGTATAAATATATATATATATATAATGCATATAATGTAATAGCAAAAACTAGTGTGTTAGGAGCTTTCTAACACACTTCAGTTAGTATACTTTCTAAAAAAGTATACTTTCCTGAAACAGAACTTTTTCCAGAGCTCTTGTATATACTATAAATATATTTCCACTGCTTAATCACTAATTTGGAAGCTTGATTTTGTACTTGCTTGGAATTCAGTATTTTCCCTCAATTATGATCAATGCTGAACACAGAATCCCAATGGAATAAAACTATTATTCAAAAAGTTTAGAAGGCAGGGGAAGCCCTTTGCCATTTACATCAAATGTTGGCAATTGAACCATTAGACAAAAGCAAAAAGATGAAAAAATAAAGTGATTGATTCAGTGCATCTTTTGAGCTATGATGAGTTCATTAATGAGAGTGGTGAGAGAAAAATTTTCGTACTACCGATTTTAAAGTTTTTATTTTTTTAGAAAGTCTTGTGATACAAAAATTTTGCAACAGTTAGATTTCATTTAATGATGGCTCTGGCAAAAAGTCCCCTTGAACATACACTTCTTATCATTATAAAGTTTCAACATATTGTTTCATTTGCCAATATTTAACCAAAGGATAAAACAAGAGATGGGCTCAAACAGCAGGGAGAATAAATGTGAATGCTTTGGTTTCAAATAGTTCAAATCAAGATACGTCAGAAGAAAACTTCAGTCCCTGAGTAGCTTGTACTCTTGTTCCCTTTGGATTGCTCAAGAATTTATATTTCTCATTTTGTCAACTGTAGTAAAAGAAAAAGTGATTCATAACTTTCCAATCCAGTATTTAAATAGATCGATAGATAGATAGATAGGTAAGTTGATAGATAGATAGACAGATAAGTAGCTACACATAGCTTGTGTACATCCAACCATAGTTAAAATTTTATATCAGATATAAGTAGAAGTAATTCCTCTTTGGGTGGGTATACTATGCAGTTTATTTAAAAAATTCTGTTAGTCTTTGGAATTACTCTTTTTGCTCATATGTCATACAGTCAAGATATATTTACCATCCTTACTATAAATAGTCCTATGGGGATGAGGATGTATCTTCTAAATTAGCACAATTTCAAGCATTCATGAAGTTAAAAAACACATCTCCAGTTTATTTTTTCAACTTGTTTTCTGAATCACTGTGATTTTTTTTTTTGTACTATAGTGGGAAAAAATAGCAGAGAAAAAAGAATCAAAGTTATAGTCTGATTAATAAAGTGACACTATGTAACTTTTTGCCTCTGACTAAAGGTAGGTCAAATTTACTTCTTGTTTATTTAGCCAGTTTCATTTCTCAGGTCACAGTAAAATGATACCAGAATCTTTACAACTCCTGCCCAAAGCATTTCCCACTATCCAGCAAAAGGAGAGTTATTTGACCAATCTTTCATCAAAACAGACCTACAGCACTTTGTTTACATTACCAACCACAGGGACTCTAAGAGCAGCCTTTGACAAAGACATGTTGCTATGTAGGTTCAATGCATTTGGTTTCCTTATCAAAATTAACTCTTTTTAGAGATGCAAGAACTCTATGTTCAGATTAAAAAGATTTTGTGCTGAGGAATAATTTGGGCCAGGTTTTAACTTTTCTTAAAACAGTTCTAATCTGGTGGGAACTTCCTGTAACTTGTAAATAGCCTTTGAAAATAGTTAGCATTCTTTGGCAAAGAGACAAAGATAAAATAGCTTGGGCCAGGTTTTCAAAGCACGTGTACATTTTTGTGTGCCCTCTCTGTTTAAGAACTTCAAATACATGATTTTGATGACTCATCAAAAAACCAAGGAGAGGAATGGATGGTTGCTTCATGTTTTTAGAATAAGCACCTCAGAAAGTTACATATCCTATTACCCTTGTTAAGGATAAAACCACTGAGAAGTATGACACTCAACATCTGAGATTTTTACTTGCTGCTTGTCAGAACACAACACTATAGCACAGTACCACCATTGATAATTGACTCAGATGTATTATTTAAACCCATCCAAATGAGAAAATTTGCTGCTTTCTACTAAAATTTGAACTATTTTGATCTTATAAACTCAAAACTTTCCTCACATGATTTTTCAAACTGCAGTGATGTTGACTTTTATATCTAATACATGAGAAGCCTGGATTGTTTATTTGATTGTACTTAATTCAGCAAACAAAGTAGCCATTACTTCATCCAAGCCAATAAACATCTAATTTTACTAACTGGAGACATAAGTCAGATTTAAGGAAATCTTTCATATTAAAAAAAAAAACCAACACCAAAACCGAATGGAGTGAAACATTTGTGTTTATGCTCAAAATATTGAGTAATAGTAGAAACCAAGCTGAATTATGGACTGGAGTTCATATGAGATCCTTATAAAACCATTTCTAAGTGGTTACAAAACTCTTGTAAAAATACATATTCATAGACCTACTTTGATGCTAAACTCTTTTCTAATCTGACTGTAATAATGAGAAAATTTCTACAATTTCTGAATGCATTAATTTCTGTTAATGAGTCTCCAAGGTCTGCATTAAAACTGCAAGTCACAAAATAAATGCAACATCTTCCACAGTGGAGGATGTTCATGATCTTTCATGATCTAGGAAGTAAAGTAAGTACCTAGATTAAGGCAGGAATACTGTGGGCTATGCATCATGCACTGCTGTTAAATGCAGCTAGGGATGTGGCTCGAACATTTTATCCAACTATGCTGCTATTTTTTTGAATTTCAACAATAAGCAAAGTCTGAAGCAGGAATGAAAGATGTCCACCAGTTTACAACAAAGCTCTTGAAGAACCTAAGTGACTTATATTAGCTAATTATTTAAACTTTCTCAGATGTGAGGTTCAATGGCAATAAGCCAATGTAGCTCTGAAGAAACCAGCAGAGCAATGCTGATTTCTGCTGGTAGAATTCAAACTCCACTGGGGCTTTGAATGTGGAGAGAATGAATTTATGTAACATATAGTCAAATCAGACTTGCAAAGCCCACTGTTTTTGTAGTGCTGTTTCCATAATTTCCAATTACTTTTGGGATGTGTGTTTCAACTATGAAAATTAATTTTAGAGTTAAGGTTGGCATAAATAGATGACAAGTCTATTTTAAAAGTTTCATTTGATAAAATGGCTTTAGTAAACTCAATATTAAAGGAGCACATAGAATTGTGGGTTGAGAGGCTTTGTGATCCTTTCCCTGATAAAATCAACCTTTTTTTAAACAAGTACGAGTTGAGAGAGTGTTAATGGGACCTAAGTGTGTTTTGGAAATAACAATAAGCAGTAATTCACACTGACATATCCCTGTGTGCCATGTGAGGGTGGATCAGCTCACACTGCAAGCTATGAAGTCACAGCCACTCCGGGCACTCAGCTCCCTCTCTCTACACTCTGTGATGACTGTGCCAGTTGTGTTGCTCTGGGCAGGGGCCCAAAGGCTGTAGTTCCCTCTCTATGATCATGTGTTCCTACTACTAGGTTGGAAAAAGATGTATGTAAATGCTGAACATGTTGCAGATGGTAGTCGAGTTGGAATAAACTGAGATCACTGTACAGGAGAACATGAGCTGAAACACATAACCACCAAAGAGGAAAAAAACGCATAATTCAGAAGGAAAATAACTACTCTACAACAGAAATATGGAAAAAAACTCCATATGCATTTTGATTTGTGGGAAAGCTTGAACAGGGGCCGTTTCAGTTTTGGCAGAATGGATCCTACTTGACAAAATCACCAGAGAGCAAAGAAGAATTTTTCATGACCTCCCACTCAACAAGAGGCCCCATAGCCACAGAAATCTATAGTTTGCATTGCAACGGAACATTGCACAATGCACTGCATGGTGCAAAAAAATCATCCTTCTGGAGAGAGGAAAACATTTCGTAATGATCTGTCTGCAACATTTGGTTAACCCTTCTGCTCTGAAGAATGAAATGTAGGAACCTGATACTCTAAATTTAGGGGAAAAATTTTAAAGGGTTTTTTTAAAAAAGAAGTTGTATTTTATTTCTAAGTTTATGTGCTTATAAACCCATTTTGAAAATCCCTCAGTCATTGCTGTTGAAAATCCAGCTAATAAAAAAGAAGCATATCAAAAATAGGGAGGAATTTAACTTACAAATCATAGTGCTTTGGGCTTTAACCTTCAAGAAAAATTATATCCACCACAAGAAGACATTTACTTAGTTATTGACTCTTCTGTGTTTTCAAATCATGGTTCAAACCTTTTAAAACCTCCTGGAAAATTAAACCCCTTGGAAACATAAACCCAAGAATAGATCCAATTTAAAGGAAAAAATGTGAGGGCAACTATGGATCTGACTGAAGCTGTTTTGCTTGCTTGAAGATAGATTTTCTGTGTCTATATTCTGCCTGTGAAGGATAGAGGAATAATTGTGTCTCTGACAAGCTTATTCATTATTTTTTTAATTCTAACACGATTACTTACATAACTCCTCTTTATTTTTTTTTTTTTTAATGTCTATGGAGATATACGTACCAAAATATTGAGAAACTTCTGTGTCAATACATATACTGATTTCCACTGAACAGCATTTATGTCTTTGGTTCAGTCTCTATAAATCAGTGGATGGTCTAATCGTCTGTGTCTTATTCCTTTTTCTTTCTTCTGACAAAAGGGTTCTAGGATTCATTATAAGATTCTACATGTAAATTTGGACAATAAACAGTGCACTTACATGTTGGTTACAGTTGGTACACAGTAGACTACACAATTTTTGTCAGCTTTGTAGACAGAGGTAAAACACCTTATGTAGTGGTCACTTACTTAGAACATATTTTTTAGTTCTCTTCTGCATTTACCTGAAGTATCTTCAGATACATCTGTAAGTTTATATGACCTATATGGAAGTATATAGCTGTCTAAAAATATTTACTTTATAAACAGATACTGAGGCAGGTAGGGTGAGATTTTTCAATGTGATAACACTTCATTTCAAACTTTAGACCCTGGTGGCCTTGCTGTTTATTGGTTCACACAAGGAAAGCTTCCATTAACTTACAGAGCCTTTGTGTTCAACACATTTAAGCATCTGTCCTCTTAGTTGCTCCTAGAAACCAAGGCATTCAAAATCAAGTACATAATCCAGCATTTCTTTGTCAAACATGAGCTGTAGGTCTCCGCACTTTAAGTTACAAGCAATATATATTACTGTCAACTACACCAGCCTCTAATACCACTAACATCAATTTTAATCAATGTCCATCATCCACACACCTGATCTGTTCCTTTCCAAATTCTCCAGCTGATCCTCTGCCCCTTTGAATTTCTTCATAAACCTGATGCAAAATTGTGTTCCGTTTACAGCAAGATCTTTTTCCTAATGGTAGCATTAATCCACTCTTTGAATACAAGAAGAGTCTTAATGTTTTTTTCCTTTCTAGAAAAAGATAACTTTTAGGCAGAAGGCCAGGATCTGAGCTCAGGTCTCCCTCTCCTGCCTCTTTCTCACATGGGAAAGTAAGTAGCTCTTGCTCTTTTGCCTGCATCAGTTGCTGACTGCCAGAATAGTTCCTGGAGGCCAGGGGCATCTGAGCACACTGACTTGGAGCTGGATTGACTTCAGCCAGCTTGGAGAGGAGGGAGCCACAAAAGCTTTAAAGCTCTCACTTGCGTTTCCATTTTCAAGTCCTTTGCCAAGGGCAGTGCATTCACTCTGGGGAATCTAGCCACAGGAATCTTAAATCTATTTGAAGATGTACATTCCTGAAAAGACAGTGATCCAAACTGGATTTTAACTCAAGCACAGTTTGAAGTTTGACTTAACCAGGGTTCAAAATCATAGAGTTTTAGATTCCATAAACAAAACAAGCATTACTACCTGCTATGATGGGGTGAACAAAGTGCTTTGTTTGAGAGTATAAATGCATTAATTCTGCTGCTTTTGATTCAAAAAGAGTTTCCAGATATTTACTGTTCCTGGAATTACTCTTCTTTGGGTTTGTTTACAGGCCAGACTGGGAACTTTAGGAAGAAATCCTCACATCTACAGCCTTCCTTTCTAGTCTCCCGGGTATTTCCTTTTCCCCTCTTTTCAAGTGGGAAAAGATCAGGAAAGTTTGTTTCACTAAGAAGAAGCTATCTCCACTCATAAGCTTGGGCTGATAACCCTAAAATGTCAAACTTGAACTTAAAGTGTTCAAGTGCCCTCAGTTTTAATTCTAGCCAAACAGTTGTAAAGTTTTCTGAGCTACTTTGATAACTAATTTTTATCATGTGATTATATAAATAAAAGTTTAAACCCCACAAAATTTACAACTTTTCTGCAGTTAAATTGTTTGAAGAATATGATTGGACAAACCCTTAGAAACTAGAATTATGTGTGTAAAGAATCTCAATGGGATTAATCCTGACAAATACAAGATTTTGTTTTGTTATGTTTATGTTTATATTGCTTAACAATTTGAAGCATGCAAAATGCTGATTGTTCTTCATATATATCTTTCCAGATTTAAATAAGGTAATTATATTGTTAGATTAACTTATCTTTTTGGTTTAATCATTCCTAAAATCCTATTTTTCCCCTCAAATCATTTTCATTTCAATGAAAACAGATATTAAATCAGAAAATTCACTTTAGTTTATAAATAAATGTAATGTCACTTCCCTGTCAGAACCAATACCAAAACAACTGTGTGTGGATTGCTGCATTTCAGTGCTTCACTTAGAAAAAAATAATAAATCTGCAATAAATCTCTTCTAAAAAATTAAGTAATGTGGGCTTTCCCAGAGGTATGTCATCAGTTCTCAGAGGGTTACAGAGACACAGGCTTTTTGATTAAATGTCGAGACTGGTGGAGTTCAAACACACAGGGTAATGTAACAAAACAAAGAGCAGTAAAACACTGATGACTGGCAGCAGTATTAGCACAGATTTTTATGTAGAAAGGGGACATGAAGCTGACAAGCTCCAACTGACAAACTAAGACCAATAGTTTGTGGGATTTTAGGTAATTATGGAGATTTTTACTAGTCCACTGGAAATATTTCCAGTGAATGATGTCTGGGGAAATCTTGAAATTTACATCATCAAGGTTTTTTGATGAGCCAGCTGGCTACCCAATTTCTTTCACTTTTGAGGGTAATCCCATAAAGTAACTGCTCTTAGATGAAAAACTTCCTGTAAGGTTATTTTAAGGGAAAAGGTCACAAAATTGCAAATGGTTATGGCTTGCTTGTCTTTCATTTTCATCTCCCTTGTTTCTCTAATCAGTCTTTCTCTTCATATTAAAATGACCTCACTAGGTCACTGCATAATTTTGGCTGTACTGGATTAGAAAAGTCTTTCAGTGTGATTGGCTTCAGTGGTCATTTTTTTCAAAGTCTGAACTCCTCCCTCAGCAGCCCCACCAACCTAACATGAACATGCACAAAGAGAGCAGAAGAGTGCTGCAGAAACTACCTCAGACCTACCTCATTGTTGTCCCACATCCTACTTTTCCCCTGTCTAGAAAGCACACAATTCTTTTTCCTCAGTTTCATAGACAAAAAGAAATTCTGGGCTATAATGGCCCAAACAACTTAATATGCAAAGTGATTTCTTCAATGGCTACAGTAGATCAAGCAGAAGAGAGATGTTGCTTTGGCATACAACAATTTTATGGAACCAATTAAAATGCACAGGCTAAGATAAAAAATCTCCAAGGTCTAAAGATAGTTTGAAACCAATACACATAATGAAAAGCTATTATATAGTCCATTCTTGAATGCAGTAAGGATTCCTTCAGTCTCCTTCGCACTCCAGATTTCTTAAACTGTTTTACACGAATTCAGGAAATTTGTCTGAATCCCAGTGTGTGTAGTGCACTTGCTGTAAATATTAAAATGGAGTAAGGCATTTCTGGATTGTTCAAAATTCACCAACACAGAAAAACAACCAGCTGAAAAACACTGGTAATGGAAAATGTAGAGTCTGTCTTACATTCTTCCTGAAGTAAAAGGAAGAATGCAAAGCCAAACAGGATTACCATCAGTCTTCTCTACTGCAATCCATCAACCACTCAAAAGCAAGTACCATTTCCAATGGATATTTCATAGAAGAAAATTAGTTTTAAAGAGAAACATGACTTGCAATATTGCCAAGTTAATGCACTGTTCCAGGACACAGCCATGTGCTGCGGGGTCTCACGTAAAACAGGAAATATTTGGCTACAGTTTCAGCCTTAGGCCATGATCCAGGAATTTGATCCATGTGTGTACACTACTCAGGCTGGAACTTCTGCACCAGTTGGATTCAATTGCATCAGACTTCTGCACCCTTTAAGAGAAGACATGGAAGCAGGTGGTGGAATGTGGGTGGGGGAATGAGGAAGGAAAAGTACTTTTGAAGAGTGATGAGCATTGAGGAGATTGCACAGCAGATGGGTTGAAATGCTTCAATACAGGTTAAGGGCTCTGTAAAGGGGTTCTTTCACTTTCTCACCACACCCTGAACTGGGATCCCCTCTGATTTCTCAAGTTCTCTGAGATATAAGATCCCACCTCACACTTCTTATGCCATGTAGGCCCCACTCTCCATCCCTGAAGTGACCTCTGCTTTCCTTACTTTTCTATTTTAATTTTATACAAGAATGGGCTGTACTAGACCTTGACAGATTGCTATCCTCACTGAAAATTTCTTACCCTCACACTAGCAGCAATGAAAGGAGAGCTATGCAAACAGAAAATGAAGACCATTTCTCCAGGTACAAGTAAAGCCCGGAGGCTCTGTTGCCAAAGCCTGTTTCCAGTTACTCCAACAGAGATACCAGCTACTTTCTAGCCCTATTAGAAATACATTTTGTCATTACTGTCAAAAAAAACCCAGTCCTCACAGGTATGCTCACTTTCATATAATGTTACCATTGTAAAGATTCAGTTATAAACACCAGCAAGAGAAAAAAAACAATACTAATAAATTTCCCCTACACGTTCGAGGTATTCTGCACCTGTCTTGCATGGTCTAGGAAACAGTGACTTGTACTGCATGTTGTACTCCAAGATTTTCAGCTTCTCTCCAAAGTACTTTGCAGAAGGCAATTATATGAGCTTCTATAAGACAACTGATACACAAGTGTAAATGTTCTTTACATCCACCTTATCATTACCTTTGATAAAACTGCAATACTACAGCAGAAATTAATGAATCGAAGAAAGGTCAAATGGTTACCCAAAATACTTTTTCTCTTCAATAAATTAAAAACAATAAATACAGATGAAAGCTAACACCAAGTGAGCAATTCATAAAAACCCAGAACAACTGTAAGAATAGAGAGAAAAAACCCATAGTGCTTTCTGTCAATATTTTAAAAATTCTGCTAATATATGTTGCAACACTTGCCCATAATTTGGCTAAAGGAGATGGGTTTCAGTATTCATCTCTGCTCTGTTTGGGACTCATAAATCTTTCTTGTCCCTAAGTTTTAGATCCAAATTCCTCAATGACCCAACCTAACAGTACTTCAGATTCCTAATACACAGGATGTATTTCATTTTGCACAAAAACCCCCACCCGGTTATTAAAAAGGAGTAGCAGAAAGGACACATTTTTTACAACGTGGTATAGTGATCAGCTAGAGAATTTGACCAGAAAATAAAAAAATCTCAGTGATTCTTTAACCTGAGGAGGCTCAAAATGTAGTTTTGATTTTCTGGAAGTATCTAAACTCTTGGGCTACATATGTTTAACAGATACAGAGTATTCTATGGCCCTCCCTTGAAGATGAGTTGACCTATAGAAAGGAACACTGAATTTTGGGGTCAAAAGCAGAAAAAGAAAGGTAGCCAAACTAGCCAAGTGGGTTGATTGCTCCCACCTGTTTAAGCTACAGGTATTAAGAAAGCCAAGTCAGCTAACCCAAGTTGGACTAGAAAGTCCACATAAGCAAAAACATGGATAAGGAGTCATGTTTGAGGAGGATGTCTGTAGAGTGTCCTTTTTTCACTGTTCAAGGAGTGTAACTGACTTATGGCAGTTCTTCTGTTTCTTTTGATACTGGGGTAGTTGAATGTAGTCACATGAAGTTAACCCTCTGTTTGTTACTGAACAGATGCTCTTGACCCTGAATTCTGTCCCACTTTCTGGAAGTGTATCTATGTTTATGTTTGGTTAGTGTACTTTCAGTGCTCTGCATTTTCACTTTCTCATGGTGCCGTGCAAGTGCCATTGTAAGGAACTGCCAAGAAAACAGTAATAGGATAATCTGTCTAACAAAGCCAGGCATTTCTTAGCTCAGCTTCAGTGAAGAAACAACTTGCCACACCAGCAGCTGAACCATGCTGTGTCAACAAGATGGAATGTAACTTATTTCATGCTGCAATGTGCATTAGAACAGAAATCAAGGCATGATTACTGCTTGGTGTGTGGGTTTGTTCAGGCATAAGAACAGCAGTTTGAGAGTGTGCCATGATGGAAAACATCTGGCCCATTTGGGCCTTCACTTGCACAGACAACCTGGATATGTCCACTGAGAATAAACCAACTGATCACTCCTTTCATAATCACCAGCTTAATATCTGCTGGTATTTCTTTAGGAAACCTGTTAAATCTGAGGCTCTGTGTAAAGAGAAGCTATCCTTAAGAAATTTCACTGTGTTTTTCTGAATCTAACAGATCTAACAAACCAAAAAACTAACACTTTTTGCTGTCAGACATGAGGCATGCCATGGTGATGCCTTGGGCACAGGGTTTTCTGAGCCAGAAGGAAGACGATATTTTGCAAGAAAAGAAAGAGAAGAGATTGTACAGGTTTTGATTCATTTTCCCTCCAATATTGCCACATAATTTATAGGATAACCACAGGCAAGAAATTTTGATAGGGTTTTTGAAGGAGACAGTTCCATACAGGAATAAAAACAGAAGAATAAAGTCTGTACCAAAACACAAAATTAATTTTGAAGCAAAGATGAAGTGTCCCAGTGCTAAATTCAGAACAGAGAAGAACCTAATAGGTGGGCACTTGGCTATTTTTTTTCTTTATTTTCTTTTAAACTGTAGTTTAGCATTCTTCCAAAATATTCTATTTCTCTTCTTGAGTGACAAATCAAAATTTTTAACAAAAAAAAAGGTCGATAAGAATGTATCTATATTCTTCTGCAATATTTAGCAATTTTATGAGAATACAATCAGATTGCTGACTCTCTGAAGCAGTGTTTCTCATCGCAGTGCAGATTTCTACAGCATTTTCTATTTATTACTTCAAATTATTTCTTGAGAAAGAGATCTAATAAAGCTTTGATCATTTGCCCATACTGTTATTTACAGTTACAAGGTTTCCTTATTAGTAAAACTTAGTGCACATATTTTACACATATTTTGAATACTATGTTTGGTCTGACATGACTTTGAAAAATACAAAGTAGAGATAAAAATAAGTAGTGATACTGTCACATCTGAGATCCACAAACTGGAGCACCCCCTTCAGAGGGAGCTAAGAGAGGAGACAGAATCATTTATCCCACTGCACTGAAATAAAGCAGATGTGTTTTCAGTCACTAATGCTGCAACTTAATGTAACTTTTGGCATGACATCTGAAGTGCCAGCGTGCTGCATTCTGCTTCACACCCAGCTTCAAACCACTGGATACCAAGTGGGTTCTGAGAGAATTTTCATCCTTTATTTTGCTTTCTGTTTTTCTTCCCTCATCATCATACCTTCCCTCTCTCTTCTCCAAAAGGAAGTTCTTATAACAGAATCAAAAGATAAACAAACTCTTCCTTACACTAATCACTACGTTACAAAAACAAAGGGGTTTTGTAGCAAAAATCATAATGATATGAACAGAAGGCAGGATCATTCTGCTTCAGTTTCTTCATGGGAAAAGTGGGAATTAGTAACAACAATAATGAAGAAGCAGAAAAAGAAGAAGCCATTTTCAGCATATGTATTCCATTTCCATAAAAATCCTGTCTAGAATTCCTACCAGATAATAACACCAGTAGTTGTCTTACCAAGACATTGGTGACAACATATGATGACTTCAAAGAAAGTTCATAAAATAGGTGTATCTGTTAAATAAGCTTAGTTGCTCTGAAATAGTTCTCAGAATCCTCTGGTACAGCTGCAGTCCTGTTTAAAAAAAAACAACCAGCCAAGGAAAAACTTGCAAACAATTGAAGCTTCCAGAGATCTGAGCCCTTAGGAAACACAAGAGAGTTTTTAACCAAACTTGATGCACACAATTTCTTTAGGGTGAAGAGAAAGAGGTTCTTCCACTGGGCAATTCAAGCACTTAAAAGAATATTTGCCATGGATCTGCACTGAAAGAAAGCTACTTTTCAATTAATTATATAGGAAGCATGAGGACATTAGCCAGCTAATCAAGCTGGGTGAAATTAGGAATTTTAATTCCATAAGCTCAATATTCTGTCAGGTATTCTGCAAGCTGTTGGTATTTATGCTTTCAATGTGTCTTAACCACTTTTTTGAAATGTATTTAAACTTACATGTAATTCAACATTACTGAAATCTTATCACTAGTATTTTTTATACATGAAACCTCTTTATATGACAAAGGTTTTGCTGGAAATATTTTAGAAGAATTAACTCCTTGTGCATTTTGTAAGAGAGCTCTCCTTTATAGGCACAGAGAGTTAAAGGTAATTTGTACAGATCACTAAGACATTGGAATGCATTAGTATTCCTGCAAAGCAAAATATTTTCTGTCTTCCTATCTTTGGAGTCTGCTGGGTAATTTAGCATTTTGCAACTATTTCTTAGAAATGGGAAAAGATTATTGTTAAAGAGGTGCAGTAGATTGTTTGGATGAAAATAAGTTACCATGTTCCATTTCTTTACTTTCAAGGTGTGCCAACAGCAACAAAGAAAGAAGGAATATATTGCCTTACTGGAAAGAACGAAAAATACTTGCAAAATTCAAGAAGTCACAAATTCAAGCCCTTATGCCACATAAGTCCTCATCATTATCTCACTGAAAGCAGTGGAACTTCTGATTTAACTGAACCCAGGTTTCAGACCTAAAGGATAAATTATCTGAAATGTCATTATTTTCTACTTCATGATAATATGAATAACTGTAAAATACCCTAAAAATCTGAGGAAAAATAGCCAAAGTCTAACATGATGTCCATTCTATTATATCTATTGACTGCAGAGGCACAACCAGTGGAAGTGAGAATTGTGAAATCCAGGAATGGGGAAAAGAAAAAGAAGAGGCAGGTACAGTTTTTTATTCATTATAAGCAACGCTCTGCTGCACGGTGCTTCTACCAGTTATTGGAAAGTGAAAGAAGTTAAAAAGTGTAGGCTTGAATAATTTGAAAATAGAGAAATAACAGCATAGAAATAAGTAGGATCCATGGGAGCTTGGCACCGAACCAAAAAGTGTATGCTTATCCTAAATGACCAACTACATATGACCTCATTGTCACCAAGAGAACTCTCTGGTACACACACACTTCATATAGAAACTTTGGCAGCGTCCTCATTTTTTTAAAGTTCCTGGCCAAAGCTTACAATGACAATATTTAATGCATAGTTAAAGGTTAATCAATGTAACAATACTTACAGGAGTGTACAGAAAGCTTGAAACTGTAGAACTGGCAGGCATAGATTGCTGGCTTATTGTAATTGATTGTGAAACTTACTGCTCTGGACAGATTTCACCAATGCTCTGCCATGAGAAGACTTTTGGGCTCAGCAGTAGATGAAAGCAAGATCGTTACCCATCAAACCCTATAGGCTCCAGCTGTTGGAAATGCCCCTCAGAGGCTGGAACTCTGGAGTGCAGAGAAAAAGCACTCATGATACTGCTCCAAAATGATGGAATTTTCATTCTCCTCCTGAGCTGGGACTGAGAGACCAGGCAGGAGAGTAAGCAAAATCCAAGCTAAATCCCTGCTGACAGCAATCATGAAGAGCTGTTTAAAGGGGAAGTCTTTAGTTATGGATGAAGATGAAGATATACAACAAGGGGAAAATGAGGGAGCTTTTAAGGTGGGGAGAAGATGAAGAGCATTCATTTGGCTTGAGGATTCCTGTTTCTGAAGATGGAAGAGAGGCTCTGTTGAGAGTTTCTGAGAGCAGACAACAGCATGAGTTCTTCAGTTATGTCTGCTGTTCACTTGTTTTCTTAGTTCAGGAAA
The DNA here is from genome assembly GCA_024734555.1 of Trochalopteron elliotii. NCBI lineage: Eukaryota > Metazoa > Chordata > Aves > Passeriformes > Leiothrichidae > Trochalopteron > Trochalopteron elliotii. Next base: position 8,063,256 of record JANPWX010000011.1, read on the forward strand.
GACTGGAATTTCATTGCTTAAAAACCCAAGTAGACAAGGGTGTCTGCCTCCCCAACAATGAGAATGCAAAGTCAGGGTTTGGGTTAATTGTCTGGATTAACTTGGTAAAAGTCTGGAAAGTCCTGTTCTTCCTAAATAAGATGAAAAAAGGTACACGGCTATAGGTAGGGTTTTTTACTCATTTTCTTCATTGTCTTCTCAGAAACTCATCTAAATTATGACAACAAAGACCTACTAGAGAATATGCTATGAAGACATTTTAATATTAAAGCATCCAATTTATTTTTAAATACACTATAAACAGTTGAACATTCTAACTGTAACAGTTTGAGATACAGAGATATGTACACACAAATTTTAAAATATTTCTTATATAGAAGTGACTGAAAAACAAAGATATTTTATTCAAAATGTCTTACCTTTCACAAAGAATATTCTGATTTTTATGTGGCCTTCTTTTTTCTGTGAACTCTTTTTGTAGGATACTGATAAATTGGGTAAAAGGAAGAATCTTAATAAGTAAATATGAATCTTAATAAGTAAGTATTTGGTATATCAGATATACTTATTCCAAAATAGTTCGTTTTATCTTAGAAATATTTTTTTAAAGTCAAAATCAGTCAAATCTAATGGGTCTTCTGGGAATTCTGGAGAATTACTTTACTTTTTCAGATGTTTTCAAGCTATATGTTCCCTGCTGTGAGGGAATATATATTAATGTTCACTCATATCCTGTTAAATAAAACAATGTGTGAGTAAGAGTTATGACCACATTCTCTGCTCATATCACTGATTCATACAGAGAAGTTGCTCTACTGGGTTCTTTCTGTTTTTCTAAAATTATTGAATGCTATCAGCAAACAGCAGGCAGCAAAACTTGGAGCTTCCAGATCTAGTGCAAAACTCCATAAAATTGATTGAATCATCCAGCAGCTTTAATGAGATTTGGGTCAATCCTTTAAAACTCTATTTGCCTTCAACAGTAATTTCCTTATACTGGCTGCAGTTTTAAATCATACCTCAAACCTCAAAACCTCAACTCGGGGGACCACCATTTACTTAGGTAGTAGATTTTCCCTGGCTATGTTTAGAATAGCAAATACTGTGGTCAAACAGTGAAGAGTCAAATAGTTGGGACTGAGGAGATTTAAAGTTTCCATTGTATATTTTCCTTGTTATCCTTTTTTTTCCTTTTCTTTTCTGGGTTTTTTTTTGGGGGGGGGGGTTTTTGGGGTTTTTTTTTTTTTTTTTTCCCCTTTGGACTATCTGTAGTGGAGACCCCTCAACTGAATGTCCTTTTGCAGCTGGAGTGTGTTAGATGTGCTCCTATTGTGCACCTTGCAGTTCAGTTTCACTCCAGAGGAATTCATTTGCATTCCTTGTATTAACTAAAATGTTACAGAGAGAAAAATCAACTTCCTCTTGCCACACACACTGCCTCAACATATCAAAACAGGAGGAACACTCCCTTTAGCTCCAGTAAATACTTTGAAAAGTAACATATTGTGATAATGCAAATTGCCACTATTATACTTCAGGAACATTGTATTTAGCCAAACTCAGAGCTCTGAAAGACAGGAGGTATACAGTTAAGGTAAAAACAAAAACCACACGAACTTATAATTACTGGTGTGTTTATATAGTAGAAAAACTAATATGTGTTAAAGTAACAAATATGGTATTCTCTTTGTAAAGACAACATGCTTTTCACATACTTTAGAAAATCATTAGGATTCTGGCAGCTGGCATTTTTCTACCTTATTGTAAAATGTATCTGATGACATATATTTTTCCCAGGCATTTAAAGGATAACAGAATTTTACATTCAGTGACCACCTACAAATCTACATTTAAAGATAAAGACTTTAAGATTGAGTGCATGAGCAACCTAATTCTTATCAGGTGTGCTCATAATTCATGTGAATTGTTTAATTTCTTTTTTAGAATAAGTGGTTAAATTTAATCACCATTTATTCTTACTACAGTATTTATTTTTCAGTCCATTTTTAATGCCATTGGAAAAAAGCTCTAAAACACCTTGGACTTGACTTTCTCTCTTTAGAGGAAATGTTGTAGCTTCTAAACTCTTACAAGTGTTTAAAGAAACAAATATCATAATGTAAATGCATACAAAAAATAGAAATATCATAAATATCACATCACAAGAAAGTGCAGAAAAATACTTTGGATTAAACTAAGTAATTCATTTTGATGTGACTGTCTCAAAAATATATCTAGTAGGCAAACCAATGTAAGACAGTTTTGGAATGTTCTGTTTTGAAATAGCTGGAATGAAATTAATTTAAATTCTTAAATGTATTTTCTCTCTAAGGAAGCTAAAAGTCCTTGAAAGTTTTCCCAAAGCATGCTACTTTTGATAAATCAGATTTTTCCATTAAAATAGTACACCTAGCTCCTAGTATTAATTTATTAATTTAACAATAATAAGTTTATGTTTATACAACCTTCCATACCAAAGTTTTATGTTTTTCACTTACTGAACTTGTGTATATTTCCATAGTTTAATTGTATCTTTGAGCCTGCACCAAAGCCTTGTTTGCATTTAATATCCCTAATGTCCATTCTGATTTCAATCTCTACTAATACTCTCTTTGAAGATCAGGGTTCCAGGCAGTAAAATTTCCCTTAATATTATCTGTTTCCAATATCTCTCTGAGAGAAGACATGTTTACTGAAATATTATACCACTTGTCAAACCTGAGCATTTCTGTGTTGATTATACTTTCAAGTACCAATTCTGGCAAAATCAAAGATGCAATCTTCATGTTTGAGAATGGCAAACACAGATCAGAAGGCTTTTCTAAGCATACAATACATATCAGTGTTATTTGATGAAGGATATCAACTTCTGTATGAAGTAAAACTGCTGAATGTCATGATAGATTATGTATTGACTGTGGGTTTTTTTCTGAATAGCTATATATATAAATTAATAAAAATTCAAGGTAATATTATTTTGATGTTTCTTAGTTTTCAAGTAATTCCTTTGCAGAACTAATGCTAAAACATTGTATTCTCAGGAAAAAAAATACAAAAAACCTATAATTTATACAGTTGAAAAGGTTTTATAGACAAAAGCATTTTGAATTTGCAACTCAGAAGTCTTCATCCTTAATACATTTAAGGCATGCTATTAAAATCCGTTCAAGGTATCAAATTATTTTCAATTGTGTATAATGATTAAAGCTAGAATTTTTATTCTGTTTGAAAAATTTGAGTGTAGTAAGAGACATCAGATATGCAAGTTCTGGTGTGATTTGGGCATTACAAATGGAAATTCATTCTTCTCATCATCACTTCCATGACTTCTTACCAAAGCCAGAAGATGAAATAAATCACATACTACCCTCATGGTATCTGTTTTTGCTTGCCTGACTGTTTACATCAGCTGCACTTCAGTTATATTCACCAAATACTTATCAGATAGTCAGAACCTCAGAACATCAAACAATTCAAGGGCTGAGTAAGATGTCGAGATCATCAAAGCTACTGCACTGCCCAAAGACAGAATGAACTATCCTTACACCATTTTTGACAGATCCTTGTCTAACTCCTTGTCTAACTAATAAATATTGCCAAGCTTTCTCTTCCTGACTTCAATTATCTTTATTATTAAAATAAATAATTGAATGCTAACATATAATCTGCAGATCATTACTTCTTGTACTGCCCTTCACAAATGTGGGAATAGAGTCTAATTCTCCTTCACAGCAACTTTGTATTGGTTACACTGATACCAGATCTCTTTTCTCTGGACAAGTAACTTCAGGTTTCTCAGCTTTGCCTTTTAGCTCATGCTTCGAAGACCTGAGAACCTCATTGCTCACCTCTAGACACTGACTGGCCACCATCTTTCTGCAAGCATGGTAGCTACACCTGGATACGTTATTTCAGCTGCAGCTTTGCTGCTAATGCTTTCTGCATTAACTTCTTGAGCTTCTGCTGAGCAGAGCAGAACCCTTTGCATCTTGCAGGACAGGATTCTGTTTTCATATTCTGGCAAAATGTTTCTCTTTTTCAAACCCAAATGATGATGTTGAATAATGCTAGGAGCAATCCAAAATAATGCCTTAGTCCTTTTCAATACAACTGCTACTTAAGTGTCCCTTTCCCTGTGTTCTTGCAATTCAGTAATCTTACATCACATTGACCTTGCAGTTACCTTACATTTCTTCCCATTGATTCACACACAATTTGTTCTAACACAGCTCAAAATCTGTCAAGACCACTTTACTCTTCAGATGGCTCTGATAAGTACTTGGAACTGCAGGGCCTTACACAGCCTAGTTTTCATATCAGAACACTACTGACAATATTGAAGAGTTATTTTGGATTTAACAGGTTTTGCAGCTACTTTGTTTTGATATGCTACATAACAAGAAATCCTCGGTCACTGCTGCACAGAAAACCTTTGGGTATCTACTTGCTTTAAGACCTGAGATGCAGGGCACTTCATGTGAGGTGTTATTTGTCCTGAAGTGGAAAATTCTCCACTGGTAATCTTGAACTCTTGTTTCCGTCCTTCTTTCAATTGAAATACTTGAATTATTACTGAAAAGGAATTGCACCTTCTCTGTAAGACAAATCCATTAATATAAAGTAGTTGGACAGATAATAGAATAGAAAGGAATAGAAAATGTTAAACCTTCTGCTTCAGAAAGGAATTTAATAAACCCCTGTAAAAATTCCAATTACTTTTTGGCGTAATTCGGAAAAAAAAAAGTGTTTCTATTTAGTGCTTAGTCCTCTACAGACAGTGTTGCTTGCTGCACTCTGCTCCTGTTGCTGAATTCTGGTGAAATGTGACTTTTTTCCTCTTGAAGATGCTATTCAATGAGCTGCAGTTTCCTGCATTGTAGGAAAGTAGCAGGTTTGTCTATAGCCAGTTGCTTCCTACAGACACCTCAAAAATGCCCAAGTAAAAATTGTCTGTATGCAAGAACCAAACAGGATAAAACTAAGGTTTTACAAAGCAACTGAAAAAGGGAAGTTGTCTCTTGGAAATCCCACACTATCTAAATTCATTGCTTTCTGTATTTATGAAGTTTCACTCAAGTTTTATGTTAATTTGCCATCGTCCCATTTAAATATAAGATATTTGTAATATTTTCAGTTCACCTCAAATTTTACTGAACAGTTAGCAGACAATATTTTATAAATCTATCACAAGTGGACAAGCTGTCAATTATTAAGTCATCACATGAAGTAAAAAAACCCCCACAATCCTGCTTGTAAGAAGATAGAAACAAAGTTAGTCAGTTAGTTAGTGGGAGAGTTGATTATATGCTATGAGCATGTATGAGCTTGTCTACTAAACAAAAAAAAAATTCCCCAAAGGCCAGCAACTTCAGTTTCTCTGGGAATCAATTACATCCCTTGAGTGTGCACTCAACCTGTTCTCATCCTGTTCTAGGTTTTGACCAGCTTGATTTTTCAGCAACATGAGCAGGTGTGGAAACATATAATCATCTAGGTGTAAATGGTGAAAGTATATGTGTACAAAATGTACAGTGTCCACTCTGGCACATGGTGCTTTGCTGCTTTCTTGGAAGCAGACTAAATGTGGACTCCATACAGAGCCTGGGACCATTTCCACCTGCTCCACAATGATTCCTCATCAGCACTGCCTGCGAACACCAGCCATGGGAACAGTTTAGATGACTACATCTATATTATTATTCATTCAGATCTTCTAGAAGCACTAAACTTGCCTACAGCTAATCATTAGAACTGCAAGATCCTACCATTGTTAACTGTTCCTCCTTTCTATTTGTTTCACTGGCAAAATGTGTTACCCTAGCTCCCTGACAGGCAGCTTCCTATTCCCGATTGGAGAAGGAGAATTCCCTTCCCACTCACCCTCACATTAATTGAATAGAAACAGGAGACCAAGCCTATAAGGCACATCTTACAGAATCAAAATTTAAAATCTAAATAGTTTACACTCTATAGACAAACTGAAAGGAATCCACAGAACAATATGACTCATGTCCTCATATATGTGCCAAACCACTAATCTGCCTCTAGATTATATTCATAGTTATACAGGGAAAAATACTTATCTCCTGCAGTGTTTCAATAATTTTTTCCCTACCCTGGGTCACAGAAATAAGGAGTGTAAAACCTCAAACAGAAGTTCATGGCAAAAATTCAGTCTTGTCAATATTTCATATTTAAGATCTCAAAACCATCTTGTTGCAGACATTTAAATGCATACATTATCAAATTCCTCTGTCTCTTACGACTGTCACATGTAGTGTTCCATGCCTGAAATTTATAAAAGACTTAAGTCAGTTATGTGAGAGTCCTGTGATCATGTGATATTGCTGTTTCCAATTCTTACCCTGTGAGCTAACAATAAAGGGGATTTTCTGTCTAATTAAGAAGCAGTTAAACACCCCCCCACACCTCCCCCCCCAACCATAAAAATTACTCTGCTAAAATCTTATCTTTTGACTTGTCCTTTTGTGACATAACCAGATGTGAACAGCCACAGAGCAGCAAAGAACTCAGCCCAGGCAGGAAGAAAACCCCAAAGTCTCAGAATTCTCCAAAAGCGAGTGAGTCTCCAGACTCAGTTACTATGTAAACTCTATGCTTCTTAAGTCATTTAAAGACTTAGTACAAGTGGCTTGTGGTTTAATCTTTTAATTCCATTGCTCCATAAGTTTCCTTGTAGGTTCATTGAGCAAGGAATTCGGTCTAGCTGTTTGGAGCTCTTTATTCTAAAAGGGGCTGGGTGTGGAAAAATCTGCAGTACTGAAGCTTCTAGAAGAGTTTGAAAACTAACCTTCAAATTTATGTGGCATAAAAGCCATTATCTTTCAGGGATTCTTGTGTTTCAGACTGCTCACATTTACAATCAGACTCTTGTCATAGGAGACGCTCCCTATGAGCAAACATCTGTGGAATGTACTCAAGCAGTTACAGCTAAACATACAAATTTGTGCCACCAGGTCAGGGAAAAAAAAAAAAAAAGGCAAGGAGAAAATAACTTCCACATTTTTGAAGATGTTTTATAAATACTGTGCATGATTGTCAAAATTGCAGATTTGTTTGCTGAAAATCTTCAAAATATGCATAGACACATTCCTGATTGTTCTAATAATAATTCCAACTTAGAATATAAATGGCTTTAGAATTAAAGTAAATCTGCTTTAACATAGGTAGCCAGGCTTGGTTAATACCCTGAAGTTAATGGCTATATGTAGAATAACATAATCGAGGTGGATAAGGTACATAAGAAGAGAAGCTTCTACCTTGTGATTTCTTGGAGAAGGAATACACAGGCAATAGCCAGAGGGAGACCACAGGCTGGCAAAAAGGAACCAATAATTTCTGCTTTTGATGTTATGTTTGAAATATATATAAGCAAGTTAGTATGCTCTTTGCGTGGATCTAGAATATTTTACTGATTTACATGTATTTCATTTGCAGGAAACTTAGGTTTGTAAACTTGAGCAAAATGAATAACAGTATGAAAAAACATGTGACAGCTATCCCAATTGTTTTGAAGTCTTTAATAATGAAAACATAAGTACTGATGTATTTTATATGAAAAGGTACCTGAGCTTTATCCTAAAGCTGTTTCAGAGACAAAACAACATAGGTTGAAAGTCAATATATGACATAATACTTCTTAGATCATATTTAGTAAAACTTTACATTACTATAAAATATTTAATTAGTACATTAAAATATTTTTAATATAAAAATTTAAATATCTTAAATTTTGAAACTTTTTTGATCAGTAAAGAAACAACAAGCCCTACAGACAACAAGGAAAAACTAGACTTTTTTTGTTACCATTGAGTTTCTGATTTTTTAAATAGCATAACATAAAGTGAAGTGATTTTGCAAGCATAATTTTATCCTAAAAGTTGTGTTTGCCTATTGCCAGTATCCTCAATGCTGAGGACTGTAGTGAACAGTCATGAATATACAATTTTATGTCACAGATATGCTGTACACCACTGAATAATTTGGAGTCAGTCAGCATGGCTGATTTTTCTCAAGAGAAAATCCTATTCATGCAAGAATTTAGAATATGTTTTCATTTCAAAGAAAATCCATACCTTTATTTTGGTGTGGTCTGCCTAGCCATGAACTGTGATTTGCATCACAGTCACTTAACCTCAAGTCAGCCAGGTCCATGGAGCAGGTTCCATTTGATCTGACCTGGTGCAGTCAGAATGTGGGTTGATCTGACTGAACAGCAGCACAGTACCTTCCCTCAGTTAAACCCTGCGTGCCCAGAGGAACGCAGAACCTATTCAAGAATTTTACTGGCAAAAGAAATGGAGAAAACTTCTTATAAATGTGGGTCAAAACCCTTCTCGGAGTACATGGCATATGTTTGCACAAATCCCAGTGAAATGCACAGGTGAACACAGTACGTCTAAAGTAACTTTGATATAAATTTAAGGTTCACACCTTAAGGAAACTGGTTGATGTGCTCATATGTGTCAGCAGTGACCTGAGGTAACACTGCAGTGCTGATACTCATTATTATGAAGCACATTTCCATCCTCTCATCCAAGCTTACAGAAGATAATCTCGCCCACCTTCTTCTTTAATGTCATGTTCAACCACCTAAGATAATTATGCAACCTTCTAGTCAAGTGTAGAAAAGTATTCTGGAAAAGTGGAACTCTTCCATGGCATGTTAGCTTGTGAGATACTTTTAGCTATTAAGTTTTTTCTTAGCCACAGTGCCAGTATTAAGTGCATCTTGAAATCAGCAGAGACTGCTGGTTTTCGAAAATCTGATTATGGAACTTCACTTCTGTTAAATGATAGTGAAACACTTTAAAAATCTATGCTCTTGTTGCACAGTATAGTTGAACATGATGGAATAATCCACAACAGTGTTCAGGGATTGTTGCAACTGAACCACAAAGCGCATGGCAAAGGCTATGAACCCTTATCTATCTATCTATCTATCTATCTATCTATCTATCTATCTATCTATNTATGAACCCTTATCTATCTATCTATCTATCTATCTATCTATCTATCTATCTATCTATCTCAATAAGAGGCCTTATTTTGGCTCCTTTCTGTCAGTTTGAAATGGGCACTTTTTCCCCTCAAAATGATGTCTTGCAAGACACAAAGCTGTATTATTTTGTAGGTGTTCATGTTCATCATAGCAAATAAAAACAAAGATTATGAAAATATTTTTCATTAGATCTTCTCAATGAATATTGTTAATGACTGTGCAATTCTAAGAGAGCTCAACAACTTAATTTATCAAATATCTATGATGTTTTTCAAATCACATTTATTAAATATGTTATTTATATGTGACCTTAAGGAAGGAGATCACCTTTTTTATATTACTCTATTGTTGTTCAACTCAGAATTGCAAAGCACTAAGCAATGTTAACCCCAGGTTATGAGAGCTAGAATTGGAGCATTCTGTAAGGGAAATGGCTTGAATAGTCACAAGGCAATCCAAAACCCCCAAATCTTCTAAACATCAGTTTTTGGGACCAGAACATCTGCCTTGGTTCCTGTGTTTAAATTAAAGGCTATATATATCAAGTGTGTTGGCTATATCATGCTTCATAGGGCTCATAAACTCATGCAAAGTTCTGAATGTATGAAAGTTTACTGATGTATTAGTGCTAACCTCAATTTATCACTTAGTTAGAATCCCTCGTGCTAAATCATGTGAGCCTCTCATTAGAAACTAAATTGTCGTCCCTTTCTAATCATTAAGTCAGCTGTTGTTTGCTAATGCATTTCAAGTATCTTTTCCTAAACACCAACGAAAGTCCTCCAGTATCTTTCCTAAATATGGGTTTCAGCAATCAGCTATGACACTGTCTTCTACAAATTAACCATCTCTGGCTTTCCTAATCTGTTTTGGTTTGTACATGGGATATTCAAGCTCTCCTCAACTGGAAGAAAACGTTAGATAAATCTTATAAACCAAGCAGTCTTTTAAAAGTACAGTTCAATGAAAAACCAGAAACATTTTGTGGTGATCCTTCTTAAGGGGTTTGTTTTAAACACTGTGGGGAGACACAGAGCATCATTAGTGCCAAATGGTGAGAGCCATAAGTTCTGCAGCCCTGTGCAGCATCACGCTAACATTTGTCACTCACATGTCCCCTTCCCTCTTTTACAGATATTTTGAAAATGTTCCAATACATGCACTGGTTTCTAGTAAAAATGGGCTTATGGATGGATGGCAAATTGAGTATTTTTTTTTTCTTTAAATAATTCATATAATTTGGGAGCATATTCTTGTACATTCTCAGGTAAAATTCCTATCCATAAAGCTAGTCAGGCACATATGAAAACTAATTTCAAACCAAGATAATAAGACTTATTTTGAAATGAATGCTGAACACATTTGTTTCTGGCATGGTCACACATTTGTTTTCATGCTGTCAGCTTGGGTTTGACATTAAAATCTCACAGAAATACAGACTTAGTCTTCAAATATATTTTGTATTCTTCTTGGGTAACTTTTTTTAAAAAGGAGATATTCCTGTGAAACAGTTTGATTTCAACAGAGCTGTATTTTTCCAACAATTAAAATATTGCCAGAACATTCTTAGCACTGCTGAGAAGGAAGGTGAGATGGATAACACTTCTATGTGAAGCTTCTGGTTCTCAAAAACCACATATCAAAATGCTTTTTTCCTGTTCTACTTGCTTCTTCAACTGCATTATCACATAAAAAAATAAATTCTACTGCCTTTTCTCTCAGATCTTGGCTATATGAGCTAGGAAGACTGTCTGCAAGACTGTGAGACATGAAAAACAAAGTGGTATTTCTCTATAAAGTGAGGCTACTATGGGACGTGAGGATATTACTACACTGCACCCATAAAGACAAGCAGTGCTTATGGAAGTTGGAATAACAGAGCTTCCCTATATGGGAACAAATGCATGCAGGCTGCCATCAGGAAGAGGATTTTAACTCCTTAACCCTTAGGGCTGTAGTGAGTGACCCAAGTGTGATCACAGTTCAGGTGGTCAGACCTGCACATTTACCTGGCACACTGATGCTGTGTAACAGGGAAGGTGCAGCAGGACATGAGGGCAGCCCAGCAATGAAAAGCATCCTCCAGTGAACTCTCCCCTTTCTATCTGCACTTCTAATTAGACTAAATTGGTTCAGATACAGCTTCGCACCCCAGACCCATGGATGATTCACGTAACATAGGTAATCTCTAGATGGAAGGAAAATTTAAAGTACCATGGAAGGAAAGTGTAAAACACCTGGAAAGTAAATTAACAGAAGTGAGTCATTCAAATGGAAAAAGAAAATTACTGTGAAAATAAAGAGCTAATATGAATAAGCAGCTAATCTTGGATTGTAACCCCCATGATGAAATTTTGGCTACATTTAATATTTTTGGAATGTATCATAATTTTTGAAAGTGAAGGGGAGAGAGTTTCATTCTAACTGCTATATCGGAGGAAAAAATTCAACCATAAAAAGAGACTGCATAACAAGAACTCCATTCTCCACTTTCGGAGATCAACAGAAAATATTTAAAGAAGAATTATGGGGATTTCTTTGAACTCTATCTAATACAATTGCCACTTTGATTTTTGAATAACATATTCTTGAAAAAATACAATGAAAGAGTTCAAACTGTACACACATTCTTTTACATTTTTCATAGTCACACTTTTCCTATTCACTAAGAATTTATGCCCAAAAAATGTAATCTGATGTAATTTACCTACCATTAGGGTACAGAAATGTTTTTTCTGTCTATTAAAGTATAATTTGATGCCACAACAGACTAATTTTTGGGAGCTTAATTTTTGAAAATATTATTTTTCTTTTTTTCTCTGTGTACACAGGGAATACAGAGAGTCTACTGTTCATTCAAATCTTTGCTATCCTAGGACAGTGTATTCACATTTTTTGCAGACTTTATCTTTACCATTCATTCTTTGAGATGTTTATGAGCCCATGACTCTTCTCAAAAGCAGGAAAGCTACATTTCAGGATGCAGGAAAGAGCATTGGTACTACTGGTAGTAGAGTAGAAGGTCACCAAATATAATCAGCTCTCAATTACCAGTAGGGGATTATCTGGATTATGGATTAAACTGTGCAAACCTGAAGGGGAACCTGCTGCATGATACATTCTTAAGTCTAGCAGAGAGATGAGCCTTCTTTTCTGTCATGCTTCTCACCCAGCAATAAATTCAGCACAGACTACTTTCCCCCAGCTTAATTTTCATATTTTCTTGTGTTGCATTACTGAGTTATTCCACCATCCACTGCCCTGGGGAGTCAGAAACCGTGTGGCTATAGCACAAATTTTCGAGAAATGTGGATAACATTCTGACATGAAAATGTGCCTAGGCAGAATCACAAGTCACCATTAGACTTCTGCACAATATTAGGAGGATTTTGCAAGCTTTTAGAAAGTGAGGTGATTATAATCCTCTCCTAGGACATGATTATCTATGTCAAATTAATTCTATATTCAAAAGTACAGAAGTGCTGTTAGGATCACAGAGAGCGTTAATATGGTTATAACCGTCTGTATGCCCCAAAGGTAAATAACATTTGCATGTGGTGCACTGACACTTTCTTGAGGCATGTTCTTCCTTCTCTGTGCATAATTCTCACCACTTCAATTTTCCTTTGAAGCTTGCATCTCATTAAAACATTTCATTTTGCCTAACAATATGTGAGCAGAACCATAGGTATCACAAATCAGCATATTGACAGTGAAGGAACTATTGCATTGTACATACAAAACCCAAGTTCTGTGTGTTTGGGGGGTTTTTCCCCCCAAAGAGAGGAGAAGACTAAGCCATGTCACAGTGAAAGTGATATTTTTCTTAATGCTTATTATTTTTTTTGCCTTAAGCACACCATTATAAAATATATCTTCTGAATTTCAGATGTCTGTTAGTATAAATTTCAGACAGATTTGTCCTTAATGTATCAGAATGTGTAGAAAGTGGAAATAGTGAAGCCAAAATAGTCTTGTAGGTAGGACAAGAAACAAAAATGGGAGTAGTGTCTATCAGAAATATATACCACTAGTACCTAACGCTTATCACTTTCTTCTCTAAACCCTAGGGTGCACCCATTAAACCAACATTTGCCTATAAAGTTAAAAGGCAGATTTAAAAAATCATGTGAGTTATACTTCTTAGTTTCACACTAAGAGATAAGGGCAAAAAAAATATCCCTGAACTGGGAACACTATTTCATAGAGTTCACTTCTGCTTTAGCAGGTTGATTGTTATGTTGCAAAGATTATATCAAACAGAAACATATTGATCTAATACCTAGTTTGAAGAGTCAAAGAATGTTCTTGCTAGTGTGGACAAAGAAAAGTTTATTCTGTGAGCAATACTGAAAGTTCCTGAATAATCTGTGGTTTAGATATGAGTGCTTAGACATTACAAGATGTCTAAAAAAGAAAATAAATCAATAAAAGCTATGTTCTCTGGCTCACAGTGATAAGATTTATTTACAGCCAAATGAAGGATGATTTTTTAAGAGAGAAGAGGGAACTCTTGGTTTTCCTCTGCAGATCAGTCCGAGCAGCTGAATATCACATAGTTATAAATAAATAAAACTTTAAAGTGCATCTCATCAACTTTTTCAGTTTAACGAGAAGTTTTAAGAACTGCAATGACTGGCAGTTCTGTAGAGATTTTTCTGTCTTACCAAAAGCAGGTTTCTTTAGGCTAGTTATAAGCTCCCATGCAGAATTGTTATCAAGTATCATTAAGAAGAGAGATTTAAAAAAGGCCATCACAATTTCTGGACAGAAATATTATTGTACATACATAAATATGTATTATATATATTTATGAATATATACAGAACACATAAGATATACTTTTTAAAATATGAGACAGTTCACATGTACACATGCTTCATGTCCAGTCTTGCAAATCTGAAGTCAAAGGAAAATTTTGATGGATAGCTCAAAAGACCTGTGGCTGCATAAAGAAAATAAAAATTGCAGGTATTTTGTGTACAATATTTTGCCTAACAGCCAGACTGTTATTAAATGTACTTCAGAAAGTTACATAAATAAATGCCTGCACATCTTCTATTTTGGAAGAGCTTTATCAAGAGGTGAGAAGTGGTTTCTGTCCAAGCAACAATGTCCTGAACCTCTCCCTGTATGTGCTCAGCAAGTGCCTCACTGAATCGAGGGTACACCGATAAGATTCCTTAGGCAAAATCCTACTGATAACCACACTGAGACAGCAGATTTGTAGCAGTGTAAGATAGCAGTGAAAAATATGTCTAATTTTAAAATAGTAGCTTGAAATATAAGTGGGTTTGTATGTTTGCATTTTGGATGTTTATATTTACTTGTATCCTTTTAAATGACAAGAGAGACTATACTTTCTCATAACAGATGAAAGTATGTTGTTCTTGTTTCAACACCTCAATAATTAAAAGTTAAACAATTAAATTTAACTATACAAAGTTTATATATAATTTTTTTTAAAGTTTTAGTCTGATTTTTTGTTTTGTTGAGATTTATTTTTATTAAGTGCCGTAAACCTCTGTCATATTATAGCTACAAAAAGAGAAAGCAGCCTCTTCTAGAAAAAAAAGGTACAAGCTAATCAGATTTTTCTGTGTGTCTGGTGATCACTTTCTGTTGATATTGATTACCAGGAGGAAAACAGCAAACAAAAAGACTTCAATTTCATGCCAGCAGTGTTTATTTTGCAATGGGGCTATGAATTTTGTGAAGACTGAAAGTATAAAAGTGGAGGGGACTCAATGAACTGAAGAATGCAGTAGGAGGGGAGGTAAGACGAGCTGTAAAACTAATTGGTGTCCAACATGTTTTGGACTGCATTTAATTTTCTTGAGGGGAAGAGAGGTCAAGAATGGAATGAAGTCAGTGGGAATAGGAATAAGAAAGTGGAAAGCAAAATGGCCAGTATTAAAAGGTCAGCGAATATCCCAGGGACAGGAAATGAACTTTAAACAAAAGTATAAGGTAGTATTTCTATCCACGTTTGGGAGTTGTTAAAATTAGTATTAAAAGAAGGAAACTTAAATAACCAGATGTTTCTTGTATGAAAGCTTGTTTCAGTCTGCTTTCAATTTATTGGAGGCCTTAGTAAGACCAAGATTTTGTGTGCAATGCAATTAGGAAATGAGTATTTCAGCAGAGTGCTAATGTTATTTAAATATTTTAAAAGACTTCGATATTTCACACTGACTTGCTTCCTGCTACACTTTTAGATTCTTTCTCTTGAAAGAAATCTCCATCCTGAATTGAGAAAGTAAATGTTTCACAAGCTTTAATACAGACTTTAGCCACAACAGCCAGCCTGCCATCATCAAGATAATACATGGACACTTTGCAGTCTACCTTAAGATATTTAGGCTTTATTCATAAATTCATACATGATTGTAAAGTCATTCATAATATTTTAAATTATGTTACTTAGAGCATCAACTTTGCCCCACAAAAGCACAATGTTTCATTTGAAATCTTTTCTGCTACTAAAGCCTTGGCTAAAATTGAATTCAGAGAGGGCTCATTCCTGTTCCTGGTTCATTTGTGTGAACATCAGAATGAAAGAATTTCTTCCCACTATATTTAGTTTTTCATCCAAAGCCCACTAGTTTTAGCAAGAATCTTTCATTTCACTCAAATTGGCTTTGAAGTAGCATCTTTGTGTTCTGACCTGGCTGGACAGCAAATATTTTTCTGCTCCAGAATATGTTTAATTCAAAACACACACTATTTTTATCACTTGCACAGCTCCACTCTTCTCTTTCCTTCTCAATTTATAATTGAGAAGATGTAATTTATAGAGGCTGAAATCATATGGAGTAACTCTGTTGAAGGCACTGTCCTGGTAGCAGCAGAAAGGGCAGGGAATGGGCCACGAAGAAGCCCAGAAGAGTAAGGAGAGGTCCTAGAGCATGAGGGGCACACTATAACTGGCATCTAAAAAGTAACACACCAGGGGGGAATATTTGTTTTATGAACAAATTTCCCTCTGCCATGGTTGCCAAAAAGCAGTCTCAGCTGTTAGAATTACAAGTTTACTAAGAATACTCTGTCGTACAACCACCCAAAGTAGAAAAAGCTAGTTTTTTTAAAAAATCACTGCTAGACCATGATAACTTTTACTCAGGCCAAATGTGAGGATTAATGATGTTAGTTATAAACACATCCTCATCTTCAAGTGAAATTTTGATTTCTTTTCCTTCCAGTGAATATAAATCTCAAACCAATGGATCTGAAACCACACAACAGATTTGTAAATATAATGCCACGCTTCCTATAAAGATTTTAATGACATTGGTGCTAAAAACTGGGCATTAGGCTTCTAAATTCTATTTCCTATGTAGTATGAACTCATAGAGTGACCTCATAGGGTGAGCAGAGTAATTTATTATGATTTCTGTTTGAGACATTTCTGATAATACTTCAAAAGAATGAAGATAACAAGTACCATATCCAAGGATTGTGTGGATTTATGGTTACATTCATGTGGCATCTCCTCTTGGAGATTTTCCAGGAATTTTATGAAGGATTTTTTGTGGAAATTTGAAGAAGCTTACCATGTAAGGATCAGTACCTTCAATGTACCAGTAATGCTTTAGTAACTTTTTTTTTTTTTTTTTGGTGAAGGAAGTAGGAAGCATTTGCATGTGGATAGGCCTGCACCAGATTGTCTCATGTTTAGCAAGATAACATTAAGGGAGACTTATGCTTTAGTCAGATCTGAAGTAAATACTTTTTAAAAGGGCAGAAGAATAGCATACCCAGTAAGAAACTGCCAGGGGATTTTGCTAAAAAGCATAAAAGGGTCACAGCCAAAAAAAAACCTTCAGAAAAATATTTCCTGTGTAGACCTGAAGAGTAAAATGGAATGGTTTTGAGCTAGTGGAATGTCATTTGATTCCCTTCCTTTTTCCCTCTTCCCTCTTCCTTCCTTTTTTCCCCACCTTTTTTTCTCTTTTCATGGCCAAGTTAAAGGCTTGCAAGTCTTCACACAAGTTTCCAAAATGCAAGTTCTCTTCCCCTGGGACTGCTATGGTTCATATCTTCCCACAAATGTCCCCTGAAGTCTCTCCTAAAATGCAATTCTCATACAAGTGATTGGACCTTTCCTACTGGTATCAAAGACCCATATGGCACTAAAAATGAAAGCTGGACAGATCATTCTTCCTAGAGCCGTAGTGCAAGGAAAAAAACCTAGATTTTATTTGTGTTGTGCTTAAGAACATCGCCGATTCATTCTTACTCTACTTAATTTAAGCAAGAAGAAAAGCTAAGGGCAATTATTTTGAAAAACTAAATAGATCCCTCATTACCTAGTATATGCATTTCACTCAGTGAAGACTAAGAAACCTCAAAGACTAATCTCTCATTAATACACGACATGTTCACAGAATGCCTGCCAGAACTGGGAAGTCAAGTTTAGATGGAAACTTGGCATGGAGTTACTGGCTTGTCCCTTTGAGGGTTGGGAAGGAAAGGAAAAGAAAAAACAGTGAATAAAACCCTGTTTGCATGCTTGCATGCATGTACATATGAGAAGACTTTTTAACTTCATTTTCTCATTAAAGTAAAGAACAGTGAAACTGTAAAGATTCCATGTGTGTTCTTATAAACTGTGCTTTTCACACATCTTTTGTTAGACACATGGAATGTTAACTGAAAGGGCTTATCTTAAAAATCAGCAGGGTAGTTGGAATGCAATTTTACAAAACCTGGCCATCTTTCAACAAGAGTGGGTGGATTTTCAATGCAGCAAATGTTTGTGTATTAAAAAGTATTTGCCATGGTGACAAAGCTTGGAGAAACATCCCATTAGCCACAGACGGGAAGCCATTGCAGATTGTTCTGATTATCTATGCCCAAAACTTAGTCTGGCTCTGTTTATACGGCATTTCCGATAAAAAAAAATAATTCAACATACCCCTAAAACCTGAGCAAACTGTTTGCACTTACTTACACATGCCTTGTGCTGTATTTTCTGGCTCAGATTCAACACATGATTAGATTCTTACTTTCCTGGAACTTAAAACATGTGCTTACAGCTAAGCATATGCTTAAATATTCTGCTGCTCTGGGACCCAAGACTGTTCCTATATTCATGGTACAGCCAGGACATCTTGTGAAACAAATAGGAATTTTAGACTAAGGCCTCTAATCTGCAGCTCAGTGAAGAGATGAGTAGAACAAGTGGATTAGAGTTTGTGGTGAGGTGAGGGATTGTATGAGGGAATACGGGTGAGCATCTGGGCATACTTTGCATGTGTCTCTCCAAAAATCTTGTCTGCCTGAATCTGGAGCACCTGCATTAATCATGGGCCCAAGATGGTTTTATTAAGATTTGGTGTATTATATCATCGTGATTTTGGTTTAGAAACCTGGAACAAATATGAAATCTAGTTGCCAGGGCACTGCCATTTTATTCTTGCAACATAACTCTTCTCTCCATGCAATATGACACTTTTGAGACCAATGATTTTGAACGTTAGAATATTGTATCTCATTGGAAATTTAGGAGTCTCCCTCACTAAAAATATGAAATTTTTATTTCTGCTCCTCTTGAATAGTAAGCATATGCTCCTTTTGAATAGTAAGCAAGCAATGTGGAGCCTGCTGAAGTTAGACTGTCACCTGTCAAAGGAAAGAAAAATCGCCATGTCAAACTGTATCCCCTGGAAAATGCTCAATTCTAGCTGTAATTAACAGGTGAAAGCAGAGTGGCCAGAGTAGCCCTGTAAAGTGCATATGGGATCATTAGAGATGAGAGGGGAAAAAATTACAGGTCAAACCCAATCTGCAGTACATATAAATGCCCAAGTCAGATGTGAACTCATGGATTTGATACCTCTGGCTCATATGTAATAATCAGAGATGGATTAAAACATTCCAACAGAAGTGTGAAAACTTAGTAAAAAATAAAATGTCTTTAAACACAATAAGAACTATATTAAGCCCTGTCTCTTGAAATACAACACAATGGACATTTTTTATGTCATATATACTTAGGTTCTTCTGCAAATATTCCTGCAGGAATTAAAGTAAATAAAAGACTTAAATAGCTGAAAGTGTGTGTGCCTCCTATTTTATTTGTTTTGTGACATTTTTCCGAGATATAAACTGGGAAGCTTAAAAAAGACTTATTTTACTCCTATTTTCATCAACAATGTTTATAGGCAAACGATCTTTTATGTGCTGGAATGAATGACTATGCTATAAAACTAAGTATCCTCCAGAACACTGCTTTGAAGTTGTACTTGGCTGCGCAAGGTAGATGACAGACAGTGTCAGGAAAAGGGATAAAAAAGCTTAGAGGTCATAGTAAGGCCAAAACAAATAGGTCACAGCAAATTAATCCTAATCATCTGACCACTGTGAAGCAAGAAAAGGGCAGTGTTTGAGCTCAAATCTGCTAAAATTTAGTGGAAAGGTATAAAACAATTAGCTGTGACACTGACTTCTTTCTTCTCTCCAGTTGCTGGACACACAAGTTCCCTCGGAGGAAAAAATGTAATTTTAAAAAATTCTACTTAATGATTTTTAAATCCAAAAAAAGCTTTTCCATCACAGGTAAGGCCAGTTGGTCATTTTTCACTCCAGTGTTACTTTTGTCTAAATAAAGAACACAGAACAATTGAAAATATTTTATATTTTCAGTGATAATTTCCTAGAAATTAGTTCTTCCTTTCCAAATTTGGTTCAAAACTGTGCTGTGCTAAGAATCAAATCAATATGACCACAATAATCAGTGACTTTTAACAAGAAAAAGAAAATGAGGACATTATTATTTTTTCAGAACCCTTTTTCCTCACAACTGATAAAATGTATATTCAAAGCAAAGCTATCATTTTTAATCAAAATGCATGGTAAATCCTTCATGGAGTTTGGAATAAATCTATTAGGCTTTTTGTCAGAATAGAAGAATATCTAGACACTATTTTGTAACATTTGCACATCCATCCACACTTGCTGTTATCAATGTGTTTAGATGTACAAAGCTTTTGTACATGCATTCCCTAGATTACATGTGATGCTCTTTAGAAACAGCAGAAAGGAAATGCTACTCCTAAAAATACTTGTACTTAAACTAAAACTATTACATTGAAATTGCAAATTGACGGGGCTCTAAAATTTACGGGGCTCTCCATTTCTCTCTGGAAATGGATGGAGTTTTCATCAGAGCCCTCCTTTCTGACTATGACAGCTTTAGGTGCTCTCCCTGACTTTCTTTTCTGATCACGCTTACTAGCTGTGCTAGAAAGATAAATTATTTTTTCCCATAACTTCCGTCTCTCCTAGATCCATAGGAGGCAGGCAGGACTAAGTCTAACTAAGCTGAAATGGAAAAACAGCTCTGAGTAAAGCTGCTCATAGCTAAGAGCCCTTCTCTGTCAGAGCTGACTCTGCTCTGGTGCACTGGGCCCCTCCCCTGCCCTCAGCCCCAAATGCAGGGGGTGAATAACCTCCTTCAAACTGTCCATGCCTCTCATTTTTCCCTTGCTTCCTTTCAAGCAGCCCACTCAGTTCGTGAGCAACTGTTCTCAGTCATTTTCTTATCCGAAGTGTATCTGTCTCTGGAATGTTTCAATGGCAAGGCTACAACTCTTTATGCAACTTATAACATTCATGTAACAGAATGTAATACACAAAAATCTCTTCTGTGCTGAACAGGTAAAAAATGAACTTCTCAAATTATTCATTGCTAAAGCCTTGATTAAGATTAACCTGAAGTGATTCCCCAGTGATCTCCTCAGACATGCCAAAGTCTGTCAGAATCAGCTCATGGGCCCTGACATCTGGAAGACTGCATGCTTTCAAACTGGTTTCTACTACACCTGCTGCTGTCAGCTGCAAAGTTGGGAGTGAGACAGAAATCTGTTTGAGACCAGTGGAAAGGTAGTAGAACATCCCAGGTTATTTAGCTGAAATGGGTCAGCTAGAGGGAGATAGCAGATACATGTAGTCCATATTCTGAAGAAAACTACACATACAATATTGGGGTAAGGATACACAACTAAGAGGCATTAAAAAAAAGACATTAATGTAGTAAACATATCAATTACTACTGTGATCATTTTACTTACATGCTATAACTCTTCCTGCTCAACATTGAATTCCAGGATAATGTAACTACATTTTGTGCTTAATCTGTCTCCTAAGGCTTGTAGATATCCCAGAAATGAAGAGAATTTACACTATTTGATTACATATTCCTGTAATAGAGGCTGTCAGCTGAAATCTACAGCAAATATCCCTCTATCCTAAGAGGGAGCAGACAAGGTCAAACTTCTAAGTAAATGTGAAGGCAGATTACCTTTGGAAAAAAAACCCTACCCTTAAAACATGCCAATTCAATAAAATCAGAAATAATGCATTAAGACTATAGCATTCCAAAGTGATTTTAGAACTTATTTTGTTTCCTGAGAAGGACTTCACATTTATCATGTCTCTGTGATGTTTTATATCTGCCAAAGTAAAACGGAGCATAAGAGGTTGCATATTGGGAAGTGATAGCTTGTGGTGTCAGATTTCAGTATATGGAGCTTAAATATTTATGTGCAAAAGTAATTTAGCTATAAGCCTGTTTCCTGTTTTAAACCAGACGCTGTTGCATAAGCTAAAAATATTTAAGAAAGGGTCTAGAACGATAAGGGATTTAATTTGTAAATGTCCCCTGTATATAGTATCAAAGGACAATCCTGTGGGCTTGAAAAAGAAATTGTCTAGGCTTGTATGTGCCTCAGCCTTGATGCTGAGATGTACAACTCATTTCTGTGCATTTGCACAGAGGCACTTTTAACACAAAGAATAATTTGCATTTACAATAGATACATTTCCCTGAAAATCATTATATTTATACTTTCCCCTTGGAAAGCTTGAGGTGGCTTTTTGTTTTGTTGTTGTTGCTTGGTTGGGCTGTTTGTTTATGTGTGTGGGAGTTTAAACTATAAACAAGAAGGAAAGAAGAATGAGAAGCAGCAAGATATTTAATCAATGATTAGAACATTCCTTGCAGCTCTCAGCTCCTGGCAGGTACTGTGGTAAAGATTAAAAAAAAAATTAATCATGACCATAAAATGGGCATGTCTTTAGAAGGCTGGAGTTTGCTACACGATATTAAATTGGAAGAGGTTAAAGTTCCTCATAGAAAACATAGGCCTTATTTCAAACGCACAGAATTTAGCCTTAACAATCAATTAAAACAATGTAAAACCTGTCACTAAAAAAATTAAAACCAGCTTTTTCAGCCATCTGTATTTCAGCGTTTCTCTTGAATTGGGACAAGAATACCTTAAAATCAAAACAACGATGAGGTAGAGTACAACTCAAACCTGCAACCTACCTATAATAAATTAAAGCCAGGTCATTTTCCATAGCTGTATACAGACTCTGATGATATTTCTTTTCAACTACAATTTACTGCAACGGGTGTTAAGAAGGACAACAAGCTCCAACAAGGGGATATGTACATTATGATACCAAAGCACTGCCTTATCAGCTACTCTTCCTTTTTTTTCTCCCAAATACAAGTGTCTGACCCTTACAGCTTCCTATTCTCCACATTCTGCAGCCAGTTCAGGAACTATCCATTCTTAACAGGAAAGTCCAGATACACTCCTCACTTGCCATCCATACAACCACAGGCAATAAGGTGCTCTGCATACACACTGCTGGGAGAAAACAAAGCACTGGCTTGCCCTGGTTTGTACCATGAAATTTTCTCCTACCTCACCACACAGTTGCATACCTGTAATCTTGGATGACCTACAAACATTCCCTTCGTGTCACACAGACATCCTACCTGAGATAGGGAAGTAGGAGTGCAGTTCAGTTTGATTCAAGTGTATTTGTAATCTTTCCTGAAATTAGATGTTGTTTCTATTACAGGGCAGTATGCACTGGCCAGCTGTCAGTCCACAACACTTACCACCCCTGCCACACCTGGCCAGCTGATATGGTGAAACCAAACTGCTCTGCCATGCACCAGCTGTCTCACCCCTTTGATGCTGATGTTGGTTCCTCTGAAAGTTTGCTCTGTCATGGAAACCAGAAGAGGTTGCTCACACAGTTTCATGTAGAAACTCTGCAGCCGTTTCTGGCCATGCTGTATCTATAAAGAATGGCATCTTTGTTATCAACACAACTGTTATCAACAGGCTGATGGAAATCAAGTAACCTTTGTGTCCTCCCATCTTTTGCAACTCATCATATCCCCATACTGTAAATATCTCTGAACAACTCAATGAATGTCTATTCTGCTCTATAAACAACTCCTTTGGAAGCAGGAGCAATTAATTCAAGGAATCTGTGGCTTTCTCCTTCATTAGACTGAAACAAGAAGGTGCAGGGTAAGATTTCTGCAAAAAAGTGTGTGGACAAGTTAAGCTACTTCTGCACTTGCCTGTTTAGGTTGGCAACCTCTCCTTTGAATCAATTTTTAAGACTACTCCACTCAACAAAGTGCTAAGAAAATCCCAGAAATCCTAGAGCCAAATATGCCCTGGTTCCATACCTATGGAGGTGGGGAGATGGTTGTAATTCTTTTGCCTTTGTTTTTTCCATTGTATTTGGGACATGCAATACGTGATGTTCAGCAACCTGAAATCTTGGAAGCAAATTGAATAACATGTGCCTGCCAAGACACAGTGCAGCATAGTGTTTATACATGTCATAGAAATGTGATTTATATCATTAAACCAATAGAAGCTTCTGTACACGGACAAGCCTTAATAAGTTTTCTCTCCAGACATGGCCTTCCAAATGAACATGACATCAAGGAGAGCTGCTTGGCAGAGCAGGAAAGCTTCAGTACTTTTTATTCAACTACTTTACTACTTCAACCTCCACAAACACTGAAACAGCAGAAGGTACAACACACTCAAACCCCAAAGACAGCAGTTCTTATATGATTTAATTTTAAAGCATTTTGAGACAGTATTGTTACTTTAAAAATATTTTAATTATTTGCAGTGTGTGGAAGATTATTATTATGTTATATATTATATATTATATAATTACATTATTAATGTATTACTATTATTTCCTAGTATTATGCAAGGGAAAAAAATCTTTCAATCAAAATAAGCAACAAAACTTTTCTCTGAACATTAAACATTATAATTATTCACTTTTACAAATAGGAGACCAAAGTTTGGAGGGATTTAGTCAGCTGCCCAAAATCACTGAGGAAATCTTAGGATTCCTAAACCCTGATTTTGAGTCTGAGTAAAATGTTTTAATAACAATGACATCTTCTAGTCTTAACTATGTTGTGTCTTTTCAAACTAAGCATTCACATCACAGTGAAGAAAAGGCCTGGTCAGTAGCAGATGTGGGAGAAAGGAAAAGGGGATTATGTTGAGCAGCAGCACAAACATTTGCTTTACTACAAAAAGCCAGAGCATATGGGTAGGAGTTTAGAAAGATTTTTCAAATCTAAGGCTATAATAAAGGTCATAAACCAGTAAAACAGAATAGCTTTTCTTGACATTTTCACACTAAAATACATTTTCCTTCCTTGGTCTGTATCAGGACTGTGGACTGTGATCTGGTCAGCAATAAGTCATGGCTGGGGAGCATAGTGCCCACTGCAAAACCAGACTTCTCTAAGCAAATAAGTATATCCAGAGGAAGGAAAATAATGTGAGAAGCTCACACACCAGATTTGTTTTTGTTTACAGACTATTTCCAAATTAAGAAATTCTTAGTGAAAATAAATCTTATCTTTTTCTAAGAGATGGGGCTTCAGTACATACTGCTCCATGCCTTCTCAAATATAAGCAGAATTTAACAACGCTTCACCATGATAAGACTCTGTCTTGCACTTCAGTGAGTTTCTCAGCATTGAGCCTGCTTCTACAGAACTGCCATTAAACAGCACAAATATTTAATGAACCACCAAATATTGTTAGAAAGAAATATTTAGAGCCAGTGTTTTCATTTTTGTTTTAGAGCACTAAAGAAACATGGAGGTGCTTGTTTCTGCAGCATCCTTCAGTTTGATGCAATTTAAATTCTCAGAACTTACCCTTGCAAGTGAGGGAAGATTTAAGAACTAGACTCCAAGATTTTACAAGTTGCAATAAAAAGGATTTTTTTCTGTCTTTTATTCAGATAAAGGTGTATTAAATGCAGTGGTGAGTATACTTTTTTCTGAATAATGATAGCAATAGACATTTTGACTGACTGTAATTTGCTTTTATGCATGTATTAATTTACAATATCAAAAAGAACAAATACAAAATGAAAAAATATATAATGAAGTGACTAAATGCCTTGTAAAAGAACTATGTATTTTATTCATCATGTCAACAAGTCTTATGCATTTGAAAATCAGAACTTCCTCATCACAGAACAACAGTTTGATTTTAATTTAAATGGTACTCCTCTTCATACATCTGAGATTTAAATCTGGACCTTTGTCAACTCAGATCTCAGTAAACTGTGGGGACTGTTGCAGTTTGTGAAGATCTGGGGAGAATAAAAATATATATACTAGCTACACTCACAGGAAGCTATTTTTAAGTATATTGTAAATAACTAAAGGGAACATAGCTGTTTATACTTGAATCAGGAACAAAAGAAATTTAGGAACACTGTGGTATAAAGAGATTTTGAGTGCGTGTCAGAACATTGCTTGAAAACCTTGAAAGATCAAAAAGATTTGATCTGTGAAGGGAAAAAAAAGGAAAAATCAAAAGATGTTATTGACGGTTAAAGTTCAAAAAATTAAAACAGAAGAAAAGCACTAAGAAAAAGAAGTAAGTATGATTGATTAAAATAAATGGTGAGTTTATATTAGCTTTTGAATGCTTCCAGACAAATGCCTTACAGTATATCCTTTAAAGTAATTGCTTTAAAGTAATTACAACTATTGAAAAACATCTTTATACCAGTTGATCTTTATATCACATAATGACAATTACAACAACAAATGTTGGGATTGTTACAGAATGAGAAAAGTATCATTGTTATGTACCACGTATTGTACAACGGTTAACCCTCAAAAAACCAAAAAATGTTTTTCCAAAGGTAAGTTATGAACACACAGAGTCCTACAAGACTCTGGCAACATAGAGATGAAGCTACAACAGTCCCCTGAATTTTGTCTGTGTTGTAGCACTCAGAGCAGCATTATAAGGGCTGTGTTTACATCCATGATTCTCCTTTAGAGTTGGATAACCAGGAACACTCTGTGTCCAACAGTACTGGATAGATTGCCAAGAAGAAATAAGTGTATGCTGTGCAAGAGGAAAATCCTAGAATGCTTTAAAGAAGTAATCCTAAGGATCAGTAGCTTTTTCTTGTAATTATATGCTGACATACCATGACATGCTGCAAGGGACTTAGGGCAAAATTTTCATGTGAGGAAAAAGTTTCTTTTTGTGCTTAACAAACATGATTGAAGGTTTGGTACCAAATCCCAATGTGTACACCCTTAATTTGTAGTAAGAATGACTTATACAAGTGAGATCCACCCAAGAATGCATAGAAGATTTGAGGATCTAATATGTAAGATTGGTGTGTCCTTTTAGGTATGCTATCGAATACAGTATGCTTTGAAGGAGATAAGAAAAGTAGCTGTTTCAAGACCTTTTTTTAGATAAAATTTGTTCCAGGGGCAGAAATACTATTGCTTCATTTCAAAAAACATACAAAGCAAACATCTGTGTTGCATGAGGACTTCAGTCTTTTTCCCTTTCCACTTCTGCAACCATTTGCACTGGAAAGTTTCTCTGAATGTAATTGATGATGGGATTTGGTTTTCTTCTGCACATGAATTAAATTTCTAGAGATGCTACAGGTGTTGACATGGACCTGTTTAAGAACACTGGCTTTATTATTTTTTTTTCTTTTTACTGAAATATCTTCATTTTCCATTGCCTCACTCATGCTTTAAAAAAATAATTATTACAATTATTTGCACTATCAACAAGTGAGACTCTTAAGTTCCCCAGACAAAGGGCTCAGAATCTTTTTAGTCACTATCCTTATGAATAGAATGTGAAAAAGGTAAGACAATCATTAGAAAAATCAGAAATGACTACTTCATTTTGAAAAGTCAAGGGCTTAAAGTTCTCCAGGCATTTGCAGGGAATGATGGTGCTTTGATGAAATCTGCCTCTTCATGCCAAGTTAAACTGCAGTGCCACGTTTGTCAGTGCAGTGTGCCATGAAAACATGGTCTCACATCAAGGCAGAGAATGCTACAAGGAAGTCACTCAAAAGCTTCAGCATTCTCAAACCATCTCAAAATGCAGGTTTCTGTGCTGTCTCAAGTTCCATATAACATGCCTGCTGGTCATATATAAAAGGCAATTGATCAGCTTCACTCAATCAGAAGTTGTTAGCAGAGATAATGCTCATGTAGTTATTCCTGTGCCATTGTTAGTTCAGCAGATGTAAGTTACTTTAGCTCTCCAAGTTCACCAGTTTAGCTTCAAAAAAATTTTGGGCTCAAGGTCTAAATGTGTGAGACTAAACAGTCCAACATTAACTAGTCAGACCAAGTGTTTTAAAATATTTTAAAGTGATGTATTTTAAAAGTGCCTGGATAGCAAAGGTCAGGTAGATATGAAAATCTATTCAGAAGATGCAGCAGACCTTTACTTCCCATTTAAATCTTTCTCAAAATCAAACAGGGTTTGGACACTTTTAAAAACAAAATATAGTCAATTTTGTCTATTTAGTGACCATGAGTTCACTGGAAAGATGACTACTATCTTCAGCAGAATATTTTTCTGGCTTTTTGTAACCTTTACTCAGAAATTTTAAGAGAAAACTCATGAAAAGTTTTGAAATTTGCAGGGAAAATGATGTGTATATCTTAACACAAGAACATATCTAGAAACAGATTATAAAAGAGTCTGAAACAGTGGGTCTGTTGAATCAGCTCAGTGAGGAGCTGTGCATTTCCTTTAACTACTTTAGCATAAAGCTGAGTTTTCATCCACTTAAGCTTACATGGTCTGTCCTTCAGAAAGTTATTCTCTTTGGCTTTTCTTAGATGTAATCAGAACAGTTCTGTGTTTCCCTAATTACAAACACATTTCTTTATCCATGCAATATCCCTAAGTATGCAGCAACCATCATCTTGCCAAAGCTTTCTGGCATTTTTATTCCAGTTAGATTCCAAATCTACATTTTTCTGTGAGAAAAGCTGTAGGGAAGACTGTAAACAGGATAATTAAGTAGCAATACAATTTTCAATGCAACTTTTACTTGCATATTATTTTGAATGTAGAGGTTTTAATTTCCTAGTGAGTGGTGGAAATACAACGCTATTGTTCCTGAAGCACAGGTATGTTTTCATTAACATAAATGTCAAGAATTCTGTGAGATTTTAAACAGCAAGTATGAGGAAGATAAAAAGATGTGCAGAATGTTACAGAAGTTGCTTACAACCGTTGTAAAGGTCTATCACTGTAATCTCTAATCTATGTCAATTTTGTGTGGCCTCCTTTATCTCGCCCTGTGGAATAGCACTTGTAAAGGAGCCAACCAATCAAAAACCCCATAAGGAACATAGCCTAGTTTTCTTTGTCCTTTACACATGCCAGAAACACCTAATAATAGACTTTTTTTTCAAAGTTTTAGAAAATACTATTACAAATATTCTTGAGAGGTGAGTTGAATGGGAACTGTCAACAATATTTGACATTTGGAATTGAAATTGTTGCTCATTTCAGAGAGATGGGACATACTCTTTCAAGGAAAGAAAAAGTTTTTCTTTGTTGTATACATCCCTTCATATAGAGCTTTATAAACCCTCCCATATCTATCCTCTATTGGTCATTTACAAGCCATCACCCCCTGGTAATTGGTCAGTTTTGGACAAGGTCTCTATGTGCAAGAAAGGGCTGTTTGTGATATATTGTTTTTATTCTTCACTGAGATGGTTGGGATTGTTGAAACAGGTGTGAGAAAATAGTCTTGATCTGTAGAATTTTTTTTGCTGGGAAACAAGTTGTTTTTTGCCATTGCAGGCTCCTGTTTTCAAAAAGAGCTGTTAGTTTTCTCACAGCTATGTCAGTCTAAATCAGGATTCAGAGTGTAAGGCCTATACAGGTCTACTACCAGCCACCACAGAAATCTCCAGTAACATGCTAGAACAGAGGAATTTTACTGCCACTAATTTCCTGGGAGAGTTTTGTACTCATAAAATCCTCAAAAAGGGACATTTACAGGTCATCTATTTCAGCCTCCTGCAATATGCAGGGACATCTTCAACTAAATCAGGTTGCTCAGAGCCCCAGCTCTTTACTGGGGTGATAAAATGAGGGTGATAAACACTGACACAGGTTGCCCAGAGAGATGGTACATGGCCCATCCCTGGAAACATCCAGAGTGAAAAGCTGTGAACAAAATAGTCCTTCATTACAGGTCATGGAATGAAAACACAGGTGGTTTTGAGCAAAATTTGTCATGTTCTCAGTTGTTCTGTTGCCTGACCAACTCTCCTTGGATCTGTGCTGCCACCCACTAATATACATCCTCCTTTTATTCAAGTGGGCAAATGGCATTTGCTTTTGAAGTGACATTATCTGAATTACATTCCAACACCAGGCATTAGGTGTCTGGAAGCTCTGGTGTATAACCTAAAATATTACATTACTGAATAGCCCCTGTGTTAACTAAAAACTGAATGACCCTTGAAGGATCAAATTGATACTCTCTTGTTTCCATTAAATCATTCTCCAAGAACAGTGATTAGTTACTTTACTTTCCCCTAAACAAACTGTGATTATAGCCAAGGTTACCTATTTCTTCTGAGAAATTCAGGTTTGCATATAGATTAACTACTACTTGCATCTTGTCAGAGAAACACTCAGAGAACTCTCTCTCATGTTGCCAAAACTAACTGGTTATGCACAGATTTACAGCTTTAAAATTAATTAAGGTATTTATATGTTCCTATTAAATTATGCAGTCATTGCCCATCAGAAAATGAATTGTTCACATCAGCATTAGAAGGAAGTCGTATTAAATTAACAAGTAGCAGAAAACCTACTAAGTGACCATATTCACATACAATTTTAAACAGTATTCATTCACCTTTCTATAAATTATGTATGGTGACTAAGACATCTCATTCTTCTTTTTGTCTTCAACTTGAAGGAAAATAAATAGAATATCTAACCTGCCACAGGAATGTTTGTTTGTTTGTTTGTTTGTTTGTTTGTTTGTTTTTATCCAAGACATTAAATGCTGAAATATTGCAGGGAGAAATGCAGTTCATGTAAAAAATTATGTAGGAACCAGCCTGGAACCACAAGCACCTCTCCAACAATACATGTATAAATGTTGCACGGATATTTTTCAAATGTTATTCAAATGTATTCTGTTTGTATGTGTTTGCCAACATTCCCCATAGAGGCAGACACAGGAATGAGGACTTGGCTCAATAGGCACTGCTGCTGGGCACAGATGGCCATGAGAGCAGAATTTTAAAGATGAACCTAGAACAAAACTATATACTACTATATACCAATTCTGCCATGCTAGCTGAACTTTTCCTCACCACTTATCTATAAACATGAGTTCTTGTGTCACAGTTAATTGTGAGGCTGTTGGAGGGAAGGAACCAAGTGGAAACACAATGTAAATACAAAAGAAACCATCAAACAACTCCCTACATAGGTGAAACATAAAAGCATCACCCATACACAATCCAGTGGATTTTACATGGTATTTCCATAACAGAAAGCAACTCTTTTAATGCCACGAAGTATATAAAATACAATACAATGTTTCCCAACACTTAATACAAGGACTTCGCATTTAAAATGCTGGAGCTAACATGCAAGCCTTGCAAAGCAGTTTACAGACCCTTTCCAAACTTGTCATCCCTTACATGTCTGCTAAACTGCTCTCCCAAGTTACAGGTCTTTAAATAATAATACTTCTCCGAGAAGCTGCTTTAGTAAGCTGGAGAATGAAAAACTCAAGAGATCCTGATTTCCAGTTCTTTCATCTATCTCTCAGTATCATAATCAGAAATATTAAGGGCAACGAAAAAAAGCATTCTAATCATTGGAAGAAGATAGATCTTAAGCTCAATGGTTAAAATAAATATAGAGCACAACTAATTTCAGTTGTCAAGTCGAATGTATGGAATGGCCTACCAAAAGAGATTTTTATAGACAGTTATTTTGCAAATGACAGAGAAGCAGCCATTTAGGTGTCTTTCTTTACAATCAGCATTTCCATTGCAAATCAAATTTTAATATATCTTTAATACTTCAATGTGTAACTTGGCAACATTGACACATAGATTATTTTTCCCGATTTGTATAATCTGTAGTACAAATACTTGGCCAAAGCAATAACATTTCGTAACAATATACAAACTCTCTTAACACAAACATAACTTGGTATGTTAGTTACACTGAGAGGATTCATGTATTGAATGAACAACAGAGGTTATTCTCAAATGGGGGTTAATTACACTGTGTAGGAAGCCTAAGGAACCTGAAGTATGAAAAGATAACATCTTTAGAATTACTACAGACCTATTGAATGTACAGTTACACATTTTCAGTGAACATAGCTAGTTTCAGAGCTTATCAAGATTTCAGTTTTCTCAGTGATACTGAGAGACCTTTGTGTATTCAAAGTTTAAAGCAATCAGATGAATTAGAAGTACATAGAACAATTGCTTAATATTTGCAAATATTTGAACTTCTCTTACTTGAACATATTTAAACTGCTTTCAGTTTAGTCTGCTTTACAGGTGTGGACTGATTTTTTGGGGTGTGGATGCTTCAGGGAATGTCAAGTGTCTTCATAAGAATGATGCTTTTCTTGTTGTACTTGAATCTTTTGTTTGCAAAGTTGTCTTTAAGGCAGTACTGGCAAGAGAATACATTCTTTGCCCTGACCCAGAAAAGACTTATGAACACAGTTAGGTTTATGTACTGTGAGTGGCCTCATTGACTGGTGATTTAGTGCAATGTTTCACAGACTTTTTTTTACTTAAGTCCCTTGAGAGGATGTAATAATACGGAACTGCCTTGCCATAACTTTTTGCTTTGAAAAGAACAGAAGCAAAAATATACCCACTTAAAACTTATACAGAGTTTATATTCTGTATTGTAAAGTTAGAAACACTTACTATGAAAACAATTGAAGTAAGCACAAAACAACAAATAAATAATACATGCATCTTGTACTCTAGAAAATACAGTGCTTTGGCATCTGCAATTTATGCTCATATACCCTGAGTGTAGGTACACCCCCATTTCTAGCTTATCCTTTGAAGAAAGTATTATCAAAATGTCTGGCTAAAACAAGACCTAGAGGATTTTGCTCCTACGAGGCAGAATGATAACTAAGTGGAAATTTGTGTTCATTTTATGCATACCATATAAACCCCACAGGAGAAGCTTTCAGTAAGTATGTGGGAAAATGTTGGTCCCTCTCCATTCAATTCTCAATGTAAGAGCAGATTAGTCAGAGTTTTATAGGAAAAGAGTGAAAAGTGAAGCATTGCCTGAAATGGCATGAGACATTATATTTCACCATAAAACTCAGTTTGATAAGAGAAAAGCCAACAGCCACAGGTGATCATGGCAGTTGTGTTACTGTGCCTTGAAGTCTGGTGGAGCTGGGCTTGTCTCCAGCCTGGTAGAAATGATGATTCCATGGCTATACCTCTTACCTTTCTAGCCAAAGTCTTTGCTAGAACCAGACAATGACAACTCTTTACTGCAACACCTGCTTCCAAACATCCTTGTTTGTCATGATTCTGGAACATTATTTTATTTTTGTCTTTGCTTTGTCTGGAGTGGAAGAGTCTAGAAGAATCAAAAGCCTTCCTGTGTAGTCTAGCTCAGATGAGCCTCACTGCTGCTTTTCCCGTATAAAATTCACTTAAATGCTTAGAAACTGTTGGCAAATTGGTCTGAAAATGGGGAGGGGGTGTTACGCTGAGTCCACAGGAGATTTCACTTCTACATAAATGAATAAAGAAAGATATTAGGGACACCAAAGCAAGGGAAACAAAAAGAGATTAAACTCTACTACAACTGCATCACTGTTATTGCAGTAGTATCACAGCATCCGGGAACTTATCAGGTCCTTGCACTGCATGAAGGAAACGTTTCTCCTTGAATAATGCATCACCACATTTGCAATGTTTTTGTAAACAGGTCTTCCTGCCATCATCATTTCCTTTTATTCTCTGCTTTGAGATGTAATCAATTTAAATTGCAAGTGGAATATGGCAAGTATTTAAATAAAATGTACAAAAGATTTGATTCTTAGAGGTCCTGTAGAAGGATAAAGAAAATGTTGTTTACCTGCAAACTAATACAGGAAAAAGCAACTGACTGAAAAACATTCTCTGCATAGCCCTTTTGTTATGAAAATAAGTCTATGGAATTAACAACGTCTGTAGGAAATTTATCAAGCAGTTAATACTTGCTTTTTATTGAATTTTCTCTCTTCCTGATGCATCAAGAATTTTCTCTAAAATTGGAGAAAACTCGAAGTTAGAGACTGTCAAGCTGCTAGAATGTTTCCACTACCACAGATGAAGGCAATTGTGGGAGCAAAAGCACAGGGAATACTATAAAATGAACAAATATGTGATTCAGTGAAGAGCAGAGTATGCATGGCATGAAGATGGTAGAGAATCAGACCTTACATGGATCTAATTGACAAAGAATTTTCATCATCAAAGTAGTGTTGCACCATGTCATTCATCCTCTCCTTTCTTACTTCTTCTTCATCTTATTCCCCTCTAATCTGCCACAAAAATAATTTAAACATCTTTAGTTTATCATCTAAGCACCAGTAGAGGTAGAGGGGAAGACATGTAATGAATTAGCAGCATGGTGCTGGAAACAGCATAAGAACACTAATTTAGAGATCATTGCACCTGTGAGTTATTTTCTGAGCGCCACGTCTGGTAAAGAGGATCTGATATCAAATGATTCTTTGGAGCAATTACATTAAAACTCATAAAAATCTGTTTCTACTATTGGTGGATAGCAAGGGTGCAACTTTTTTGCCAAAACAGGTTTAGGATAACTTCTACAAAATTACTTCTTAATTTTGGGATTCAAATCTTCCTATTTACCAAAAAGCATTTTGCATCTTTCACATGGGATGAAAAGCCAGGGCAAGACATAATAATAATAATAATAATAATAATAATAATAATAATAATAATAATAATAATAATAACTACTCATTTTTTATGTTCCAGAGCTTAAAATATAAAAATATCATTGAGAACTTAAAAAATTTCAATTTGGCTCTATTATCTATCTGCTGCCAGGCTCTCCATCACTCCCATGGCATCCTTCAGATCAAACACCTTTCCTTACACCTATCTGGAAAGAAATTACACAGACCTCTAAACTCTTTAATTCAAAGATTTTGAGGAGGAGTAATAAAACTAGACTTTGATAATCTAGCTTTCAGTGCAGACACAACCTCAAAAATTTAAAGATTCCTTTTCTGTTTGGCTGTTTTCACTAGGATCAGTTAGATGGTATTTTCACTTTTGTCTCCTTTTTCCAGTCAGCAACAGTAAAAAATTAGAAGCAAACATATTGAAAAATAGTTATTATCTAAATAGGCCAATGAAAATTTTCCTCAGTACAAATGAAATATTATTGCCATACATCATCAGACATAGTTTGATTTGAGAATAACATCCAAAATAAGTAATTTTGTAAAAATATTAAATAATTCAAAGTTCTCAAAGTTTTCAAGAACTCATTTTGGCCCTTGTTTCTTTTTTTTAAAGTTGTTGACTTTAACTTTTTCCTTTATTTGCAAAAAGAAAAATAATTAAAATTGGCATTTAATACAATCCAGTTTTCTGTAAAATCATGGCATTTTATAATTAAAATTCTTTAAAGGCTTTTAAAGTAATTTAATGGACTCAAAATGACTACCTCAATAAAATCAACATTTTAGAGAGAAAATGCAATTTTGCATTATTGCAAAATCTTTAGGAAGGATCTGTAAGAAACCTGAAGGAGACCTTCTGCAATAAAGAGTAACAATTCTTTTTTTTTTCATACGAAACATGACATATTGTCTACTTTCTATTTACATGCACTTACAAAATGATTCCACAGAGATTTCTGGGATTTATTTATGAGTTAGCAATCAACCATATGAATAAGGACTGCACAAAGTCAGCTCATAGCATATAAAAGCAATAAGGAGATGAGGTTACATTATGAAAGATTTTATGCTTGCAAGATTTGATAATTTTAAATGCTACACAATTAAAAAGGTCAAGAATATTTAGAAGTCTTAAGGAACAACTTCATCCAGAGAAGAAGAAAATTGCAAAAGAGATACAAATGGTAAGGAAGTAAAATTTGTCAGATTATTAATGTAAAGAAGGTAAATTTAATTGTCTCAGGAGAATCGCTTTTTTTTTTTGAAGAAAACCATATATCTTTCCCTTTCAAAATGGCAGACTCAATCTACCTCCTGAATAAAATCTCCAATCTCAACATGGCAATGCTATTTACTAGATTTTTCAAGGAGAATTCTAATATGTACAGAAAGGCAGCATCATTATTCAAGTTGACATGAACTCCCTAGATAGCCTTTTTAATTAACCAGATAAAGCAGAGTAGGAGCAGTTTCATCCTGATGCCATAGCTCAGAATGAGCTTCTCAGTGATTTGATGTGATCTGATGTGACAAACGACTTACTAATTTTACCTTACACCCACATTTAAAAGAATATTGTAAAAAGCCATAACCCCTTAAATGGAGAGGACACATAATCTTGAAAAATTTCTTGAAAAATCAAAAGTCAAGGTTTTTATAATCAGATAAAATATACCACAGACCAATTAAAAAACTTGGATGTAGCTTACATATATCTCTGAAGGAGAAGGATCAGGATTCAAGGGAGATATTCCCAATAAGACTTCTCTAAGGCTTTAAAGCTGGAACCTGAGCTTCATTCTCTGTGTTGCCCTCTGTGCTAACTTTCATACACTTGATAAGGTATTGGTGACCTCAAGAGCACAAGTAAATCACAGAAACTGCCTTTATCCCCCAGAGACCTACAAACTGTGTGGCCATCCTGCCTCTTCCTTCCCTTCCTCCTTGCTATCTCTCCTTTTATAGATGGGCCATTAGGAATGGGGAGGACATGAAACAGCTTCATCACCAACAACATAAGAATAACTTGTCTCCAGTAGAATAAATCAATGACATGAAATAAATGCCATTATACATTAATACTACCAAGACTGGAATGAACAGTGGCTGCTTCGAACTGAAACTTCACCAAGACCTAAGGGAAGCTGTGTGGCCTTTCACTGAAAGGATGGGCCCCTCCATTGTCAAATAAGCTTTGTCATACAAAGCAACACAGTGGATCATATTTGTTAAAATATGATATATATGATATAAATGTATGATATATATGCTAAATAATTACATTTGGAAAAGGGTTTGAAGGATGAAAGGATGTCCTCTTACGAAATATTCCATTTTCTCAGAGGAGTCACCTCACAACGACTTATGCAACACATTCAGAACAGACTAATGTTAGATAGTGACTAAAATGAAATACAAAATCTCTACCTTGTTGAAAATAATTCAGCAGCTTATCACTTTACCAGGACACCTGAGAAAACCATACATACATTACTGCAAACCTTTTACTGGCTTGCAGTTCACATTCAGTGCCAGTTCAAGGCCATGAACCTACTCCTCAGTATGTACACCTGTTTGATGCCTGCATTACTGACAGACTTCTGCCCTATTTATGATCCAGAGAGATAACAATGTTCCACTGGCACAACAAAATACTGATTATAATTTATAATTACTGATTATAATATAAATTTTGATACATCATTCACAGACACATTTGCCCTTTTACTTTCTTTCTCTGTTGCTGACAAAAACCCCTGCCAAATGGCCAATATATAAAACCAGAAAATCAAGGGAGGATGAAGACTCTATTAAGACCATCTTGGCATCATTCTTCATGACTTAGTAAATGCTTTTCTATTCTAGCATGCAATCCTTCAGAAACTAGTCTGGCCATGTAACCTAACTATATATGAATTTACACAAATAAAGCTTAGGTTGGAAAACAGAATATGAATGAGGAACAAATTTTGAACAATTTTTATCTCTAATGTATATTTATTAACTATATATTAACTGAGAACACAGCATTCTTGAAAAGCAAACTCTCTGGACACTGGTATCACAAGAGTGAGGAAAATGACTTACTGCTTCTTGAGTGACCATATAAAGAGGATCAAGATTTTAGGAACCACTGTTCACTCTGATTCCACTGCAGTATCAAGGTATGTTGAGTACCTGATACTAGGAAGTCATTCAGTCATTTTTTGCTTTGGGATTATTCATTATATTATACTTAAGGTATTTTGTTATTTATTTTCATTTTATTTGTTTGTACTACCAGTGTGGCTACAATCATTACTTTTTTTCAGAAACTATTCTATTAATTTTCAGAGTCTCCCTGGTGCTCAGCCCAGCACTCCCCCTGTGAATCTACAAAACATTAGTTTAAGGTAAACTAGGACCAGGAACACATCCCAGCATATTTGTGCAAAGCTTCAGAGGAGTTAGAAATGACCCATAATCACTCAAAGCCTTTCATATGACATTTCAGGAATGACCAAGATATTATGAACAGAAACTGATGATTTTTTCTTTCAGTTGGAGCTAGGAAGTGCAAATAAACACAAATTTTAAAACAGCTTGGTTACAGTCTTTCTAATCTTGGGTTTATATTTATTTCAAGCTCCAGTTTCCATATTTAGCTGGAATTTTGACTGGAATGCTGTGAATGTAAGCTGATCAGAGACAACTGAGACATGGAAGACCACAAAAGGTTTCCATTCCCATTTGCAGAATATTTCCCCCTTAATTTGCTGATTCCTGGAACCAGTACCTAAAATGAGAGTGAGCTCCTCACAGGTGGGTAGGTTGTGCATCACTGCCATCTTCGGTACGCTGGAGGAATCGCTGGAGTGACGGTCATTTAAATGAAACATGTTGAAATAACTCATTTAAATATAATCAGATGGTTGAAATTTGACAGCAGAATGGAACAGATTTTTCCACTGTTTGCAATGCTACAGAAATCAATAGACACAGCTTTTCTGTGCTGTATGCATATTTAAAAAAAATATTTGGAGATTGAAAATCCTTGCACAATAAATAGGAAAATTAAAATATCTCATATCACATTGCCAAATGATGGGGTAATAGACACAAACATATTGTTCTGTAAAAAACTGCTTTAAGAAGAAAAAGTATGAATTGATTCATTTAGTCAAACAGTGCTTGAACAGATGGTGTGATTAACAACTAGTATGTTAGCCATCTCAGGAGCTTACAGAAAAAGTAAACAAATGCCTTTAAAACATATCACTTTATTCCCCAAAAGGTATTTTCATTCACTTATTAAAAAATGTGAAAATCTTTATGTTTATGATAGAGGTATGAATTTGGAATATAGCAATCAGACATGTATAGCAGCTAAAATTGTTGAAATTCTGCTTTTTAATGCAGACTTGAAATTTTGCAAGTTTTGGGTTTCACTGGCTGAACTTTCACACTGATTACAATGCATCAATATATGGAAAAAAAAGGTGGAGGAATGAAAATTTATTATTCAAACTTTAATGAGTGATCTAGTACAAATGAATTAGTATTGTATGAGGAATTGTTCAAAATAGGCCTGATTTTCATGTAAGAAATCTGCAGGTTTTGCAGAAATATTGCAGCATTTCAACAGGGCAAAATCTCTGAAAGCAGCCTTGGAAGCAAGCTTACACATGCACAGAAAATGCATGTGTTTTTTTCACCACCAGCAGGAGATGGAACCAAAAAAATATTGGCTTGTGGTGTGCTTTAACAATTCTCAGGTATTCATGACAGTCAGTATAAATGAGAGCAAGTTTTTTCCCCACTCAGCTGGACTGGACTTGGAAGAGTCTTTCTGCACTGTGTTTGTGAGAAGTGCCTCAGACAGTTGCTATATATGACCTTTCTCTCTGAACCAGTTTTCAGTAAAGACACTTTGAAATGGAATAAGAAAGGAAAAGAACAATGCTAAGAGCACTGAGAGATGATACTAACACCTCTGTGCAGCAGAACAGGAACAGAAACAGAATTTGTTCTCCTTATAATGTAGAAAATGCATCACATGCATGGTTGTATTCCACAACAAACCAGGAGTCAGGTCAGAGCCAAAGGCCACAGGACCTTGTCAATGTGTTGCCAAGACCAAGCAAGGCACTGCCCCGTAAATCAAACTCAGAGCTGTACTCATGCCATCACTCTGCTTTGTATAAAGCCTGAATCATTTGTGCTGCATTTGACCTCAATCTACCATAAATAAGTTCGACCTTAAAAGATGCACAAAATATTTGAGAGGAAAATTTCAATAAATTTTATCTTGCAGCAACACATCTTTCCTTCAGAAATGAAGTTCGGTCAGCCCATGGATGAAAAAGGAAGTTGACCATATTCTTCTGATGTCTCAATTGTTCATCAAGACACCTCTTGGTTAGGTTATTTATTTATTCAGCTAGAAAAAGAGAATGTCAGTGTAATTAATACAGAAAGTAAGTCACTGCCAGCCAGTTCAGTTTATATAAATCTGGCAAAATCAGAGCCCATAAAAAATGATTCTGCTAGAAGAGAAAGATTAAAAAGTTCTGAAGTACTTACTAAAAATATATTTGCTTGTTTCTAATGTAGCTGGCATGTGAGAGGGAAACATATTATCAAAGAATTTGTAAAGACCTGTGCCTGGTAATATTGCCTAATTCTGGCAATCCTAGAATATATGCTAATATGTTCTCTGCTGAAAAATGAGATAATTCATTTAAAGTTTCCTTGTCTTCTCTCATGGCCTTTTCCTAACCTTTGCATCAGCCAGAAGATTTATTTCAGAAACAGCAGTTCTGAAGAAATTTTTGCTGTATATAAACAGGACTGAAAGTTTTTAAGAAAAGACCAGAAAGTATAGATCAGTGAATTGGATTGAACTGTCATTGTTTTAATTGTTTTCATTTTCACAGATTAGTTAAAACAGCAATGTGTAGCAAACACAGTAATGACCAGGTTGATGTTTCTGATTATGAGTGAAATGAGAACTTGCTGCTGCATGATATAAAAGTGCTTGCCTAAATCTGTAAGTGCCATCAGTAGTCCTAAGAATAAACTATTAAATAACTGACACATCAAATGCAAAGCCCCATACAATAGTCTCCTTTCACTGCTCAACATTGCACATCAGTGATGTGCAGAGACGAGGGGATAAAAAAACCCATTTCAATACATAGGCCACCAAATGCACATAGTCATAGCTCAAGCAACATGTGAAGAAATCAAATGTTGGAGATGCAATGTACCCTTCCAGCCACCATCCCCATTAAGAAAATTTCCAGATAGGATGTTCTCAGTGTGTCACAATTGCAGTAGCTTAGGTAAGGAAACAAGCAGCAAATAATTTGTGGCTTTACATGTTAAAATACACAGAGCTGATCACTTGGTACACGTCCAATACTCTGGTTCACAGAGCTAGAATGTATTACTTTTCACCCTAAGGTAGTCTCCAAACCTCGGAGATGTATCAGGACCTTACTTTAAAATGAACCATACAAATTGACACAACATCTATTCTTCTTAGAGTATGTCAGTTCAAAAGTGAAAATATTTTGGACTTGTGGGTTTGAGCATTACTATAACTTTCTGAGGTTTTAAAAGGTGGGGGGAAACCGGCTGAGATTCACAACTTTTCACATATTTACCTACTAAGGAAATCCAGCAGACAGGTCATGTGCTCTTTTGTAAGATACATTGAAACTAGATCATCTTTAAGGTCGCCTCCAACCCAAATCAAACCATTCTGTGATTCTATGATATTGGAAGAAAAGAAAGATGGAAAGTTACAGAAATGGGAAGTAATAAAATAATTAATTTGAACTATAATTAATCAAACTTTACCCTTGCTAGTCAGACCTTCCTGGGCTTTCTTTTTAATAATTGAAAAATTTAAAAACTCCCTTAGAAGTGATGTTCTTTCTCAAGTTCAAATATGGCCAGCTTTCCCTCATCTTCACCTCCATCTTGTAAGGGAATCTGGTTGAGTTACACTGCTTGAATATGTGTGTTTGGTGTTGAAATCAAGTTGATTCCTTCAGGCTTTTGAGAAGATAAAATCCCAACAAAGCTGTAGGGACAGATTCAAGAGCAGTTGCAATTGCAAAATCTGCTCACACAAAATTCAGGATCACAGATGACTTTCCACCAGCTAGAAGCCATACTAGAGTTCAGTGACTCCCACACAACAGAGCACAGCAGATCTTGCTCTGGAAGCAAGGCAGTGGATCTGCATCACCATGGAACTGAGCTGCAGCCACGGCTTACTCCTGGGAGCCAAAGATTTTACT
This sequence comes from Trochalopteron elliotii, assembly GCA_024734555.1. Lineage (NCBI taxonomy): Eukaryota > Metazoa > Chordata > Aves > Passeriformes > Leiothrichidae > Trochalopteron > Trochalopteron elliotii. The sequence continues at coordinate 8,104,701 of JANPWX010000011.1, forward strand.
GAAGTGCAAAATTGTGCTAATACAGCTGGTCAGTTTGTAGGCTGGTCAGGTCTAGTTTAGGGCTCTCTGTACTTTTTTTAATTGCAGAGTGGAGACATTCCCTGAGGAACCTGTCTTCCCTTCATTTTTAGTCCTTTAAACTTAAATCTTTGAACATAGCAGTACAGACCTTTACTGACATCCATTGAATCATCCAATGTGAAGAACTGCCCTGTCTGATTATGCAGTCTCCAGATATGAAATTAACATAATAACACTAAGTGAAGTTTTTCTTAAGAGGATAGCATTTTCAAGGAAACTTGCATTAGCTATCTGTACTGTACACCTGTAGCTCCTGATGAAATAATGGAGAACCTGGCAGCAAAACCACTGTTACATCTCCAATGATCAATAAATTGATCATTGCGCAATGACAAAAATGACTATACAGCATGATTGACACTTGACAAGGAATTCTATGTCACCACTGTTATTGACCAAATCCTGATTAAATAGCTAAAGACACAACTTTTATGAAGACACAGAGCATGTAAATCCTCAGATACAAAAGAGTATTATTATTACCTCAAAGGTATCAGAGCTTATTTTGAAGAAGACTGTAAAGACTGCTACTACTATTGAAAAAAGCAGTATGAAAAATGCAAAAAGAGTGACCTGTTCTTTCAGATAAATATTCTCAATATGTACAGAGATAAATATTCTCAATAAATATTCTCAATATGATCAATGTGTTTCCCTAGGCATAAATCCAGTATAAAAAATATAAGCGATTGCACCACTTCTAGGGCAATATCAGAATCAGTCTGTGGGAGTAGGATACAAATGTAAACTACCTATGGAAATTTGACATTCACATCAAACTAAGCAAAAGCTTTGGAATAGGCTAATATCAAAAAAATTTAAATTAATGCTGTAAAATTGTTGCTGTAAAACCAGCACTTTGAAAAGCATTGGAAAGCCAGCTGGATACCCTACTGCAGCTTCCTGTAAGTGACTCAAGAACCTTGTGTCAGCAACTTTGTACACCCTGGACACTTCTGAAGTGGACTGGAAGTGCACTGGTGACATTGTCTACACAGCCTTGAACACCCAGACTTCTTTGAATACATTGGACTTAACACTTTGGAAACTTCAAGACTAAAGCAACAAAAATGTAGGAGAAACAAAGAAATGAGAAACACACTCTAGAGATTTAACTTGGGTGATTCAAGCTGTTTTAGCAGAACTGGTCAGGGCAGGGCCTGGTGCAAGTGATAATCATGGCTCCCCATCAGATTGCAGCAGAAAATTGCAGAATGGTTCTGCAGCTGCTGCTGAGAATGTCAGAGCTCTTCTGAGAGCAGACTCCTCCCCAGTATGTTCTCCGACACTGTATGATTGGGATCTTCATAAAAAAGATTTTGTTTTCTCATCCTATTCTCCAGATACCACATGACTGATTTCAAAAAAAGCATCTTAGTTCTCCTGTCTTATCAACTGGAAGAGAAGGAAGAAGACATTCAGTTTTGGCATTTTTCCATACTTGCCATTCCCTCACATGGTAGCAGTCAAATGTGTTGCAACGGAATAATCTGCATCTATGTATTAACCAGCAGGGCAATTAAAAGAAGCTGGCACAGGTTTCTTTCAATCCACAAACATCCTTTTTTAATCTAGGTAGAATTACAGTTTAAATATCTTCTACCAATATTGATAGCATTGCCTGTAACTGATAATCCACCCCATCTCTAACTCTCTGTAGACATCACATTATAATGCTTCATTCTTGCCAACGTTTGCTCTTGCTACATTTTTTCAAGCTAGCAATCATCACACTCTGTTGGGATAAGAACCAAGGATATTTGATTTATTCAATAATTCATAAAGAAAAAAGTTCTAATCCAAAGCAAACTTTAGGTTTTCTATATTTACCCTTAATCTCTCACTTACACTGGCAGGAAATAGGTATATTTATGCCGTCAGAAAACAGCAATGTCAAAGCAGAGCTCAGATGATACAGTTGGTGTCTTTACAATTGCTTTTATACTGCTGTTTTTAAAGTTGGCTGATCCATTGTTTGTATCATTGCTTTGATACAGTGAATGATCAAGACCTTGCTGTTACAGCCAAGGAATACACCCCACAGAAGTACATTGTCATACTAAAACTGTGTCAATTTGCCCCCTTCTGAGGAGATGACCAAAAAGAATAAACTCTTCCATGGTATTTTACAATGGGCAAGTTATAAAGACCAAATCATTTTTGTTGTGCACTGCAGCTCGTTAGGCACTTCAGAGATCTAAAAATATTTTTTTTACAGCAGCTGTTATATTTTACATATTTTTTAAAAGAATTGTGTGTGTAAGTAACATAGTCAAATGAAAAACATATGTCCACAGTTAATAGTATACAAAAAGAGCACTATGTATATCACTGAGAAATGAATAACATAAGCTTTGGTTATTGGCTTAAATGAATACTTTACAATCATTTTCCCCCATAAAAGGTGTGAACTCTGAGGGAGGGGGGAGTACTGCTGGGAATGGTGCCCTCTCTCATCTTAAAATGTGTGAGAATCCAAACAGATTATTTATATGCAGCTTCTTGTATTGATTACATTATGCTACATACTGTGCGATTCAATAGGACTCCTAAAAATATATTTTATAAGAGCTTATGGTTTGTAATGGCAGAATAGCAAAAGGTTCAGCTCTCACCATAATCTGAAGGCTCAGGATTTACACTCTAATTCTTGACAGCTCAGAAGGAAGGGTTTGCAGCACACACTAGCACACGTGTATATGGGGTTCTGACCTGAAGGTCTTTTGAAAACCAAGACAAAATACTGCCAAGATTTAAGTTGCTGATCTTTCAGATATTCCAACTTTACAAAACAAGAATTTAAATTGTGTATAAAATGGACAAACAGGGATGACTGAAGAAAAGAAAGCATTTTATTCAGGTTTTCTGTACTATGTTAGGGATTTGCAGAACTAACAGAGGCTTCATGGGATGGCAAACACTGGGTCCATCATCTATGTAGAAAGGCCTCTCCATTCTACCTGTACTGATAGGGGGGAGGATCTCCTAATTTCTTCAGTGAAAGACAGGAAGAATCACTAGAGGGCTCCCAAACTATTTAAAGGGACATTCTCCTTCCTGTAATGTGCATAGGATAACATGAGTTAAAGAAAAGCCTTCAAGGATTCTCTTTTTACTTCTCTCGTTGGCTCAAATATTCTGTCTTTGTGTTCAAATTCACTCTTTCTGGAGGAGAGACTGCAAAAATCACTTTGAGGGTGATATAAAGTAGGAGGGGGAAAGCTTTCAGATAGATTTAACAACTGGAGGATTGGCACTGCTGTCATTGGCTGAGCAGAGAGACAGAAACGAGAAATGTGACAAGGAATCGAAGTTGAAAATGTAGCTGAAGGCTGAATTTATACAGCTTGCAAAGAAAGGACAACATTCTGTGGGATGGGACCACCATAATTTGGTAAACTGTCCTATTTCTAAGCCACTTTCCACCCACTAAATTCAAGCACCTTGGTTTTCTTCTGCAATTTTTGGGGAGTCAAGGCCTCTCTGACAAATACACATTTGCTCATACTTACATGTGTGTGTATAAATACAAATATATGTGCATATATACATGTATACACAGTCCTATACAAAAGTGGTCTTTAAGGGAGCTCACTGAATGATCTTTAAGGACATTGCCATATTGTGGAAAGGTCAGAAAACTAAGGTATAAAAGGGAATTACCTAAAATCTTCACTTCACTGACATGGCCTGTCACCTATTCCATGCCAAGTCCCTTGGGCAGCAGAGACTTTGCTTCTAAAGAGAAACATCTTTTTCTCTGCGAGTTGAGTTATCAGCAAGAAAGCACAAGTAGGATTTCTTCCAATGCTCCAAATAACTAGTGCTTTTCCTTTTTATGTGCCACGTTGAGGTTGCTGCAGTACAGGTTCTTTCAAAGAAAGAAAATTCTTACAAGAATTTTGCCCAAATTATCAGTTATTTTAAATGTAGGTTGAAAAACCACCTATAACTTTGGACTCTGACACCTGTGAAGACAGAAAGGCAAACACTTTTCTGTAAAATAAAGAGAAAGAATAAGCTATCTCCTGTATGTGAGTTAAGTGGGCATGAAGACTTTAATGCTTTTGACACATAATTTTAGGAGATGAGGGGAGGGAATTTAATTTTTGTCTATTACTACATAACTCTCATTGTTCCAGACATACCCATTCTGGAAAGACAATAGCCCTCTGAGAGTCTCAGCTTTCTGTGGCTGTAGTCTCTTCACAGGCCTGTTCCTCTAGGCCAGAGTTTAGTGGAATTATTCCTTATCAGCAGTTCAGTTTTGCTTGGCTTTTTTTTTAACGTTCCAAATTGATTTCTAACTGATACTTTTTGCCATCAATATTTAAACAACTCCTTATAAGAAGTTCTGAATGAGGAAGGGAAGCCAGAACCTATCAGACTTCTGTTGCAGTGGAAAAATGATATCATAATAGCAGATATCAGAGATTAATGAGCTGTTTAAAAGTTTAGAAATGACATCTGAAAGCAGCAAATTTTTGTTTGATTCTGAGGTTGTTCCTTGTGCCTTTCTGCTTTTGGACACTCTGTGGGCTCCACCAGTATTTTTCTGTGTCATCATTTAAGAGGAATGGAACATTAGCACATATCAAGTAAGTACAACAGTAATGAAGGGGTGCTCTAATGCATTGTATCTGGTAAAAGATTCAGGAATGCAACAGTTAACACGATTACTATTAAAGTGGTCACAGTTATATTTTGCAGTTAGTGCTGAGGAAAAATTCATATCTGTCTTTGGTACCACTGTTTCAGGCTATCTAAATGCAGACTCCCTGAGATAACTGCATTCTAATTATCTTCTACATTTCCTTGAAACTGTACAACATCCTGCACGAGTTTTTTATCAGTTTGACAAGAGTAATTTCACTTTCCTTTTTTTCAAGTTCTGCTGTCAGTATGTCAATTCTACTAAAGACAGGATGCCTGACTTGAAGCATAGGGGACATAGACTGTTGCCTACCGCAATGAGAGGATAAGGGGGTCAGGAAAAGTTATTAGTTTAAAAGTTATTATTTGCAATCAGGAATTGTCTATTTTTACAACTAGTATGCCAGTGACAGTCATGCCTCTACTTTTCTTAATGTTCTACTGGAGAGTGAAGAAGTCAGCAGAGGTAAATAAAATATTCATCCACTGCAGATAAAAACACAGAACTGTTTGTGTACACATTATGCTCTCTGCATCACTGTGCACTCTTCAAATGCAGCCTCCTATCACATACACTGTTTACTTCCATGCTGCAGCATCTATTTTCATTATAAACTACAAGTATCTTGAGACATAGTTTTTTGTCCTTTGTACACTAATGAAGGACACTGGTGATCATGATGATAATAATGCTCTGTATTTAATGCTAAGTATTTAGCTGCTTAATTGTCTTGATTTATAGCCTGTGTTTGTTTTGTGCATTCTTTAAGTGTATCTACATCCAAGATTTTTGGGACTGACCAGAAATAATTCTTTATTAGTTTGTAAATGTTAATTCAGAATATTACTTTCTAACTCTGTAGTTTGTCTAGTTGTTACATCTTTGCGTCAGTTGTCACTTGAGGTATTTGTCATCCAGTTACAGTGTATCTCTATAACCTTTTAGTGATTTCAAGAGCAGTTTCATTGCCACTGAAAAGGAAATTATTGACAATTCATAACCTGTTATAGTTCCTGCTCCACCTGCCATTTTCTAACTCCCTAGACTATTGTGAACTTAAAGAAGACTGCTTTTTAAAAATCTTTTACCATCTGCTGTATACTGCTTAATGCTTGATATCCTGTTAGGGCTTCTTGAACCAATTTTTGCAGTCTAGTTCTATTTGCATTTTCCAAGCTGAGCCAAGAGACAATTAGACAGCAGACAATTTGTTGAGCCTCAGTCCTTCCCTACTGAGCTAGGAATGTTATGCTTAAGTATTCCAGGTAACCAGGGAGGTTTTTCCTCTTTCTAGTCATTGTCTGCCATTGTTCAGGTCTTTGCTGCATGATTCTGACATTTTGAAAAACTGTACTTGTGCCATACTTAAAACTGTGTCCCCTAGTATTCATTCCTTTTTCTGTAAAACCATAGCACTGTTCTCAATGTGCTACTATTTGTCTTAATCTTCTAACTACAGAAACTCTTTCCCTATACTGCCAAATTTATTTTCCATTGGACTTGGAATCTCAGACTAGCCATATGCAATTATTATTGTATGAAGTTAAGTAGTTGCTCCTACCACCCCCAATTCATCCAAGCAATAATAGAATATATGTCATACTGCACTATCTTTCATTCCAAAGTGTCCTGCTGAATACACACCACTATAGTCAAGACACCACAGGGATCTGATTTACAAGTGGGGATGGTTTAAGTTGAGGCAGTTTCAGTGTTTCGCACCCCTCTTTTTCTTGCTTCTCTTAGAGATTCCTACTCTGACTACAGAGCTGGCTCTGCTTCTTGCAAAGCACTACTTGAACTGCTAAAGTTTATTACACAAATGCCAAGATCTTATTTGCAATTCTGTAGCTGTTACATCAGAGTCTGAACTGTTCCTGCAGTGTGGGTAGGGAAGTACTGCAGCCATTCCAATATAAGATATCCCATCCTTGATCATGACTCAGTCCAAGCCTTTTCTGGTGAAGAAGAGTGTCAGCTAACACATTTCAAACAGCAAAAGAGCATAAATTTTCTTGAGGAAAGGCCACACAGATAAAGCAGAATTTGGTTTTTTATAGTACCTCATAAAGGATCACCACTGAATATACTGCATGGAATCTTTTGGCTTGGAAATTTGAAAACTGACTGGATTACACTAGGTTTTGATTACCCAGTGCCAGAAAACTTTAAAGGCTCTGGGGCATATATAAATTAACAGGACACTATTCAGTTGAATAGCACGACATCTTCCATATTTTCTAATACTGATCTGTGGGTTTTCTACATGTAGATCATGTATTTGACTTGAGTTCTGTTTGAGTGCAGTAAAAATACACCCTTACCTTGACTCTTCATCATCTGAGACTGACATTCCAGCACTTTTACAGGAGCAGAACTACATACAAGAAAATACATCTTCTGGGATGATGCTCTCATTCCTCACCATCCCAAAATGATGAACAATCACTGTAAGGTCGGGAACTAGTTTTCTTTCACTGAACCTACAGACTTTTGCATATACTGGTGTATGCATATGGTATATGCTCTGCATTTTAGCATAAAGACCAGTCTAGTCTATAAACATAAACACCTATATAACATCTAAAAACAGGAGAAAACAACAACAACAACAAAGCCAAAACAAATCAATTGACTAAACAAACAAACAAATAAAACAACAACAAATATAAATAAAAACCAAAATAAACAAACTTACCATGGCAAATAACAAACTTACCATGGCAAAGCAGCAACCAGAAAATAGCGTGTCTGTTCAGGGAATGCTGTCAGGCTTGCAACTGGGAATACAACAACTATACCTTGTCTGTTCTGACTAAATTCCAGGAAGATCTTTATGTAATCATTGTAAATCAATGGGATTTTTTTTAAAAAACCCCTGATTCATATGGTCAGCTTCACATTCTAAGAGAGAGATGGCAATGAGACCTGGGTCTAGTGGCTAGTCATTTTGGTTAGAAGTGTATTACCTAACTGGGAGCTGTATAAATAATGGAATTTACAGACTGACACATGGATCATGTAACAAGCAACATAATTAATTTTGTGTTGCCCTAAACAATTTCTATTATCCTAAACCAAAACATTTTGCTCTCTTTCAGGATTCTTCCTTTTAATGATTTTTTAAAATTAAAAATAGACCAATTTTTAAGGGAAAACACTAAGATAAAAATTGCATTTAGAAAATTTTGAATATATTAAAAACCTTACTCAGTTTTCTCTCTTTTCTTTGCCTTTTCTCCGCCTTTTCTCCAACCGATTTTTTTTTAATGAAATTTCTTATTCAATTTAACTCACATTTATGAACAATCCTGTCATCCCCAAAATCATCTCAATGAGCTGCATTCAGCCAGCTTCTCACCTGCTCTGAGCTGGGTGAGATTAAAATGCTGGAAGTCAGCTATAAATCTCAACCATTGCACAATGATGGAAATGTTTTTGGCAAGTGGTGATAGTGTAGACATCGCCAATAAGTGCTTCAAACTGGACGCTTTGTCTCTTAAACCCCCATTAACACTCATCAGTATTTGATATTTATTTAGCAGCATTTCTTTCTTTTCAAAGTACCCGATCCAAAGCAAAAGGAATCTTTGCTTGACTTCTGTCTGATCAAGCCCCAACCTCCTGCTTCCTTTTGGAAAAATAGAAAGGCAGTACGAAAACAGTGTAAACTTTTTATTTTTTTCCCTCTAGCCTTATCTTTGTTCTGTTGTTTTTTTGGTTTTTTTTTTTAATGAAGCTAAATAATTTCTTCTCAAAGTCTGCCTTGTTCCTCTTCCATATGTTCCCTGCCTACGTAAATACCTTTAGCCTCTTTATTAATTCTTTCACAAATGTGTTTAGACCTCCTTCTCACTGTTCCTTTTTTTTCTAGCAGGTTTTAATCTAATTTAATGGTACTTCGTAGCCGGTTCAGGTCCAGCGGAAGTTTGTGCCACTGTCCTGGCATTAGTGGAGCAATATAGCTTATTCTGGGTCTTGGTTTGACCCTCCCTTTCTCTACAGTTAACACTTTCTTTCTGCAGCTCTCCTCCCACTAAGGCTTGAATAATAAAACATGCTGCAAAGCAGTGGTGTTCCTGAGAGTTAGCATTTGGGGTAGCAGATGGGGTGATAAAGAAACTGTTTGTGGGGGCGGGGTATGGCCCCTATTACTCCACACCCACTACATGTATTTTTAGCCATTAAATATAATGTGGAAATGTAATGCATTTCAGAACTGTATTTTATCAATATATTATCCCCTTAAGTACAGTACTTTATAAATATTGATAAACTTGATTATAAACAAACTCATTGCTAATTCCTGGAGAACAGTCATCATGATGTGGCAGTGTTTACTGAAGTGGCGATTGGCATGAAGCTGTGATGCAAAGGATATATTTCTCTGGGTTAACAATTTGCTAGAGGACGTATCTCTGTGCATATATTCAGTTCAGTGGGTCTGCACAAGTATATGCAAGAATACTATTTGACAAACAAATGTTCATGTTTACATAATATCCCATGCAAGAGGCATGGCAGAATTTTTTCTGACTCTCAGGATCTGTAAATATATCGAGTGCTAGCTATGAGGCTTATAGGAAGAAAAATAAACTGCCTGTACCTCTTAAAAATATTCTTAGTGAAAATGTGCAATCCCTATTTCTATAATTTTTATTCATATTCAATCTAATTCAGACTTAATGTAAATTACAATACACGTTAAGTAGAAAGTGGGTGCAACACACTACTGTTATGATTGGTATAACCTTATAGTTAGTTTTAGCACTTCACAGTGATAATGCAAGGTGAACAAAAAGCAGCCCTCAAAGTGATTCCTCACCCCACAGTGAATCACTCTGAGCAGAGCTTTCCCACCAAGCAAAATACAGGTCAGCATGGGAAAAACACAGAACACAATCTTGTTGAAACAATACTCCGAATAAGATAAAATGCTAGCCACAGGAAAAATCAGAATGCTGTAATAGTTCTCATTTTCACATTTGTTCCATTAAAAAGAAACACAGCAAGTTCTTTCATTTTTGCTTCTATATTTCAGAGATTCACGTCCTTGTATTTTTTTATTTCCAATAAATTTTCTCTATCACAATTTAAACTCAAATATTTTATTACTAAGAGAAAGAAAAGCTTGTAAAAAACCAAACCCGAATATTCTACTCCGTCTTTATTTCTAAGTGCACTTTCATTTCTTCTGCAGCTAAGGCAAATTATTTTCCTGAGAAGAAAACTGCTTGGAACTTAAGCAAATTATCAGTAAGCAGATACATTTTTTTCCCTTCTTTGTTTTGCTTTAAGTTATGTTTCAGGTTAAAATTAATATGATATATTTATATATTTTACTTTACATTAAGTGGGGATCTTTTGTTTAGAGACTAGCAAACCATTGAGATTACTTTTCTGAAAATTTAAAATATGTATGTGTCAAAATATTACAGCCGGGTGATTATCTGCATTGCCTCTCAATAAAACAGGTTGTAGGTTCCCATGTTCTATATCTTTGTGTTTCCGTTCACCATATGGACACAGGGGACTCCAACCTTCAGACATGAGCTATGAAAATAGTTAATGTGTTTATTTAGCAACACTTTTCATATAATAAGGAGTTATTTTGTGCATTTTTTCACACATCTTCTGATCTTAAGGAGAAAAAAAAGAAAACCAGAAAAGAAATCAGAAAAGCTTTGCTAATTTGTGCAATTACTATTGTCCTATTGTTATCTTTAGAGATTGTACAAAAAGGACCCTTCTGCACACGCAAAAAATGAGGAAAACAGATTTGTTTTGACAGGCTATTATACTACAAAAATATTTTTGAATGTAAGCTGCAGCAAAGTTCAGTCTTGGAAAATGCAAACCCGGTACACTATTTCCACAAATGTTATAGGAAAGTATGGAGAAGTGAATGTAAAAGATTCTTTTTGTGTTTTGCTAAATAGGCAAGTAGTAGGATAGCCTAACAATTTGCTATTGAAAGAATTTTCTTAAATGTCATAATTTTCACAAAATTACAATATTTCTTGCATATACTGTGAAGTGACCACCCTTTATTTTGCAATCAGAGAGCAGAGCTGGCAGAACTGAAGTAGTTTGGCAGCTGCAGAGATGAAACTGAACTGAACAAACAGTTTCTTAAGTGATGCTTGGATAGAAGAATTTGGAAACAGTTCAGATTTTAAAAAAAAATCATTTAAATGTGTGAATCCTGCTTGTTACATTCTTGGGAGTAATTTCTATATATATGGCACAGTAGTTATTATACTGCTAAGGAAAGGAAAGTATAAAAGTATTAGAATAAATTCCTGTTGCAGAAAAAGTACAGGTCTATTTACAGAGTTAACTATAGTTAACACATACAGGCAACAATATATAATTTTGGCAATGCTTTTACATGCCAAGTTACCAAAAACAATCACTTTTTTCTTTTATTCTGACCCAGGGCACAGTTGTGCATAATAAAGAAATCTCTTCCTGTGCTGGCTAGATCTGAACTTCTGAACATCCATATTCAGCAAAAATGGCTCGGAGGGCATGTTGAGAAATACTTTGTGAGTTTTACATTAGCTATCCATCAAGGGCTACAAGCGACAGCCTCATCTACCACATTGCAGAGCACCCTCCTGAATGGCAGAGAGCTCAATATAAAGAAATTTCATATTACTTTCTGCAGTAGGAAATAGCTAGTGCAGTTTTCAGTGAAGTCAGTGTTTCATAGAGTCAAATGTTTCAGAGCTTGGATGCTTCATTTTGATCAACTTCAGTTCTTCAAAGTGTGTAGATTCTGAGTTTTTCTGATCTCAAAGGGACGGGCATAATTTATTGCTTAAATTTTCTCCTCTCTTGTGAGTCCAGAAAGAAGAAAATGAATATACTTGCAAAGAGTATCTTTCTCTCAACAACAGCTTCTCATTCAGCATGAGGTCTTCAAAGCAAATGAAGATTTTGGGTTTGCTGGCATTTTGTCACCCTAACCAAGGCAGCCAACTGGCTCTGGTTTTAACACATAAAAGCTTCTGTTAATTTTTTTTTCTTTTTTTTTTTTTTTTTTTGCCTAGATCCTCTATATTGTTTGAAAAGAAAAAAAAGGCTCTTTGGTTGAGGCTTATTAATTTTAGCCACCATATTATGGACATATCAGTGTTATGGACTGTGGACTGTTTACCCAATATCCAGCCCTATGTACTCATATCCAGTGTGATTTGAGGAGATAGACTGCATATGTTTGCTATCTAGAGACACTGGTAATCACCATAAAGTTGACATTAATCAGAGGTCATGGAAAATTCAGGGTCAAAATTTGCAATTTTTTTACTTATGCAAGTTAGCAAGAACTTAGGTGCCTCAAAAATATAGTTTCAGGCCCAGCAAATGTACTTCATCATATGCTGTCTAATATAAAGTAATTGTTCTTCAATTACTTTAGATAGTGAATATATAATATATTCACTGAATATCTTCTATAAATAGAATATATATATTCAGACACATATGTATATATTCAGTGAATATATCTATTTATACCACCTCACTATTTAGGGATTGTGGAACATCAGGCTTTCTATCTCACCCTCTTCAATACAAATGATCCTAAATCTACATATTTTCTCATCAGCAGATCTCAAACGTAATGCCTGCTATTCCAGAATGTATTCTCGGGAAGTCTTCAGTAAAATTTAATAATTATTATATTAAAAAAATTATTTTCCTATGATATTTTAAATTCCCAGTTTTAAGTAGCTCTGTGCATCTATCGCATACCTTTTAAATTTAATAGCTGAAGGACAGCTAGCTGACAATTTTTCTCAGGAAGAATGTGTTACAATCCAACCCTATATATTAAAAAATGTTTAAAAATCTTCCTTCATCTCATTTTGCTGTCCTTTACACAATCACATATGAAAAGAGATGGACAAGATCAAAATAAAAAAAATATATAGCACAAGCAAAGAAACCAAAACAAGCAGAAGTGAAATGACTAACTTAGAGAATCTGCAGAAAAATGCACCAGATTCCTGACAGTTTTAAGGTTTACCTGTGTGCTTGCTTTTAAAACACATATTTGTGTTTCTGTATGTCTGGGCTGCCACTTATCTTGCCTTTTCCATCTCAGCCAAGCACATGTTGTATAGGTTTGGGATGTGATGACTGGCAGATTTGATGTCAAGGTTTTCTGGCAATTCTGCTGTACTCCACCTTTGCACACAGATATCTATTTGTTTAATGCAAGATACTAATTTTCAAAATGAATACATTTGTTTTCAATAGCATTGCCTAAAATAGACAACAGTGACGGTAAACAACAACAAAATCCCACAGTGAATAGGAACAGCTAACCTTTCCTGATGGTCCAGGAATCAGCACTACCCGTGTTCTCTTATTACATCTAAGACTCTTTTGCAAAGCAAAGAGGATTTAAACCCATGCTCTCTGCTGTGCCATCAAAGACTAGCAAGCACCTACAGACAAAGCTGCAGTAGTAGGATAGCAAGGGCATCTTAAACAAAATTATCCCCTATATGCTCCTGCTTTGGGAAGGTGCCACTGCCCATAACTGAGAGTGATAACAGCTGAGGAAAAAGGGACAACGCTAAGTTAGAGCACAGCACACACCCAGAATATGAAACTGAATCCCTGATTACGTTTTTTTGGTATGCTGAGGATCTATTTGAGGTATTTCAAAGAAACTTTGAGGAAGGGGAGTAGCATGAAGATCTTTGTCATATGTTAAAAGTTCATTGCTGTATTTCTTATAGTAAGAGGTAAATTGGAACTATTAAAGCTGGAATTGTTAAAACAGAGCTGTTTTTTAGAAGATGATGCAAGGCATGGTATAAGCTTATCACTTATCAAGAAACCATATCACTTACAAGACCCCATATGTTTCATTCATATGAGCAAAACCAGCAACTGGTTAAGACTAAAACACAAACATCTCACAGGCTTTTCCAATTCTGCAATAATTATTTGAAACAAATATTAAAGATTCATAGGTTCTGTGACCTGATGTTTCTCTTCACAAAGAGTCTCCTTTGTCACAGTCACATCAGCATGAGCATACAGGTCTATGGGTGGTAAGCAGTAAAGCACAGCTCCAGACACAAGAATTACAAATCCAAGTGGCTTTACATGGCAATAAAGATCTCTTCAGCCCCCATTATTAGACTAGTCTAATTTGTATATTACGTTCCTTCTGTTCTGGGAACAACAGTGATGCTTCTTTCTTTGTTAGTGGGAGTTCCCTCTGAGCTCAGCATTCATTCATAGTTGCTTGACTTTTCTTCTACTGCTGGCAGAGGAAATCTGCTCTTTAAGAAGAGCATGACTGGTCACATTCCCATGTAAGAAAAACCTCATTTGGTCTCAGTGTTTGGCCCCTAAACTATTCATTTTCTAGATCTTTTGTAAAAGCAGTGTGATTTATTCCCTTGGTGGAAAAGATGTTCATTTCCTTTTTGGACCTTCTTGCTAGAAAGGGTGTTAGAATCAATAATCATAAACGAGGCCTTGCTACACTTTCCTTTCTCTTTCATTCTAACTTGGCTGTAATTTTATTTTCATTAAACATGTATCTAACTGTGATCATACTATACAGAATCTTCTGAACAGTAAGAAAAGCAATAAAAGTATTCAAAAAACCTCCTGATGTTTACTCAGACACTTTGAAAAATGCCTCCATTCTGAATCCAGCATTAATTTTTTTCAGAGTTGTTTCATATGACTCAGCACAGTAAATGTAGTTTTCAGAATTGGATATTCATAATTCAACATTCACACTCGCTGTTTGACAGTGATTAAACTAATAAAATACTGACTACTGTGAGTTAATATTATTCTTTGAACAGAAAAAGGCAGTTCTTAAAGACTCTAATAATGAAATATTTCCTAAAATGCCACAGGTAAATTTATTCCACCTAATCACAAACTCTGGTTAATATTATGTGAATATTAATGAGATCTGTGTTCAGTTCAGGCAGTTTTCTAGAGAAAATACAAAGTAGAAGGAGAAATCTGGGAAAATTCTATAGACATCTAAACCAAATTTGGATTATATTCAGGACAATGACCTATGTCAGTGTGATTTCATTATCTTCTTCTAGAACCACAGTTTTCTGGCTTTGTCTCTCATTTTTAAAAGTATTAGTAGCCAATAATCAAAGAAAATAGCTGTGCAAGGTTGGCACCATCTGCCACTGTCATGAATATGCCTGGCTTTTTGTTTTCACTTCTGTCCTCCGAGTGAAATAAAGGAAACATGCATTTTACTTTTTTTACATATGCAATGAGCTAGTCACCTTCTCCAGGCTGCTCCTTTATCTCCTACTTGATGAAAGAAACCAACACAGGCAGTAAAATACTGGCTAATACATGGCTGGCAACGTTTCTTGAAAGTTACTTTAAAAATCACTTTTTGGTTACAGGCAGATTTAGTATAATTGCTGCTTTTCTGTACAATTTATGAATACGATTATGCAAAAACTCTCACTTTTGCTGTTATTGATAAACAATTATAGGAAAAAATATTTTATACAAGGAAGACAGAACTGGTGATCTTCTGTTACATGTCAAGCAAGAATGACATGTGGGTGGATGCTGCAGTGCTAACGTTGAAATATCTTTAATTAGAACTGCTGGGACTTTCCCTCTCATGTTTCATTTACAGTTTCTTCTTTCTTTTATCTTTTGTTGCTTTTTTCATTTTTTCTACCAAGAGCTCTCAAATGTCAGTTTACATTCATTTCAAATTACTGAACTAGAGGCTCACTGTCTTTTATCTTCTATTTGTATTATATTGTACTATATTGTATGTTACAATTCACATTCCATTCTATAAATATATATGCATTACTTATTATCAAAAAAGAATTATCAAAGTAAAAACATTATTAATTCATTGTACTAAATTTTCTGAAAAGTAATATCCATTTCACCTTTAATTTAATATTAGTGGAATCATTGCTGCACTAAACATGAAACAAATATTGCAGTATTAACAGTAGAATTATGTCTAAAATAACAAAGATATTAATGAATTAAGATTACTTATGTAACTGCAGTAGGCACAGCCAATTTTAAAAATTAGTTTCAAGGCTGTTAAAATATACATCAATTCTACTGCTAACTGTTTTTTCTTAGAATGTTGTAAAGTATATTCAATACTTTTATGCTACCATGAATGTTTATGAAACAAACCATCAAGCAGCACAAAGGCAAGTATTTTAAAGGTCTGGCTTTAAAATATTCATATCAATTGTAAAGCTTCATAGAAAATGCTGTTCAGTAGCTATTAAAGATTACAATTTGAGACTTAAAATTTGAGGTTGTTCTGTGATCCCTTTAGTTCAGATTCTGCAAAACTACACACAGTGGTTTAAAATTTGAATCCTTATAGCTTCTAGATCGCAGTGTGAAAAGTAAAATAATTCACATGCTTTTCTTTGTCTGTCAGAGTGATGAATTGCAGACTTCAAAATTTTATTAACAACCATTTATCCATCCTAACGATGGAGTATCCTTACAAAGACAACAGTATTTTGCAAAACAATTCATTTAGGAAACATTCACAGGACCTTTTTAACTGCCTTTAAGATAGCAATAAAATTGGCTCAGTCAGCCAGCCCTAATGAGGAAGAGAGAGAAAACATCAACCTTTTCCCTTTCCTCTATCTAATTATAAACAGCATTGTCAACTGACTCCAAGATCAACCGAATCCTAATTGACCTCAGACACTGTACAATAAAAGATAACGAGAGCTGCCAAAATGAATGTTAAAAAAATAAACTGTAATTAGTGTCTTAACTCTTCATTTTTCATTAATTTTTTATGCTTTTCATAATCACAGCTTTTTCTTTAAGAGTTGTTTTCAGGCTGAAATTTACCAAAATTGGGCACATGCTAGGAAGTCTATATGATGTGTCCCTGAAAAGGAGCAGTCAGTGAGATGGTGAAATTCAGTGGGAAATAAACAATGCAGACTGTGAAGCACATCATTTAATATCTTTACCAGTGATCTATGGAATTATTAACTTTTTTTGAAAACAGCATGCTCTTACCCAACCAGCTAAGTTTTAGTTATATTTTCAAGACCTTCTTCAAGGACTGTAATCATCCAAATATTTAAATGAATGTCTGAATTTAATTCCATATTGCTCCCCTGAGCTTAATATAAACTGTTGAAACTATTGATATCAATAAGAAGCATGACTTGGTCCTAAATCTTCACAAGGTTTTACAGTTGTAATGTTTTTAATATTAGTTAATGGCATTGCCATACACAGAATTTATACTGGTAAATAGTTTATCTAGATTTCTACATAGATGGGGCACACAGCTTCATAGTTTTTATTACATAATTATATCTGCCCTAGTTATTCCAAGGACAAACTTATAGAGGCTGAAGCCTTTCTCAAATCTTACCTTACAGATGAAATCCTTAACTCGGGTTGTATTCTGCACATATTCCCTGTATTTACTTTAACCTATGTATTTATACATAATATAAATATCTGTCTCATACAAGATCAATCTTACCATAAGAAAGAATCTAGAAAGGTTTAAAAAATGTAATCATAACCTTCCAACACTTTACTCATCACTTGCACCTAGCATCTATCTTAATACAACATCCAATCAATCCAAATAGACCTTACACATTAGCAAGGTAAATATTGCATTAAGACATAGCTAAGTTTTGACAAACAGGCATCTTGTTCTGAACTCCAGATCTAAAAAAATGGCTTTTTCTAGTTCTGATCATTAACTGACTAGACCTCTCAAATTTAGAAATAGGTTGCTGCAATTCCATATGTTTTCATCTCTTAACCCTCATTACTCACTATTACTCTAATGATTTCTAATTTCATATTGCCATCCTACTACAATTTCACTTGTTTTATTTTTCATCCTTTACTACCTGAATCTCATTATGTACTTTCCCACGTGGCACTTCAGTAATGTAAACCAGCTTCCTGTAGGGACAATGCTTCTGATCTCAATTTGCAAGATTAGCATCAGATAGCATGGTGGTTGGTCTAGAAAACCAGGCTAAAGCAGTCACTCCTCTCTAGGCCTTGAAAGACTGAAAGGAGGGTGCCTACTTGAGGAAAAAAATACCGTAATAAGGAGGAAGACTACTTTTTCCAACTCATTACCCCTTCAAAGTCTCCCTGACAGAGTCATCTTCTTTAGATCTGTCATTTCAGAATGTAATTATTTTCAGAATTGCTAAAGCCCCAACAGAGTTAATTTGTATGTAGGTTATATTTTCACAGCAAATGAGGCCATAGTTTGATAATACATTAAATTTAGTGGCGTTATTGGCTTAATACATCCACTTCCAAAAAAAAAAAAAGGAAATTTGCCTTATACTCCTCAATCAACTGCATTGGCACAACTGAGAGATGGTTATGGAGCAGGAGCTGGTGATGGGAACTGGTGTGGTCAGAAATCAAACTGGTCTAAGTGCCCAAGGCAACCAATGCTCAAGCCACAGTCTCAGCTGCAATGGTAATGTACACTACTGTAATCTGCATTTCTTATCCATGTTACCTTACAGAAATGCAATGGCAAGGGTCCTACCCTTCGACAGCAAACACATTACAAGATCTATAGGGATTTGGGGTGGCTAATAAATACTATCACTTTTTCTGATGTGTTTTTGTCATGATTATTAGATCTGCAAAATAGCATCTACAGGAATAAGTACTCCTTTCACTTGCAGCACAAATACATATCCATCTTTCTGTTCCATCAAACTTGTAAATTGGTTGGGATTTCTAAATTTTAAAAAGTATGGTGGGAGTGTTAGTAATTATTACTTCAGGCAATAAGTGATCATTGACTATAATTGTGTACTTTACTGCTGAGCAAATAAATAATAGCATAAAGAAAGAGGATGAATTCACAGTGAAATCATAAAATGTATATTTCTTACACTAATTTATGTAAAAGACATGTTCCTTTAAAAATGCAGATATAAGCGTTTTTTAAATTAAGCACCCTTTTTAAAGTGTGCATTTTATATGGATCAAAATGTGTCTTGGTATTTTTAATCTTAGGCCAAGTGGTTAAAGATATTTTGACACAAACGTTTCAAGTGTGAAATCCTCCACATAATTTCTCAACAAACTCTTCTGAGTTTAAAAAAATAAACCCCTTATTTCTATAATTTAAGATGTGCAATACTAAACTTTATGACAACAACGTCATTATAGATGCAAAGATCTCTAGAAAAACACCAGCCACAGATACTAATGGCAGTATTACAAGCATAACTAGTAAAATAATTTTATATGAAAATACGGCTATTTTTAAATTAAAATCTTGGGTTTCACCACATGACAGTTTGCACAAAAATCTTATGTAAGCAACCACTTTGTTTCTTTTTTCTTCCCCCTCTAACATGACATTCTTTGGCTTATTCTTTTGAAACCAACCCTGTAACACAAATGAAATTATAGGACACCATTTTCATGTTACAGGCTATAGTCATGCATTTGTAAGAATTTCTAAAATTGTATCTATCAAATAATATCTAATCAGTCATCCTGATTGTAAAATCAAAGCATTTTTTATTATTTTGGTTTTATTTTCTAGTTTATTGCATTGCCTCTTCTAAAAATCTTGTGATGTACTTAATAATAATGGGGAAAGTGTAACTGAATGTGAAGACACTCTGTAGTTAAAACCAAGAGATTCAGAACACAGAATTTCTTTTCTGTGTGCCTTCTCATAGTTCTGTAATGCCAAGTAAAATCACAGCTAAGTATCAGGTAAATCCAAGTTTCTAAATGCTTCCTTCCAAATGGGAGGATATATGTTATTCAACACTTTTTTTAGTATGATGATTCCTTTCAGGTAGGAAAGGATTATAAAAAAATGAATACCAGAATCAAATTCTAGCATCAGATAGAAAGGAATTTTAAGATAACAACCAAAAGAATGACTATGGGTATGCGAAACATTTGTTTGCAAGATACAATGGTGCTTTAAGCACATACCTAGTGCTTTCTCCACATGCTGAGTAACCAGGCTAATTAAAAAGCCCATACAGCTCTTGTTAAAATCTGTTCAAATTTTTGGAGCACCTGTTATAACAGAATGCCCACAGACTTGATAGTTTAGAGCCAAGACACCTGCTACCTTATGTCTCACAGTATGTTCAGTTTTATACTGATAGTGAAAAAAAAGTCCACTTTCTGACATTTAACAATCTCATAAATGATGAGAAATAAATTGCAAAATTTCGTAATTTAACCCTTGACTGTCACTTCTCTTTACCTATAATTTCCTGTGAGCAGGCAATACAATGTGCTTTTGGAACTATCTCATTTCTTTGTTGCTGAATTTATTGTATGTTATGCTACACTGAGCACAGTGTATAATTCTTGCTTTGCTTTGCTCCATACATTTAAAGGTATGGCTAGTATATAAGTAAATGTAGCTTATCTGAAAAGGGAATGGGCTTCACACCTGCAGTAAAATCCAGCTAGTCAGTATTTGTGCCTCCTTGAACCAGACTTTCTTCTCCACTACTGATCAAAAACTAAAATACACTAATTAAACAATTGCATTTTACTTCAAAACTTTGTTTAAATATGATTTGGTAATACTAATAGAAATGTACCTCAGCACACAATTTTGTTAATAAACATGTATAAGCCCCGATCGTTCAAGAGTGAAAGAATTTTTGGAAATCCAAAAAAAGGGGAAGTTATTAACAAGCAGTTACCAACAGGTGTAAAAAGTAGAGAAATATTTTATTGTTTAAAAAAATCATCACAATAACCTTGTGACAGTGACTCAAACCCTCTCAATATTTATGTATATGATTAATTTTACATGTATGTAAAGAGAGAGTATGAATATCTGCAGGACCATCACAGTTACCTTTTGTAGGTATCTGAGTGAAGCTGGAATCACTTTATGCAACTGGTTGCACTTGGAACAGGATTTCATCTATGGATTCTACAAGAAACTGTTGTACTTAGGTAGCCATAGCTACTGGTTTAATCAGACTTTAGTATTTAGAAAGAAATTGGGAATGGAGAGACTCCATGAGCACATCCCGAAGTCAGCATACTTTGCTATTCTGCAGTTTAGATCTATAAAAAGCTGGATTTAAATATTTTTCATATAATAACGGTTTAGATATCCTGATGAACAGAAATACAAACCCCCAGGTTCAGAACTACATTTTCTTTGCTGAATATTCAAGACCTTACACACTAAGTACTAGATATCAAGCTATTCCCATATTAGAATATACAACAAACTTGGACAAAAATGTGAAACAACACTCTTTCAAAGCACTTTGTATACCCCTACTTTTGTTATTTAACATTTCTATAGGAATACAAGTAATAGTCAATGAAAACCTGGTCCTCAAAGCATAACATTAAAAAATACATGACCAGAATACAAGAACAGAAATGAAGCAAAAATGACAGAGTAATAAGCCAAATCTCATCAGCACAGCTCTTCAACAGGTAGATTTCATTCACCCACAACACTCAAAATTGCACAGTGAATAATCTACCAAGAATAGTCAACTATAACTTAAATAATTATTTTAATTTTTTAAATATTTATTTGTATTTCAAAACTCATTTTCACATAGCTTTTCTATGTATTAGAAGTATAAATGTTGTTGGTTTGCACATCCCATTTTCATTTAGAATTTATCTTAATTTAAGCCAGAAAAACTAATTGGTAACAGATATTAAAAGTTCTTACAAGTTTTGTTAACTGTTAGTTGTGGAAATGACATTTTTTTCCATATCCTTCCTATTGATTTGCCTTTGAGATAAAATACAACAAGAAAGCAGGTGATAAGCCTTTGTTAATGCCTCTGGGATGAAATGCTGCAGCTACAGATACTGTTGATAAACAGATTTTGAATTAATTAGTTCTGCATAATTATCCGAGTTACCAAGTCTTAAAATTGAATGCAACTGGTCTTCATACATTTGTTTATATACCTCCTGCCAGCCATGAAAAATGTTTTTATTTTACAAAAGACCACCAACTAAAGAAACTAATTTTAAATAAGGTAATAATAGAATAGTCTGCTACTGTACAATGGCATATGGCAGAAGAAATATTAATTGCAGTTATTTTTGTTGAATTCCAGAGGCAAGTAGAACAGCTAGCTCTGCAAAATTCAGGTCACTGTGTTGGCAAATGAGAAGGTGGGCTCTGTGCTGGTAATTCTTTTAGTATATTTACACTGAAAAAGCAAGACACTTAGACTTTAGAATTGAAGGTATTTAAAAGAAAAGTACTCTCTACTTTATTGGAAACCACCTGGAAATCATGGATTTGAACCATTTCAGACTGAAGCAATTTTGAAATATTGAAACATTACAGCTATATCCTTCATACTGTTTTGAAAGGTTACGTGTTCGGGGATATTTGGGGTTTATTTACTTTTCTGCTAAAACCTGACTCCAAAGCTCAGGGTGACTCTTGCCAAGCTTAGAAGGTTGTTAACATACAAAACAAGAACAGAAAGCTGTATTCTGCCACCATAATCTCCATTTTAAATTGCTTGTCCTTTTTTCTTTTTTTTATATTTGTGTACATCAAAGACAAAACATACAGGAAAAAAATCATTTATTCAAAAGGGTAGAACATAGGACATGAAGTCCTAACAGAGATAAGCAAATAATATTATTTAAATATTTGCATTTTAGTGTGCACATGGCAATTTAAGCAAATTACATGTCCACTAATAATTGGGATTTAAATCCCATGAGTTGGAACAGCATTTCAGTCCAACTTCTTTGAGATTCCAGAGAAGAAAAGTTTACTTGAGCCTCATCAATCTCAAAAATGTCAAGGAACTATTGATACCAAAACCCATAAGTCTGTGATTTGCATTTAATATAAGTCAGCTCCGAACTTCTCTTCAACACTTTATAGTGAGTTTGAGCAATATACATGAAAAACAAATCAGGAAAGGAATCAGTGTTACCTTTACCCTTCATGTAAACTCAAAGAAGAAAATCCCATGATTTGTGACTAAAAATTTTAACAGAATATTTTATCCATTAAGAAATACAATATTGGGTATGCAATTTTTCTGTGGATCACTTCCCACCCCACCTCCTACTCTTACTTTTCCTTTTCTGTTAATCTCATTAAATTTTCTTCCCCTGTTCTCAGTTGTCCCATTTATTCCAGCTGTTGCTTCTTTTTTCATTCAATTTTTCATCCAGTATTTTCTTTCTTTATATCCACAATTATAGTAGGTGTTTTTTCTGAACCAAAAACATTGTAAGAGAAATATGACCACACTAAACACAAAGGAAATGTGCTTATCTCAGACCAGTTGCACTGGCTTACAACATAAATAGTCATTTTGTGGGGATGGTAGCCTGGTCATCATAAAAAGCCATGATGCCAGGATAAGCACATTATAGATTATTTCTAAATTAAACAAATTGATATGTAGATTGAGATGCATTCAAATATTTAAACCTGTTAGAATGTCTATAAAGAACAATGCCAAACACCAGACCCTGTATTTCAAAATCTGCCCATATAACTTGACATAGTCCTCTCCTGCACCAGCTATTTCCAGGATATTATTCTCTTCTGCCAAAAAGTGACCATAATTTCCAAGCTTCACTTTCAAAAAACTGGACTTTTCCAGTTTTCAGCAGGAACTATTAGGACACATTGATCCTGGTTTATTTTGTCAAGTAGCAGAATAGAGTTGCAGCTTAATGCAGGTATTAGTATTTGTCATTCAGTGAGATAAAAACATTATACACTTGGCACACTTTGTGCTCTGTAAGTACAGAAACTGGGTATTACATCAATGAGATTTAATTGTAAAATTAAGAAAATATTAGAAAAAAACCACTGAAGCTCAGTATTTATACAACATATGTTGCAAATCATATTCAATTATTTTTATAAAAATAATTTCACATTATAATATATCTTAGCTGATCAAAAACATCCTCTAATACAGGGCATTCTTAGGTAGTTGGTTTTTGTATTTTGCATTTTGCATTTATTTGAATACATTAAAGAAATAGCAATTTTTGGATATAGTTCACCCCATTTTCATGAAGCTGGTCTTTAAAAGTGTTAATAGCTTGAAGTGCTTAATATATTTTCATACACTTTGCAAGTTGCCTGAAACGATTGTAACATGACTATATATTGGCTTGATAAGAGTGACTTAATGATTTGTAAGACTCAATAAGAAATTTATAAGAATATTTGCCTGAACATACACTTTTGCTGTCTTGGTATGTGGATATAAAAGGCTTTTTGCCCATGTCCACAGAAGGACTCCAGCACCACAAAGCCTGTGTGCTCAGCTGTGGACTCTCAGAACACACATGGCTAGGCCTGGGCTGGATTTGATGTGCAAATGCAAACCACACACAACAGCTAAAAGCCAGGAACTGTTAAAAGACAAATATTAAGGCCAGATTTAGCACTAGAGTGTCCACATTGATTGAACCAAATGGAAAAAGTGAAAAGATATGCCAAAGTTAGTTCAATCAACCAGAAGACCCCAAGATGAGGAGCAGGCAGAAATGAAGATCTAGGCAGGATGATTCCAGTCAGAATCAAGGCTTAAATATTTGAAAGTCAGAGCTCAGATTCCAGGATCAGGACTGAAGGGAAATCAGAAATGAACCAACACAGTGAGTCTTTCTCTCTGGGAGCTTTTCTTTAGATCAATTTCATTTCTGCAGACTCACTGTGAGGTTTGAGCACAGATATGTGACTACATGTCTGACTACAAGTTTCTAGGAACCAGAAAAAAACTTGTGAGCAAAAACCCAACTTAAGACTAGGGACAAGAGCGTTTCTTTTGGAGAAGAAGACCTGCAGATAAGTCTCTAATCCATAGGACTTCTTTCTTTCAGTGTTTGTAGAGAAAAAAAGAGAAGTAGAGTGTAAGTTCTTGGGATGGTTAAGGAGTGGGAGAAAGAAAGGTTTCTTCGAGAAATTTTGAAATTTGGGAACTTTGATTATCTAAACTTCTAACATGGTGGGGGACAGAAACACCTCAAATGTAAAGATAACACAGATTTTTAGACAACCTTTCTCCTTTGGCACTTATGTAAGGGTGTTGTCCCATTCTTCATTGTTTTACTTTCCAAATGTGCCCCAGTGTCCCAGCTATCGTCATTGCCATTGGGAGATCTGTATACAGTAAGAACATTTCCCCCAGTTTGCAGCCCTTGGAGCTCTCTGAGAACTGAGCTACCTATTAGATGCCATATGTTAGCAAAAACATCTGAATCAGCAACAATATCCTGGATCCTGAGGACTCAGTCTTGCTCTCTGGAGCTGGATCCTGGGTGCAGACACACCCGGGTGCTCAGCACATGATGGCAGGAGCTTGTTCACACAGCACGGCCTGTGCAGAGGCAAACTGAGTGGGAGGGCAGTGGTTTCCTGGGACACTGAATGTTAGGCAAGGCCTCAGCACTTCCCTTCACATCTTCAGTGAGTCAGAACAAGAAAAGTAGTAAAAATAGGCATGTGGGAGGTGGGGAAAATGCATTATAGTTCTACTTTAATTGCAAATGGATCATTCAAGTCACAGTGCCTTTACAGATACACGATTTTGTATTGTGCAGAAAATAGCAATGGGAGGCTTAAGGAACTGCAGAAAGTAGCAATGCTAAATGTGGGATAATCCTAAAATGGGTGGGTGTCAAATGTGTCAACAGGATGTCAGGGGATTACAATTTTTTAAGAGAAATCATGGTGGTCATCAAATTGTTCTTCTCTGCTCGTTTCTTCCTCCATGGAGTTAACACTCACAGACACATAAAATAAAACAAAAAAATATACACTCAACAAATTGAATAATTGCTTACAGTTCAACCTTCTCTTGGACTTCTCTGTGTCTGAAGATCCTCAGAACTACCTTTAAAATATATGTTTCCTATATTACATTTTGAAGGGATCCAAACATAATTCCATGTCATTTGGGATTTTCCAAAGGAGGAGACAAGGTATACAAGTTCCTCTGAAGTATACAGATGTCCCACCACCCAAAGCTATAGTCAAGGGCTTGCTCACAATAGTTGAAGACAAACCAGAGTATTTTCGGTTCTAGAGCTATTGCAGGTGCAGGAGATTTCTCTCTACTTTATAAAGTAGATCTAAAGTCTATTTCTTCCCCTTGATATGAATACATAATCTAGTTAAAAACTGATTTGCACTGTGTATACAAACTAGAAGTTTGTTGTTCATTGAGAGATGATGCTATTATTCATCTTTTGTATGTGCTGTAAATAGAACATTGTAGTTCAGAGCGAATTATTTGCTACTGAAGAATTATATATCTAAATTAAATCAAGAGCTCAAGCATGAAGCATTAACCAAAGGAAAAGCAGAAGAAAAGTAAGGTCAGGAGGAAAAAAGTAGTTTTTACAGGGTCACATGAAAATTTTATCTTGGTGCTAGATGGCAATGAAAACTTTTCCTATTAAAAAAAAAGAGACTATTTATAGCCAGTGGTGACAGTGTGACTATTTAAGCTCTTGGTTTCTCAACATTACATCTCTAGCATGTCTAAATAGCTATAAAAAGTACCCACAAAATTCTGTTGGACTACCTAACTGAATCTTCTTAAAGCCAGACTGCTTTTTTCTTCTGAAAATCTCACTGAAGTAAGAACTACCAAGTAAAAAACACGGCATTTGAACCTTGCAATGAACAAAAGCACTGTCACACCTCCCTGCTGCCTTCTGAAAAAAACTTACACTAAAGAGCAAGACTTGTGCAAGATGAGTACACAACTTACATTTATTCAGTACCTAATTCTCACAGATTAGTGCCCAGGTCCCACCTGGCATTCAACACAGTGCTAAATCTCACCTGAGGCTCACCTACACATACTAGATTCAGCTCTCCTTTAATCTGTCCCCAGAGGTATCCTCACTTTGATTACTAATATGTGACTATTGTTCTATCATATCTCTGAAAGACCCTCGGTCCCTTGCTGCCCTCACCCTGAAAGTGGAGCCCATGGGAATCTGTACCCTGAGGCAGACAGATCAGGGGACATTCTGTGTTTGTTGTGCTTTCAGAAAACCCTTTGGCCTGACTTGAACTTGTCCGAGTACACACCTACAGCTGCAAGCCAGGTAGACTTGTGACAAAATTTTCATAGCAAATTTAAATAGCTGGTATTGTCACCAGTAATAATAAAATATTCATGCCATAGTAATGGCTATTATGTACAGACAATAAATGCACCTGGAATTGCAGCTCAGTTCAGAATTTAGCAATAAATAGGGCATCTTAAGGTATGCTTAGGAGTATGCCTGCCATATACTACACTTCAGGACAACTGTGCTAACTGCTTAGCAAAGACATAGGGTTTTGCAATAGGACTAGCTTTGTGAGATTCAGAAACTAAAATAGTTTCAAGTATTTAACTCTACATGCTTAAAAACAAAACAACAAATCAGAGTTGAACCATCTAGCAATACAAACAAGATCAACACGTGGGTCTGAAAGCCAAGATCTGAGGGATGTTTTTATTTTAAAACTCATTTATTTAGACCAAAGAATATGCTCAGTGCTTTACAAAATGGAAAATAAAAAAGGTCCTACTTTGAAATAAGCAACAGACAAACCTTGGCTGCTGGAAAACAGAGCTGACACAGAGATTTGAAGTACCATCTCACTAATTCTGCGTTCATAACATTTGGCAAAACTTATCTCAAAACCAATGTGAATTACACTTATACAAAAATCACAAAATTACCCCCCTGCTTTGTTAGATGATTACTGCTTCAGTTCTTACCTCTGTTATGACAGTACACCAGAGGTCTCAGACTTTGAGAGTTCACATACTGTACAAATACACTGAAAACATTATTGACTCTCCTGAAAATTTTGCTCTGATTTCAAGAAAATGTGAAGACAGGAAGACAGTAACAAAGAGTAATTTATTTATGCAGAGAGAGAGGGAGAATTAGTACACATAAAGGTAACAGTATGTGGATTCTATTTTCATATGACCATAATTTCTATGCAGAATATACATCTGTTTCTTGTAATTAATTTATTGTGATGGACAATACTTTTTTTTGGACAACTTTTGTGGTTGTTTTTTGTTTGGGTTGTTTTTGTAGGGTTTTTTAGCTGCAATTACTGTTTGAATTCTTATTGATGTAATGAGGTATGTCCATGCTCACTTCTTTTCATGCCTTATACACATACATTGCTAAATGTTTTGTACTCAAGGATAGCCTCCATTTTTGAGGGAAAATTGTATTAGAGTGCACAGAAAGTGCATTACAGAGGAGACATATGTAGAGATTTAATTCTTTTGTTTTCTGTTTATATTTTTCTCTTAATTTAAAGGAAAATTAATTCAGGCAGAATGTCTAGAGTTGATCTCTGGGTAGAGAAAAACATGATTATTATTCATGCAGCAGTGTTTATTTCCATCTGTCACCATAGCGGTTCTTTTAATAACTTATTATACAATTAGTTCAATAGCCTTTCTGCTCCTTTGCTACCACTGCAACATGAAATTCTCTTATTCCTGTAATGTTTTCACCGTCCACATTATACAATCCATAAGTAAATCTGTTTCCAAGGTTTTATTGCTATGTTGCATGTGTTTCCTGTGTAGTTTCTGAGATTAATCTCTTAAACACCTCTAGAAACTACATGTACAAAATACATACAGGGTGAATTGTGAGAGATGAAGCCAGGGACTATTTCCAGAATCTGTTTAAATAGTTCTTACATCTCAAATCAAAAATAAATTTTACACATGCAGAACTTTTCTTGAATTCTTCATGAGGACATGAGGGCTTCCACTAAATCTTCAGGAAAGTGGCTGAGCTCTGTCAGATCAGCAGCTTTTGGAGGATTCACCAAGGGAAAACTAAATGCATAGGCCTTGTACTCCTTCACAACCCCACAGGCTTGGGGTTTACAAGAAAAAGAAGTTTTATAGCAAAGAAAGGGAATACAAGATAAATTTATATTTACAGAACCCATAGACCTCACCAAAACAAAACAACAACCAAAAAAGAAATGCCTGAAATGTTATTGGGAAAGGAAGAGAGAAGTTGGGAGTGGAGGGGAGAAAGAACATGAGACCAAGAGCATCTCTGCAGAAAAGGATCTGGGATCCTGCTGAGCAAGTGGAACGTGAGTCAGCAGCTGTGCATTTGTGGTGACAAAGGCTGCATTAGCAAGGACCTTTGGAAAAGAAATGCAGCATTGCTGCTCAGACAAGCTGTTGAATTGCCACATTTTTGAGATTTTTGGAACTTAGATGGGTGAGTTCCTCATGAACTGCATTTAACTTTGAAGCTGACTCTTTTTTTAGCATGATGTTGGGCTAAATAACCTTCGGAGGCCTCTTCTAACCTAAACAACTGATTGTAAGTATAAAGCTACAGAGCTGCATGTCTTCTCATCATCGTATCTCATCTTTTTGGCTAGGTCTGCTCCATCAATATTCCTGCCTCTACAGGAGAAAATAGGAACCTGAGAGTTGACTCTGTCATTTCTGTTCCTAATTTCCAGCCCATGTATCTCTAAAGATCTGACATCTAGAGAATAATTTCCTGCAAAATCTATCTCACAGAATTACAGAGTAAAAAAAAAGTATAAGGATGTATTAGCTAAGGAAAAATGTTTTATTTCTATTTGCCTAAAACTGGGAGGGGGAGAGAATATATATATTTCCTAACATATTTCCCCTAAAAAAATAGGGGGGGTTGATAAAAATTATTATAAATGATCACACTGCGCATGAGATCAAGTTAAAATCTGTTTAAAATGTGTAAATACAGAACATGTGAAAAACCAGTTGTGACTGCCATCTGATTTAAAAAAAAAAAAAAAGAGGCCAGGGCCATCCATGGCCGGCGGAGATGCAGATGAAAAAATCCAATGAATAGATATTGACATTTCAATAATTGCTATTTCAGCAAAAAAATACAGAAATCTGCTAGTGAGTGTTATACTGCTGGTTTTTACTTCTTATTGTAAGGCTAAAAAAACACCTGTCTGCCATTCTGAAACTTTAACCAGTCTCTAAACAGGAAATGTAACTAAAAGTTTTATATCAGTAACAAAAACAAGAGCATCACACTACCAAAGAACACAGAGCTTTACAGTTTCATATCTGTAGTGACTGATGTCTGCAGTCCTGGAAGACTGAAAATGTATTAGAATTATTCATTGTGTTTAGTATACCCCAGAAATGGTAATAGGCTTCTAAGTGACTCTGTGGATGGTCATCACTGAAGAAGACAGCTTTTTCTGAATGTACCCCTCCTCACTCAGTGTTTGAGAGGCATCCCTGACTGCCTGAGAGGAAACCTGTGGGATAGGTATGGTGCTCTCCTCCTCCCTTTCTCACTGGTCAGAACATGACACTTAAAGCTGCAGCATATTGCTGCAAAGACATTTCTGTTTTGTTTAGTTCAAAACAATTCAAAACTCATGGTCTGAAATCTAAATGTGTTGAGAGATAAGAGAGGAAAGAAACTCAAATAAAAATAGGCATGCTGATAAAATATATGTATAATGCTTCACTAAAAAGGCTTTCTTCCTGTTGAAAAATGAAGATAACCACGGTTTTATGGGCAGCTGGTAGCCCATATGCCAGAACTACCAGATTTGAGTAAAGGAATTTGGACTAATCGAGTAAGTGTGCTATGGGAGAAATGGGGGGAGATCCTGTAGCATTTTATTATACCAAGTGAAATGCCAAGAAATGTAGCTATTTTGGCCTGACCTGAACACATCACTGGGAAAAAAGGGGCCCTGACCATATGAAACTTGATTTTCACCAAACCGTGTACGATTTTTTCTCTTCACTCCTTTTGTCAGACAGATTTTTTTCTTTATCATATGTTACAGGACTTCAGTTATTTTTGCTCTTTCTGGGTTTGGGATTTTTTTGTTGTTGTTTGTTTGTTTGGTGGTGGTTTTTGCATTCAAGATGTTAGCTTCTTTTTCCCATTTGAAGTACAGAAACAAAGGTACCTAAAGACATGGCATTTGTGAATAAATAGGTTAGCTTCTTACAAAATCCATGGTTTATAGCAAAACTTTTGTGTACTAATAATTATTTTTGTGCAAATATGTTTGGGTTAAATGTTCTCTTGCTATTGCACCTCTTCCTGCAGAAGTTCCTTTCAGCATACACCCACAAACTTGACCTCCCACTGAAGTCACCAGCCTGTATTATAATGTGCGTAGAAAGGTATCTGCAAATAACAAAAAAGTTCCCTAAATGTCAACATATAAAACAGTAAGAGAAATTGCTGTACTGAAGAGAAATTATAAACTGATATGTAGATTTCTCTCCATAGAATAATTAATATTTAATCAATGAAACTGAGGCTTGATGAGTGTAAAGGAAATGTTTTCAAAAGCAACTTAGTCACAAGATTGCACACAGCAGGCAATCTTACCACACAATAAATTTACACCTTCATCAGATATCTTGTGAAGTCAATCATTCTCACTTGGACACTGATTTACAGCACTGTGGTGACGGAGTCTGTTGAGTAGTCCTCACTGGTGCAGGGCAAAAAGACCTGAGCAAATCACAAAACCTGATTCTCTGATCTGCCTGAAGGTTTCCCTGCTAGTACCAAAAGTACTGGTCAGATGATAGCAATGATGGAGGAACTTGGTAAAGAATACCTATTTTTGAGCAGGTCAAAAAGTCAATGGTAAATAATGAACAGAATGTTCAGAACGTTTTCATTCCCTTGTGAACAAACCACAGAGCTTCTTTTCAAAGTGTGCCCAGCTAAAGAAGTTGTGATCATTTATACTGGTACAGTGGGTATAGGCATAGAGAGAAGAAAAAGTAGTAAGCATCAAGACAGAGCATGGTACAAAAGAGGGATTAAACCCATCTGCTGTTGTATATTAAGTTAAAGAGTTGAAAAAAAAAGAAATCAGAAGAAGCAAAGAGGAATAGAGAACTTCTGTTTTTGTTGTGAGGAAGTGGAATCTATGCACATTTCTGTGCACTAGAAATGTTTAGGATATATTTATACTGGAAACCATAAAGCCATCAAGTCTATGTTTGATCTGCAGGCAAACAGAAGCCTAATTAGAGTCAGGTAATTCTTTGTCCTCCTAATTGGAAGAAACATTTTAATGAGACAGCTAGAAACTATCATGGAAACAAATGGCACTAGATTGTACACAGATCTGATAAACAGTGATGCTCTAAGCCAAGGGTCCTCTTAGGAGTGGCTGCAAATTTTAAAAAGGGCAAAGGAAAGGGTCAGCAAAATATGAGACCGTCCATGTGCTAGACCTTAGAAGGGAGTCAAAGCAGCTCCCTCAGGGAGCAGGAGTAACTGGAAAGTCAGAGAAACTATTAGCAAACTGTCTGGTGTTGTTTATTCAGAAAGTATGCACTGAAAAAGACTTTGTATTACCTGACCAGAAAACAAAACAAAGAACCCCAAAACATTCTCAACCATTAATTAATTTCTTCATGTAACAACCAATCATACAAGGTCTCGAAACACTGGCTGTCTGCTTGGGTCAGGGAGCAATAATAAAGCCTTTTGGTAAAAACTACCTGGTTTTGATAAATTTAGAGTACCAATTCAAAGATTTTAAAAGAAAATTTTAACTTAAGACACTAATAAGCTCAGTAATGTAAAACTCACTATAAAATACCTTAGCAAGTCCGAGACTATCTTAGCTCTGATGAAAAATCACACAGATTGTTGCCAAAAGGAAAGAAAGATAAACTGAGCTTGCAGGTACTACTCTATCCATCTGTGGCTGGTGAAAAAGTGGAATGCAGAAAAGGCGACAACATAGACCATGGTCGGTCATCTCTTAAGCAGAAGGTAAAATGTAACTCATGTAAAACCAAAATAAAACCTACTCTTTCTCCTTGCTAGCTCTGCTTTGTTAATATTACGCCAAATTCCAAAATTAAATCAACTTTCTTCTAGACTAGGCAAGTGATTGACTGAACAATGTCACGGCTTGAATCCATAGTTCAAAAGGCAAGTTATATCCAAGCTGATGCTCACCAAACAGTGTTTCGTTTGTAGTCCTTGCCATCAATATTCCATGGAAAAGACACAGTGTGGAAGCCAGTTGTCATGTGTTGGGGTGCATGTGGAAATATTTTCAAAAGAATTTTTGCAGGAAGAAGTATGACAGGAAGAAAATCAAGAGTCCAAACCTATTTATAAAAATGCAGTAAGAAAGACTTATGAAAATTTATTGTCTAGATCACACCATCCTATCTTTTTAGAAATTACATGGTTGTAAATACCTTGTTCCTATACTTTGGATAGGAATACAGGTCTGTAGTTCACCAGATTCTCCTCCTTGCCTTTTCAGAACATGGGCATATTTGTCCTTTTGTTAGTCAGCAGGAATTGTCCCTAATAATCATGGCTTTTCAAAGGATTTTTTAGAGACGCCTCACACTGAGGAAAACCAACTAGCTCCCCTAGCAATACCAGATAAATCCTATGGTCTTAACACATGCCCAGTTCCTCAAGCTGATTCTGATTCAGTTGCCCATTGTGGACAGTAACTTCCTCCCATGAATTTTGCTGCTGGGAACAGAGATCTGTGAGGCCAGAAAGCAGACCTTGTCAATGAAGATAGAACCAAAGACATCCCTGGTGTCAGCCTTCATCCTCAGTATTAGATGGCCGGTCCCACTCATCAAGGGGAATCATTTTCTGAGGTCTCCCATCTGTTGTCAGTGTACCCACCCAAGATTGTTCAGCTTTTTTTTGCTGCTCACATTCCTTTCAGTTTCAGCTCTAGCTTTGGTCTTCCTAATTCCATCCTTGCATGCCCAAGCAGTACTTCCATATTCCTTCTTGATAGCCTGTCCATGTTCATGCCTACTGTACACTGTCTTGTAGTGCTTGAGTTGCCTAGAGGAAATTATGAGAATGTGAAAGGTAATTATGTGACATTACAAATGACCAAGAGACAATCCAAGTTTCAAGACTATTGATGTAAAATCTGATCTGAGAATATTTTCCACAGATAAAACTTAAGTACCCTGTATTATTCCTTACACTTTAATAACTCTGGGTTTCATCTAGAAGTCCACCACTGTCTCAATGGCCTAACACAAAGTCTTGAAATCCATTATATAAGACAATTATTGGGAAAACTATAAACCTGAAATTCTATGAGCAATCAAGAAGCACCATCTGTAATATTCTGTTAAATGTATATCATAAGAAAAAAATGTGGAGGTTGTATGCCTGTGGTTTTCATATTCAAAAACATATGATGAACCCAAATGCCAAACTAGGTATTTAATGAATCATGCTGTTTTATGATATACACACAAAAAATATGAAAATTAAGGTCATAAGAGGACAGCACTTCCAATAATTTCCAAAAGCACCTTTTCTATGTCAAATCTTATAGTGCTTTTGTATTTTCCAGCAGACTACTTATATCCTTTGTATTATTCACGTAGACATTAGCTGAGACATGCTTACTAGCAATGTGTGGATGCTCCTCCTCAAGGATTAGCAAGAAAAAAAGTTTAAGATAATGGGGAAATGGGACCTGAAGCATACAGCAAAAATCCAAGAAAAACTTATGTAAGCTTAAGGTAAATGTAATTTTTCTAAATTAATCTCCACCCCCAAACTCCAAGTCAGTTTTTGTTTTCTGAAGCCCTTTACTCAACCTTAGCCAAGATGTTTGTTTGGGTTATTTTTAACATTGCCCTACTGCTAAACACAGTCAGACGTCAAAATAAAATAGGGTAGATATAAGGAAGATAAAGAAATCTGCTAAAATAAGTGAATTTGGTAAAATAAATGTATCTGGTAATATAATAATTGTATACTCATTACCCTTGCTGCCAGGCCAACATTTGTAGGGCTCTCAAACATAAAAAAAATGTAAATAAATGTTTGCTTTCAAATCAATTGATTTTGAAAACTTACTGGTTTAAACAACAAGAACAACAATTTGGTTCAAACCCCCATCTAGTATATTCTGAATGCTGAGTGGATTTAAAGGTTCAATCTGAACATTACACTGAATATTGTGAAGGCACTGAGATCGGACAGTGAAAAATTTGCACTACGGAGAAAAGGCAAAGATAACCAGAGGAGTAACGAGCACTATGCAGGCTAGAACCCAAGCTGTCCTCTCTTTACTTTCTATCACTTCTAGAATCTGCTTCAACATATTCTCTTTTATTTTCCACAATCCAGTGTCTTTTGTTATTTTAATAGTCAAGAGCAAGGGACCATCTTGGCAAACAGAATTTGTCTTGTTACAACTGCAGCCACTCTTTAGACAGAACTGAAAGCTGACAACGATCACAGCTCCTTCAGGTTGCTGGTTGAAAAATCTGAGTTGCAGTGGCTGTACCATTCAAAAGCTACAGGGCTTCTGAGATACAAGAAGCAGAATAGGAAGGAGTGGCTGAGATAGAGAGAGTTGGTGGAGCCTGGGCAAAGGTAGAGCAAAAACTGAGCAACTCTTATAAGACATGCATAAGCAGCAGAGGATGAAGAGAGGAGAACCCAGAAGGAATGGAAGGGAGAAAGAACAAACAGAAATATCAATGCATGTTGAAAGAAAGAAAGCTTTACCTAGCTTTGCCCAGTTTTGTGGGCAAAAAAATTCCAGTACCCTTCCTAAGATGCTTTGCATATTAATTGGTCACCAAAATAGGAATAGGAGTGAAAGCTGCATTTGTAATGTAACAAAATACTACTATTATAGATGAAATAACTGCTGTCTGACATCTCTCCATAATTAACCTTTCTCATTATACTATATATCCATATTAACATCTCATCAATTGCTGGTTTTTTTCTGTAGTGAGATATTATCCTTTCATTTCTTTTAACGTAAAAGTGGCCAAGAGATTCATTATCACTGTTTATTATCATTATTCCTAATGATATGATGAGGTATTACCCATGGCATTTTACTGCATGTCTGCTCAAGTAGATCGGGATTTGCAGCAAGGTCCTGTTTAGACCCTGAATGAACCCAACAGTCATGTTTAATAAGTCTTATGTTCTGTCAGAAAAAGCAGCTTATTACTAATGAGATGTATTATGTTATTTAATACCCAAATAAAACTCTATTTCTCAAGTATGCATGCCTGGGGCACAAATCTGACAAACACTTAGGGAAGCAAAATGCTGTCCAAAGAGACAGTGATTAATAAAGACCAGTTGGGGGGGGTGTTGTTTCCATGTTCTAAAATACTGGCTTTGATATACTTATTTTTTGGAGTGACTCCAGTATGAGAAAACAGTGTAAGCATGCTAGGGAGAGCTTCAGGGAACCAAGAAATATTCACCGAGTTTCTGCCTACTGGCTGAAATGCTGACATCTTACATGGTATGTTGCTGGAAACAAGAAGAAAGCTTTGCTTAGCTACCAAAGTGATGCCTGGGTGTCTTCAGTTTCTTTAGCTGGGGTAGAAACATAAATAAGAATTATGTTGAACTAGCATTACATTTTGCATTTCATTTGTGTAACATTTTAGCCTGGCTCCCTACTATGGATATGACCTTTACTCAAAGTGAATTTGTGTCATTCAATTAACACAAATTTTCACAAGCTACACTATGGAACAAAAACCATAATTGTTTTAATTCTCTGCTAGGATACTAGTGGTAGAACCTAAAACCTGGTATATACAATGGCCTTACCCAGCTTTCTCACACCTTGGAACAGTCACATCTACAGAACTGATTACCTTTAGTGGTTTTGTGACAATCATCTCAATTTGCCTTGCTTTCTTCCACTAAAGTAGAAGTTCCTGCATAGCAGAAGTCCCTAATTGATTCAGAGATCCCAACAGGAACTAGGAATGGATGCCTAGGAAGTGAGTAGTATGCACAGAAGATCCTCTGTGTTCAGTTTACTTCACCTTTTCTACATCTGTTTTGTTTTATTTAAAGATCAACTAAACACCTGCCATCTGTCCAGAAAACATAGTAAAGCCCCCACCACAGAGGAGTCAGAATACAGGAGAAATATTCTGGGAGAAATACAGTATTCTGGGAGAAACACAGAAATACAGAAAATCAGTACTCACACAGTGGGTGTGAGTACTGATAATATTTATTTTCAGATTACTTCCATG
Organism: Trochalopteron elliotii; assembly: GCA_024734555.1. Lineage (NCBI taxonomy): Eukaryota > Metazoa > Chordata > Aves > Passeriformes > Leiothrichidae > Trochalopteron > Trochalopteron elliotii. The sequence goes on from JANPWX010000011.1 coordinate 8,141,550, forward strand.
TAAAACGAAAAATTCCTACAGAAATTAAAAGAAACAGATTATATATTCTATAGCAGTTACCAAAAAATCAACAAAGATAGAAAAATGCTATAGTCTATGTTAAAATTATATGAATGTGCAAAATTATATGAATATGCATAATTTTCTCCTATTTAATTCTTCTACAGCAAATTTCACTTAAAATTGTACATGAAGGTTTGTAACTTTGTGAGTTTTTCCTGTGTCCTGATTGCTTACGATCTATTCAAATATGTTTAGTTACATTTTCAGTTATTTTGAATACAGCTGTGTCTCTCTCCTTGAAACTGTCCTTTTTTTTGAAAGAATGCTGAATTTTAACATTTATTTACCTTGTTATCGATAATCAGTATGATTGTATTGACTGATTTAAATATTTTTTGATATGAAAATAATTTCAAAAATAAAATAATTAAAACATACATTATTTTTTAAATGGCTGGCTTTGCTCTTGACACAATGGAAAAGAAACAGAATAATTATGTCTTTGCAACACAATTGCTGTAGTCAAACATTTGGGTTATGAATTAATACACAACACATTGTCTACAGGTAGCTTTATAGTGGAAAAGTAGGTTTAATACTCAAGAAAGGGAATAAAATTACTCCAGTCTGATATTGTCCAAAACTAAGAAGGAGCTGACCTTTGGACTTGGGAAAGCAGAATGGGCATTGCATAATCTCTGGGGAAAGAGTAAAAGAAGAGGCTGTACCTATTTTGTGGTTTTTCATTGTTCCCAAATGAATGAATATTAATTGAGAAGTGCTGTTACATATTTTATGACATTCTGAGTACACGTTCTGAAATCCCATGAGGCCTTGTTTAAATACAAATTAATCCTAAATTACACTTAATTAGCATTGCTATAGTTGACTTTGCTTTTTCTGCTCTAAGGAAGAATACAATATCTCAGACTTTTGCTTTTTTCAAATGTTAAAATATATGATGGAGGTGAAGAAGTGATTTTGGAGCTGAATGACTTCCTGGCAGGAGAGAATCTGACAGGATGGCATTTTACTAATTAAGAAGAGTGCTGGACTAACCAGATGGGAAAAATACATACTGAAACTTTTTTTCTTTCCTTAGTTCTTTTTTTTTCCCCACAATACAATGTAGACATAATCAAGGACAATGAAGGGCACACAAAGAAGTGCTGCTAAGTAAGAAAATATGTTAGCATAAAATAAACCTACAGAAATCAGATAGTAACCAAATAATCCCGCTTTAATAAGATCAAAAATTAAGCAGAAGCCACTGATGTGAGCAAGACATTTCTATGCTTCAGACCCATCTCTAACATAAATGCACAGTATGATTTCTGGCAAATCAGTCAGAACTACATCTACACAGACATTTGAGCTCCTAAATCTAGTATTTAGATACCATCATGATCCTTGAAAAAGAAGAAATAAAGGAGTTTAAGAGATTTTCCATCTCCTTTAGAGAAGGAGATAACACAAACTACCCCAATGCTAGGCACAAAGTAAGAAATACACTTCAAAAAATCCCAAAATGCTAAATAACAATAAGAAGGTTCTTCTAGGTAAATTAAGCTCAATAAAGTTTCCAATGAGTGTAAAAGAATGCAAAAAAAGGGCAAAATTGGAAAAGTCAAAATGGGATAAACAGCAATGCAGAAAAAAGACGTATTCCTGCAATACATTGGTAGCAAGACAAAGACAAAGGAAATGGTGATCTGCTACTCAGTGGAGAAAAAATATTATTAGAGATGATGTCAAAATAGTTGATACCTTTTTTACTTTTCTTCACTAGAAGAGTCAGCCTCAATCAGCTGGCTAGAATAATTTGTCTCAGAGACAAGGAGAGAAAATACAGGACAGGACAATAACTTAGATAAAATACTTTCAAACCAGCTGAGCTCCAACAAATTCATTTCAGGATACTTAGAGAACAGAATAAAGACATTTTGGAGTTATTAGCAACAATCTTTGAGAATTTGTAGAGAACAGATGAGCTTCTAAAAGAATGAAAAAGGACAGATGTCATGTTTATCTGCAAGAGCAGAGAACAGAAGAAATCAGGAAATTACATACTGTTCTGTCTCTTCCTGAGAAAAATACTGGAGCAAATAATTGAACAAGTTTGCTTAAAAGTTTAAGTGTTTTTGTCCCATTTTAAGGATATAAAACAGTCAGCATGTATTTGTTGAAAACTATGGTGGAAAGTCAGCTGGATCATGTTGTCCAGTTTGTTCATTGTACCTTGTGGAAAATGTGGTTCAACTCAAGAATAATTAGAGATTTAGAAAAAAAATCTGTAAGAAAGAACAGAAGGTCCCTTGGGAGGCTGTGAAATCTTTATCACCAATATAGATCTTCAAAACAGGCAAACATATGTTAGAAATGGTTTAGGTAAAGCTGATGCTGCCTTTGGCAAGGATGGTATCTTCAGAGGGCTGTTCTAGGCACCAGTGAAGTACAAAATCAGTCAGTAAAACTGATTGTCAAAAGCAGAAAAGTGGGCATGACCTACTGCCTACTGTGCCAAAAAACATGTAAACATTGTTAAAAGGGGATAGGAACCCAGAGATTGTTTTAGTCAAGAGAGAAATACAATCTCTGTGATCTGTCCCAATTAGTCCATGCAAAATCTAATTCTCATCTCCAGGAGATGTGACTAGAAAGGATACAGAACTACAGAGCATTACCCAGAGACAGCAGCTATACTTAAAACACTGCTTTTCAGCAAGCTCCACATTCTGTGTAACAAAGTTATGCACCAGAGGCTGTAGCAGCCTCCGTGAAGCCACTGGTACCGTAACCCTAAATCCCTTTTCTGATTCTTGTCTTTAGCTACTTCACCATCTGTCAACAAAGTAGGAAGGGATAGGTTGGAAGATAAAAGTGTGTGAGGGGTGGGACTGATAGAACAATTGCTTCTGAAGAATTTGGACAAAAAACTTCAGAAGCCTTCTTTAAGTTCCAGGCCATAGTGGAGGTCACATTTTTCAAAAGAGAGGTTTAGAGACAGCTGCTGGTTTGGCTGTACTTCAGATTATGGACAGAAAGGTAAGGCCAAGCACCAGGGAAGGAGGTCCTCTGATACTTCATTCTCTTACTCCCAACTAACCTAACATGTTTGATTTTATCTTTCCTGGTGTTATCCCTCATATTAAGAGATGCCTTTCTTGAATTTTCTTTTTGCCCGATATCCTTTTGCAATCTAAAATGCAGTTGTTACTCACTGCTGCAGGAACTGATTTTTCAGTTCTGTGTAGAATTCTCCCATTTGATTTAATACACAATAAAGTGATTGCAGTGCAACTTAAGAGCAGTGGCAGGTACGTGATGACACTATGGCAATGGCCAAAACCTGTTCAAATAAGAGTATTTTCAAATTATACAAAGACAGAAAATAATATGAGCAAAATGTCACTTTGAACGTGTCATTCATGTTGATGTGTACACACCCTTGATGTGGATCTGAAGAAGTAAATTGGTAATTAATAAATACAAATTAATGTATAATTGCTTTTATAAGACTGTTTTGAATTATCCCGTTCTAATTCAGGTCTCTGCTACAAGCCAAAATTCTCTTACATCTTTTGCTTCCAGAAAGCCAACAATAAGTGGATACAATGCTAGAAGAGCAGGTGTGTTTTCACTCAGAGGAAGCAGCTACAGATAGGAAAATGTCTTAGCAGCTGATGTATCAGAAGACTGAAGCTGTGCCAGACGAAGTGAATGTGTGCATGTGTGTGTGCACACGCGTTTTGCCACTAATTATGCAAAAAGGCCCAAACCCATTGATCACGTGCTTCTCTCCCTACTGCACTGGGAATAAACCTTGAAGTGTGACAGCTCTTCCAGAAAGTCAGAGTTACTATCAGTGATGTAATTTTTGTATTAGAACTGACAACACACAATGAATAATACCTTTTTTTCTTTATGTTTTGTACATATATTCCTGTTTACTGCAGGGTAAGAAAAAATATCATTTGCAAGAAGCTGGTCCGAACTTTTCTTATCATTAGCTGCTCTTAGCTTCACAGACGACGAGACTTTACTCAACCCAGCACAGTGTGAACACACGATGAGTTACACAGCACATGGCTTCAAGCTTTCTTTGCTTTAAGTTGAGAAAGATTTACCACAAAATTCAGCAGGCACAGCTGGTGATTTCTCTTTGGTGCATGCACATATCAAGAAATTTTAGTTAAAATTTGAACAGCCTGACTGCTCAATGACTGCTCAATTTTATTTATTTTTATTTTTATTTTGGTCTCTTTTGGTTTTCATTTGTTTTGTTGTTGTTGTTGTTTACTCAGTTATAGAACTTCACTGCAATGGTACATTTTAAGACTTACAGAAACACTCATCTGAGCATCTTATTTTGTCTTGCCACTCTAATCAGTCAAGCTTAGACCCACCAAATTCTCACAGAAAGATAGTCAGCAAGAATCAAGAAAAGTGTTTTGTTGAAGTCACAAAACCACCTTTTCATTTATAAAATGATTTAAAAATTAAAAGTAGGAGTTAGAACAAGTATATCACAAAACAAAAATGACAGAGATTAATAATTCCAAAAATTTCTTTTCACTATGCAGATAAACAGAACTATTTATTTTCAAATTCTACTATAATATACAATCAAATAATGTTGAAAGAATGCATATCAACTCCATGTGCTAGGGAAATTATGGATATAGTTTCAGTTGCTCTATCATCTTGTAAAAAGACCTAAGGAAGACTAGTGGTTTTGTTTAAAGGTTACACAGGAGAAGAATGTTGCCTTGCTGTGTATTTACATGGACATATCTGCTGTTAAGCCTTGTGAGCAGTTAGAATGATATTATGCAGCCGATCTGTTGGTCATCATAATTTAACTAGAAACACAGTCAAATTACACACAGCATCATTGAGAAACCAGATAAAGCTGATTATCCTTAATAAATTTGCCCAAAGGTCCCATGTTTCAAATGGATATTCTCAAAATATTAAGAAATAATTCTGAACAGATTTTCCAAGATCTTTGGAGCTTCTGCAACAGTAATGTTCCCTATATTTCTACAGAATCCAGTCTTTTACAGGAGGTTGTTTAATGTAGAGAAATTCCTACACATTTGTATCAGCATGAAGTCATTAACGTAAGAACATATGCCACATTGGTTCAGACCCATCTTCTCTTCAGCAGTGGCTAGAAATCAATGCCCTGGGAAGAATGAGAACAGGGCAAGCATATGTAATACTTCCTCAGAGTCTTCTCCCAGCTGCCAGCTATTTTCAGGTCAGAGAACTTCCTGAGATTGATGCTGTCTGTCTCTTTAGTTTCCCTCAGTGAATCTCTCAAGTATTTACTTGTCCAATCTCCCCCTGAACACCAAAATTTTCACATCCTGAACAGTTCTGCCAAGAAATTCCATAGGTATACTAACATAGGTCCATTAACGTAATGACTTTGCATCAACAAAAGCTGTCTCCTCCTTTTCCCCAAACTTTGGAATTCTATGACACTACATTAACAAAAATACTACTGTGGAATCTGTGATCTTGCTGCGTGACACAGCTCTCCTTTTTGTAGAAGAGGAAAAGAGGTCATAAGATTCCAGAAATTAAATGTTTCATTTCCAATACATCTTCCTTGACTTCTTCCACTCTTACCCCATGCTAAAAACCTAAATAGAGGCTTGGGATCAAAAAACATCCAATAAATAGTGCAAAGGCTCTGTTTATCAATCAGGTTTTCTTAAATTTGATACTGTATATAACGTAGTTCTATACAAATCAGCTATCCAGATTTAATGAATTTTAACATGGAACAAAGGGAAAAGGCCTATGTAATGCAGTTGATATCAAAATATCTCACTTTTTCACATTGACAGGTCTAAGGCACTAATGATTATATGTTAAATTTCCTGAATGCTCACTTTTATGGCAAAAAGACACTCATGCTAGAACATGAATTTTTCAAGATATTTTCCCTACATTGTTCTACAGAACTCAGTTTCAACGGTTTGAGGGAAAGTGGGGAGAGACACAATTATGATAAAAGAGAGCTCAAGGGTCTGTCTAATAAAGTTTCTTTGGAGCTTAACTAAGAATCAGTGGATTGGCTATTCTTCTCAAAGAAGTGTTACACTCCCCATCTTTTAGTACCTCTATATGTAACAGAGGTTATATTCTATGTAGAGGAATAGCATTTGTTTTCCAAAGCTGTTGCTACTTTCTTTTCGTGTCATTATCATCACGGGCTTTTTCTTCACAACATATTAGAAAGTATGTATTATATTTGGTACAACAGTTGCTCTATATGTTAACTGTTCCCACGCATGCAGGGTTGCCTGTTCATGCACTGCTCCCTTCTCATGCAGGGTGACCTTTCTCCAGGGTAGGGAGCCTCCAGAAATCACTGACATCCCTTTTTGGCAATAAAAGAATGCTGCACTGGGTCCAAAACCAATTTGCAGGATGTTTCTGCTCAAGTCTCTGTTTCAGAGCATGACTGTCTGCATGCAGTTGCATTTAAGGAAGTTCTTCAGTTGGGTATTTCTCAGTGGAAGTTCCCAGCTAATATTAGTCATAAGAAACACAAAACCACATTTCATAATCCTGTTGATACTCCTCCAGGCAACATAAAGATTTTCTATACTGTTACCAAAGAGATGAGAAAAGAAAATCCAAACTTTTTGTTCCTACACTTTGTAAATTACACTTATTAGCTTCAGCATTCAGATACATCGAAAAAGTATAAGACATTACTTTTATGTTGCCTATAGTGCTCCAAATGTGTATGTCTGGATTTTGATTAAATATCCTTTAGTTTCTGGAACTCAGAAACTAACTTTGTCTGTCACAACCTATAGGCAAATTACATACCAAGGTTTACACAGGCTCATCAACTATTCTTGATGTTGGGAAAAAAATAATCAGCCTCACCTTCCTTCACACTAAGGAACGACAACATTTGTTCTAAATTAATCAACAGATCTCATTTTCTGACCAGGAAAGGCATTTCAAGATCAAAACACGCTTTTTATTTTGTTAAAGCAGCAGCAGATTAAAAGGACGGCGAAACACCCCGGAGCAGCAGAGACTCTTTCAGCACCCAGCACGCTCCTTTGGGCCACGGCCTCGAAGCTCTGGAAAGGTTTAACATCTGACGTGAGCCACCTAGCGTCTGAACGAACGGCTACATTAACAACTTGCAAGAAACATTTTAACCTCTTTCTAGTAGAAGTCAATTTGCATTTATGAGCTTAGAGATCCATAAAAAAGGAATCAGCTGAAACCTTTGATGAACTACAGCCTTTTGCCAGCTGCTCCAAGCAGCAGCCTCTCCTGAAAGCAGTGAGCTCCTCCCCAGACCTCAGCGCGGTGTAACCACTGTTAACACATCAGCACAGACTAAGGAAAATTCCTGCTGAAATACCATTTCAGAAGTAATGTGAAACAGCAAACTGCATATAGATTTTCACTATGAAAAAGGTATCAACTTGCTAATTCCCAATCACCAAGAAAAAAGACAAACAAAAAAACCCAAACAAACCCCCCTACCAACAACAAAAAACCCCACTCGAAGATTCTAAGCATAAGTAGTCAAAGTAAGACTTTCTCTGACTCTGAACACAAAGTGAAATAAAACAGTAAAAACAAGAAGCCCTGCAACACCACTCCCAAACCCCAGATAAGTGGTTTGCAACTGTTTTTAAGATCAGTAGATTCCTAAAATCATAAATAATTTTTAAATACACTGGTACGTGCTTCTTCCCAGCTATCTTGTGAGGACTACATATAGGAAAGCAATCCTGCCTTGACAATGAGATAAAGTTGTGAAATATTGATGTGGGGCAGAAATACAGAAAGTTGTTCCTGGAATAGCTGTAGGGAAGGGAATACAGAAACAGAAAAGAAGGAAGCAGAAAAACAAAGAAAGCATGATGAGGAAGAAAGGACAAAAAGTAATTTAGTAATGGACTGTAAAACAGAAAATGCTCAAAAAAATCAGAGATCAAGCTAGCTATGAAATAGAGATTTTGTACTATTTCAATGGGTATTTTTCTTTTCTTCTATTTAATTTATTCAAAGGTTGGAGGTCCCTAAGATTTTCAAGATGGGCTACTGTAAAGCTTGTAAAATACACCCTATTGTTTTGGGGGAGGAAATGTAAAGAAAGAAGGCACTAAATAATGAAGATAGAGGAAAAATCAGCTTCTCCTGTGTTTTAGTGTGAAAGAATATTACTGATGAAGCACTAAGAGATTAATGCATGTGATTTGAAAAGTCATGTTTGTAGATGGTTGTAAATTTTGAGTTGCTGAGCTTGAGACCTTCACAGCAAATTTACATTAAGTACAGTCCTAGAATTTAATAAACAATTTTTCCCCCTAAAACAACAAACTTGCAATGGTAGTGTTTCAGAGATGGTATACATGTTATGGCTCCATTTGAATTTAGGTAGCCATAACCTTAGTTGAGCCATGCTTATCATCAGACAACACCCACTTGTACTTTTCTGCACATTATCCCTTTTTCAATATAGCATCAGTTAAATTATATTGCATCTATTGATCTGAATTTAAGAAATGCAAGCTGTATTTCAGCTGATATATCCATTATAATCTACTACTTGCCAAAACTGACTAAAAAGTAACATGCAGATTTAAGAGAGAAACAATAGACTTTTTTGCCCATACCCTATTTTATTAAGACCCCATTGAATGAAACCTTAACATGGACGTCTCAAACACTGTCTCTGAAAAATGAAATTGAATCCCACTTTCTTGGAAACGTGCTAAAAGAGCAAACTCTCTCTGAATCTTAATAGTTCATTAGGACCTCACCTGAAAAATGGCCAAACAGGAAGTATGTTTATAGACTTATTAAGCTATCTGCCTGTAAGTTTCTTTAGCCTTAGTACAGGCCAAAACAGACCAAAAGACTTGCTAAAGTCTTTGCAGGAAAGATAAACTATAATAGAAATAATCTTCAAAAGAGCACAAAGAGCAACATCTGGCTACTTTTTATGTGGTTATGTTTGAACTCAGTCCTCAGGCTTCCAAGGGCAGGCGCCCAGGGTAGGCAGCTTGTGATAGCTGGAGCACAAGTTCTGAACTGTGAGTGGGCAAAGCAAAAAGCTCTGCCCTACAAGAAACACCACAGCTCGGCTGCACGGATGTGTTCACTGGGGTTCCGAGACAGCCGAGATTAATTCAAACTCCATAGTGCTTCTCTGCCGCTGGCTCTTTGTGATGGTATCCTGGGCAAGTATGTAACAAACGCCTCATGCACTCCCATCAGCTCCCATCCTCCTACACACTTTCAGGAAAAAAAGTTGTACTTATACATGTGACTTAAAGGGAGAAGGGCTTGTAGCAGCAGCAAAATTAAAACTGTGTGTTTCCATTATTCTTACCTAGAGTATTCGTTGCCTGCATGAAATAAAAGCAGGCGGGGAAATGCCTCTGTAGTAACCTACAAGAGACCATTCAGAGAGAAACTACCCTGAGCATGAAAAGTGTATTACAAATGTAACTATTATTATATCACTCTAAGTCATGGGAAGACAGAAATAGGAAGGGACTGTGGACATCGGGGGCAGCACAGAGGCTGCTTGAGGGGTCTTCTGCAGCCAGACAGAAGGGGCAGTGCCCGCCGAGGCGAGCGGACAGGCTCCCATCCTTGAGTGAACCCGGCGGCTCCGGCGGCCGCTGCCCTGCCCCGACCCGGGGCCGGCGCGGGCAGCGCCCCGTCACAGGGCGGGGAGAAGCAGGGCAGGAAGTCGGTTCTGGTTCCTGGGTTAAGGCGCCCAGGCAGGAGCGAGCGCCCTGTGCCGGGAGCGGCCGCGGGCTCCGTGAGGCTAACTACCTCCCAACG
>JANPWX010000011.1:8151778-8192249 GCA_024734555.1 Trochalopteron elliotii
CTGCATCTCTGCTGACTATATATTGCTGTTAATGATTGTGAAAGTCTTTAGGATCTAATGAATATCCAGAATGTAAATTGCTAAAGATCAGGATTGTCAGCTTTGAGCTGAATTATGTTCCAGCTGCCATTTGGATACAGCATAACTAATCATAACTGATTAAAATAGCAGGGATATTTGGGTTGGGGTTTTTTGGTTTGTTGTTCTTTTGGGGGGTTTTTTTAGGCCTGTTGGGAGGGAGTCTTTTCGTCCTCATTGGATGCAGGGAGAAGGGTAAATGACAAGGAACAGTTGGCAAATTCCCTGATAAATATTGATGCCTATGGAGGAGAAGCAGGAAAATGAGCCAGTTTTTCTAACTGCAAGGAGTTCTGGATATGAGACAGATAACATAAGAAGCAGTTATTTATTCCAGCAGCAGGCAACCCGGGGTGTGACTACAGAGCAGTTTAATCCAATCTAAATCTAGACTGCGGCAGTCCTGCCCACGGCTAGTCGCATGTTCCCACTGCCTCCTTGTGCTGGTAGTAGTGCTCCAGCAGCCTTGCAGTGAGCTAGCTCCAGTTTTAATTTTGAGATTGTTTTTTTTAGGGGGTTTGCTGTTGCTTTTTTGAGGAAGTAGGGAGCTACTTTGGCATACTCAGCTGTGCAGCATGGAAGTACTGATAGCAGTACCAGTAAGCAGCAAAAATGCACGGCCAGAGATGGGGGAAGGCTGGCCTGTCCTTCTCAGTGGCAGTGCAGACTTGTGGCACTGTTACATAACTGTGACTTAATGTTACAACTCAAAGCCAGTGCTGCTGTTGAACACAGGAGTTCTGTCTGCCTGTTGTGGATTTCTGTCCCTGTGCAGGCTTCCTTGTGTTATCGTGCCATTTGAAGTGGTCTGTGGATCTGACCTGCATTAAAACTAATGCAGCAAAAATACATTTAGTGTTTAGTTTTAAACTGGATTGGTTTGTTGATACAGTTTACAGCAAGGTTGCCTGTGCTTGAAGAAAGGCAAGGGTAAGGTTGGAAAAGAATGTCTAGGGTATGGGGCGAAGACAGGACCAATTCTTCTAGTTACAGTGTCATCTTAAAGTGTCACTAGTAATGACTTTCTTTGATCTTTTCTTACTGCATAGAGCCTGAAGTTTAGGAACCTACCAGTAAGTAATTTTTCCATATCAAGTAGAAAATCAGGCACTGTGCTACAGTTCTGCCTCTTGGATCAATTACTTTTGATACCATCAGTCCAGACAACAGCAGCACTCTTTGTTAATGTTCCCAGTCACAATGAATGACCAGAAGGGTGGAAATTAGAGATAAGTTTTAAATACTGCTGTTCAAATGGAGGTTTGAGTTTGCATGTATGAAATTAAGACCTTCATTTTTTGTGAACTGTGAGTCACATGGAGCTGAGCCCTCCTCTCTCCATTAGAAGCTGAACATAATTTCTTAAATCCCACTGCACTCATTTTTTGTAGTTATCTCTTTATGTAAAGGACATGCCATTTACCAGGTAAGTTGTTAACAGTGGAGGATTTCAGAAGAGTACAAAATCAATACTGATGCAAACTTCGCAAGCTTTTAAAGATTGTAAGAATACACTTTCACAGTCACTTTCAGCTGTAAAAATGCCCTCTGCAGTTTAACACCTGTCCCTGAAGGCAGATACAATATCTGATTTTATTCATTGAGCTACATAGACAGTCCTTCATTTGAAAAGGAAAGAAAGCCTAGCCATTTTTTTAAAGGTGTGCCCCATATATGAACATGAATATTCCACTTAGTGAAGGGATACCATTTGAGGGAGGAAAGAGGTGGATGAAGTAACCTGTGTTACTAATAATGCTTTGAGACAGTATGCACAGTTGGAGATTATAAACTACTGAACTGGAAAAACTGAAACTGTTCAGGAAAACAAAACAAGTCAAAACAAACAAAGCCTTTCATGTGAAGCAACATAGGCCTTTTATGCAAAACTTGTAAACTTGGATTTCAGTAACATTTGTTACATCAAAGGATCCCTAAAAAATTCCAAGTTGTTAAAGAATTTGCTTTGCTGCTATTAAAGTACAGCCGTGCCAGAGGTGAGATACAATGTCTTTTTCTGTAGGAACAAATCAGTAAAATAAAATTTGCAGGACAAAATAGTGTGATGTCCATACAGTACTCTGTTGAACCTTCTAGAAAAGTCAGACCACATTTTTGTATTCAAGCCCTACAATAGGGAAGATATTCAAAAGCAAGGAAACATGAACAAAATCTTCAAGCTGCAATCTTCAGAATTTTGAGCAGTGTTCAAAGCAAGTTACCCTCATACTCTTCTTGCTGGGCTTATCCTCATGTGACTTTCTTTAGTAATGTTTGTGGTTTATGCATAATCCCAGGAGATAGTGAGAGATGATAGTAGCAGTCCACACTGCTTTAAATACCAGGAGAGATTAAATTGCTGGGTTTTTTTTCCTTAATGCTGGTATCTTTTTTATGGGGGACCGTGGGGTGGGGGTTGAGACTTCACTAACTTGTTCTCTACTGTACTTCTATTATGCTAAATTTTGATCTTAAAATTAGTATAATATATTACTATAGAAGCAAATTACCTGTGTTTGCAAAGTTCTTGAAATTGGAGTCTGACACTTAATAGTGTTCTAGTCTTATGTGTCAAAGGTCATGAGCTGTAGTTTTGGGAGTTGTTACTGAAATTGTACACAAAGTGTAAAAAGTTCATAATATTGTGTGAAAAGATCCAAGTCTTGATAATTCATACTGGTTGGTATCAGTGATTTTTAGATTAAAAAATATTTTAACTCTACCTTAGGGTAGCTTGTGTTGACATTTTCAAATTTAGCACAGAATACGATAGGTTTGTGTGATCTAATTGAGTTTTTATCTTTCTATTTCTTAATGCTGGTGGGAAAGATGTGTGCTAATGTCTTTACAAACAATTCCATGGGTGAGGGTATGGGTGTTAAGATCTTTGAAATGGATCTTAATGTCTTTACCAACGTCAAGCAGCAAGTTTGTTGCAGAGCCCAGTTTGACTCCTGAAGCAGGCAAATGGGTCCTCACAAGCCTGAGTTTCTGAACTTTGGGGTAAAATGACAGGTTCAAGGGGCCATACGTGGTAGGCAGTTTGGGGAGGCTGTACCTTCCTAGTACTCAGGCAACAGGGAAAGGAAGAGGGCAGCGTGTGGCGGGAGTTCAGGATAAAAGGAGCCTGTGCCCTCCAAAACCTCGAGAGAGAAAACGCCGCAGGTGTGTGCCCCAGTGGACTTTCTCCCTCCCTTTATTCAAATAAAGTTGCAGGACTCCTCTGTCTCTGGACACTGGCTTTTCATAGCATGGTTCTTCTGCACAATGCTAAAAGCTGAGTTTAACTTTGGTTATTAATGTCTTTATTTCACAATTATGCAAACATTAAACTTTTGGAGATCACATAAAATCAGGTAACTGGTATTCTGCACCAATTTTAAGTCTCAGTCTTAAACACTGTAACTACAGATACATTTACACATTCTATACTTCCAGAATTTGATTCAGAGTTTAGCTGCTTTTGTTTGTCTTTTGTTTAAACCTATCCCTGGACATAAAATGAAATGTTGAGGTGAACAGTGTTATAGTTCAAGCTATGCTATTAATGGTCAAACATCCTGCACATATGAGTTGAATACAACAGTGGTACAAGTCATGCTATATATGAGTTTAGTTACATACTACTGTTTCTTAGTGTTTTCTCTCTTTCCTTCTGATTACTTTCCAGGTCTGTTAACTTGACCATCTTTCCAGTGATGAAACAACTTTGGGAATTATGGACAAAAACATTGGAGAGCAGCTTAACAGAGCTTACGAAGCCTATCGACAAGCATGCATGGATAGGGACCATGCTGTGAAAGAACTGCACCAAAAAGTAAGTGTTGGAATCTGAATTCTATCTTTGAAGCCATCATTCCCATGGAGGATGGTAGTACATGTAGATACCAGTTTCACTTTAGCTATCACACTTTAGTGCATCTGTTACAGTTGGAAATTGCCATTATGAAACTATGCGAGTACACTGCAAAGTAACTCATTAGGCTTTGAATCTAGTTGATGGGGTTTTGACCTTGATTTTTTTTTTTTAAATTAGTTTTAAAGGTTGGAAAAGTGTTGTCTGTATTGGAGGACTAATGAAGTCTTCTAACGTAAACACAGCAAAGATATAAAATTTACCTAACTTTAACAAAGTACTTTTTGGAATTTAATTTGCATTCTTAAAAATAAACTTTTTATATTATTAATATAAATAGCTTCAACAATTTTTGTGACAAATGTACCTGAAAGTTGCTAGAATAAGTATTCCTCTTTTAAAAATAATAACCTGTACATTTATTCTTTAATGAAGTAACAGAAAGTTTCTGGAGGCATTCTGACCAGTAAGAAGCATCTTTGAAATTTTAGTTAACTTGTTGCAGAAAACATTAGTTCAGTCAAAATTCCTTTAGAACTTCTCAAGTAGGACAGCATATTTCAAAGCTATCAGGTTTGGGCTTTGTCATAGTAATTTTATCACGCATATTCTGCCCAGCAATGTAACCTCTATTACAGGAAGGCTTGAATGTTTTCATTCATATAGGGCTTTCAGATACTCAGTAGAACTGGTGGCCTGGGACTTTGTTCAGAGGCTGATGAACCATATTCTGTGTCAAGCTATGGAGCAGTAGTAGAATTGGAAGCAGGGAAGGAACTAATAGAGAGTACTCTGATATCTGGGGCCAATCTTGCCATCTCCTTGTGTGGCAAAATAAACTAGCCAAGGCATCACAGAACACATTCCAAGTCAGTCGTGTGCAATCATCCACTGTGCAGTCTGTCTCTATTCATAGTCTTGCAGCAGTGCTGGTGTAAATCTGTAGAGGTTTCTGTACCTAACAAGCATAAGTAGTGTGATTTTTGTGTTGAAATTGCAACTACTTAACAAAAGGCAAGACATTGTAGAATGTTTAGGGATCTTTTAAATTCTGTCTCTTAGGATAAACTATTAACTATTTTAAGGAAAGGCAGTTAAGTTAATACTCCTGAATCATCTAAAAGTACACGAAAGAATCTTCTGACCAAGAAACAAGGCATTGAGTACAAGATCAGATAGTCAAGAAAGCCAGAGGAGTGTGAGATCATCAGTGCCAAGTGACCTAAATGCTTGCAAGATTGCTCTTTGCAGTTTCACTGGTTCTGAAATTAAAAATTTAAAGCCAAATCCTTGATAAAGGATTACTACCAGTTTAAATCTTTGTCCTAATCAAACTTTCAGTAGTTGAATTTTATGATTTCAAAAGAGCACAAAAATATTTTTTCAAGAAGAATTGATACTAAAATTACTTGGGTTTTTTTTATTTGTGTTTTTTTTTTTTTTTTAACCAAACTCCTGGTTTTTTGAATGACCTTTGTACAGTGCTTTACTCTAGTAACTTCCTCTGTTCATTGTGTGGCCTCCACACACTGTTGGATTGTCCACCATGCTGTTGTTAACAGTTTACTACTTAAGTTACCGGTAGGCCACTTGTTTTGCCAGTCTCTAGAGCTGGGAGCCATGTCAAGCACACAGAAGCCAGAGTCATCTCGGCCAGATGGTGTTTGATACAGATGGATGGTTGGTTGTCATGCAGATCTTCTAGTTGGTAACTTGTTGCTGCCATCTGACTCAAGGAATAATTTGTGCACACTGGCTGTCAAAAGCATCTTCTCTTCTGTCTGTTTTAGCTGTCATGTCTGTGCTCTGTACAGAAGTGTTGACAAGACATTGCTGTTGTACATTTTCAATTTGGTTCTCAGTGATTTTTCTGCTTCATGAGGTCTCTTATAGCTGCTGGAGTGTACTGCTCTTTGATCACTTTTTTTTTTTTTAAATTAAAAAAAAAAAACCACAACAAAAAATCCTCTCATAGTACAACTACTACCAACTACTACCTGGCCTTTTAAAATCAATTTTTGCTTGTAGATTTTTTTCCTGCCTGCTTTACAGACAAACACAGCGGACAGTAGGAGGGTGTAGAATTTAAATGTGGCTGAGATTTGAAAATTAAATGTAGCACTACGGATAAACTATGAATAGATGTGAAAACAATGCTGAGTCTTATCCCAGATGGTGACAGGTGGTGACCTGTTCAGTAATAAACATATTCCTAATTTCAGAAAAATTCACTGTATTCCTGAAAGTTTTCTTGTTGGGATTTCACAACTTTTCTTGCTTGACTTTAGCACTGCTGTAACTGCAGCATTAGGCATGTGCTAATGAAATAATAGTTTGGAATATTAGCATTTCCTGCCACCTGGCCATTCATTCAATTAACGGACTGTCTAGCAAAATTTATAGTTTGGTGAAATACAAGCAGTATTATTAGAGGCGTCTGTGTGGCCTATTTATAGCATGAGTTGTAGGATTGGAGACAAGGGATGGAGCTTTTTGCTTACCTTCCTCCCCAGCCCCATTATGTAGGTTAGAAAAACTAGTCCACTACATTCAAAGAAATGTACAAAACTGTCCGTAGGCAGTCAAAGTGGTTTATAGAGTATCTACTGAATGGAATAAACAATGTTGTTGTTTTCCATTTAAAATGTATCTTTTTAAAAGCCTATTTTTATATAATTTGTTAGAAAATATGGGGAGAAAATTACATTTTTCTGTAGGTAAACTAACTGACAAGCATTCTGAAGAATACTAAAATTTTAATTTAAGCCTGATGTATTCTACATCTGTAAATGAAGAATCCTAACTTAAAAGTTACAACTGCTACAGCTGAAAGAGTTATTAAAACTCAGGGTTATTTCCTATAGTACCTTTACTAATCGGTACAGTCCCCAAAAGATGGACTTGCCAAAGGTCCACATAGAGGACCACAACTACAGTTATCTTTAAAAATCAGAGCTGCTTTTTATATGCCAAACAGGAGACCCCTAGTCAAAACAGAATAAGATTAATGCTAATTAAATTATATTTGCAGACAGAAAACTACATGCAGCAAATACGTGAACAGCAGGAAAAGATAGAGCTTCAAAACAGCATTATTGCAAAACTGAAATCACAGTTGGCTGCTCTGAATGCTAATAGAGGTATGTACTCCAGTTTGCACATTATTGCTTTTTATGCTGTGTTGCACTGATGAATAGTTCTGACTTTGTTACTTCAGTTTTTACAATATACATATTTCAAATGAGTATCATACTTTCCTGTGAATGTGAGAGTTAACACAAATGTGCCGTTTCAAGATCTATTTATAAAATTCAACACTTCTGGGGTCTCTCTTTATCCTCTTCAAGAAATGGTGAGATTTTCTATAGAGGTAGAATCTGCTTACACTGAAGCCAATAAAAGAAAATACAGGTTCAAATAATTCACTACAATTTTTTTTTAAATTGTTACATAGTTATTTTTACACTTACCTGTTAATAAGTTTATCTCAGGTTGTTCTAGATGTGAGTGCTATGCTTATATGTCCTTTATGTTAGATGAGTCTTGTGATGTGAATCTTATTGCATAACCCAAACTTTATAAGCAGGTAATTCTCTTTCAAATCAAATAGTCATTGATGGATAATTTTTCACTGTTTGACTGTATTACACAAATAAGAGAAAAGAGTCAAAGTAACCATGTGTTAATCTGCCATGCTCATTAAATATTTATTCACACTAGCCTAACACTCCTGGTTTTCATAAATACTAGCAAAGTGGCTGACTTTTATTTTTAAGAGTACATGTGCATTTCTTTATTGCTGATATAGTCTTGCATTGTCTCTAAGCACAGAATTTAGCATCTCTTGCTTGTTAATTTGAAGGCTCAAAGAACACAAAGAAGTTAATATAAGTCTAGCTTCCTTTAATTTTGCTTGTACTTAGAAGTTGACTGTGAAAAATGCAGCGATAGTCAGTTGCTTTTTTTTTCAGTTTCAGGCAATGCGCATCCTTACATTCTGATGCGTGAAGACATTGAAACATCCAACTTACCTTTCAGCCAGCTCTCTGAAAAACTGAACATAGCAAAGCAAAGAGAAAAACTCCTAAAGGTATGTCACCTGCAGTAAGTTCACTTTTGTGCTGTGATTATACTATGAGAACCTAAAAGATAAGCGAGATTTTTACTGCTGCCTTTGACCTGCACATAAAATGCATGAGTGTTGTGCCACTGCAGCCTGTTTAGGTGAACTGAGCATTATCTTTGGTTGTTCCCAGTGAAATCTCTGTTTGGCCATCAAGCTCTCTAGAACACTTTTGATCGTAAAGCAGGAACTTTGTGGCTTATTTATTTCTTAACTTGCCAAAATAAAAAAAAGGGCTTTTTCTTTCTTACAAGAGCATTTCACATTGGAAGTTGTCTCTGTATTTTTGCAAGGAATGGAGAATCGGCACTCAAAAAGTGGTGGAGTGGGAAGTGAACGATCCACTGCTCTGGAGATGCTGATTTGTTTGGGTTTTTTAAATAGCCAGTGTTAAGATGATGTTTCTTCTGCCTCTTCTCACTGAAGTAACATTAAGATTTTCACTACATCCTATTGAGTGTAACAGGAGTAAGGGTAAAGTAAAAGCCCAAAATAGCTGGGAAATACCTTGAATGGATTTTACACATTGAGAAAAGACAGTGACAGAGATGTACATTTTCTTAGTGTAAATCATTTCACTGTGGTTTTTGAGAACTGTCTTGTAACATAAAGTCTCTTATTTTTGAATGTGAATCTCCATAGTTCCATAGCAGAGACTTTGTAAGGGTTGTAAAAAGACCCTTGTGAGAAATTAGGCATTAGAATTAATAATAATCAATTTCAGGATTTATTTCCTAAGCTACAAACAAATTATTTGTGCTAAATTCACAGAAACACATTTTTTATCAGAAATGTAATTCCATTAGATCCCAAAAATAATTTCATTGGATTACTGGTGCTTGCTTCATTATTCTGAAGGAATCTTATACGAGATTAAGCCTTTGCAAACATTTTAAACATACTATCAGCAAATATTTATATACACTCCTTTTCTATTTAAAATTAAGGTTTTATATAATTTTTCTATGCCAGAATCTGTAATTATAAGATGTCGTTTCTTTCCTAATCTTTGCACTTACTTGAATTAAAACACAGCTGAAGAGTTAATTCTTTGATGGAACATCTTTGCATATTTTTGCAGTTTGCTGTTTTGAGCTGGATAAAAATTCTATCTTACGGTTGTACATGAAGATCTGACCAACTCTAGTATTTCATACTCTTCATTCTGAATGCTTACTAAAGAACAATAGCTTTAAGCAACCTAGTCATATAATGAGTTAGGAATGAAAGGAAGCTGTGTTATCTGCTCCTCTTATGGGGAAACACTGTAATAATGTGATCTCTACAGGAGATTATAGCAATGCATGTGAAACTGGAATCATTATTTCTGGAGCTATTTTCCGAATGGAATGGAGGTTATTATCTTTATCTGCATATTTGTTTTGTGTAGGCAGTTACTGCAGTTACCTCTCAGCAACAGGTATATCATCTGGATTTTGCTTCTTCTGTTCCATGAACAGGAATATTTCTGAAATACCTCCATGCAGAACGAACTATGTAAGTCTGTCTGCATGGTGGTGCATTCAAACCCGGGCACACTGCTATTCAAATAAGGTCTTTTTGGAGGGGATGTGTAAAGATTTAAACCTGTGCAAAGTTGGGTTGACCCTGCCTATTCTATGTTCCTGTTGCTGGGAAAAAGCATGGACCTTGAGGAACGTATGTTTGACTGGACAAAGGCTGCCTTCTGCAGAGGCACATGGATATATTTGCACCATCCTTCCAATGCAAGGAGGACCCTAATGTTTGGTATTGTGTTTGGTAAACTTGTACTGATCTGGCAAGAGTGATACAAAAATGTCCAGACAGCACAGCAGAGGCACACACACTTGTACTGCCTCTGGCTGTGTCTTGGCCATGCAATTCATGGCTATGAGTGAAGATATACAGCAGTGTCTCTACACAAGTTATCTTTTTTTTAAATTAAAAAAACCCCACAGTAAGCCAGTGGAATTCATGCTTCAAGGGAAAATTGGACAACTCCATGGAAGAGACATCTGTTGAGAGTTAATAAATAGATAGAAACTATTACTAAGAAGATCTGGGGATTTATTAACTGATAAACCATGAGTGTCTCCTGTTTTCTTGTACTTTTTTTTCCCCAGATGTCATATTTTGACATCTCTTAAACTCAAAATCCACCATCCTGTCACTGACCCGTATAGTTTTCTTGTACATTATTCAATAAAGTATTGGCTTTTTCAGGTATTGAAATTTTGAAGTTTGAATATTCCATTTGAAAGTGTGTATTTTTTCTAATCGTAGTCTATCCACATTCTGCTCTAAACCAAATAAATTATTCCTACAGCCATTGTAGGTATGGGTACAGGGTCCTTGAAATTCAGAGTCTCTCCCATGGCAGAAGATGCTTAGGTTTGTTGATACCTTTTGAAACTGTCATTTGCTAAGTCCAGTGGGATCTTTCAGTGGACTGTATTCTGTCCTGCAGTAAAGTTAATAGAAATCCTGAATTGATTATAATAGGTGCATGATTAGAGCTGAAATTTCAGAGGTTTAAAATGAGGGAGGAGCTATCTTTTCTTTGTTTTCTAGTAGGTGGCCATACATGTGTATTTTATATGCTGTTGCCAAGGTCTGTTGCCTGTATGTCATAAAGTGCTTTAGGATTTTCTTTTTCACATTTGTCTTCACTGAAAGAGGTGAGTGTGCCAGATTGGCCTGGTGATCAGTACCAAACTATATACAAGATGACCAGAAGTTTTCAACCCTCTCCTCAAGAAGACCAAAGAGGCCTATATTGTTGCCTAGTTTTGAGACCCTGGCTAAACTTTGTTAAGCAGGAAGAACTGGGATCCCACTACTGCCTCAGAGCCAAAGCTGTGCAGTGAACCAAAAACCTTGGAGATGAGACGATGTCAAGCTTCCACTTTTTAATACAGTCAGACATCAGAATTCCTGTGAACCCAGTAAAACATGAAGCTAAAGTCAACTCCTGTGACAAGAAAATGTGCTAATGATCCCATTTTGCTGGCTCAAGAACCTCAGTATTAAACACTGTCTGGAATTTGTTCATCAAGAGTGTCTTGTGCCATGAAAAGGAGGGGGAAACTCTGTGTCAGGAATGAATGATGCATATGTTATACAAAATTCTTCATCCTGCAATAAATGTTAAGCTCTTCTTTTTTGTGCAGGACATAAGCAGAGGAATGGCAGACATATAGTAGCCATTTTTATGTTCTAAATTATGGGGCTAAAATTACTTACATAACTAAGAGCAGCTACTGCAGCAGTCTTGTGAAGTTCCATGTTCCAGTCCATACCAGCTTTGCTAGTGTCACTTCGTTTCCTATCTTTAATGCAAACAAAGCTGTACTTGATTTTTTTGCTGGCTGATAATACTGTGCTTTTAGCTGTTCTTTATTGCTGGTATGATGTATGCAGTAGGATTAGGCCCTAATATGAAAGAAATTCTGGTATTGATAGCCTTTTCTCCTCAAGGTATTAATCTATGTAATGGAGTAACCCAGTAATGGAGAAGAGTTTGTAGGGAAACGGTTAAAAGTTACAGTTAATATTCCTTGAGACCACTTATAGTTCATCAGTTGAATTGTGTTCTTCCTTGAAACTACCTGACCATTTGTTTGTTTCAGGAAGCCACTGAACCCAGCCATTGTAGCACACTTTAGGGAAAAATAATGAGACCTGCCTTTGCTGCAGTACAGTCTGGGAGCTGACTGGCTGTGGAGCAGCTCTGCTGGAAAAGAGCTGGGATCTTGTTAGATCTTGAGCATGAGCCAGCAGCGTGTCCTGACAGAAAAGAAGGGCAACAGCTCCCTGTGTTGTATTAACAGGAGCACAGCTAGCACACCCAGGGAAGTGAGTATCTCCCTCTATTCAGTGTTCACTGGACTGCATCTAGAATACTACACTGGGCTTGGGGACCTCCAGTATGGGAAAAACATTGACAAACTACAGTGAGCTCAGCAGAAGCCCCACTGAGGTAACTGGGGGCTGGAGTACGTATCCCATGAGAAGATGCAGAAACTGCTCTTGTCCAGAGAAAAGGTGGCTTCGAGGAAAGCTAATAGCATTCCAATACCTACATTCAGGTTATCAGGCAGATGGAGCCAGGGTATTAATGGTGGTGCATGGCAGGAGGATGAGACAATGGGCAGATGAAACAGGAAAGGTTCAGACTGAACATAGGGGAAAACATTTCACCATGAGGACAGCCAGGCATGGGAAAAGGTTGCCCAGTGAGGTTGTGCAGGCTCCATGCTTGGGAAATTCCAGACCAAACTGAGTAACCTGATCAGACATTGTAACTGACCCTGATTTGATTAGAAGCTAAAGAAACCTGGAAGTCCCTTCCAATTTCAGTTATCCTCTGATCCTATAAAGCCTCTGCAAAAGAAAAGATACTGATTTGTTCATAATACATATGTAACCACTTTGCTGGCAGCTAATACCAGCATGCTTAAAAGATCCATTGTGTTGCCAAGTACTTAACTGAGCAGGTATGAATTGTGTGACATATTTATAAAGTTTGTCAAGCTTAAGAAGTTTATCAAGCATTAGCTTTGTAATCTTCAGCCAGTTTATAAGGATTACCACATCATTGCAAACCACTAGGCACAGTATTGAAACTCTTTAAGATCATCAAGCTATGAAGGGTTATATTGTTGAAAAATCCTAAAAGGTATAATTGTTTCTCCAGTGTTTTTCCTGGCATCCTGATGGTGCACAGGAATGATGATTTCCATCAGTATGTACTGATACGTCTTCTCTGTAACATGTTGCATGGCTCTTCTCATGTGGCTTTTTTCCCTGCTTGCTTAAATCTTGTCCTCACTTCCTGCAGATGTAGGAGAAATGGAGGAGAGCTGCTGGCCATTACTGCAGTGCCTCCAGTTATCTGAAGGCCTTTGAAAGCCCACATGTCAATTGAAGTTGTAATAGTCTCAAAGAGATAAATTATGCTGTATCACAGGCTCAGTGAGTTGTTTTACTGTCCTTAAGATACAATAGTTCCTCAAGGGCAAGTGTTATCTTTGATGAAAACTTTTTCCTATGTGTCTGGATTTCCAGCAAATAATGATGAAGGAAAACACAGGAGAAGTTGTATCCCCTTACCTTATTTAAATGTGAAATTGAATTTGACCTGTCAGAAATGCAAAGTATAGAAGAGTTAGGATTAAGGAGTTTTGCTGGGATTGAAATAGGCCATTTTTAGACAATGTTTGGAAGTCACTGAGCAGAATCAGAATAAGGCTTAATCTGGATCCTTAAAATACAATGCAAGTCTGGAGTTGCACTGAAGCTCTTACTGTAGATTTGCTATTCGAAGTTGCAATTGAGACTATAAGCCAATGCCTTCAAAGCTATTTTTCTGCAGGTTTTTCTTTTTTATCCAGCTAGTATAACTTCTCAAGACTAAACAGTTGTGTCAGTTGCATGTACACACATGCATGCTTAGCCAGCTGGTGTCCTGGTGAACTGGTTCTGGACTATCCCTACATGGCTGTTTTTGTCTTGTAGCAGAGCCCCTACCTACCTAATCTCCAAATGCACAACCTCACCCTAGGTAAGTTCCATTTGAAAACAAAACAAAAAGTCTTAGAAAAGCACTTAGTTGCTTCTTTCCTCTTCATCTTACCCTACCTGTCTAGAGACTATTTAACTGCATTTCACTTACATTCTTCTTCAAGAGTTAACCCTTTGGGCTTACTTCTCTTGCAGAGACCATCCTAGGGCTTGGGGACACTTTTTGTGACACTTGACACAGTTCCCTAGATTTCATAAACTAACAACTATAAGGTTTTCATAGCAGCAGTTTTTAACTGTTTCTTGAAAATTCTTGCAACTACTATCTTTGAGCACATTTAAAAAATGGTTATTTTCTTTTTTATTCTACAAAAATCCCACATAGTTAAAAGTTCCATGAATTACTAGATGGATGATCAAAGTGAGAGCAGCCAGGGCTTTTTTGTTCCACAAATCTCTATAGGACTGAAATATTTGCAATACAATTCTGGTCATAAAGATTGGAGGATGAGAGCAGCCCTGCAGAAAGAGACTTGCAGTTTGGGTTGATGGCAAGTTGATAGGAGTTAACAGTGTGCTTTGGCAGCCAAAAGGGCCAGCTGTGTCCTGGGGGGCATCAGGCACAGCATCACCAGCCGGGCAAGGGGTGGGATTGTCCCGCTCTGCTCTGCAGTGGTGTAGCCCCACCTCAAGCACTGTGTGCAGTTTTGGGTGCCACAAAAAGGACATCACACTATTACAGCATGTCCAGCATGACCAAGATGAAAGGTGAAAGGTTTTGAGGGCAAGAATTAGGAGAAGCAGCTGAGGTCACTTGTTTGTTGAGCCTGGAAAAGAGAAGGCTCAGGGTGACCTCATTGCAGCTGACAACTCCCTCAAGGGCCCTGTGGATGGGGAGGAGCTGCTCTCCTCCCTCTGCTGAGCAGCGACAGGAGACGAGGCAATGGAATGAAGTCACAGCAGGGGAAGATCAGGTTGGACATTAGGAAAGAGTCCTTCACTGGGATGGTTGTGGTACTGGAACAGGGTCCCCAGGGAAGCTGTCATGGCACCGAGCCTCTCAGAATTCGAAGAGTGTCTCACAATGCTCTGAGTTCTTGGTTTAGGTTTAGGTAGTTCTGTGAAGAGCAGGTGTTGGACTTGACCCATATGAGTCCCTTCCAATTGGAGATACTCTAGGAGTCTGTGACTGGGTTTGCTCAATTTGCAGAATTGTCATCATATTCAAAATGGTATAAGTTTGAAATTAATTAAATGCTATTTTATGTATCATATATGCAACATATTACATAAAATATTAATGTAAATGATACAGTAAGTGAACTGAGAAAGTGTCTTTATTTTGTATAAACACTAATATGACTTCCAGAAATTCAGAAGATACAGTTGTTTTGAGTAATCACCTATGATGAGTTACAGCTATGTGTAGTGGTAGAAGGTCTTTCTTATCAATTGAAAATTATTAATGTAATAAACAAGACTGACCCTTACTTACGATGCAAAACCTACATTAAGCTTATTATAGACTGCTGAATAGTGATATTCCACAAGCCTCAAATTTATTAATTGTACTGGTGTTTCTAAAATTATTTTTTAGGAACAGTTAGACAGTGAGAGCATGAAATTGAAGCAACTTGAGGACAAAAGCAATCAAAAGGAAAGGAAACTTTTATCTATTATTTCCAATCAAGATGATAAAATAAGGAATCTGGAAAGCAGATTGCAAGAATTAAATGAAGCACAAAAGGGTATACAGATGCCAACGTATAAAAGGGAGGTAAGATAAGAAACCAAGTAGAGATAAAATAAAAAAGACAAACATTTGTAAATTGTTACTTCTTTCAAACATGAAATATTTTGAATTCATACTAATTATTCTAATAAACTTATTTTAAATTTCATCATTCTATAAATACTAGGAAATTGTCAAATAATACAAAGCACATAGGGAACACCATTAAATACATATTGGTTAGTTGGTATGTTAAGTATTTTATGGTATGTCTTGAAAATTTTGATGTTTGTGAAAACTCCAGATTAGCATTTCTGGTTTATAATTTTCAGTTGGAAGTTTTCACCAAAACTGAGTTGATTTTGTCATTTTTATGCCACCCTATTTTTGTTACAGAATAGCATCCAGGGGATAGCTTGTGAGATATCCTTGTGGGATAGCTAGAGTGCAGTCATTGATGTGACTCTAACCTTGCATACACATATTAGCTACCTAATTTAAAGTGAACACAGGTAAGCAGAGGAGCACAGCAACACAGAACTTGTTGCTGTTAGACTTCCTAAGCATTGCTTGGCTTACTGGGGCAAGGACTTGTATTCTGTGTTGCTGGGTGTAAGGCAGCTCAAATGCATCTACAGGAGCTGCAGCCGCACTTCACCCTCACAGGTAAGACACACCTGTGGTTATAGGCAATGTGTCAGCTTGTACAGATTTCTGAGCTTACATATCCTGAAATCAGCTGATTTGGCAGGCGTGCTCAAGTTCGTGTCTGCCTTGGAGCACATATGAACTACCCAGGCCATCTGGTAATGTAGCTGCAGTGGAACTGCAGCTTGGTGACTGGTTATTATGAAAACTTCCCGTAATGCCTGGCAGATGTAAAACCATGTAATACTGGAGTGAACCACACGGTGGTAGTCAAAGTTAATAACTTCTTTTAAAACCTGCTAGAACTCCTGACATACTAGCTTCCAATGTGTTCATTGAAATTTTCAGTGAATAAACTGATTTTTAAGAGGTAAAATAGCTGGGTAACAAGCTTATACAAAAGACAGAATCTTACCTTATACATGACTGAAAATGAACTACAATCAAGCAATATTCTTAGAACTAGTTCCCTTTCTAGGGAGTATGAGCAGAGAAATGCCACACTAAGTTAATAAGTTCATCTAAAAGGAACTAGGAATTTCATACAAACTGCTTTTGTCATTTTGACAGTGCTTTGACAAAGCTTTTGACAAAGCTTTCAACAGGACTAGGTGAAGGACCCCATGACATTTTTTTTCATATCAAGGTGAAGCGCAAAATTAATCTGCTACCGTGCTCAATATTTTTATATTTTACTTCCAGGGGAAAAGTAAGAAAGTTGTTCCAGATAAGCCTGAATTATCTCTAGGGATCTCTGGTATTTCACCTGAAAGGTAATAACTTCTGCAGCATTTTTCAAATTTGCTCTTGGCTTTTCTGCAATTAGGTAAGGCCAGCTATCGCCCACTTTTCTACACAGTACCTTAAAAACTGGTTGGGCAGGGAGTCGGGGGGGTGGAGCATCAAAGGTCAAAGAGCTAATGCAGAAAGGTAATAGAGCCAACAGCTATGTGGAATCGTAGCTGGGGCTTTACAAGTATGGAGGGCTTAGCTGGGAGGGAGAGAGATAGCCACTTGGTTCAGCAGCAGGTTAGACTCTGGGAAACAGCAGATGTTAATGCTGGGGTTTGGATAAGCATTAGTTGTCTTACATTGACTCTTCTGGACAGGAATGTACAGCCATTATGGATTAACTGATGGCAGCACAGCACAGGAGCCTGCTGTGATGCCAGAAAGAGGTCTGATAGGCAGCATGAAGAAATAACTCTTGGCCTGATCCATCCTAATGAGATTTTTTGAAACCGAGTTCATGTGTAAGCTGAAGCCAGCAAGCCCCTGCTATGTCCAAGGGGTCAAAAGCAGTAGATCTCCTTTTCTGCCAGTGATTTTGGAAGAATATTGACCAAAATCTTAGGTTTGCATTTTTCATAGGATAGGCAGTAATGCCACTTTTAACAACTTTGCTGGGGTCAGATAGAAGACTCTCTAAGGTGAGGTATGGGGAGTATTAAGGGAAAGTATCAAATTCTTGCTGTCTTCTTATTCTCTTGACTCAGCATCTGCTTTTGACCACTCCCATACATAGGCTAGGTGAACCACATGGTTCTTTAGTCTGGCTTACTACTCCTTTATGATAAGAAAGAGAGGAAATAAGACTGTAATGTGAGAAAGACTTGTCTTTTTGATTTATATCTAAAAAATGAAAAACCTTTACCTGTCTTCTGTCTCCCTGCTCTCAAATAGCTTCCTTACTATACTGTTTTCTTGGAAAGAGGTATGTGACTGGTAAGATTACTGGTAATCTTACACTAGTAAGATTATAGTACCACAAATGTCTAGCAAATTAAGACTGCTTCATCTAATCATAGCTCTATTTTAAAGTTCTGCTTAGAAACTTAATTTTTTTAAAATTTCTTATTTATCAAAACATCCAAAAAATCATCAAAATGGGCTAACAGTAGCAATTTTAAGTACTTCTGTAGACCTTTTTTTCCAATGAGATACAAATAGACATTTGTGTCTTCAAAAAGAGAAACCCAACAGAAGTAGGAACACAGTCTGATTGCTATATGAATAAGCAATAAAATAAGAAAACAATTCACTGGATTAAAGAAAAATTCCTTTTGAGATCTTTTGATGTAAAGATGCAGAAGAGAACACAAATCCACTTCACTTCTTTATCTTTGAAGTTCATTTTATAAAATCCATTATATTGTGCTTAAAAATATAAATTACTCAAAGCAAGTTTATCAGAATTTCACAGTGGAATTTTATGGATGCATCAGTAACTAAATAACATTGCCTTTAGGCAGATAAACTCACGACAACATGAACTATTTTTACCATCCTCAGTGCAGATAACTAAATATCAGATTTCCATATGATACTCTGGGAAAGATATAATACAATACATCCCTCAGAATAAAAAGAAAAGTCATATGATATTGTACGAAACCAGAGGGAATGAATTCACAAACTCCTCCCCAAAATGCAAGGTAGACAGAGAAGAAAAGAGCTGTAACAAATGCTTGTGTGTTCCTTCTTCTGCAGTCTGAAGTACACTGGCAACAGCAGAAAACAGTTACTGCTAATAGTGGCAGCATCTTATTTTCCCTAGAACTGAGGTGGAAACGGTACCCTTGGAAAAGATAAACTCTTCCACAAAATACCTGAAAGACTGAAGGAACTGAAAGTCTGGATTTTTGGGGATGGTCGTTGCAGAGTCAGTTCCTATGCTCAAATATATATGTGTATGATATAACTAAACAAACTCTTTGACAACATTTCCTTTTCCTTTTTCTGCTTGCTTTTACTGAGGAGAGCAAAAATAAGTATACATATGTTGAGGAACAAGATATCCAAGAAAAGTAGCTTATATTATTGTTTTTCTCTGGTTTGTGGGTGTGATTAGATGAAAGGTCACATCAAGCTGATTTGGTTGACTCTTTAATTTACAATTTTGATCTTCCAGAGAGAATCTGGAGACCATTTTCCAGGACATGAAAGAAGAGTGTCATCGAATATGTATGCTAGCCAGGGAACAAACAGACCAACTGAGTGTATTTAAGATAAAGCCAGAACCTGAAACTGGTAATATCATACTTAAGCTCTTATTGTGATTCAACTGTTTGAAAGCTTTGCTTTATATTTGAAAATACTGCAAATTACACATACATAGAAGTACTTCCACTGTTTACCATCTGCCTTTTTCAAGTCTGTTCACATGGTGCTCAGTATTTCACCAAGAAAACGCACCGCCAGTTTTGGCATTCTATGACGAATGCTCCAAATCACATGCTATAAAAGACAGTCATCACATCAATGGCTCTTGTAATTGTTTTGTCCCTTGGAGTGAGAGGCAGGCACTTACTACATGTGATATCCCATCATACTGTGTGAATGACAGCACTTGCTTGCTTTTAATTTAGCTGTCAGTTCAAAAGATGTCTGCTATGAATGCCTCTAGCCCCATATCTGTTAGAGGAAAACTGCAGGACTGAGGAGATTCAGAACTCATTTTCTAGACTTCCCTGTGCAGACTTTTAAATACTGTTTTCTTATATGGGACAAGAGCTTAATCCAATACTTCCTGAAAACAAAAGGAAGGCTTGATTTTTGTTGAAACTGTGAGAGATCCTGAATGTCCAGTTCTGCTAATGCTTTTAATGCCTTTAATACCTTTAATGTAAGCTACTATGAGTATTCTTTACTTACTTTTCTTAATAGTAGGATCTTAAGTGATTTCAATGAACACATGCCAAATGCACACAGTTGACGCAAAAGATGCTGATTTCAGCACTTGATTTTAATTTAGGTCATCCATTACTGAAGTTTTGTTACACAAAGTGCTGACGTGTATCTTGTTGCTTCAGATTGCTCTGTCTGAACTGTATTGTGATAGTCTGATTGTATGCTAATAACTTCATTATTTGGGGGTGGGAATTTTGGAGGAAGTGTATTTGGCAACTTACTTTACAAGAATGGTTTTGTTTTCCCAACGAAGTGCCTAATTCAACTGTGTGAAAAGCCATACATGATGAAAGCCATATAGATGATAAAAGAAGTGCTTAAGTCAACTGTGTGTAAAGGTATACATGACAAAAGCTATATAGATTTAATGTTTGATTCGTTACTTCTGTGTTCCACTGTCAGAAAGCTGCTGTATAATCAGTTTTCACTGAAGTTATTCTCTCACCTGGTTAGGTGTAACCATTACCATTTTTATTAATATAGTGCCAAAAATGAAGGGTGAATTCTTGAATTAAAGGGAAAACATGGTCCCATTTCTGAAGAGTTATTCAGTTTAAATATTTAACTAATTTGGAAACCAGTGGGAGATGGGTACCTGAATACCTTCTAAAATCGTGCTCATGGTGCCTAGCATGTTCTTGGCACTGTGTGAAATGGTTTGAGTTCCAGCTTCTATTTCTGCCAGAACACTTCAGTAAATATGCAAGTATGTGTTTAGAGTATGGGACAACATAATTTTCAATGAAATGAAAATGTTTATAGCCATAAATCAAAACGAAATATAATTACTAGAATAGAGTATTTCCTTTTATTTCTGTTCTGATCGTTTTTGTGTCAGAACTATTGTGAAAGAAAACTACACCTCAATCTGATTTTAAAGAGAAAATAAACAGTTAAAAAAGCAGGGAAGGAAGACAAAAAAAAATACCTCAACACCACATTTTTAATAGCTATATTCCAATGGACTATTTAATATTTTCTTCATCTTTTCTTCACAGAAATACAGTTTTCCATGCCGATACAGTGCACTGATAAAACTGATGAACAAGCAGAAGAGCTTTTTAAGCCTCGGGTTATAAAGGATATAAATAGAGGTGCATCATGCATCACATCTATCACACCAAGAGGAGTGGGCCAAGATGAGGACAACAACTCTGTAGAATCACTTTCTAAATTTAATGTCAAGTTTCCACCTACAGACAATGACTCTGCTTTCTTGCAGAGCACTCAGGAAAAACCAACAGTTCCTTGTACTGGTATATCTGAAAACATGCTTCAAGATCATCATTTTAACCTGGAGCACAGAGACCATGTTGTTAACCTCAGTAAATTGGAACCTAACTCATTTGAAGCTCATGGCATTGATCTCATGACCTCAGCTTTACAAAGCTTAACTACTGTTGACAAAACAAACCCTTCAGATCATGCAAAGATGCCCATAGAAAATATCTGTGACAAACCATGTTTAAAAACAACAGACAGTGGTTTCACATTTGCACCTAAGCACACAAACCAGAGTGTACCTGAAGTAATTTTTTCTTTAGAAGCTGCTGGAACAACCGTCAGAGGTCCTCATCAGGTATCTTTTGATAAATATTCTACATTTCAAAAAATGGTAGTGATTCAGACACACTTTTTGCAAAGATCTTTGAGACTGGATTAATATATTCTCTAAGAAACTTCATCAGTCTTTTTATAAGACAACATCTCCTGTCATTTCTTCTTCCTAATACTGCAGAATGTTCAAGATGCTTTTCCAGTGAAATGTCAGGAAAATAAGCAGACATAAGCACTGGGTGCTTTTACAAATTTCAGTTCATCTAGATATTAATTGCTTCTATATCTATTTCAAAGCTGTCATTAATCCTAAATTGCCCCCTAGATTGCTTTCTTTCTACCCTTGATCTCAGTTGTATAGGGCACACATTTGTTTTAATTGTTTTTCATGTACAGCAGAGAATAGGAAAAATGAACCAATTAAAAAGCTAAACAGATAAATGCTTTCACTATTAAAAAAATCTACTTTTTGTCTCAGTCTGAGGTATCAACAACACCCTTTTCCTCTGCTCTAAGAAACTTAAATTTTTGTCATTGTAGGAAAAAACATAATTATGTTTTTGAATGAAGGAAAGTTCGCTAAAATACTTTATTTTAGGTTTATATATGTGATTTGGACTTAAAGTTCAGTTATAGCCTGAAGTCCATGGGAGCTTCCGAAAACAAGGCCCAGTAGCTGTAATGCAGAAAAACATTTTGGCATGTTCTGACACTCATGTCTCTGAGTAATTTGCTTCTTTTGTGTAACATCCTGTCTCAGCTGAAAGCTGGCAAAATTGTGGAGCTTTATAGACTTGATTTTGTGTGTGTTTGTTTTTTATTTCTGTGGCTTTTCTGGTACCTTGTGAAAGGACAGATTTTTCAAGAATAAGCAAATAGTGATAATTGGGAATTCTCTGAGGGTGGAATTCACCTATTTTTACTATTTACATGGATGCAGTTTTATGTTCTATATGTTCTACCAATGACAAGGTAGATGCAGCAGAAGAGCTTTACCTCTCCATTTGGTCACTGCATGACCTGCAAAACCAGCATTTGGAAAGTGTTGTAGGACATGATAGCTTTGATGTTTTCTTCTCCTAAAATTTACCCAGTCTTGCAAACCACTTTTGAGTGAAAATTTTAAAGCATTGAAAGATTGCTACTATAAGCTTGTTTTTTTCAAAAGTTACTTTAAATATCTGTTTGTAATGTAGGAGATCTCAATTCTTTACCAACTTATTAATCACAGTTTTTACTGTATTTTTCATTGGGTTCTCAGTTAAAGTTGTGACTAAGTTAAACAAATTAACACATTGATTTTACTGCTAGTAGAATTCCTGTGGAACTGCGAAGAATTCACTCCATTGCTTGTTACTATCCTCCTTTTCTGTATTCCCTCTCCAGCCTGTTCTTTTACTAGTTAGTCTGTGTACTCATTTTTCAATAGATGGCACCCTACATTGTACATTACAGCAAGTGAAACAGCTGGTATGTGATCATAAATTGATAGTGGAGTGTTCAGCTTAAAAAGTACAGAACAGTGGTTGAATAGCAGTAAGGCTTTGACCATTGGTATTTCTGCAAAATAAGGAAATTAATTTGGAGCCAGCTTTTAAAATGTGAATGATCTGTTTTGTGGAGAAAAATGTACTAATGCTAGCACCCAAAGAAAAAGAAAGCTAATGGTGAACTGGTTAGTATTTGAAAGTCATACCTACAATAGCACTGCACTGATTAAAATGTTATTTCTTATCCAGAAGTTTGTTTGAAACAAGCCAGTATTACTTTAGAATCCATTAAACGTACATCTGTGTATATCAGTATATTTAAATATCCATCACCTTTATTCAGCTGCTTTCAAAATAGGTTTTTAAGTATTTTTCCCAATTAATTGGATTCAGTTTTAGAGGTTTTTTCTGACTGTAAATTGTGCTAAAGATTTGGTCACAGCTAATATATATGTAGATTAAAATAGTAATTTTTTTAAAGTTACTTGTATACATGCCCTTTTCACTGTGTTAACCTTAGCAAAATTTATGCATAAACTTGTTCTTAGTATTTTTACCACCTTTCTAGGGGGTGGTTATGCTGCTTACAGCTTCTATCATCCCCTCCAAAAATGAAAGAAAAGCCAAAAAGGAGAGAATTATATGCCTCTTTTTTTCCCTAGTGTAGATAAAACTTTCAAGTATTTACTACATATGTTAACTTATAAAATGGAAAACCCCATAAATGCAATAGATTTGGCAACAGCAAGTTCTTGGAACTGCTCTCAGTTGGTGTAATAAATTTAGCTCTTTCCTTCTATGTGGATACTAAATCTAAAAACTCAGTACTGTTTTCTTAGAATGTAACTTAAAAAAAACCCCAAAAACGTGACTGAAAAGAGCAGTAGATTAAAATAAACATGGATATTAGTGAACCTAGGATTTTACAGACTACATTTAGCTGAGACTTTCATATAAATGCACGTTTATTGGTATTTGCAGTTTGAGGGAGTTGTTTCCACCAAAATACTTCTAAGTATGTTCATGATTTTAAAAGCAAATCAGTAGTCAATTAATCTCAATATTAATGTTTTTGAAATTGAATGTCTGCTTAAATAGATCCCTGTTCTGACAAGGATATTAGGCACAAGCTTAGCACTTGAGAAATGGAAGTTAAGTGCCTGCGTGTGTGGGTTGCTGGATGGGTACCTCCCCTTGTTATGTTTCCAAGATGACAAGTAGTTTTTACAATACTATTTTGTCTTTTTTTTCAAATGGTGCTTTACATCATATTAGAAACAAATAATTCTAAACACATTTATGTAGTGTGTTTGTGTGTTAACTTGTTTAAGTGTGTCAGTGTCTAGATAGATTTAATATGCAGTTTACACCAGCAACATACAATAAGTAGACTCTTTGAGCTGAAAAAAGTGGTGTGATTGCACTTAATTACTAATTAGTCAATTTAATTATATGGATTGCTGACCATAATGAAAGACAGTAAATCTGCTATTGCTATGTGATAAGCTAAACACTGTTTAAATACAGAATGGGCAGGAAATTGACTCCCAAGAAGTTCAGGGTGGTTTAAAAAGAAGGTTTAACTGCTGTGAAAGCCAGCTTAGTTGTACAGTGGGTTGCTGTGGGAGAAATAAACAATAGATTGTAACTATTTGGCATGATGAAATTTAAAGAAGAGCTGAAAAGTAAGAATCATGGGTATCAGCAGAAAGAAATTTAAAACTTCTGAAGAAACGACTTTGTAAAGTATTCTTCCTTGCCTTCCCATGTGTGAGTGAAGCAAGAGGAGAAAACTGAGCCAAAAACCCCCTGTAGGGCACACTCTCTTTCTAAGTTCCATCCCCACACAGAGCTCATACCAGCTTGCTGCGATTCTTTCTACTTCAATGTCACAACAGGATGCATTTGGTTTTCAATTTTTTCCAAACCTGATTGTCCTGGCATAACGTACATATTCTGTTATACGTAACGTAACTATTTGATATTGTGTTGCTAATACTAAAGTTATGAAACTTAAGTTTTAACTACTTTGAAAACTGATAGAAGACTTCTTGATTCCTATGTGGTACGATTCTAAATAGTGTACACTTAGTCTCTGAGCTTAAGTGCCTTCAATTCCAGTGTTGAATAAACAGTCTTGCTGACTTGAAGCTAACTAGCTCAGGGACCAAGAGCAGTGCAGCTGCTGAACCAAATACAATGTAGTTTACAGAATTGCCTGAATGCACGGATAGATACTCAGATGGTACCAGTGAGTTTGATGCTGTCATAGCAGGAGGAATCCCAAACAAGATTATTTATGACACATTTATACTAAAAGACAGCCAGAGCAAATAAGTACCTTAAGCCGTGACATGGATGTAGTAATTTTGGAAGTAAACTGAAAACTTGTTGTATGTCAGTAAGAATGAAAATAAAATATGAATCATATTAACTCTGTACAAGAAACATTTTATTCTAAGGTAAAAATGTATTTTCTCACTTCTGCTAAATGGCTATTGCATACTATGACTTCTACAGTAAAATACTGAAATGCAAAGTTAAAGAAAATCTTTAGTGTGTACCAGACTGATATTACAGATTTCTGCTCATAACAACATTTATCATTAATAGATACCAAGGTATTTTTAAATATTTGCAAGGATAATGTGTTTATAAAACCTTAAAAAAAAAAGTCCTATCTTGCTTTTCTTAAATAAGAGCTCTCTGGTTAGTGTCTCCGGCCAGGCAGGTGTAAAGAAATCCTAATTTAAAGAGGCAGGTATTTTTTTTAATATAAATATAAACTACAGCATAATGTAAACCACATTGTAAACCTCAGCAATAATAATTTTCTGTTTCTTTTAGCCCATTTGGCAGCCTCAAGACAATGATTTGCTGGCACAAGCATATGCAGACTCTGAACTGAATCAGTGTGGAATATGTGAATTCTGTCGAGAAGTTTTCCCACCATCTCTAACATCTAAGGAAGATTTTCTTCGGCATCTCAATTCCCACTTTAAAGTACAGTCTTAATGTATGAGAATTCAATGGTTCACTGTTTTTGCATACATTTATACATTTTTTTATTCAATAGATATAAGAGTTTGAGAATTAAGACTTCTTGTAACAAGAACTCATGACTGAAATTGTTTGTCAGATAAGCAGATTTTTAGTTGTCTTTTGACAAGGCAAAATGAAACTAAGTCACTCAGTAGCGTAATTCACATTATTGCTTGTTTTGCTTCCCTATTAACTTTGAGAGTGATGTCAAACACTTTTTTTTTTCCAATTAATCTTCACCTGAATAGGCCTGAAGTTGTGACTATATTTATGAATGTAGATTTACAGGATTAATGCCTTAATCTGGCTGGCAAAAATTGGTGTAATGCTGGGATTTTTTTTTTTTTACAATATCCACTGATATGATTATGTTCTCCCTGAAGTAAACAGGAAGAGAAGTAG
The DNA here is from genome assembly GCA_024734555.1 of Trochalopteron elliotii. Taxonomy (NCBI): domain Eukaryota; kingdom Metazoa; phylum Chordata; class Aves; order Passeriformes; family Leiothrichidae; genus Trochalopteron; species Trochalopteron elliotii. Next base: position 8,177,902 of record JANPWX010000011.1, read on the forward strand.
GCCCTCATTTTTCATCTATATTATATAATTTCCAAATTTAACTTACAATAGTGAACTTCTTAATTCAGATTATTGTAAAATTATCATAATCGTTGAATCCAGGTGTGCCAGAATTAGGATAGGCTTGTTCACTAGTAACATAAATGAATGGTTGACTTTCCTAGATGAATTTTTTTACTTAAGCGAGTAATCAAAAGTAACACAGAAATGACCCTTTTGCCAAAATAGAACAATAATGATTTTATGAATATCTGTTACATGTTATAAAAAAAAAAAAATTATCTTGTTCATGTACCTTTTATAGCATTAATAATTACTAAAAATGCTTTCAGGGAACATGTTATATTAATGTGAAGGATAGAAAAGGTTAAACTTTCCCCAAAACTAATAATACCAAAGATTATTTGCGTTCCCTTCTGGTCTGCTGTGATGGATTGCCCAAGTCTGGTACAGACTAGAAAGAAAAGGGGAAAACCTAATCACCCAAATGTCAGTGACTTTATTTTTAACCTGAATATGCTTAGTGGCTTTCTCAATGCAATTAAAATTTGTGTTTAGTTGAAACATTGAAGTCTGATAAAGTTTGCACATTTTCTGGATTTACTGATATCAAATTTAAAAATAGGGGTGTTGCCAAGTATTTTAAATTAATGATAAAGGGTGCTTGCTTTTTGCATTTGAACTGAATATAGAGTTTGGCCCTGATGTGGATAATTAGCATTAATATTTTCATAGCAGCAAAGCACAACACTTTTTCTTTTTAAAGATTTGTTTGCAGGTGACAAATTTCTGGAAGAATTAACACCTGCGAAATTTTTAGAAATGGATTTTTCTGCAATTATTTTCTCTATTTTAAACATGCCACGCTTGTGACGGCCTGTCAACAGAGTGTACTGTAATAAAGAGCAGTGCGCAGTGCACGTCTGCTACATGACCTGGAGGAAGAGTTTGTTACTTTTCGGAGCTCTAAACCTGCCGGTCCGCAGCGCTGAAGGGGCGATGTTCGGCCGCGCCGTGCGGAGTGTGAAGCACTTCCCCGGAGAGCGCGGCTGGGGGTGGTGCCCGGGAGAGGCACAAGTTCCAGCCTTGGGAGGAGGAGACGGGGGTTCACACATCTCCAGCCAGCCCGACACGCAGCACCAACTCGTCCTCTCAGCCGTGAAATTCGAGCTCAGAAGCTCGCGTTATTAAGAGATGCACAAACTGCGAATCACCTTTGAAGAAAATAAAGTCATCTGTTTCTCCCCCCCGCCCCCATGCGTGGATGTGTTTTCCCCAGGAGCCCTTGAGCTGGCAGTGCCGGGAGCCCAGCGCCGAGCCCGAGTCCCCGCGGGGACAAGGCTCTTTGTTGCTGGAGGCAGCCTGGGGTCCCCCGCAGCCAGGGCACAGCGGGGAGGGCGGCAGGAGGTGAGGGGAACACGGTTGACCAAAGTCTCGTCGACCAGCAGAACCCATCCATCTCCCACTGTGAGGGCTCCTGCCTAGTGCGGCGTTTTAGGAAGCTGTTTAATCCTACGTGCGTAAAACTGTTGCTGCCTGAGGGCATCCAGATAGGCTCGCCGATCAGACCACTGCGAGGAGCACTCGCAGTGTTTAGTTTTTAAATAAATAAATAATAAATAAGTAAATAAGTAAATAAATAAATAAATCTCACGCTAAACAGTTGTGAGCGACTCGGAGTGGGAGGCGAGTGCGGTCCCTGAATGGGCCCCCCTTATACAGCTTTCCTGGAGGCGGCTGCTGCTGCCAGCAGGGACATCTGCTTTATTACACTCACCAGAGGAGGCTCAGTATTCCTCCTCTTCCCGCCCTCTTCCACACAAGCTCAACCCGGCAGAGGAGGTTGAATCCAAATGGGAAGTAGCATGTCATTAAAAATAATAAATATGGTGGAAGGGACTTGAGAGGACAGGAAGAGCAGCAAACTCGTGCCAAGGTGTTCTACCGAATTCCAACTCCGGCAGGGCCAGCGGAGCCCTCGCCGGGGCAGCCCCGGGGCTGGAGCAGTTTCAGGGCTCCCGCACGAGTTCACTGTCACCCCGCCCCGCGCTGACGGTGCGCGACGCGTGAACCCCCCGCGCTCACAGCCAGCTTTCGCAGAAGCGCTCGCAAGGAAACAAAATGGTCCCGTTTCCTATCGGGAGCTCTCTGAGGGACACTGCGGCGGTACGGCTGCCTCAGCCTGCTGCGAGGGCTCAGTGCCGGCGGCCGGGTAGAACACATGTAGCTCCTCTGTCTCTCCGGCTAACTCGACAGCTGCTCGTAGCTCCAGTAATTAGACTGTCACTGCTTGTTAGAGGAGAGGAAAACGCTCCTAATGACAGATTCCACGAGTCCTCTGTTTTTTAAAATCTCGCAGAAATCACCAGAGCATTAGCTGTGATTTCTTATTTCTCTAGAATCAGAAGGAAAGAAGTTCCCTCTCCCATCTCGCACTCCAATCAGATCTCTCTTCCGACTCCCATGAAACCGTGAATTCGCTCTAAAGGCTGAGGAAGTTACCTTCCTTCCCCTGCCTATCCGAGAGGAAGAGGGAGCTTCCTGGCCTTGTGAACTTGCTTTTAAAATCCCTTCCCCGTATGGCTGTATCTAACCAGATAATAGAAATGCAGTCTTTTTTCCATTAACTGAGCGGAGGAGTCGCTCAACACACGATCCTTCCCCATCCGAGATAATATTAATTCAGAGGATGCTCAGGAGAGGCTGTTCCCCCTTACGAACAAAAGCACTGGAGGATCAAACCGAGACGCTTCTACCCCCACCCATGGTTCACTCAGCAGATGAGACTCAGAGGAGGCGATTTCTTCCCCTCCCTACCGTACATTCCCCTTTCCCCCGCAATCATACAAGGTTAACTCAACAGAGGAGTCTCAATCCAAATGGCAACTGGGATTGCATTAAAAAAAAAAGGAAAAAAAAAAGAAAAAGAAAAAAAAAGAAGGAAGGGGGAGAAAAAAATCAGAAATAGGGAAAGAAAAGAGAAAAAGCAGCAGGCTGATTACGAGGTGTCAAAACTGCCAGGAGCAAGAAGGTGATAGCAATCAGGGGTGAGAAGAGTGCGCCATTCGTGCGGGGCAGCTAATTATCCGTCTCATTTGAGAAGAGCAGCATTCGAGGCAGCAGCGTTCGCCTGCTGAACGGTGACAGATTGGCGCGGAGGAGAGGGGAGGTGTTAAAACAATGGAGCCGGGCTTGCGAGCGCTGCTGCATGCTAATCAGCCCGGCCTCCTTCCTTCCTTCCCTCCGCCTGCCTGCCTGCCGCGATCCCTCCTTCTCGCTGGCCGCATGGCAAGCCCAACGCTACCCGGCCCCTCCGCAGCAGGCGGCACCGCACCCGGCATAGGTGGTAACCCAGAGAGAGTTCCAGCGGGACTGCGCAACGGGGCTGGCGGCACCCGGGGGACCTGGCGGGCTGCTGGGTATCAGTGGTAGATTTCAGAGCTCGCCCTTGGCGCCCGGGCTGGCAGGAGCCCGTCAATGCGCTCCCCGCAAGGGGCAGAGGCGAGGAGCTCTCCGTACGAGTCCTGCGGGGTCTCCGGGCTGACCTCGGCGCCCTCCGCCAGAGGCCGGGCCATAGCCGGCAAGCCCAGCAGGTTGCCCCGTGACAGACAATCTATTGCCGCACCCCAGACCAGGCCGCCGAGGTGAAGGAAATGCAGAGCTGTGCCAATTACTGATGGACTCCAGGGGCTCCGTTGCCCTCTCAGCTCTGCACAGGAACTAGAGATCGGAATGCTAAAACATGCAAAGTAAGCAAGTGGTACAGCCTCTCTTCACCACTGCCTTTTGCCTCTTGGATTGCTTGGCCTTGCAAGCCTGAATGACTCTGCACGTACACAGTGTGTGCCTTCTGAGGAGGCACTAAAAGGTCTGGCCCTCTCTCAGACCAGGAACAACCATTCCCTTTCACAAACAGTGCAACAGAGTCTGCAGAGACAGCAGAAATGCTTTGCGAGGGATCTCTTTGGCCCTAGCTTTCCCAGGAAGTCCGTGCTCCGCAGGACTCACAGGGCAAACCCCGGGGCTGGAGCATTAGCAGCCCAGCTACAGTAAGTGCTCCGCTCTGCCAGGGAGAAGCAGAGGAATGAGCGTTGGAATGTTTACTCTCCAATATTTCTCAGTTTCCATTCCATCCTGCCCTGAAAGATTTTTGATTACTATACACTTCAAAATAGTATTTATTACAGATTTACATAATCTGTATGTTTTATGTTAAGGCAATAACACATTGATGCTGTACTACTGAAAGGAGTTAATCTAAACTATGTAGTGTCTGTTATAACAGAGTTCCAACTAAAACATATCCTTGCTTTCTGGCACTGACAAGAAACACATATCCAGAAGGACATTGCCCAGCACTTTAGGTAAACTGCCAGGTGAAGCCGTTGCTCAACTCCTGAACCTTCGCTGGGTTATGGATCAGCACTTGGCCAAATTAAATGATGTAAGTCTGTGTGTAACCTCACATTTAATTAAACAAATGTTATTTCAAAGAGCATGTGCCTGGTTTACAGCAGGATTCATGGGGATAAGAAAACACTGAAAGGGAATAAACTGGTTTAGGCCTGAGGTAAGCAGCATGGTAACTCAGGTTGAATGCTATTTAAAATAGATTTGAGTGCATGTACAGCCAGGCGGTAGTAATAGCGTTTAAATTTTGTTATTCTAAGTCTGTCGTTGAGTGTACTTGATGAGATTGTCCATGAGCATACAGATGGTGAGATTTTCATGCTTCTGTGGCATACTGACATCTCAGGCTGTAAAAATAAATTCCCAGATCGCTGTAATACCTAAGAAATAGAAAAATACAGTCCACCTTAATGTTCTACATTTGAGTCCTTTATATTTTAAGAGATTTTATATACTAGATACACAAGTTTGTGCATATTAGGAAGACATTTACAGTATAAAGCAAAATTCAAGATAAACTCTGCACCCTTTTTTATGTGCTTCTGAATTTAGAGATATGGGGGATGGAGATAAAAACTTGCCTTTGCTATTGTCTGTGTTTTTTTAATTGTTGCTGTAGTTTGTTTGCGGGCCCCTGCTACCCAAAACCAGGTTGTGCCAAACCAATACATTTGTACATAAGGATAAAAGGCAGAAATAAGTTTTCATTAGATCAGGTTTACTTTTCATTAAAAGATTCTTGGATTGTTTCTTGATTTCATATATTTTTTCAAGCTGGAAACAGACTATTATATCTATTTTGATGATTTACACTAAAAAGGTATTTGGATCAAAGACAAATGCCAAGATTTCTTCTCTGATATAATAAGGTTTTTCCTGCCTAAGAAGCCATAGTGTGGAGCAATCCATGCATCAGCCTGTTCAGCTCAGAAACCAACACTGATATTGCTCATAAATATCCAGGGTATGGCATCCCTATTGGTTACTCTTACTGCGGCCTGGCTGCAGACGAGGTGCTGTGCTTATCCAGGTTTCTGAACTGACAGAATTAAAATTTTAAATAAAAATATATAGCGGGGTGATATGGTGCAAATGAGCTAAAAGAAAAACATTTTGCAGAGACAAGCATATAGTTTAAAAAGGTTTAAAATATTCAATTGGTGTAAAAAATAACTACTTGTAAAAACGTGTGTATTTTCATTATGCTTAATTTGCCATTCAAAACAAGTTTTTCTTAATAAGCTCTATTGTTTCTATCTGTTTTGTGAAATGTAATACGTGTGAGACAGAAAGCAGACTTGGAATGTGAATGAGTCTTGTTTTCTCTTTCTCTCTTTCTTTCGTTTTTAAAATACAACTTTATTCATATTCACAGGGGTCTTTAAGTTGAGAAAAGGATTAATGGAAGTGGCATGACACTCCTGAGGTCATGATCTGAAAAGATGAAACATGAAATTCTATCTGCTAGTCTTTTCCTATATCTTATTTGCATGCAATAGAAAAGTACCCATAAGCAAAACACTCTATAGTTAATAGTTATGTTTTCGCTCTCAGCAATGACACAAGCTTTGCCAGGTTTTCGCTGTTTGTATAGTTCATTAAAATACTTTAATAAATGACTCGTTGTTTTAAAAAATCACCACACTATCACCCGAGTAAAAACATCTATATCCTCCTAATTTCTGCAGTGTCAAAAGTACAGTCTCTGAGGGCAAGAGGTTATGGAGCCTTCATAAAGGTTTCCCATCTGTCATCAAGCACAACATCGAGCCCTCTAGGTGCTGTGAAAATGATTTTCTCCGGAATTCTCCAGCCCAAAGATGCCATCCTCTTAATTACAAGCTTTTGAGATAAGGAACACCACTGAATTCCCTGGAGATTCATAAAAGATATGCAAAAATAATCTCTTTTCTTGCCTGCCTGCCAGGGCTTCTGTACCTGCCCACAAGCTAGTCGGCTCATTTACTAGATAGTGATGGATGAACCCAGGCAGTACATCTGCACTGCTGCCCCTCCTATCCTTGCTGACATGCAGTCTTTCAAAGTTTCTTCTTTATAATTGACTGCCAGCAAAGGAGTGACAAATAACGGTTGGGGTTTGTTTTTTGGTTTGGGCATTTTTTCTTTTTGGAGAGGGGTGTAGTTTGTTGGGGGATTTTGTTTGTTTGTTTGCTTTTAATTGATCAGCTGCCTTTCTCACCATCACGAGCCTCCTGTACATGGGTTACTCTACATACACAGGATAACAGAATGAAACAAGTCCTTGAGTTCATGGACTATAAGATGTTCTAATAAGAACATCTGCTTATAACAGTTGCCCTGAAAAAACCCAGAAATTATTCCTGGGTCAGTGTGCATGCAAAAGAGTATATGGACACACAGGGTGTGTGAGACAAGCCCATGCCTGCACAGCAGAAACTGAGCCTCTGGTCAGGTGACAATCCTATCTACAAATGTCCATTAGCACTTTTCCAGCGGTGACAACCAGGTGAAAGGCCATCCGACCTACCAATTTATCAACAGTCGAGTGTTGGAGGTTTCTGTGGGGTTAAAGGGATTACAGTAATTGTAGGAGGAGGTACAGAACATAAAGTGAGCAGGAAAAAAAGAATCGCTGTAGTTTTATGCAAGTTCTCTGCCAGTACAGAACCAGCCCAGAGGAACTAGCTGGCTGGAATGGTACTGTTCAGAGTGCACATGGACCTGGTGATGGATACGTCTGGAGAGGCTTAGCGATATAAATCTGAGCAGTATAGACTGCATTTTTAATATGTGGAAACGTGTACATAACTCTGGACATAAGGGTGGGGGCGTAGAAAAAGCCACGTCCAAGCTCAATAGGATCACGGGAGAGAAACCTCGGGCTCCATGCCATCCGAGATGTGAAAGCCCACAGAGACTCAGCAGCCAAAATCGCATACACTGATTTTTTAATAGAGTTCTTATCCATGTGTCCATTTAACTGCAGTTAATACAGATCAAATAAGCTTGTTACTTATAGATTCCCAGTTGCCTCAAGTGATACAAGACAGCAGCAACAGGAATATCCCTAATTAGAATGGATTAATCTGATTTCTTTATTCAGGGAGTTTAGTGTCCCTAAGTATTCAAAGAATGATAAAAATCTTCCAGAATAAAGCTGCTAGGTTTAGACCTCCTTCCGCCCAGGGAAGAGGAACAGCAGGTTTACACCTACTTTTAATTTACTTTTTCCATGCTTCTACCATTATTTCTAACATACTTCCTCTCATTCCTATGTATAATTTCTGATATCTCTTTCAGCACACTTGCATTTTCCCAAAGTTTTTATTCCGTATAATTCTGTGTACACACACAGGCATTTCAGGCAAGTAATATTGAGAAGAATGCGCAGCTGGAAAGTAATACAGAATGTCACATCAGCTGGTTATGAAATATCTTCCTACACCTTAGCAAGAAATTAAGAGTCATCATTTTAAAATTTACTTTGTGTAGTGATAACTTGGCATTATATGCCATGACTGCAAGTGCAACTCTTTGAAGACTTGTAGTAACCTGTGAATGCCTCTTCTGTGCAAAGAAAATGCTGTATGCTTCACAAATTCTTTTCAAGTTAGTTTAGTTCTACTTTTTAAATCTTATTATTTAAGCATGTAAGTGTTGTTCCTTTACCTGTCTCACTGATCTACCCACGAAAGAGGTGATCTAAGCCACACCCACACAGACAACTGGATACTGTGTACCTTGAGCACCCGCACAAAGCTCTGTGTGGTGAGTGTGTGGGGTGATCGAGGGTCAAGTGTGCAAAAAGACCAACATAGATGTCACTGGCAGAGAGCCTGCAGTCATGCATGCTAGCTCACAAGCCCATTGAAACGTGACGGGTGTAACTGCAGCAACAATTTATAAGTTAGTCTTGTTTTTTCTTTCACGTAGAATAGCAGGAATGCCAAGAAATGCCTGTTGAACTCTACAAACACAGAAAGAAAAGGCAGTCCCCTCAGCCTTTTATGCCCTCATCATCTAGAGGAAAGTGGACACAAGACCTGGAAAGTGATGTGATTCTCAGACCTGTCAGATCTCTTACGGGCCTCAAAGGAATCACATGGTCACCAATTACAGCTTCACTTTGATTTAGTAGTCCATCATAGAGATCACCAGAAAAGGTTATCACCAAAATGGCAGAACAGCAATTTCCCAGCCTTTGCGTGAGGGTAGCAAGATGATAAGGATTATAAGACTCCCACAGCATTTCAGAAGGTCCGTATTTTCCACTGGGCCTAAGTGACTTTTCTATTAAAATGGTTATTATAAGAAATTGTGGAGAAGAAAATGTAACAGGCTGGTTGCATCTTCTGATGAAGACTTTGGAGGAAAAAACACAGAGAGTAGACTTGCCATCTTGCTTTCCTCAAAACTGGTACCTTTCCTTTCTGAGATGAAGCTAAGAGGGCATTAGCTTTCTTTTAAAAAAGTATTTGTGGCATGCGTGGGTGTATTTGTGCTGGGAGGGAAAGTTTCTTTCTTTAAAAATAAAACTGCTCTTTTTTTTTTTTTTTTAGCCTAGGCTAAAAGGACACATCCCTTTCTTTGTCTTCAGAAGAAATGGCAGAAAGTTTGAATCTTTATGCTTTCTCTTCCCCCAAATAAATGCCTTATTAAGATGAGATATGTGATGCCCTAAAAAAAATAAACAACAACTTCCAGGTCCAAGCATGCACAAAAATAAAAAAAAAAATCAAAAAATCATCGCTCAAAATATTTCTTAAGAAAAAGACTAATTTCAACCTTTATATTTACAGTTGCAATGCTGCAGTGAAATTCTATTCAACTGGGTTCTGAGTTTTACTCGGTGGCATTTTCTGAGGTTAACTGTTTGCAGTGATGAGATGCTGTGAGCAATAACACAACTCCCAGAGGGACCCGTGCCTGAGACCACTGGTGAATAGTTGAACTGCCATGTCTGCTATATCAGAGGCTGGGATGTACACTGGACTGATTTTACTATCTTATTTAAATGTGATGGTTTTCTCATTTGTTGCATTGTTTGTATTAATACGAATATCTTGTTATGTTTGTTTTGTCTCCTGGGAGCCAATAAAGCTGTGAAGTTTTTCTTTACACCAAATGCAGCTCTACGGGCGATCAATCAATGGGTAGTTTTTGGATAATCTGTGAGAGTGAGAAATCTAATAAAGCAAGCAACTAAAAAAGGAAAACAAAGTCTATTTTCTGTTAGGTTAGCTACGTCAGGAGTCAGGCTTTCCACCATGCCTTTATAAGATATTTAAGCGGCTACATTTAACTATCAAGGTAGCACCTCACTAAATTAACTTTCTGACATACAAAGGAAAAAGTTTAGATATCATGACCTTGGCATCAATGTGGGTTACTTACTTATACAATTAAATTTACTTTGACACTTGCATTTCCCCCCACCTCCTCCTCCGCAGTGGTATAAGAAAACACATTAATGTGAAATAAAGACCAATCATGAAGTGAGAAAACAAATAAGTGACATTTTAAAATTACTATTGCTTTGCTATACCAGGCATAATGTTAAGAAATAGGTAGACAAAGATTATATAGTTAGTTGCTAGGTCGCAACAAGGTCCATAGGAAAACATGCCATTTAATTTCAAGGCAGCAGTTCTCTTATCACAACAAAATGAGTTATCAACAGATCAAAATAACAATCTGAATTATCTAGCATTAGTGGCTGAACTGAACAGCCCCAGATTACGTGATGAATTGTTAAATTGTGGTAGCATTGTTTTGGAATTGCTAATTAAAAAATAAGTAAACCCCCACGACTCTGGATATGACAACTGAAAATATCCACAAATTATTTAATAAATGAAGCGTCTAACAACTCTAACACTTCCTGCTCTCCTTGTTAATAAATGTAATTTGAGGTAGATTTATAAAATCTCCCATCTAAACAGTGAATTCATTACGCGACGTTCAGATCTCCAGATGCCTATGGACTCCTCGGAATTAGGTGTTAAATAGACAAAAGTGAACCAAACTGCCTTTAAAAGCACAGCATGACCATGTAATTCTTTTTCCAGTTTGTGGTAAAAAATGATGAAACTTCTTTCCAAGTAGCTATCACCCAGATTTAGTGTGAAAAGTAGTGTAATTGTAATTCACGCCATCAGGGTCTATCACTGATAGACTATCAGCTGTTCTGTAGTTAGGAAGGCTTTCTTTTCAAATAGGAAAGCTGCCAAGTGCTCTGTGATACCTCCAGCAAGCTTATCGGATGGAAGATCGGAGCCAAAACAGCAGCTGCACACATATGCAAATTGGCAATTAATAGTATAACATTCTGGGGAGGGTTGATTTGGTTTTCTTTTTTTTTTTTTTTTTTTTTTTTTTAATATGGGAAAGTATAGCAGAGCTACCTTAATATTAACCTTAAGAGTGACAGGGAACTTCTTGCCTGAGCGGCTAAAGAATAATTACCCTCTGGAGAGACTTTCACTCTATTACTTCCTTTTTTCACACAAAGATCAAAGCTTTGTTGTCCTGCCGAGTTTTTCTCCATCATGAAAGTTAACTTCAGGGGATTTAAAAAGAGAAGGGGGATACCTTGTAGATGCAACTCTCGAAAGCAGGGAATCGTGGCGATTCGCGTTTCCCTCCGCCCCCCACCAAATGTCAAAAAAAACCCTCCCAAAAAGTTGGGTCGTTTTGTTTTTTGTTTAGGACGCTTGTCCTGCTCCCTGAAAAGATGTTCCGTGCTACATGGGACTCTTGTATTTGTTATGGATACTCTAATCAGCGACAGAGTAATTGAAGGATTAGTTTTATATATTTTCCCCAGGCTGCCGCAGCAAACCAGCTTGCTTTATTTAGCCCAGCATGTATGAATACAAGACTCCCAATTAATGCAGTTGCTTGCTTAAGTCAGAACATTGCCTTTCAAAGGATCCTCACATGATCCTTTTCTTGTTATAGCAGGCTGGAGCTGGAGACTTCGCAAGGCTGCTGCATTTCACACCAGCCCGTCCCCAGCGCTTTCCCCAACGTCTGTCTGTCTCTTCTAGGACAGGCGTGGGGTGATTAACTGATGTTTTCGATAATCTGTGAATTCTTAATAGTCTTATTTTCACGATTAAATATCTCGGCGTCTTTAGGATTAGGATTCTTTACGAAGGCAGGCCAGAAAGTTTGCTCCTCTCTAGATGCAGGCGCCTCAGGAAGGGATTTTGCGTGGCGCGGTTTGTGCGGCGCCGGCCGTGCGGCGGCAGCCTGCCTCCGACCACCGCCACTTCTGCCGTCTTTTCCCGCGGCCACGAGCGCTCCCGTCCTGATCCCTCGCCATTCCTTGGCTCAGTAATTCCCGTGGCAGCGGGAACTCGCCGCTCCGCTCCGCCGGCTCCCGGGGCTGGCTCGGCGGGCGCTGCCGACGGACCCGCCACCAGCGCCGCTCGAGCCGCGAGCGGTGCCCGGCGCCAGGGGCGCGCCACAGCCTCCTCCCTCCAGCCCTCCAACCCTCCTTTTCCCCCGCCGGCTCCTCCGCGGCTTTCCGAGCAGCGCCCAGGCATTCCGACAATGTTTTTTTAGATTAGACGCTAATTCTCCACCGTTGTGTTCCATTATCAAATCAACATTGAACACAACTTAGAGGAAAGCGGGGATATAAAAAGATCCCTGCGTTCTGGTTTTCAGCAGGAACTGGAAAATATACCCATTTATATTCACAGATCCTTAAAAAGTCAGATCTTTGAGAAGGACAATCTGCCCCGAAATACCAGGGTTCCAAAGGCAGAAAGATGCAAATCCTCACCTGAAGTCGACTACAGCAAAAGGAAGACTATCTTGACTAAAATATCAATTCAATCGGACACAGACAGGAAAATCTGTTTGCAGGATAGTCGTCAAAGAGTATTTACTTTCAGATGGGTTACCATCTCCCTGCTTGTTGGGATTATCATCTGTGATGCCTTTTTCCAGATTGCAACACCTTTGTCAATTCACTCCTTTATTTTCTCCAGTGTCTCACAAACACATAGAACACAGTCATCCTTCAAAAGTGCTTCAGTTTGCTTGAAAGCTTCCTACTACTAACTCTCATCAATATGCCAAAGTTTATATAGAATACAATAGGACCTAATAGTTTCTCTCATGAAATCATTTACTTTTCAAGTTTTAGTTTGAACAAAGAATGGCCTTCAACTTTTCTCATGAATGTATGTTTGTGTACAAATAAAGAAAATATTTTACCTTCACACAAATCCTTTGCTTCTTCAGTTTCAATGATGGCATAATCTCATTAATCAGCTAAATTTAAAGAACTAGGCATAGAAAATATTGAACACATAATTTTAAACCATGTAAGGCATAACCTAATAAAAAAATTTCTTTTTTCAGTGTCATGCCAATCTACTGTGTCCAGGAAATTCAGAACAAAAATAATGTGCTTATTTTAATTATTAAGGAGAACAGGGTTTGGACCTTCATCCTGAGCTCACTTAATTAAAACTGCACACTGGAAAACATGTGGTACTGTACAACTGCATTCACTGCTTTGAGAGTTTGGTGACACCTGGACTTGCAGAACACAACCTCTCTCTCTCAACTTTGGGTATAGTTTTCACACAATTGGTAGCTGGGAATATTTGCATCAGATACACACACACACACACAACTGTACAAACAGCAATTAAAAAAATTTCTGAGTACTCTGTTCATACACTTTTTATGTGTTTATTTATCTCACTTTAGGAGACAATATTGTGGTGGTTTTTAAATTCTCATCTCCAGACAAAAAAGGAAATAGTAGGTTCACGGCTTATTGCCTAATAATTTTTAAATTTGTGAGCAAAGTTCAACCAATTTGACTGAAAAATACACATTAAGGTACTGATTTTTTTCCCCATTTTTATAAATGAGAACAAGCTTTGTTACTACTATGTGAAAGGTATAAAGAAGCCAACCCTTATTAGGCAGCAGTTGGTTGATCAAAAAACCTACATAAGCTCCTGGACCTGTCTCACCATGTGATGTCTCTTACCTAGCTGGCAGGCCAGAATTCAAAACTAGTGGTTAAGGGGAAAGCCAGAAACCTTCTGGGAGTGTTCCATTAAAGGAACAGAGCATGTCTTGGAGGTCTTAAGATACAGAACTAACCCAAGGATAACTTGAGATACTGAAGAGATGGGAGTGGGTAGGGTAATACAGGAAACAGAACCATAACAAATCAGTTTTAATGCTAATTGAACAGCTTTTCACTTAAAGTATTCTAATATTTCATGATTAGACTGTTTTCCATGGACCTGAGACAACAGGTAAGAAAGAAATTCACAGTGAATTTCAGAACTTTGTCCATCAAACCAGGATCAATTTTTGTGCTGCAGAAAGCAATCCTTCAACTTTTACAGCAGTTCATTGGGGCAGAAGAAAATTGGATGCACTTTTACAAGCACATTCTCCAGATGTTATTAAAGAGAAACTGTGAACAGCAAAGATTGAAGAAGAAAATAAGTCCATTAAATGTGATGGTAAAAGAAGAGTCACAAAGTCAGCAGGCTCCTATGTTGGCTATTTCCATTCCATTTGAGAGACCAATGAAAAAGACTTTGTTTTCTTCCTATTGTTTTTTCTTACAATATTTAAGCATTTTAGTAACATAGTCTTCTAATGTTAAAAGGTGATGCTATATTGTTACACTTGAAGGATGTGATTTGAACAGTGTAGACTAAAGTGCTTATTAAAGTTAAAAGAAAAGAAAAAAAAAGAAGAGAATTCTGTAAAAGAAGAGCCACTAGGCATTCTCTAGAATATTGCCTCCTTGAAAGGCAGAGTTGCTCTTCAGGAAACTTCAGAACTGGATTTTTCTTGAGAAAGAGAAAGAGAAAGAGAAAGAGAGAGAGGGAGAGAGAGAGAGAAAGAGAGAGAGAAAAAGAAAGAAGGAAAGAAGGAAAGAAGGAAAGAAGGAAAGAAGGAAAGAA
>JANPWX010000011.1:8192259-8210206 GCA_024734555.1 Trochalopteron elliotii
GGAAAGAAGGAAAGAAGGAAAGAAGGAAAGAAGGAAAGAAGGAAAGAAAGAAAGAAAGAAAGAAAGAAAGAAAGAAAGAAAGAAAGAAAGAAAGAAAGAAAGAAAGAAAGAAAGAAAGAAAATGGACTATATAGGAAAGTAATGAAGGTGTAACAGAACCAACATTTCTACATAATATTCACAAACCCTTACTAACCCTGGCTAATCTGTGGCTATTCCAGCAACTGCAGCCATTTCACTGAAGATGTTTTTGCAGAAAGTGAATAGATCACAGTGGAGATTGGTAACTTCCATATTTGAGAGAAGAAGAAAGCAATGTTCCTGTGGATATAAACCAGTCCAGGAGAAAAAAACAGTCCTCCGAATACTAAGCAAATTAGATAATATAATATAATATTAAACCTTTAAAATTAATTATCTTGGTTTGTATAAGCAATTTGCAATATTATTCACCCATACAGAACATTTTCAGCAATAATTCTAAGAAAATTTTGAATGTGATATTCAATATATAAGCCCACATCATCCATACATAACTGACAATGAATCAACCCCCCAAGGATAAGTAAAGAGAAATTAGGTAAAGGCATAATACAGCATACAGTACATAGTAACTGAAAAGCAAGAACAATACTGTATTAGTTGTAGGACTGCTACTGTTAGTCTCTGTCAGATTTAAAGAGACAGTTCCATAGATGGTATGAGAAAAACATAGCATAAACATTTCATCTCAGAGAGATCTTAACTGATTGGGAGAGGTCACAGTAGGAAAAATCCACTTTTGTATGATCTGAAATACTGGAGCTGGTCAGATGTTCACAATATATTGCTCACCAAGAATCTGAGCCCAAGAACTATTAAGTTTTTTGGTGAATAACTTTGAATAATTAATCCTTCTGAGAAAATCACAATCTGTTCACCAAGAGTTCATGAAAAAACAAGGTGAATAATTCATTATGAATTATTTGACCAGTTTTAGCAATGAGATTCTAAATCTGTCTTCTTATGGATATTAACCTCATTAATACTATTTAGATACAATGCTTAAGGATAATTTAAATGATGAGACACTGCACATCTAATATGATACAATTTAAGCTAGTGACTTTCTTTTCTATTTCTTTGAAGTACTTTGGAAATAAGTCTTTATTTATTAAATTTTTAAAAGGCTCTGTGTATCACATTAGAAACACTGTTAGTCTTGGAGCAATTGATGCAATAACAGGACCTTCTTAAATAAGAAAACAGCCTTGATGGAAGACAGATCTAAACGTTTAAAATCTGAGGGGGTATACTGCTATAATGTATAGTTAGGCATCTATAGTAAGATGCTGTCATAGATGAGTTTTAGGGAATTTGTGAGTATGTCTAATCCTGCTCTGGGAAACAGACCTTCTATGGATTTGATGGAAAACAGGTTCAGATTCCCATTCTTAAATATTTACAAAACATTAATTATAACAATAGCAATTATTGTACAATAATTTAAAAATGGAATGATGCTATGACTGATTTCAAATTGTTCTAATGTCCCATCCTAAGTTAACACATTTAAACATTACCACACTATTTCTGTTTAATTATAAACATGAAATTGTTTTAAATTCAAAGCTAACATATCCTGAGCAACATGCAGCCAACTATACAATTTCATTAGTTAAAGCTGCAGTTTCATGACACTTTGAACTGCTCTACATCAGAGCTGCCACTGTGCTTTGTGCCAAGTGTTTCTGCCTTCTCTCTCGCATCAGAGTATGGAGGCCACTGTCCCCCCACTGCCTTCCCACAGAGATGAGTTGTTTCATGGCAGAATTCTATTCAGGGTGAAGCCTAACAATATGGCTAGGCCGGTCTAAAATCAATCCCCTACAAAAAGAAATTATCCAGCTTCTGGTTTGTTGCCGAACCTGGCTCCATCCTCTCCGGCATAGGTAACAATCTGACCCCATGGAGAAGTCAGAGACATAAAATAATGCTATATAATGCTAAGTATATAAAATATACTTCTCTATACTAGAAGAAGGCTCCTGAGCTACAAGACAGTTCAGTTTAAAGTCAGATGAATGAAGGTGCCAGTGAAAATGCTGGAGAAGAGCACAGCAAAGAGAGCTCAAGGGAAAGCGGTGGTAACATATGGCCAAAAGTAGGGTTTGCAGCAATCAACATTTAGATTGGCTTCAGCTTCAGTGGAACCACAGGCTTGGATTTACTGTAAATAAGATCTAATTCTGAAGGAACTTCCTCAAAACAAACATAAGGCGAGTCATTTCATACTCCTCCTCCAAGAAAAAAAAACCCAAGAAGCACATCAATTACAGTGATAGTAATAGTAATAGTAACTTACTTCATGTAATGTATTTTCAGCCACTTGGCATACAACATGTGAGTCTACCAGTTGATTATACTTGATGCTGAACTGAGTTTTACCTATGCAAGATTTAATCTGACCCTTCAAAAATATTTTAAAAACATTGAACTGTAAATGCAAAGCTATGCATTTAAAAAGTTTTTTGCTCTTTACTCTGTGAAATATGCATCACATTACTTTGAAATGTCAGTAAAAGCCTCTTAAAGGAATAGCTCTCTCTGGAATAAATTTTCCATTTAAACAATTCTGAAAGTATTCCTCTATTGGGTGGTACGATGTTAAAATCTGTTTATACATGATGAAACCATTTACTATATCCTATTTACATACTTCATTAATATTTTCAGTGCTACTGTTTAACTGTTATATAAAATTTGAAATTATGTAAAGAGAAAACTTTAAAGCAGTTTTCTTTACATTGCATCAAATATATATGCAACACACATATACATATAGTAAATATGGAAAACAATCCACTGTTTGACACTTTAAAATTATGTTAATAATTATTCATATTAATAAATAAAGCAAAAGTGTCATAGCAGCATTTTGGCAGAAGGTTAAAGTATGTAGAGGAGGGATTTGGCTACATTGTTTCTAGTTACATCAATCATTCAATTGCATATCAGTTTGAGGAATTTCTTTCTTATTAGCTGAGTATTAGGGTTTCTATCTGTGCATTTTAAACTGGAGTTAAAGAGTGACTGATCTCTGCCAGTTTCCTCAGATGTGGCATTCAGAAATGGAATCTTCCCAATTTAATTTTTTTCTCCTCTGTATTGAAACAGAACTATTACAAGACAGGACTGCAACTATTTAATACTAATGGCTATGCAGTTATAGTTATTATTTCAGCTGTACTAATATTTTAGTCTAATGTTCCTTCATGTGACACCATAATAATTTAGGAATTTTGAAAGAAAAATTAATTAATTCATAAATCAGAAGATTATGGATTGGATTGACAAGATTTTCTAGTAACAAAATTTTAGAGGAAAATGTAGTAAAAACCTACTACTAGAAAAAAGCTTATGGAAGTAACATTAGCAGTATTTGTATTCATCTTGCTAACTAATTTTCTCATAAGGTCCAGGAAAAACCCTGAGCAGATCTCTTACAACTACATCTCCTTGCAGTACTGATGGGTTACCTGATGGAGCTTTTTTGCTCGGCCCAACCAAAGAACAAACTTTTCATCTTTGAGGCTATTGTAGCTTTTTGGAAAGGTTAGTTCTTTCTTGCTGTTGGATGAACTTCCTGGCCATGAATAGCGAGTGAGATGAAAGGTCCACAGAAATAACTAGCAAGTCTAGATGGGCGTTACCTTGTTGCCTTTCAGCACGAAAGAAAGGGCATCTAAACGTAAAAAACAAAACCAAAAAACCCACAAAACCCCCAAAAACATTGGAAAAACAATAGATTATCATCAATTTATTTAGGTAAGAGTGTAAGATGAGACCTCCCACCACGTACCAAGTCATTCCATTTCAGCTTTAGTTCACTAAGCTTTCGGCTGTTTGCTAACCCTCATGATTTCACTGTAAATTTCTCAATATTGTGTGATGGATTTCATTGAGAATCTCACCTTCCATTAAATCAAATCAAAACATGATTTTTCTTACAAATAACTTGAAGCTTACCTTTAAAAAAATCAGGGATTTAATAGCACAAGTGTGACAGCAGTAAGAATGAAAATGTATCTTTTTTTGGCTTTTTCTCTAATCTCTCTCTGATATTCTGTGAACTACCTGAAGGGGTAGATGAAAATACCTCAGTTTCAGACTCACTTAATTGCATTAAGCAGCCTGATTTTTAATTTTTTTCAAAGCTTTGTGATATCTTTCCAGATCTTGTGGTTGAATTACAGTCTTTTGAATATTATTGTTCCAAAATGATCACATTAGTTATAAGGACAAGCAAGTATTAGTCTCCCCCAGTTAGTAACTTCAAATGCTCAAAATACATACATATCAAATTTCTGAAGTTCTTTAAGTGCAGGTACACAGTCTTCTTCCACTCTATTTAACCAGACTTGTACTAAGAACTAAGATGTTATGTAATTTCCATAAAGTGTAGACAGTTCACAACAAAGCCTATGATATGTTTTTTTTCAGTACTGTGTTGTTCCCTCTAACATACTTTTTTTAAAGGATCAGATAAATATGGGCATTGTGTGCTAAGTAATCAAACTTGCAGCTAAAAAATGGATTTATGGCTTTTGAGATAAAAATATGATGTCTGCTGTTATTATTTTTAAGGTTTAAATTTTCAATTAATTTATAAAGGAACTATTTTAGTATCTGTGATTGTGGTTTAATTAGTAGTGCTTTAGAATGTCTGCTATGGAGGAAAGAACAACACACAGTATGTAAAGGAGTGAGCTCAGAAATGTTGTTGTTAACACAACGTGCTAATACAAGAGCAGGACTGAAAATTAGGCCATGCTGTTTTCACACTGGGAAAAGCTATTGAACTGTTTAGATTTTTAGAGGGAGATTATTTTCCTTCTGAAGTCAACAGCCTCCCTTTTGTTCTTGTCTTTCTTCTATTCCTTAAGGCCATGACTTGATCATGCATTCCAGCATCTTGTTTTCTCAAAACATCAATATAATTCTTCTTTCAGCGATACTCTTCTTCTTTGAGGAGCAGACAAAAGCAAGTGGCTGCAAATGGCCAGTAAGGAAGACCTGTCAACTTCAGATGGCCACAAATATGAGATTTCCATAAAGATTAATGGCAACAGCTGATCTGTAAGCAGCAAAACCAAGTCTTCTCCAGACAAAAGCTTTGTTCAGGCACTCTAGCTTTAATTAAACAATAGCGCTTCATTGATTTAAAAAAAAAAAGTTTAGGGAGTTGCAGGCATATTTAAATTATCCAACAAATAACATGAAGAAGTTCTGAGAGATATCTAATTGAATATGTTTCATCTCCTCAGTTTGCCCATCAAGTGCTCTATATTTTAAGAGTTTATATTCAAATATATATCTTAGATCCTGCAAATTTAAAGATAGTCACTTTGGTCTCACCACAATATTTTTAACAATGTCTTTAGTGTTTAGTTTAATATTAAGCAAGATGATTCACTAGTTGGTTCAGCAAAGAATTCCATAAATAGTAATGACTGTGAGATCATTCTTGTCCACCCTCCCCTCAAGCAATCAGGACTCCCTGTAATACAGTTTGTAAGTCATTGTCCAGTTTAAATCTGTCATGCATTAGCGCTTTCATCCATCGTCTTTCAAGTCTGAATGCATAGTTTAGAATTCACGAAACTAGGCCTTAGTCTTATGAAACAACCAAACATTTCATTTTGAAAAGCAGATACTGCAAGCAGCCTGACTTAAAAATACAAGGAAATTCTGGATCCATAATTCACCCTCCACCTTCCGACCCCACCAACCGCCATATTAGTGTGCCCCCACCAAAATACCAGCTTGTGTTTACAGTTTCGTTCCTCCTGATGGTGGATGGGCGCGTGTACACGCACTCGCTCTATGTGCACTCAATAGGATCATGATCTGGAGAGCTGAAAATGTAAACACAAGCTGGTATTGTGGTGTGACTAGCGGTTTGTGGTTTCTTTGTTTGAATATTTCAAAAATGGCACACTGGCCAGAACTTAAGAAGAGAAAAGCAGAGCTGCTACTTATACAAAAATTTGATGGTTCCAATGCTCGGATTTCAGACAGATAAAGCGGGCTGCACAATACTTAATTTTTTACAGAGTTGACTATGCTTCAGGGCAGAAATTTTGTTTTCAGGGATAGATAAAGTACACTTTTGCCCTTCATTTCACATAAGGAGGAGTACCCTGCTTATTCAAATGCCCATCAAGTGATTTCCTCAGATTAGGAATGCTCTATTCATCCAAAGCTGTCTATAATCATGTGACCGAAGTAGAGAATATGGTCGAGCATTCACAGGATTAGCACATTTTAGGTGAGTACAGCTCATCCTCTTTTCATAAAAAATTTATTGCATCATAGAGCTGGCCATTTTCTACTATTTAAGCTCAAACATGGATTCATATGTGGACCCCACGGAGAGCCCCAAAATGACATACCTATAGAGTCACAAGGACACAAGCTTAAATTGATGTAATTTCAGATTTTTTCTTTCTTTTTGGTTCACTGAAAGTAAGTGAAGCAGAATTACTTTATGAAATCACCATGAGTCCAAAAGCTCTTATATTTCTTTCTAAGTATATCAGCCAGTCTCAATAAAACCTCATAATATCATTTTGCTACTGTTCTGAACATGGAGGGGAGGAAGGAGGGAGGACTGAAATCCATCTTATAAAAGACTGGATTATATCCAGATACATCATACTATTTCATTTTTATACATTAATTTTTTAAATAAACTTATCAGAAGTAGATATTTGAAGTAATTTTTTTCCCCCAGTAATTTATTTTGATCAGTTGCAGACTGGTTATAATACCTATTACACATACTGTACAAGCTCATCACTGAAAACTTAAACAACTGAAAGCAAAATTTAAGAAAAGATGGAAAAAGCAGGGTGGTCTTCTCAAAATAGTGGAAGAAGTCCAGAAATTTCACCAGCACTAATGCAACAACTCCATATTCAAGAGAGGGGCAGTTCTAACATCTATGTTCTCCATAAGAATAGTGGTGTTATTCTTGTAGTACTCACAACTCATGAAAAGAGCATCTAGTTTATAAATACTTATCAGTTCATTTGATTGGAACATATCTGCCCCATAAAAAAGGAAATTCTTTCTTAAAGTATGAAGTATTACATTACACACAAAACCATATAAGAATATTAATCAATTTTCCTCTTCAAATATTTTTCATGTGTGTTTTAGAAAGACTTGATTACTTTACACAAACTGCACAACTGCAATGCCATCATAAGGTAGAACATCTTGCCTCTTTTTAATACATTACTCTATATAAGCACCCTCACAAAGACAGCTTGTGAGCTTTTCACAAATTATAATAATGGAACCACCTACATGTATATCAGTGCTGACAGATCTGGATCATCTTATTTTCACCTGCAGTAAGCTCAGAGTCAGCTAAAAACTAAATTATACAATGAACAGCTTTGTTGTAGGAATATGCATGGCCTTATTTTCCACCAACATTTGCAGAACAAACGCATGCAGCTAGCATAGATATTTAATGTAAATGGTAATAAATACTAGTGAATTTGCAATCTCTTTTTTTTCATCCAAATTGAAGATAAAGTCCATTGGTTTGGGGTTGTTTACATGCTGCTCTATAGATGGATGGTTTTGTCCATACAGATGCACACCTGTCCAACAGCCATTATCTGCAATAGTTTAATGTACAAAAAGGAAAATGTATCCCAAAAATTCTTCTTGCTGTTACTTGAAATCAGTAATAACAAAATTATGAATGAGATGAAGAATTAATTAAAGCAGAATTTTGTGTTCAGCTACTACACAAAGCACTATAAAATTTTGATGCCCATTTGAAGCCAAGACCTTTACTATATGCTCTTCTGAAAGGCAGTGGCACTTTTGGTCTAAAATAAGAGCAATGCCAACTGAGATGATCATGCCACTCTGGAATGCCTAAGTTTTAGATACCAACAGTGACCAAATATAGACCAACAAGACCAAACACTGGTCTCATCTTATGCCAAGGAAGGTTTAGACTGGGTATTAGAAAAATGTCATCATTGAAAGCATGGTCAAGCACTGAAATAGGATGCCCAGGGCATTGGTGGAATCACTGATCAAAAATCATGTTGGATGTAGCACTTGAGGACATGGTCTAGGGGTTGAAGTTGTCAGGGTAACTGCTGGACTCAATTTCAGGGGTCTTCTCCAACCTAAATGACTCTATGATTCTATGATTTGGGGCATTGTAGAATGGGTCATGCAAGGATGGCTTGAGTCACACAGAACACGTTTGTAACTCAGAAGGGAAAGACAGCATTATTCACAGTGTTTCCTTGTGTTTGAAGATGCACCTGAACCATTTTTTCTAAAGAAATATAAATATATATTTCATGAAAACATGAAATAAATTTGTGTGCAATATTGCATAATAATACATGCCTCCCCTCCTACTGGCATCAGTCAACGTAAAAATAAAATAAAACTATTGTTCTTCAGTAAGCTCTATGAAAGAGTATATTTAGCACTCTTAGCTTCTGGGAAAGAAAGAAAGAAAGCACGCTCTTTCTTCAACTACTAAAATGACAAAGACCTCAAGAGGCAAAATATCTGAATGTCCAAATTTAGGTAGAGTGCATTCTTCCTCCATAAAAATACCACTTCATTCAAAATATAAGAGATAGCTCCTTTTTCTGTCACAGGAAAGACTTGATATCAAGGTTTTTCTCTATTTGTGTACTAAAAATGCTAGAACTAATGAGAAACAAAATTAACTACATCATAACAGCACATAATTGCAACAACACACGAGTAAAAAACCCCTCACACTATTTTATTGATGACATGAATATAATCCACATCACCCCAGTATATTTGAAACCAAGTTTCAATTACAAGAGAAGTATCTAAATTAGCTAGAACTTTACTGGTAAAGCAGTGAATAAAGTTTAACAAATGTTCAGGAAATAAAGACCTGAAAGAAGCACCACAAAATTAAAAGGCCTACACCATGTTTATAATGCAAATAGCTCACCAGCTTTAGGTACAATGGTTGTTTGAAAACTAACTGCAATATCAAAAGTATTTTCAAAGAATTCAAACCACAACTACTTTTCACACAGTGGACAGCCTATTCTTATGCTTCAAGACAGTTACAGTGGCTTGCATTTATAAAATTGTTCCTTAAATATTTGTCATCATAACAATATCAGTCACATAAAAGTACAGATCGAGAGTGGACAATTTCCATATTGTCAGCCAAAGGGAAAAAAAAAAAAGTAACAACTGCTTCAAACTGTTTTCTCAAAAATTAAAAGTAGAAAACATTTCCTTAAAAATTTCGTCCCATGCAGGTGGTCAGAAGAAATGGGTTAAAACACCTGGGCTTTAGACCAAAATTTTATGCTTATTTGAACACATTATTTGATAGTCTATACATGAAAATCACTACTGGTAATTATTTTTCTCTTACTTACTTGAGAAATAAAACCATAAAATATTGCATGAAGAAAATTTAAATGAACTGGATTTGAATGTTTTTCAGAGGGATGGAGATCTTACAAGGTTACTGCTTATTTACACCATTAACAGAATTTTTCGCTGTTTTCGATTACAAAAGAACAGAGCCGGTTTACCTACCACTTATTTAAACAATATTAACTATTTGTGTATTACTGGTACTACAAAATCCCAGATCTATGACCAAGAACAAAGTCAATGGGTAAAGTGGAGCACAACTTGACCTTTAAAAATATTTGTAAAGTTTCCCTCTTTTTTAGAGGGAGAGAGATATTTTGCTGAGTGGTTAATGAATTCAGACACTGACCATTTGACCTGGGTTTTTGAAAGTAATTAGCAGCTCCAGTTACCTGAAAGATGGAGCTAAGATGAGCAGGCAGTTTTAAATCAGCGCATTTCTAATTAAAAATGATGTTATTTACAGTCACTCGATAGACGGTGTAAGCATCTGTGCTCATAAAGAAATATGCAACAAAGGATTGATGATTTTTAGAGGCTATCCACAGTTCCTGAAAATAACAAGTGAAGGATGTTGAATATAAAAGGTAATTGTTAGCTAGAGGAGATTATGGCTCTTGCTTAAACATATTTTTCAGGTAAACTGGAAACGTGTAATTTAATTAATTTTTATATCCAAGTTTTGTGGAGAAAGGAAAGGTTATCAATAATGAATGTAAAACTAAGCTGAAAGGAGCAAATAATTGTATTGGCTTGTTGGACTAATACTGAGAGGGTTATCACAAAAGGACAACAGTGAAAGTTTTAAGTATACAAACACTACTCAAAAACTCCAAGCTCCTAAAATAGAGCACTCCTAAAATATACACAAAAATAGTATAAGGATCTGTGGCATGAGGTAGTTACTAGGGAGTATAATTGCTGTTAAAAAAGATTATCAAGATCATCACCATCGCATTTATTCCACCCCAGATTCTGTATTGCAAATATGCTATATGAATAATCATATTATATTTCAGATATATTAAACATACACATGAAAACCAGTCAAATACTCCAAAGGATTTTTAAAGTGCTGACATGAACTTTGTGACCTGTGGACTATGGTAAAAAAGTGCCTGTGGAGCATTCTTTGTCTTCAAACTATGTTTCTAATGCAATTCCTTGTCCACTGAAATTTTTATGACTTCCCGACTCAAAAGAGATTAAAAACTACTGCCATATACTGACATACATAGCAGGAAATAAAACAAGAGCCAAAGCAAACTTTCCAGTTTGAGCTAGTATCAAGTTTGAATGACCAAACTATGACCAAAACTAGGTAGCAGATCCTGAAGTACTTTCTTGCACTTCAGTAACTGACCATTTAAGCTATTGCATTGAAATATCTGGGTATTAAACCAGTTACATTGACTTAATCAGGCAGGTAGAAAAATCAGTGGTCTCAAGATATTTCTCTGCTATAATAATTCAAATCCACTTTCTTCAAAAGACTCCATACCAGAGGTAGAGAATGTGTATTGTATTACATTTTAACAATGCAGCAATTTAAATACCAGCAATACAACAGTTTGTAAGACCTAATGAATATCCTTTTTCATTATCTAGTTTCCATATTTTTATTTAGCTGCAACAAGCTTTTATATTTACTTTTGCCTTGAATATTCTTCTTACCTGGATTTAGACTAATTTTTATCCATGAAATAAAACATAATAACTTAGAGAGTGCTGTGGAGATTAATAGTTAAACAGCAAGAACAAACAAGGGAATCATATTTACTCTTTTTAGCAGAGTAACTAAATATGAAATAAAATAGTCAAAGAAAGTTAAAATTTAATTTAAAATAATTTAATTTAATTTAATTTAATAAAGTATTCAAAGAAGGAATCAATGATGCCTTAAGCACCTGATACTGAGAGTTCCCTCATCAGTTCTCAGGAATTAAAAAAAAATGCAAATCATTTTATAAAACAATAGCATGTGCAAGTGTAATATTTGCATCCACCTTTTCTGCATGGATAAAATGTCTCACTCCTTGATCATCTTAGCAAAAAATATCTGGAATGCATTGCATTTTCCACATCCTACCTTTGCAGAGAAAAGGCTTAGGTTCAACTGGTGCTTGAAATGATCTCTGGACCTGGAATAAGACAGGAAAAAAGTGCTTAGTAGTCAAACTGAAAGAATCATGACCCTCTAAGTGAATATAAAAATCTGGAGGCATATTAATTAAAAAAAAAAAAAAAGTTGAAATTAGAAATCTGGGCAGTACTAAAACCTTCTCCAGATCCCTTCTACAATGGAGACTAAAACTGCCACCACATGGACCCAAATATTTAGGTCTCCAAATACCAACTGTTACAACATATAATTAAAGTCAGTTTATAGCCTTTAATCAACTGAATCAAGTAAGCTGGTGAGATGAGATAAATTGCTACTGTATTTATGTATGGCACATAGCCAATATAGCTAAAATAAGGATATAGCCTTACCTGAATAGTTTATTGGCAACTGCAAGTACTCTGTCTATCCAAATTACATTTCTCTCAGTGTTTGCAAGAAGCTTGTCTATTCAGTGTAATAAAGTCAGGAAGAATTACATTTCTGTCAATTTGGGTACTACAAGAATGAAACTAACCTTTTCTATGTATTTCTAGTATTTTTTTCTCTGACACAACACAGAGAACAAGGCATGATCACAACTCCACAGACTGTGACCAGTCAAAAAACAATTGTTGTATTTTATTTTCCTTTTCCTTCTACTGATGCCTCATGTTCCAAAAAAAAGCTGAAGTGACTGAAGTATGACATATATGTTTTATCAATAAAATAGTTATTTTTCTAAACCAGTCATGGAGGAGAAATATCTAGTGTATCTTAGCTAGTTATTAATAATTTGCATTATCTCATAAAAATTCCAAATACAACGGGGTTCCATCATGATTTAATGTTTATAAGGACAGTAGAGAATTCTACAAAGGATGGCAAAAATGAGCCAGGGTAATGAAGAGGAAAAAATGCCATGGTGTATCTTGAAGGGCTGCAAGAACTGAAACCCTCCTAAAGAGAAGAGTCAATATATCTGATTGATAACTTTCACAACTCTGAAGACTATACAGAAGTCACAAATTCAATGTCTAAGTTAGATACATTATTTTGTATTTACCTCCAATTTCTATTTAAATAGAGAGTACAGGTTCCTCACATCCTGAGTAAATTACAAATGATGAACAGACCTTGTTTTGTAGAGACACTAAGACTGCAAATACTTTATTCTCTGCTATATCTCTGTGATTAGTAATGTCATCTCTGTAGATTTATTTCATTTATGCAGAATTCTGTAGAATGAAGCTATTTAGGAATTCTTCATTACTTCGTGTCATCAGAGAATTTTCAAAATCTGCAAATTGCAATCCTGCTTGTGAGTTAATTTCAAAGGTAAAGTTCTGGCCCAGCAGAACTGATTTTATAGAACAGTATCATCCCTACCATCCTTTTATTCAGCCATTGTAACCACCGTTGTCATCCGTTCTGTCCTCCAGCAGCACAGTCACAGAGAGCTTTTCTTAGGCAGATCTTTATAAGTTGAGTTGAGAGCATTTTAATTTCGGCAAAATGGCTGCTTTCATTGTATACAGGACACCGAACCTCTTGTGTAGGACCTTTTCACCATGTTGTGATTGATTTTACATCTATTGAAAACAAGTCTGGTCTCTGCCATTTGTTTACCCTTGTATTCTCTCTTTATGCTTTGGTATGCATTTTTAATTAGATACACTCCAGTTCTTTCACCACTAGCTAACACTTTTATTTGGGAAGCAGTCTTTACTAGCCCTGCAAATATCCGCTGTTCTTTGCAATGTCAAGTCCTTTTCTCACCTTGCTTTGACTTGGTTATCACTTATATCACAAGTAATTCATCCATCTGTTAACTGCTCCAATTCACATTACTTGGCTTTATTTTAAAGATCTTAACAATGGTCAATGGTCTCATCTGGCAGCTGGTTTCTTGTAAAAAATGTGCCTTTCCCAAGTGACATTCTTGTGAGGATCAAAATATTCACTGAATGGGTTTTTATCTAGCAGTTTACAGGTCCCTCAGGCTCTCCATAGAACATATTGTATATACCCAGTGCTTTGGGCATGCCATGTGTAGCAATGTGGAGGACTTCACCTTCTTCAATTTTATTTCACTCTTCTCCAGCTTTCTGCCATGTTATCTTTACACATTGTTGGTTAATCCTTGTAAAAAAAAAAAAAAAGGATGATACATACCATGCATTTACATGATTGTTTTATGATTGTTTTTGCATCCAGAGTATGCCTCTAAAACAAAACCCTCAAAGCAGTTTGGTGCTTTGGTTTGCTCCATGAAACAAACCAAAGTTTGGGAGTGCTGGAAGTAGCATTGAAAAATGGCAGAGCAGAAACATTCTTCATACAATTTGGTTGCAAATGGGCATTCACCTGTGGGACATAAGTAGAGCTATCCAAAATAAAAAATGCTAACAGAAATGTATCATGTGTATTTAGCCCCACACATTTACTCCTTCTAGACATATGTACATACTAGACACATGTACACAGACATAACCACAGAAATAATTGAAATTGTCTTTGTTGGTTGGCTCACGCTACCTGAAATAGATGAAAAGCAATTTCTATAAAATTGCTTCTATTAAAGTAATGTTTCAGCCCAATCAGAAATATCTTAAGTACTAAAGGAAGCATAAAATTAAATTTTATTGTGTCACAAAATAAGGGGAAAATCTCCTACTGAATAAAGGGTGGGGGAAAAAAAAAGTGTAGTATTGTTCCATCCCACAGCAATCCAGAAAAAACGCACAGTATGTCCACTTTACATACCACCTTTCTCTTAATTTACAGTTTTCAATTTACAGTCTTCTACACAGTTATTTAAACAAACTGTCTCTCACAGAGTAGCACCTTTGCAATTGCCAGGGACACAAACCCACTTCTCTGTTTCCTCATAAAAATTTTCCATAGACACCCCCAACACAAGCATTTCCAGCAAGACTGATTTTTTTTCTTGGCCTTGTCTTCTCCAGATGGTTTGTAGATAGTTCTCACAACTCAGCCATCACTTTAAATAGGCTTAAAAAAGACAAAAGTCCAGTTTCCTTTAGGACTGCATGTGAAACTCGTGGCTGGTGAAATTTCCAATATAAACAAGATCTTTTGGCACCAACTGGAGGGGGGCTGGGGTGGTGTTTATGGCTCACTGGAAGGAATGTTTGCTTTCTTAATATCCTCTTCCCTTCTTAACTGGGATGGATTACATCCAAATACATTGTTACCATTCTTCTCACTCAAACTGACTTTATACTTGTCATACTTTAATGGGCAGGTCTGTAATCTGAAAGAGATGCAAATAGTTTTGTTTGCAGGTTTTCAATAATCATATGTTTCATGATTAATGAAGCCTCTTTCAAGCCTCTAACAGCCTTCTGCAGCTGATTGTAGAATTGTTGAAGAGTCTAAAAAAAGTAATCTCACTCATATACTATCTTTAACTAATCCTGTAAAATTTTATTCATTGTTTGTGACAAGACTTGCTATTACTCTGCATGCAGCAAGGAGTTGATCAAGCATTGTACAAGCTGTTGGGGATGTCACAGAGGTCACCATCAGCACTTCCAACAGAGTGAGTGCTTGCCAAGGATAACAGAAGAAACCATTTCCCCATTTACAGGTTTGCCAAGACAGAGTTCCAGTCCATTCCCAGGGTGAAAGGCTGCACTTTTAAACACTATTATTCCTTCATTACTTTTTCAGCGAATAACTACCAAACATAATTCTAAATCAATCAATCAATCAATCAATAAAATAGTGTCATTCTGGCTCTATTACCCTCTCACAAAGATGATGTCAGCTCTTGTACTCCTTGATGTATATTCATTCCCCATGCCCTGTTCTACATGTTTAAGCATAGAAAACAAAAATAATCACAACTCCAACGTTTTGGTCAACCCACAGTGCATCAGTGCATTCTAACATCAGGTCTCCTGAAACTGCATCTTCTGTTACGTTTGTTTGGGGTTTTGATGTTGATGATTCTATTTTTTAATATTATAACTCAGTCCTGGAGAATTCCTCCTGTCCTAGCACAAACAGCACTCTCTACATATATGATTTGCCAAAAAATTGTGTCCAATCTCTCAGTGTATACTTCATATTCTACACATCATTCTTAAATTTTGCCACTTAGCCATGTAAAATTGAATTATTTAATTACAGAGCTTCAGCAATATTGCTGCTTTAATCCAATCACAGACAGATTTGAAGGGAAAATTGTATACCAGGAGTTAGGAAAAAATGATGTGATCTCTTAGCAAGTCTGTTGATCACTTCACTACAAACAAGGACAGGTCAGCATGGGGAAACCAAGAAAAATGTAAGGCTCCAATCAAAGCTAGTGTTTACTACTTATGAGAGCCACCCAAATAATCAAAAAGGGAACAAACCTTGAACATTTTCTTGCACTGCATTACTGCAAATCAATAAATAAAATATTCTATAGATTAGCACTGGTTAGACCAAAACAATGAGGGATTTGGTAGCATGCGAGAGAGTGCCCTTCAGATGAAATGACAATTTGGAAGTGTTTAACAACATATGGTCTCTTTTCTTTGACATATACGATTAAGAATATATCTTTTTTATATAAAAATATAAAATACCATCTGTCATATGTTCCAACCATGATACTGCCTCTATATATCCAATTAATTCACTATACTTTCTAGTGTAAATATTTCTCCTATTTTCTCATTTTTTCTTTCTCCATAACTATATTTATTTATAAAATTTCAATAAATGTATATATTTAAAAAGTCAACACTATGACTTGAAATGTAATTAGGAATAACAATGAAAGTCTGTTTCACTTTGTGTTTCAAAGAAGGGCCAAATCTTCAAACGGTTTGAAATGCCATTGCTCATTTAAGTAAGTGGGTATAGGCATGATATAAAGATTTAACTATGTTGTTTTTCCTTACCATACACATTAACCCAAAGAAATGTTCACTTTTCACAAATAAATATTTGTGTTTCTTTCTTTTTTTCAGAACTGCAGGGTACCTGAAAGATACATGATTGCAGAGTGAGAACCCAAATATAATGGGTATTTCTCCTTAAGGTGTCAGAATTCCAGAGAACATGGAGGAATAAATGGATTCCTCTCAAAATCATGGTGCAAACCAGCAAAATACATAATGCATTTCAATTCACTCAATTAATACTTCAGCTCATTAATTTAATCCAGAAGAAAAATATTTGGCTGCATAATTATTATAATGACTTCTGAGAACATTAAGATGTGCCTAAGTCTCAAAATACAGTCTCAAGACTATAGGAGCTAAGTTTTGCCACGTTAAAACAGGAAGGACCAGCAGCCTGTTTGAAGCTGGGTGCAAGATTTCTTCTGTTTGAGACAAACATACCCAGACACAAATATACACAGACATATACATAAACACATAGGTTTTACTCTTTGTTTCTGACTAATTTGGCTGTGGGTGCAGCAATAAATTACACTAATAGGTTTTGCATTAGTAACGTGAGAAAGAAACTACTGACCCACAATTTAAACCACATTTTAAACCTTTAGCTTTTTAAGAAATCTTTTGGAAATTTTAACTCTTGAGATTCCCTCAGCCTAGTAAAAATCTGAAAACAAAACGGAAGAGAAAATTATTTTGCTTTTCAAAAACGTTGCCCCTCTTAAAAAGCAGAATACCATACAATGGTAATTCCCTTTCTCTTTCTTCAGATTAATTTTATACTTCATGGTATAAAAAACTAAGACTTATGTGTCTGCTTGTGGAAGTGGTGACTAGATCTGTCTGAGGTCATTCCCATGTAATATATAACTTAGTACCTTTTCACCTGCTTCCATGTAGCTGGTCTGTGAGCAGAAAATGTTGATCATCTTCTAATATTACATTCTTGGTCTTTACAGGAGCTTTCACATAAACCATGAGGCTCTTCTTGGTCATGCATGGTAGAAACTCTATAGAGAGTCCTAATAAATTGCTTGTATAGGCTTGCAAGCTGTCCAAATACTTTCTAAAATAATTTCAGTATTTCAGTAACTACGTATAAATCAACTTCTAAAAATTTTTATTCTGTTAGCCATAATAAGTTCGTAAGGGGCACTGAGATCCTCAGCTTGCACACATGCTGTCAAGTAATGTACTGCCTTGGCCTTGTGTTTTCCTTTTTTAATTTCCAACAGTTTTTTGCTCCAGTTAACATATGGGTAATAGAAATTCCAATTTGCTTCTCAGTTTGCATCAGAAAAGTTAGCGTCATTCACCAGCATGCATGCATTTATGTGATTATCTCCCTATTATCTTTGCTTGACCAAAATTCTCATGCTTTCCCATTTCTGCTTGTGCTGGTTTTACACAGATGGTCACTCACATCTCTCTTCTCTAAATCCTCGTATTTTTTGTTACACTG
>JANPWX010000011.1:8210597-8266597 GCA_024734555.1 Trochalopteron elliotii
GCCTCCCCACGGCCCGCAGCGGCCGCCCCGCTTCAGCAGCCACGGGCGCGGGGTCGTGCTGCGGGCAGCACCAGCGCTCGGTGCCCCCTCAGAGGCGCCTCACGGACGGCAGCGCTGCTGCTCCCGGAGCGCAGCCCTGCTACCATCCCCGGCAGGACAGCTGAAGTTAGAGGGGCACGAGGGGAAGTGAAGGCAAAGCACTGGCTGGGGTACCTGAAGGGGAAGGAAGCAGAATTAAGTAGAAAAGGAGCGATAATCAAAAATCAACGACGCTGTTTTTAGTATGCAGCTGACTAAAGTAATGTTTCTGTAACAGATTTGTGTCACATAGTTGGATACTTGTAAACAATGTGCTGGCGTCATGTCTTAACGTTGCAGTTGTTTTCGGTATACTGTGGAAAAACAAAAAAAACCAACAGGGACTGAGATTTACTTTTTAAAAAGAAGTTTTCTCCGTAAATGTATCTCAAAGCTATACATAACTCAAAAAATACTAGGCAAGCTGAAAAGACTGACAGATTTGTGTTCATCTTAAAGCTCTCAGCCCTGGGAGTCCAAGGTGTCCTGTATGCCTCAGGTAGGGAGTAAAGTTGGAAGAAGATTCTGTGGAGCAGAGCATTCACTGTTCGTGACCTTATTGAGACAGGGAAAAATACCTGTTTGTGAAGAAATTCAGAAAATGGCTTGCATATGAATTGCTTCTGAATCACTTAGTGTGACTTTGAGCAACAGGGTTTAGCCTGTAGCTTAATGGGAAATGTTGTGTTTCATCATCTGTTATAACATGCCATTTTAGTGATATTCATTTGAAAACTATGATTTAGGACATTGTAAGTTAGAGAATACTTAAAAAATAGTATTGAATAATATCAGTATTTAAATTAGTTTGTCAGCTTTCTTGGAAGTGATTCCCTTCTGACAAAAATTATTGAGTATAAACTAATAGTGCCTATAACTACCTTGTAACATCTAGAATGATGGGAAAGGGCAGGTGTTAAGGACACCTCGAATAATAGAGAACTGGTCTGATAAGTACTTGCTGGACTACTGCACAGTTCCACAATAGTTGTGTGTCTGCTTGCCTTTCTGCAGATTTCAGAGAAGGCCATTATTTCATATATTAATTAATTCTGTCAGTTTCTGTGGTGGTGCAGCTTGTTTAATGAATCTTTGCTTATCTGTAAGTTTTATGTGAGTGTACTTCAGTAGCTTTAAAGCAGCCTGTTTGAATCTGTGTTATTGAAGTAACTCCAGCTCAGCAATGGATGTAGTAAAATTAGGTTTGCTGTACTTCTGGAAGTCAGAAAGCAGAGTCTGGGAAGCTGACCTGCAAACCACCTAGTCCAGCTCAGGTCTATTGAGATTCAGGACTATGTGATCCAGAAACATGGTCTGGGTTTACAGAACTGAGCATGGTATGGAAGCAAGAGTCATGTAACTCTGGACTTGCACTACTGAGACTGCATTCACACATGGCGTGATTAAATTCTACCTTTAATGAGCAGTTTACTTAGAATTTATGGTAACAGGTGTATTTTTTTCTTCTTTTTATACAAAATGCATAGGAAGACAGACAGACTTGCCCCCCCCCCCCCCCCCCCAGCTTTTCACATGTGAAGTCTCTGTTCAGGTTTGATGACTTTAATTGCAATGAGTTTTTTTCCTTGATGAAATAATGTTTTTCTGCAATGCACAATTTCTCAGCTGATTTACCTCTGTAGCCTCTTATCATCCCTAGTGAAGCTGAAATGGTTGCAGTTGCACCAAAAACCTTGAGCCACTTTTGAGCACTGTTAATAAAATAGTTGATCATCTGCTGCGTGTAACTCCTCAACAGGAGCTCTGGAAGTGCTTGTGCAAAGCTTGTTATGAAGTCTCAGGTGGAGAAACTGAGTTACTGAAGAAGAAATGATTTGCATCAAGTCACTCAGTGTACAAATTGCAAAGTAAATTGCTGTCACCTGTGTGTAGCCTGATACTCCCTCCACTAATAAGGCAGTTTAGTAGCCATTGTTTTCTATGTATGTCAAAGCTGATTTTGATATTTATTTCTCTACTAACTCAAAAGTTGCCAAACCAGGAGAACCCTCTTTCGTTGAGGGATCACATCGTGGAGTGTTAATGCTAGATAAAAATAGTGCACTGTAGTGTGAAACTCATGTGTCTCATGCAAGGAGATAGAGTAATTTAAGACTGTTTCAAGTTGATTTCAAAATACATGCTGAAACATGCCAAGTATAAACACAGTAGCTATTGGTTTATACCTATATGTGTGTACACATTTGTGCATAATCCTTTTATATAACTTCATCCCTATGCTGCCTAAGAAAAAATGTTTTCATTATTAAAAGTCAGAATTTAAGTGACTTGAAAATACCAATGAACAACTGAGTGGTGAACCAGAGTTCTCCAAATGGGCAACTCTTTCCAGTTATTACAGTTGCCTAGCAGTAGTATTAGGAGCAAATATTAGACATGGGTTTTAAAATTTCTGTTTTCACATCAGTTTTGAGATGCTCTGTGTATACTCTCACTGCATTATTAATATGAATTATTTTTCTTTTTTGAGGTAAGGACAGTTAAAAGAAAATTGCAGTAATGGAAGTTTGGATTTTTTAATAACATCTTATGACTAAACTTATTTTAGTTATGCCATTTCCAATAATGGACGTATATATGCAGAGAAGCTATTTAATTCTTTTTTTTTAAGCCATTAGTGACCATATTGATTTCAGTGATGATCGCCTGTCCATTCAAATCCTGCAGTGCACCAAAATGCAAGTTTATTATGATAACTGTCCTTCTATATTTTTTCTGATACAGAACTATTGGATACATTTACTTCTTAAAGTTTCGCTTTAAACAGAGACTGTTAACTCTTCCTTGCAGACAGAGGGAAACAATCAAAATACCTTTTGCCAGCTTTGGAAGGAAAAGAGGTGAGATTTACTGTGAACTGTTTGTTTACTTTCCTGGCTTTATTTTATGTGTATATATAGTGTAAATATCTCTGTGTGTGGGTGCGAATATAGGGAAAAAATGAACAGAGAAGTTGCTAATCAACCCAGCTTTTGCACTACAGCAGAGGTAAGATTCTCAGCTGTAGGTTACCTTGTGCCTCCATGGGGAGCAGACCAAGCTCACAGAATTTGTTTCTTTCATATCTTTGTCATAAGTGGGGAAGAGGAATACAAGACCATGGGCTGGTCAGGTGGCTAAAGGTGAATAACTCAAGCCCAGTTGAAGAAGTGGCTGCAGTTCTGTTGTAGCCCTTGCTGTTGGCTCTTGTTGTCTCTCCTGGATCATTTCCTTCTGCAAAGCTGGCAGAAGGATAGTAACTTTCCATTCAACTTGTTAGTGATTTCCACTCCAGCCTGTCAGCACTGAGAAACTCTGACTTGTTCTTTCTCTTCCAACTTTCTGGTAAGGTGAACATATCTTCCTTTACTCTTGTATTACTTTGAGATCAGCTTCAAAAGGCTCTCTGTTAAATTGCCTCAGTTATGAAAAAAAAAAAACAAAAATCCTCCACCCAAACAAAAATCCAAAAGCACCCCCCAAAACCCACAGACATTCTTTGAGCAGCTTTATCTTAAAGAGTGATTTGACAGAAATGTCTTCTGGAGCCTGTATTAGTGTTACAAGCAATCAGCTTTTCCAAGACCTCTTTTTCTGTTATGCCAAGACAACTATTTCTGGGATGCAGCGTGAAGCCTCTCAGAGAAGTGAGCAGGGTTAAACCCAGCATTTTTGATAGCCTCTCAGTTTGCTGCAGGGCTGCACAAATGGGTGTCCTGGCAGTACTGAGAAAGCAGCATCAAGTTGGTGAGCAGCAGCAGCTTCCTCATTGCTCCTTATGTTAACACTGACATTGAAAAAATGTCTATCAAATCACGGCCACAGATCATTTCGCAGATCTGTTTTAAAACACTGCTCTACAAATGATTGAGTGGATGCAATTAATGGGCAGTGTTCTCAGGGAGGAGGATAACATGAATTTTAACTCTTAAATTGAATGCAGAGCAGCCTTTCTCTACCTGAATTCAGGCAAACCTCAAGATCTTTGTGACTTTTCTGGTCACACCAACTGCTATTGCAGAAATAAACAGGAAAACTTTCTGTGCCTGCAGACCGCTCTTACCCTTGGTGCTTAAAATGAATTATTAGAATATTTTTATATGTAATTTTGAGAAAATTGGAAGCTTCTTGCAGTATTATGGATACTTGAGCAAGACATGGCATGTACCACTTCAAGGACTTGTATGGTAAAAGGAAAAAAAAAAACCCAGTAAACATTCTTTGGGTTATTCTTCAATGGTGCCTTGTCCTTTGGCAGCTTATCAATGTAACATTTCTTTTTACATGTGCCATAGTTTCTAAATTTTACTGGGTTTCTGCCTTTCTCCTTTCTATTTCCTTCTACAGGAAAGAAACCCACTGGTGTCGTCTTTGCAGTCAAAAAGTGGGAGCTGCTGCTGAGTTTGTTCTCTGAGCACCAGGTTAGAAATGTAGAGTTGCATTATTTGTAAAGGCTAAAGTTAGTTTCATTAATGTCTAAAAATTTTGCTCAAGCTGTTTCAAGGTTTACAAAAGCATTTTTTGAGGAATGGAGTTTATGGCTGAAATAACATTTAGATGGATTAACAAAAATTAAAATCTGTTTTGGTGAACGTGGTTCACTAACCTAAATTTTTCAGATGTTTATACATCTCAATAAACAAATATGTTTAGGTCCATAAAACATACTCAGTTGTAAATAGGCAGGTAAAGCATTGGTTTCCAAAACTCTAACCAGAATCAAGTCATGGAGCTAGTGAAATGATTTGCAGTGCATCTGGAACTGAGTTTTGGAGATTTTATGTCTGTGCTACTGTCTTGAAAATCTGATTATCTCAGTTCAGTGACTAGTCTGTGGGAATGTTACATCCCTCCAGTTCTATAAGATAGTGAGATTTTGTTGTAATCAGTTTGTTTAACACATTAGTCTAATCCAGCTCTAATATGGCAAAATATATGGCTTTTATAAATGATGTACTATACTGTTGGGTTAGAAACTGGAAGAAACTGTGTAAATAAAAAATTAATGAGTACGAGCTATTGCTTTTCACTTGTGTTATAGGATTTGTTGTTTATTTATTGTTTCTTAAATGTACATACCTCAGTTTGTGAAAGTTGTACATAAACACCAGTTTGTGGAAGTTGCTGTAGTTGTCAGAACTACCAGTTCTAGGGTTACCAGTTGTAGAGACTAAAAGTTTCTTAAAATAAACGAACAGCCGTGATGGATTGAAATAATAGTTTTAGTAGTTTAAATATACGTCTCAGTTACTCTTCAGCCCTCTTCAGTGTCACGGCAGATGAATCATTGTGGGTTCAATGGAGGAGTATCTACCACAGAGGGGTAAAATGAACTGCAGTTGGCGTTAATTTGTGGTAACATTGTGACTGTTTTATTGAAGCCATTTAACATATGCTTACATAATATCTTTAAACAGCAACTTAACCTTTCTAAGGAAATCCTCCAACTTAATTTGGAATTTATTGTAGTTCAGGATGGAATAGCATATACATACACTGTGTGCAGCTTTTGCCTCTAAAAAAGCTTGGTTTAAATGACTTACTGAAAAAGTGAAGCATAACCACTGACCCGTTAATGAACTCCTTTTTAATTTATCTGATGCCAGTGGAGCTTTAAGAAAGTACTTACTGCTAGGTGAGGCTGCACTTGTTGGATTTGCAGGTTCTACAAAATCAAGAGAGTGAGTCATATTAAACTAATAGCCTGATAGTTCACTGATCTGGGAAAGTGAACTTAGCAAGTAGAGCAGGTATTTCTGATCAATGTATCTTGGATATTGTTATGGAAGTTATTAAAGTAGGAAGTAAAATGCTGCTTCTTTGTGTGTTAAACTATTTGTTTTAAACTTATACTAAAATAAAACTTGTTAGTGTTTAGCCAGTAAAAATTCTAGCAAATATCAGAAGAAATTATGAAAATGATGGTGACGTTCACCTTCATCATATACAAAGCAAATACAGTTTTCAAGTTTTTTTGCATAATTACTTTCAAAAGAAGGCTATTGAATAAGTATTGTTTATGTAATCTGAAATCATGTATATAATTCTCTTATGTGTAATGTAACATTAGCTTGGAGTATGAATGTATTTTGGAGATCATACTTCGTGTTCTCAATTACTTTCATATCACCTAAACAGGCTTTGTTGTGTTGTAATAAAGCTTGTCCAGTTAAGACCATAATTTTTGATACTGTACTTTGTATCTTCTATTTCACAAATAAGCCAGTAAATTTTTCTGATTTCTGCAAGCCTTGGAAATTGCTTGATTTGCTGAAAACAGCTGTTTAAAAATTAATATTCAATAGGATTTTTTTTTCATCTTATCCATAAGTTTTGTTGTATAGAGCTAAGAAGTTGAAAAAGCTAAGTATGCATGGTAAAGTTCTGTTAAAGCTGGGGCAGAACCTGTACTTGGGTATCCACCATGAAATTGCAGATGCCTTTTCAACAACAGAAAGTGAAAAAACCGTAGAGAAAAACAGCAGTGTAATTTTTTTGGTTGGGTACCTTAACAGCCTTTATTCCTGGGGATCACCCCTTTGAAAGTTACAAGACACAAAAATTAATGGTGGGTTTTTTTTGGTTGTTTGTTTGTTTGTTTTTTAAAGTAAGATGTTTCATTGATTGGAGTAATCTTGCACTAAAGCAATGGCACATGCAACACTGGGAATGTAATAAATGACTGTACTGTCACTAGTCTTCTAACTATATACACATTAAATGTTTACTTTACAGTATTTCTTTTAGTATAATGAGTTCATTAAAAAAAAGCTTTTGATGCTAATTCAGAGATCCATAATCTGCTTGGTGTCTTTCACATGTAGTTTTGATGATAACTGACAAGCTGTAAGTTAATTAGCGTGGAACTTACTAATGAGGATGCTAAAATCCTTACTTTAAGATTTTTATTGATGATTTCTGAGCAAACTAAAGTAAATTTGATTGTATATCTAATAAGTTTTAGGAACTTTCTGGCTGTAGGTACTGATCATAAGCAACAAAAATCTCCCAATTAATTGAATGATGGGAAAGTTTTGAGAAGTTTGACAAGAGTGTTCGTCTTCAGAAATGGGGATAACCCAAAACCAAAGCAATAAAACAAAGTCTGTTAATTAGCATGGAAGACAGCTTCTTGAATTAATATGTGGTGTTAATTAACAGGAAGTCTGATGTTGTGTTGTAATTACCACCAATATTTTTGACATACTGAGTGACTGAAGGTGAATTATATAGATAACAATTTAGTAAACATTTCGAGCTTGGGAACATTTTTCCTTTGTTTCTGTTTTTCTAGAAATATGGATAGACTTCTGCGACTGGGAGGAGGCATGCCTGGGCTGGGACAGGTTAGTATATAGCTTGTCAATCTTTTCTTTAAAATTAATCAATTCTGGTACTCCTTCTATTATATTATTATATGTTAAAACAGCATCAAAAAACCAGTTCATAGTAATAATCTTTGACTCAAGAGATTTTATATGTGTATGCAAATCTTTGTTACAACCTGACTCTTTTTTTTTGTAAGCATGAAAACTGTATTGCCACTAAGTTTACAGAACGGTTATAAACCTTTCTTTTTGTGTCTGAGCATTTAAAAATTTGTATTGAAAAGCTTTGGAAGCACATAATACATTTTTTAAAAAAACAGTTTCCAATAATACATAATTTCAGAACATGAGGGGTGTTCTAAATGGCCAAGCACATCCACACCTCTTTCATAAATTATGTATTTCAGTTCTTGGGGCATTATAAAATACTGAGGTATCCATAAATTTCAAGAGGTAATTTGAATTGAATTTATCACTTATGGGTAGTTGTAGCTACCTGTGTGTGTGTTTTATTGTCTCTCTCTTGTTGATTGTCCTCACTTCTGTAACTGCTCACAGCAAAAAGGCCTCCCCAGCAGCTGTCCTGTTCCAGGGAGAGACCTATATCATTATATAGCTGGGACAGGGAATAATGATGTAATACTCCAAGTTTTCTTGGAAGGCATATAACAACGTTTATTAGAAAGCAAACCTTTTTTATACACTGTTGTGATACAACTGGATGTGGTTGATCATTCAAACCAACACCTCTTGGTAAACATCTTTGCAAGTAAACAAGTTGGCAAAGCAGCAGGTGCAGAGATGAGAAGTGGTTTGGAATGTCTTCTCCCAGCTCCTCCAGAGCAATGCCTGGGAAACTCTGACTTGTTTTCCCACAGGCTCTGCTGCTGCCTGATGCCTAAAAATTTCTCTTTGACCAGGCTATTGGCATCCACAGACCTATTCACATTGTATGGCTTCTCCTACCTCTACAGCAAGTCCTAGGGCTTTTTTCCTTCATCAACTGGCATGGCCAGCAGTCTTCAAAAATAAAATCAATCTGATCTTGTTACATTGGGCTGATTACTGTGGGTACAGGGAAAAAAATAATTAAGAACTTCTTTGTTTGGAGTCTGTAGGAGGAATTGTTTCCTTAAGGAATGGGCTCCAGTGTCATTTCCTTTGTACTCCTTTCCTTTGGTTGGCTGCAGTAGCTGGCCTTTCTCTGTTTCCTCATCTGCCTCCTGGTCTCTTTCTAAATCGAGAATCCAGACTCTTGTTCTTCTGGAGGAATCAGTTCTGTATGTCTTGGGCTTCAGGATTTGTGTGCAGGCTTTCTTTTGGGATGGTTGAAATTGCTAAACCCAAAGCTTCTTTTGGTTGTGTATAGTGTGTTTGTGTCCAGTATAACTACAGGAGCAGTTTAATACTGAAGCAGTTGGTGAAATATTCCAGGCTGATCTACAGACTCTAGATATTTTGCCAAATAAGCTGTAACTTTTGGTGCATAATTTTTTTTTCCCCTTTTTATAGCTAAAATTCTATTCACGTTCTCTTAGTGAATCTTCAAGCCGCCCTCAGTTATTTTTAGTTTCACTTTCTTAAACAGTTATTTCTCTTGTTCCTCTGAGCTGCCAGCCTGCTTCATGACTCTTCATTTTTTAACATCTGTGCAGTCTAATCTCTCAAGCTTTCACTTCTTAGTCCTCTCTGAACTTGACGCATATCAAAGCTGTTTTTCAAATTTATGGTTAACTCTCTGCTGTTTCCTGAATTTTTCATCTTTAACTTAAAGCTTGCTATAAAAATTGTGGCAGACAATAGAACATAACATTCAGAGGAAGCTTGCTGAACTCCTCTGGTAGCTTTGGCCTGCAGAGCTGCTCTGTGTTTGTTTAAATATGGAATTGTCTCTTAAATGAGTTGATGAGTATGTGTTGGATTAAAAAAAGATTAAAACTGAATTGCTCTTTACTCAAGTTGCTGCTTGCACTGGATGTCTTGACTACATTTGTAGTCTTTTGGCTTATTGAATCAGCAGAAAGGTTTTTCAAATATAATATTTTTATGTCCTTAAAATACTGTGTTTCAAAGGATCTTGAAAGGTCACTTATATTCTGAGTTCAATTGATGATAATTGAGATTGAGAGATAATCCAGAGAGTGAATCAGATGTCTTTGAGGTAGAAGAGGGGAGGAAGGTATTTCTTGGATATATTTTGTAATGCTAGAAAGCAAAATTGTTACTGTTTGTTTGCACTGGAGTGTTTTAAACAACGGTATAAAGGTTTTGTTCTTATTGCTGTGTCACAGTTGTTCTAAGGGTTGAACACAGTAAAAACATCTGACTGAGTCATTCTTGCCAGCATAAGAATCATCTGTGTGTATAGTCTGGTAGGAAAAGAGGCATTTTCAAAGTAATTTTATTACATAGTTTGGAGATTTCTTTTACTTGTGGCTTGGAGTCTGCTTAGCAAGAGGACTGTATCACATAAAGTCTGCTAAGAGTCTGTTTGATTTGCTTTGTGACTGATGTTAAAGTACTGGCAGATGCTTGGTCAGCACAGTTCCTGTTTGATTTCTGCCAAGGCATTCTTTCTCAGTGCCTTGCTTTAGCTTCTTCAGCAGCAGTTATTTGGCTCTTTCCCCTTGGCAAAATTACCCCTTCTGATTATTTTCTCATTTAAGTTTTCTTGGTCTTCTTAATATCCAAACTCAGATATGTTGTCCCAAATTTATGTGTTTGCAATATGCTTTTCAAGTCCTTTGGTGTAGTGTGTTACACTTGAGAGCTGCTGTCACTGAATTTGTGGTTCTCTTTCCTTATTTCTTGCTCCTTTAGGATGCTACTGAATGGCTGATTGGCCTTCAGGTGTCCAGAGATGGTCAGTGCTAAATCCCATCTACCCTAAGCCTGTCTTCAAATGGCTGATAAACAAATCTTTAAGGAAGTGATCTTAAACTGATACTTCAACAATAAGCTTTCCTTCCAGTGAAATGTGGCTTAGAAATCTTGAGGCATTTCTTCTCTTTTAATCACAGGTGGACAAAGCGCTGTTTTAGTAGGGCAGGAGGTGGACAAGAGAGGAGAAGGGAAGAGAATCTTACAACTTTTTGGCATCACATAAGTCATTCACAGTATTTTCTGACCCTGGTCATTAACTGTGTGTTCTTTTTATGGCAAGGTCCCTGTGTTTAGTTTTGAACTTGATGCCAGAAGTGTGACCTCCTTTGGAACACTGCTTCATGCAGAAATTGTTTGTGTCTTACATGACTGGTGCTGTAGACCTGGTCCATAAGTTTGTTTTGTCTTGAATTTATGTTCTCATGATAAATGCATAAGATGAATGAATGAATGATTGAAGCCTTTTAGAAA
Source organism: Trochalopteron elliotii (assembly GCA_024734555.1). Taxonomy (NCBI): domain Eukaryota; kingdom Metazoa; phylum Chordata; class Aves; order Passeriformes; family Leiothrichidae; genus Trochalopteron; species Trochalopteron elliotii. The sequence goes on from JANPWX010000011.1 coordinate 8,221,358, forward strand.
AGATGTAAAAGATTGACAGTGTTGTGATGTCTCAAAGAAAATCTTATTACTTCAATTTCCCTCTTGTAGTTAATGGTAAATTAAGATGTGGGAAATTAAGATTTTTGGCAATGCCCTTGTTCTTCTTAACTTACATGGTCTCCTTTCTCTCTCCCTCTGCCCCTTGTCATGCTGGGATTTTCTAATCTTCTCTTGCCTGATTCATTCTTTTCTGTCTGTCCCTGTTTGTCCCTCTGGAATGCTGCCTACCACAGAATTTCACTAGTGGTTTAGTACTTCGATTTGCATTGTACATTTGCTGGAGACAAATGAACAGGTTTGTGGGGTACATAAAAGCATTCTGCTTATGTAGCAGGCGGGGATTTGGAGCAACACTCTTCTTCATTTTGTGTGCTGAACTATTGTTTGCTGGTGAAATCAGTTCCACATATGCCTCTATTAGGCAATCCCACTGCAAAGGGTGTGAGCAAATTAAGTACATTGGTAGCCAGGCTTTCTCTCCCCATCACTTACAGAACAGTAATTCAAATTAAGCAAGTTCTTGTCCATACTAGCACATGCTGTCTGTTTTTCTGAATCCAGATGTGATAGGAAGCAGTGAAAAAATGACACTTTAAAAGAGGCTTTAAAAGTAATTTTTCATTGCTTGGTAGATTTTTGAAAATATTCATTTACACTGCTCTGTTAGTGCAGACAACTGTTCTAGTACAATAAATGAAAAATAAAACCGGTTCTGTATTTTTGAATTAACGTATTTGATGACAGAGGGGAAGGGGAAAAATTCCAATGGGAAGGGAGGGGGAGACAAAGAACTGACCTGTGTCTTATAAGGAGTGTTTACACCTTGACTTGGAATATAGAAAAAGAAGTGCAGATAGCTATTTTATTTGAATCATGGACTTGCCAATTAGCCATCAAGTGCTTCCATCTGTGAAATAGTTGATCAGATGGGTTAGCTGGGATGTTTCCAGATTAGGGCATTGTAAATGGCACTTGAAAACTGTCACTTTGATTAGGAGGTTTCAAATATTGCACTGCTTGGTGCTGTGGAACCTTTTTCCCCTCATAGGATCTTGGGTTTTTTAGATTTAGAAATCTGTGGCACCATGGGAACTTGGGAGACCTGCTGCTGCTCTAAAGTTCTGCTTCATGTGCTAATCCTGTCAGGGTGCTTGTTGGAGGACAGCACAGTGAGCTCTTTTGTGAGGCTTCCAAAGAGGAGTGCATGGCAGACAGAGGAGGGTCAGGCTCAGTGTAGATCATTCCCAATTAACAATTAGATGCAAATTTCCTTGAGTTACTTCATTAAGCTGATGTGTCATTTGAAGTATATGACTTTTTCTTGCATCTTACATCTTCCATATGTAAACGAAAACATCCACCAACAATAAAAAAGCCTCGAACCCAAAACAAACCCAGACACCCCCATCCCTCCTCGCCAAAAAAAACCAAAAAACAAAACAACCCCAAAACACACCAACAACTCAAACAGGAAAAAACTGCAACACTTTAACATCTTACTGAAAATTATTTTGATTCATTGATTTTTGAAACAGTTTGTATTTTAATTTGAAGGGTGCAGATCCATTGTCTTTAATTAAGTACCTTCTTCATTGTAAAGCTGTGGAGTGTTCTGGTATCTCAGTATCTGTTTAGCTCTGTGACTTTCTCCTTTCTGTGTCTCCTGGGTATGTGTGCTTTATATGGTTGGAGTTGTGTGATGCGCTGTTGCCTGCTTCTCATATGCATTTGAAGCTTTAAATGCACCTTATGAGAATATTTTGCCAGGGGAATAAATCTGAATTATAGCTCTTAAAATTGTGCATCATTTCTGTGCCATTGCTTCTGAGACATTTTCCAGCAAAGTTCTCAAGTACAAAGAATGTTACTACTTCTAGAACTCAAATGTAATTCCCAGTAGATGAGATGGTGTGCAATTTGGGTGGGTTATTGCCATTCTACTTTTTTTCTCTGGAAGCTGTCAACCCATTTAAGGAATAAAAAAATGTTCTCAGTGACAAACATTTTTCATCCATTAAAAATTTCCAACATGAAATCCCATAGAAAGTTCAGAAGACTTAATTGCCTGCATTATCTTCTGTAGAAAGTCTCAGAATCAGTTTTTAAATACAAAATATATGATTTTGTTTTGAGGAGAAGAAAACACCTTAGAGATAGTAAACTGCTGTTTTACTTTCACTGTCTGGGATGAATGTTTTACTGCATTGATTAGTGTTTTAGTACAGGATTGTTCAACAAAAGCTTCATATCAAATTTAGGGTCAGGTGTGGCCTGGGTCTGGTTTTTCTGGACACAGTAACTCCACGGGTCACGTTAGGCTTGTTTGAAAGTTGCTGGAGGTGGCAAAGCAAAGAGTATAGTTCTCATATGTTTGAAGTACAGTTGAGTCATTGTAATGTGATTTGGCTCCTAAGGAGCTGATTTGGAAAGGGAAAGAAACCTGCTAGAATTGGTTTAGGAGCAGTCATTATTTTACTTAAACCCTGTGTGTAATTTGTGTTATAAAGGCTGTCTTTAGGTGGGATGGCTGCACTGCAGATATGTCTTAGATATCTTAATCACAAACAAACATAAAACTACAAAAGCTATTGGATTGTGTCCGAGCATTACAGTTTCCTCTGATCTGTTTTACTTTGGAGAACATTTTTAGCTGCCTCTTCTTGGCCTCAGATCTTAAACTTCCATATTTCTAATAATTAGGCAATTAGATTCTCACTCCTCAATTTAATTGCTAGTGTAGTCCAGCTGACTTTTGACTTTCCCAGAAGAGACAAAGGAACTTGGACAAGGAAATGAGCGTAGCCATAATGAGAGAGAACAGGGGGAAGAAAGAGTAAAGAAAAAGAGATATCTGTGCATTTTGCATTACACCTATTCACTTGTAATGTTCCTTCCTGCAAGCAGGAAACAGCTGCCTTATAGTGATTGATTTAATTTATTTCTCTTGGAAATAGTATCTATCTGAAATCCCATGCAATTGAATATTAAGTTGCAATGCTACTATACAGCACCTTTGAACAAGGGTTTATCTTTTCTTTCTGCTGTGTAGAAGAGTCCTCTGCAAGTTTTTCTGTGGAGTTTGAAGTGGTTTTGTGTTATAGCATTGTGGTCTGGTGGGGTGGTGGGTCTTGGCTGATTGGTTTGTTTTTTGAAGTGTTGCAAACAACTGACCTTGCTGCATATTGTCACTGCGTCTCCCAGTTCACCTGCTTGTGTCCAGAGCGCCAGCTCTTCACAACAGTGAACCTACAGGCATGTAGAACCCAGTGCATTCTTCTTTATATTGAGGAGATATCTTTAACTGCTTTGCCTCACAAGGTGTACTTTAGGGTGAGCTTAGCAGAACCTGCTGAGGGCTACCCTGGCTTCTTGGCAGAACTGTGTCTAGAATAAGGTAATTGAAGATCTGCATTGGGGCAAGACTACTGAAGGCAGATGAAATTACAGGTCCTGACTCGTCATCTGCTTTGAGGCTCAGTTCTAAATCCCAATATCTTCTGTAATGCTGATGGGAGTAGATAACAGGTTAGTCCTGGCTTTATTCTGGAATGAAACCGGCCTCTGTATTTTCTTTCTATTTCCAGTAGATTGAGGCTGTAAAAAACAATAGCTCTTTCTGAAAAGATGTACAGTGTTCCTGAGAATTTGTTTTATGTCCCTAATCTTATGGCTTTTTGCTACCCGTAATGTTGTCATATAATCATAGAATGGTTTGTGTTGGAAGGGACATTTAAAGCTCATTTAGTCCAAATTGTCCTTATGCTTGATAAGGAATAGTACCTGCAGTACTACAGAACAGCTACCCCTTTGGGTTATGTGTCTCAATGAATGTGTAAATGTAATGGGGTAAAGACAGAGGAAACACTGACCCAGGGAAGATGGAACTTAAGCAGCCATTTCATGCAATGGTTGTGTTGGGAACATTGCAGGAAGTCTGACTATTGCAAATTGCATCAAGGTGATATATGTAAGTAATTTTATATCATGAATACTTGTTAATATTGAGTAGTTAAAGTTTAATAATAATGTTGTCTGAGTGTCCCTTTAAACTAGGAACTATTATTGTTTGAAGTTCTGCTTAGTTAAAAACAGTTAAATAACAAAACAAACCAACCAACCAAAAAAAAAAAACAACAAACCAAACCCCCCCCAAAAAAAACCCACAAAATAACCAACCAACCAACAAAGCAGAAATAACCCCCTGCCCCCCACCAAAACGCCAGCAAAAAAACAAACCAAAACCCACCCCACACACACACTAAAAATGAAAACCACAGAACCACCCCACAGAAACTAAAATCCTAAATAAGCAGAAAAGCTAAGCAGTAAAATTCTGGCTCTGCACCAAAGAGGTGTTGGCAAATTTATGATCCCAACCCGTTTAACCAACTGCTCAAAGCTATACAAAGTTCTGTGTTTTGTAATTTTGGTTTTGAAGAGGAAGGGAGATGGGAAATGTTATATATTTCAAGTCCATCTATATTGCTGTTCGTGTTGTTGTAAATGTGAACCTAGGTAAACTTTTTATAGGAGACAGAATTTTGTAAAACATACTGAGACAGTTTTTATCTAGCCTGTTAAGGTGGGGTTTTTTCCGAGTTTTTTCAATTTAAGGTAGCAGTTGATGCCACAATACACAATACTGAAGTATTCCTAGTCCATTTTGGAGTCTCTGAGACTAAACATATTACCACGATTTTTATTTCATCTGACATATGGTGTAACAAGACAATGTGATCCTTTGAGAAATCTAGGCTGTTTGCTGAGACTTATGGTATTTTGTGGTCTGTTATGCATGCTTGATTATAATTGGTATAAAAATGGACCTAAACATACAAACTGTTTAGACATAATGGTAGCTTCAAAATCTAATCCTGTTGATGTGGAACTAACTACAAAAGTGTGTGTGTAATAGCTTGAAAATAGCAATAAAATTTCAAATTGCTCCTAATTTTAGTGTGTGATTCACCGTGCAAAGTAATATTTTTTTCCCTTTTTTATTGAGTTCACTGATTTTTAAACATTTTTGTATAACCTCCATAATTTTCTCTGTCATGACTGATCATGTTAACTTCCTGTACTGCAGAAAATGCAATACATGGCTTCTGGTGCTTGTCATGACAAAGTTGTTAGAGTCATTGAAATCCCAGAATATGCCTCGCTCCCTTTGCCACTTCCACTGATGGAACATGAGTTGGTGATTTCTGTAAGTGTATTGTCTCAATACAGGAAAAAAAATGGTTCCACAATCCCAGCTCTGCTTAGATTTTTAGGCTTAGCACGGTGTAAAAAAAACACTGTGTTGATCTAAGAAATTTCTTATTCTTTATATCAATGTATCAGCAGGTTGTACCACTTACAGGCAAAAAGTAGAGAAGAGCAGTGGTACTCTGGTGCACTTTTAAGGCCTTGCTATCATTAATACATCTGCCTCCTCTGCATGCTTGCTCCTGTTTGTCCTCTCTGCACCAAGTATTTTGCAATGGGTTTTTTTTCCCTTGTACAAAGCTATACAGAGAAGTTGAATTTACTCCACAAAGTAGTAGCTTTAAGCTCACTTTAAGCGAACTTAAACTTCACATCCCTCCATTCATCTTTTAATATGATAAATTATTATTCTATAATGATTGTCATTGCATTTATACCTCAGTTGCCTTTCTCCCCCTTACCTACATAATATAATGTAGGTAATATAATAATATAATGTCATCTTTACCTGTAACACTTGTTCTGGAGGAGGTAGAGAAGGGTAGTGAAGAAAAAATGTGGGGTGAATAAATTCAAAAGTAATCCAAGTGGGGGTTTTGTCTCCTTTTTTTTTTTTTTTTTTTTTTTTTTTGCTAATCTTTCTCAATTGTCTTTGGATATAACAGCTGAAAATATGTAGTGAAAGGGTTAAGTCGGCATGAAAGAATTCATTTCCACTTTAATGACCTAGCCTTGCTGGGTTAGGACGATGGGGAACATGCTTCTGACTTGTACTCCTATTGCCAATTAACACCTCCTATAACAGGTTGCCTCAGCTAGTCATTGAAGCAGAGGCAGTAGAAATAGTTTACATGCAGCTTGTTTTTCACACTAGTTGTTTAATACTCACAAAATTAAACTATTAAAAGGTTCTTTCTTAGTTTACTGGGAAAGAAATAAAACATGATAGCAGTCATTGTTTGCTTGTGTGTCCTGTGTTTGTGCTTAAATTGTTCCAGTTACAAAAATAAATAAGAGTAGTAATGATTCTTTTATTTTACACAGTAATATGTTGTTTGGTGCATTAAAGCTGAGATGTGCTTTACAGCACTTAAGTTCACTGCCTTTGGATTTTTATTACAGATGCCCCTGCAAAACTGAGTTTCTTTGAAACAGCTATGATGTATTTCAGAATCATCTTTTGTGCTATTAGCATGAAACCAGAGCGGTGTTTAAAATCCATTTAAACAATGGAAAGTATATCCATTTGTGGAATATTTCTCAGTTCCTTGTGTAATTAATCAAGTCCATTTTCTATACCTATTTGAATAAATATAAAATGGTACAAATAAAGAGCAGTGCTCTAAAATGACACTTTAGTTCACATTTAATAATAAAATTGGCTAAATAATTTATATTGGTTCACACTAAGAGAAAGGTGAAGTAATATTCCTAAAAGTGTTAACAAATTTGCTAAAAGGCCCGAGTAGGCAACACTTCAAGGCATTAGTTTTTATCCTGTAAGAATGGCAAATGCCTTTAGCACTTCGTCAACGAGGGCTACCCAAGTAAAGGACTGCTTCTTATATTGGATCATCTCTTTAAGTATTTGAAACAAAAATAGTAACATGCATAATTTAATATTACAGTGTAATCTTTCCATAACTTGCATGTGATTCTTTTTCCCTTACAAGTCTTACTAAAAAGAAAAACAATATTTGAATAATGGTAACTTAATTTTTTCAGTTATTATTGAACTTGGAATTCCAGCATTCTAAACAAAAACAATCCTAAAGCTTGGTTGGGTTTTATGAGGTGGCCATCAGGCAGCTCATTTCAGTGACTGGAAGCATAGAGTTGTTTCAGAAGAAGCATCAATTTTTCAGGAACACATAACAGTATTTTTTACAGCAGTTCTTTAATTTTAATAATTACTATATCCAGCTTATACATGCATAGTTGGGGGAAAGAATGTTCAGTATTCCTTGCAGTTTCCAAATGGAATTTTTCTCCAGTTCTCCAAGAAATAATCCAATAAAGCTGTAGGTGTGCAATATTCTCTGTTTTGCAGTGAGATGGACAGTCTTCCAAAACTATGCAATGAGATAGCTGCCTTTTGAATATGATAATGTAACCAAAAATACCAGCAGTTCTTTTGCATTGCAGACACAAACGCTTTCTTGTCTGGGTTCCTGATACCAGTTAATTTAATTTGGTGCTTTGCTTCGTGAGGATGATGCTGCTTTGTTAAAGTTGGCAGGCAGTGAAGTTTATGAACAGTGGTAATAGCACATGCTGTGGAGGGTCAGTGTAAAATATTTGCCTCCATGTAGAGATCAGCTAATAAAATCTTTCTTCTTCTTTGCTTGATGAAAGAAATGCATAAACTTTTGTGAAAGACTACCAGAAACAGGCCAAAGAGATCTCAAAAACATGTAACTCATAGCTGGCTCCCACATACTGTGTATCTAACATGCAGAAGCTGGGACTGTCACTCCAGGGCCGTGTTAGATTATCAGCCATTTGTGGAAAAGGAGGTGATCAGAGATGGAAGAAATTGGTTCCAGTTTCCAAATGTCTCTGTTTTCAAATCATTTAAAGTCAAGTAAACTACTTGAAAGACCCACGTTCCATTTGGATTTATCTGTTAAGTCTTTGAAGATTTTATGTTAAGAATTTAATGAACTTTGGTTTAGGATTTTCTGGAGAAAAATGAATGTGTGCTTATAGTATTTTATGTGGCAGTTTGTCTTTGGTAGAAAAATAATGTGAAACTTGACCTATGGATCATTTCCTCCTCAAAGTTCCTGAATTTCTGTACTCTTTTGAGCAGTTCATTGTAACTGATATTCAAAATGAAGGAATATTAACATGAAAATTAATACACATAATTGGTACAGTGCAATGAGGACTTCAATTTTCCCATACTCTAGCTAGTAATTAAAATCTATAAGAAGAACAGAGCAGACAGGAAGGAGGTAGTGAGGTCACACAAAGAAGCATCAATGACCAAGGAAATACTTGGTATGTGCTGTGTGTTTATAAGATGACTGAGCATTAACAAACCTGCCTTGTGTACTACCATTAGCTAATTTTTACAGGTTAGGTAAATTGGTTGAACTGCATGGTAAGAGTAGAAACTCACGTTTGATGTTTTTACTATGTCGTGCATGTGCTTAAAATGAAGCAGTGAAGTATGCAGTTGATACCTCCTAATCTTTAATGCAGTCATTTTTATATATATTTAAACACATTTAGTATGTAAAATCCTTCACAGTGAATACTATGGCTTTAAAAGTAGTGTAAGTTAAGCAAGTTGGTTTATACCAATGAAGAATTCTCTTTTGGATTAGCAGGGTTTCCTGTGCTGAAAATAAATTGTTGACCTATGGGTGCTTGCAACAGGAATTCAGTCTAAGTTTTGGAAAAAAATTATTTTAGCTCATAGAATGCCTAAAGATTTAATGCAGTGTCATATTAAGTATCCCTTCTTCTGCACCATCATCAAGATGAATGAGCATTTCAATGTTCCAAGGAAAATAGAAATCATAAAGGAATATTAGGAGCACCTGCTTTAGTTCCTACCTGCACTTAAACTAAAGGTAATTCATTTGCCTTCTTATGGAAACAAAACATATTAATGTTTGTCTTTGTTTCCTCCCTGTAAGTGGTGAATCTACTGACTGATCTTAAAATGAGAGAAGTTTTGAGGAGTAAGCTTTTTTAAGTTGAGGCACAGGCATCTATATGGAGGAAAGAGCTGTGATTAATGCCTCAGCTACAGGACAGGTGTCAGTGTGATTTTAACAGACACTGGAAATTCCGTAGAGGAGAGCTCATCCAAGAGCCATATTCTGTGGAATAAGTTTCAGTTCAAGCTCCTGATTTTTGAGGAACTTGTCTCAGTCAAACAGCAAGATTAGCCTTCCAGAAATCATGGACCTATTTGTGCTAATCTCGGGGAGGTTATTATTACACTGTTCTTTATTTTTAAAATTACTGACTGATGTAATGGGATGGTTGCTTACAGTGAATCTGGAACAAATGTGGAATGCATTTGGTGATCACAGCATGGGTATAATGGTTCTTCCTAAACCACAAGGTTAGTAGCTTTTTTTATCTTCCATTCAGACCATCTCTGGTCTAGAATTGGAGGAAAATTGGGAGAGCATTACTTATGAAAAAAGGAGTTTGTTAACAAAGTAGTAAATTACTTTTAAAATTAAAACTCAACTTACCTGGGCTTTTTTTCTTTGCATTGATTAAGTGGAAACATGAGTATTTGTGCTTTGAAAATTCTAAGTGAACACTTCTAAATGAATAGACTTTAAGCAGGAGAGATACAGTTTAAGAAGTAAACTGACATGTTTATGGAGAAAAAACCATGGGAACAACATTACAAAATGATTGGGCGTTTGCAGTTTTGCCAGTCAAACGATTTAATTGCAGAAAATTCAGGAGAAGTAATGCAGGTGCTCTGCCCATGTGGTTCTGGGAAGTGCTCTGAAGAACTGCTTATAGAGTTTTTCAGTGTCATTGCTAGAGGAACACTTCTCCACTGGAGCGTTTCACTGTTGGGCTCGGGCTGGGCCAGGGAAATACTGGATGGAGGGGTGAAGTTGATGAAAAATGGACCTTTGGTGAGAATACTGTGGAAGGTGAAAAGCAGAGAAACCTGCAGGAAGATTGTTGATGAAAAGGCCAAAGTGATGGAAGAACTAGGAGTGAGTTCTGAGAAGTGAGGAAGGGCAGATATTGAGAGATGATGATCAGCAGTATCAAAGTTGGAAATAGAGGTTTGAAGCTGTTAGGAAGTGGGTATGGTTGACATATCCATGCATATATGTGAGTTTCAAAATACAAAGATTGGATTCATAATATAAAGATTGGATATAGAACTCATAGATTCATTGACTTTAGGGGGGAAAACCCCACAACTGCATTTTCTTACTGGCTTTCAGGCTTTATTCTGAAGACTGATACTTTTCTGTGTGTGCAAAAATCAAAGTATGCAGAAAGCATAATTCCTGTACAAATGTAATGTGTTGATTACTTAAGTATTTGGTTTTATCTTTAGGAGGTAATGGCTTGTGTAATGGTAATGGTTGATTGCTGTGTGTCTTGTTTGATGTTACGTGGATGCATGTTGTGTTGAATTTTTTCACTTAAAGTGAAAAATCAAGAATTTATTCAAAACTTTTCCCAATTTTGCTTATCACTATGAAATCGAAGTTCTAAATCTATAAAGTGTGTAAAGACACCATATTTCCTCTTTTAACTTGGTGTGGAGTATCTTTTTTTTCTATTGTTGCTTTGTTGCCCTTCTAAGTTTACATCACCTCATGCAGAAGTTAGCTGTGTCTTTTCAGTGGAAATTTGGTAATAAAGTAATGAATGTGCTGTTAATTGGCTGTAATGAGGTACACCGGTCTGGAATTCTGTATGTAACAGCAATATTCTCTTGGTTCTCAAGAAAGGGACATTTAAACTGCTGCCTCCTGTGTTTTTCAATTTCAACAGTACACAGAACCTGTTTCAACCAATCATTCACACCTGGGACAGTTGTGCTAATTTTTGAATAACTACTCATAAGGCAAAGAGCAAAGTATTTTGTTCACAGCTTTTCCACCTAGGGATCAGAGGTCCGTTTTTTCTCTCACTGTACCAGTGTATCTGCAAAGTACTCCCATAGCCTTTATCTGCAAGTCCTCTTTAGCTGAAAGCTGATGAAGCAAAGGGAAATTGCTGTTTGTGTTGGTGCCAGTTAATCATGCTAGCCCAGCAGCATTTACATTCACACCACTGTAAGAAACACATAGTTAATTGGAGAACTGGCCATATTTTACAGCTGACGAAGGTTAGCATTGCAGCAAGGCTGACTAATGGAAACTTATCTGACTCTTAGCCTGAATGCCTTGTAACAGGTTTGTATCCAGTGTAACACTTGCCTGCTTTCTCTTTGACTGCCTCTGATAAGGTTGCTCTTTAGACTGTGTTGTTTGGGCTGGGGGGTGACAGGAGGATGGCTGGGTGACCTATTACAAAATAGTTTTGGTGACAGAAGGTGCTGTAAAGAAGGGTTTGGGGATTGGGTGTGCATTTTTTTGTCTTGTTTGTGCCAACTACATCTGACCCGTGAAGTTACATATTCATTTTTCTGTAAGTTTTGTAATATGCAAAACAAAAGAAAATATTTAGAAACCTCAGAATAACAATGATGCTGAAAATAATTGTTAATTCTTTTTATAGGGGCCACCAACAGATGCTCCTGCAGTCGATACAGCGGAACAGGTTTATATCTCTTCCCTTGCACTGCTGAAAGTAAGTGTTCTGTGTACCTACTACGTTTGAATATAATGCTGGAGTTAGAGCACCTGGCAGCAGTCCAGAGTTAATGGACTTGTGTTGCTTAAGTGCTGGCCAGATGTATTTTAAAAATAAATTAATACTGATTGGAACCCTCAGAAACTTATTTTAATTAGCTCTCTTTTGGTGGCTTTGTTTTTACTGTTTTATAGTTTGTTACAGTTTCCAAAAGTGCTACAAGTTGCAAATCAGCTAAAGCTCAACAAAGGCTGAGAAAACTACCTCAATCAAACTTGAACCTTCTGTTAAACATGTGGTGTCCTTTGGTCTTAATTCCAGATGTTGAAGCATGGTCGTGCTGGTGTCCCTATGGAAGTTATGGGTCTGATGCTTGGGGAATTTGTTGATGATTATACTGTGAGAGTGATTGATGTTTTTGCAATGCCACAGTCTGGAACGGTGAGTTCTTTGCATCTAGACCTTGATAATTTTATTTGCTTGTTTTTTTCCGTGGGGTAAATTTATTTTTTAAAAGCTTTTTGTGCTTTACCTCGTTGAAGCAATCTGAAGGTATAAGCTGTGAGTTAATACAAACAAGTCTAATGGTTAAAGTGTTTCAGTAAAAAAAAATATAGTCAAAACTTATTTCTTAACAAAGGCTAGTACTTAAGAGTGTATATCAATATATGCAGATATTATGTCCTTATTTATGTATAAATAGAGTGGTATAACATGACTTATAGGACTTAGAAATTGATAATTTTCAGAACTCATATACTATGAGCCAGCAGAAAGATTCAAGATGTAAAAGGTTTGATTAGAAGTGTATCATGCCCTTAATTGTGATGGTGCTATATACTTCAAACTTGCTCTCTTTGACAAATCTTAGTTGCATGTCTCTTAAATGATACTTCTGTGATTTAAAAAAAATTGTATTTAAATTTTGAGTAAGAATATCCATTTTATGAACAGATGAAAGAGACTAAAGAGTCAAGGGGCATAATTGGAATTTATGATGCTTTATTTTGTGTAACTAGAATGAAATATTCTCAAAACAAGCATGGAATGATTCCTTTGTAACTCAGAGCTGCACTCCATGAAATTTTCAAATTCTTTTGTCCTGAGTTTATTCTATACACGTGCATAATACAAAAATCTGCAAAAAGCCAATATGTGATATTTATCTTGAATAAAATGTGTAGAGCTGAACTTGGAACAAACTACAGGCCACTGTTTGCAGACCAAACAGAGGAGAAAAAGGTGAATTTCTATGCCTATTTGATAAAGATTACTTAAATAGCAATTCAGAATGATCTTCTAGCATTTTAAAAATCACATTGGAATATATTTCTAAAAATTATATTTTACATTTAAGAGTGTTCTGTCATGTAGTACTAAGTATTCAGGTTGCCTTTTTAAACAGATGCTTATGAATATTTTGTTTGTGTGAAGTTACAAGTTAAAAGATAATATTGCTTCATGTACAACTACTATGATTTTTGTCTGTCTTTTAAATCAGGGTGTCAGTGTGGAGGCAGTTGATCCTGTATTTCAAGCAAAAATGTTGGATATGCTGAAACAGACGGGAAGGTAAGTCACTGTAGAGAGGGCTGACAGTAACAAGTACTCCCTCCACGGTTTTTAGAAGAAACGGCTGGATTTCTGCAAAACTAGTGATCTAAGGGCTATTAATCATGTTTAAAAATAAATAATTGCCCCAGAAATTAGGTGAGTAGCATAGCATGTAATTCAGTCCCCCTCATGCATTTCAATTGTCAGGAGATTGTCACTGTTAAAGCTACAGCTTTGATTATCACCCAGAAAGATTAGAATGCTGCTCAGTTTAGCATAGGTGATTACTACACAGCACCTGCTTAGAAGATTATTTTTCTTGTTTAACCCTTTAAATAAAATTCTTAAAATTTTTGAAGTCATAACTTATTCATGAGTAATTTTAATGAAAAGACGGGGAAAATAATTTTGCAAAAGATTTAAACAAATTTTTATTTCACTCCTACCTTCAACAGTTGTCGTCTGCTTGCTCAAATTCTTTTACTGTGGGAAAAACTTCAAAATTAATGTTAGCAAAAGGCTCAGCAGCTGAACAGAACAGTGCAAATTGCTTTTTGACTGAGTTCCTAGTTCTACTGCTGGTTTAATTGATATTTAATCCTTTCCCACCGTTGGTTCCCGTTGTCCGTGTCTGAAATGGACTTTCTGCCGTGAAAATTCAACCTTCGATGCCAAGGAGTTAAAGAGTAGATATTTACTCAAGTGCTGAAAGGGTAAAAACTGATTCAGGAAAGGTGTGGTAACAGGGTGAAAAACTGAAAGCATGATCTACCACTGCTAATGTGTATCCCTTAATGATAGCCCTCTTTTGTCGCCTTTATTCACGTCCATGTTTTCACCATACTATGCTGAGTAATTTAAATATTACTAATGGTGTTTTTTCACAGCTCATCCTAATTTATGTCCTGATATGTTCCTATTTCTTCTTGTGACAAGTGTTTGTATTTTTAAAAATCTCAATGTCCTCTTTGTTTCAGACCTGAGATGGTAGTTGGTTGGTATCACAGTCATCCTGGCTTTGGCTGTTGGTTGTCTGGTGTAGATATCAATACTCAGCAGAGCTTTGAAGCCTTATCAGAAAGAGCTGTTGCTGTGGTGGTGGATCCCATTCAGAGTGTAAAAGGAAAGGTATAGTAGCCTTGCTTTTTATTTTTAAGGTACATCAGTAAGATTTAATACAGAAGCACTGTAAATATGTGTAAGTACTTGATTTTTGGAGGCCCATACTGTATTAAAAAAAAATAAACCCAAAATCTCTTTGTAAATTAAAAGATTACTTCCAGTTTGTTTGCATTTACATAAGTAGTCCTTAAACACACTGGAAGTCTTTGACATTGTCAGTACACATAACCGATCATTATCCTCTCTTAATATTTTGCTATTCAGCTGTCACTCAACAGGTTTACAACTAATGATCCAAGTATACATTGTTTTATGCATTACATTTTAGCTACAAAATCTGAGCTCAATTACTAACAGATTGGAATAGGTTCAGCCCCTTAACATGGGTACTAAGAATGCATTGATTTGCAGGCGTTGCATATGATGATTTTTATTAAAATTCCTATTCCAAATGTTTTGGGCAATAAAACTTCACAGAGAAGTTGATATCAAGCATTTGAATTTTTGAGAAGTGTGCAGATAAATGATTAAGTACGTTAGGTTATTATGAAAAGAGATTAACTTGCAAAGCATATTGGGTTATAGTTGTCCTTTGTTGAAATCTCTTTTGTTCTTGTTTAGTTCTCTTTTTATTTCTTTCTAGCCCCATATGCCATTTTCCTATTTCCTGCCTCATGACAGCAGGGAGCAGCTCTATTATCACCTTCACAGAGCTGTCTGCAAATGTGAGAGGCAATTCGATTTTGCTCAACCACAGGGAGAGTGGATTAGAAAAACTACAGAACGTACAGAAATTGGCTAGGTGGTTTACTGCTTTAAAATACTGCTGAGGTGTTTTGTTTGAGCATGCACTCCCATTGTATTGTAGAATAATTATTGAAATGCGTCATGGTATATGTGGATGATATTCATGTAAATTTATAAATATTTTAAAAGTGTTCATCTTCTATAAAACTGTAGTATCATATTTCCCGTGAGGCAGATCTTATTAAAGATACCAAACACTATGGGTTGTCTTAATTTCACAGCAGAATGTTCTGAAGCTCCAGTTGCATTTTCAGTTGTTTTTTTTTTTAATTTTGAATTTTATAGCAAATACATTTATGTAACAGGCAATTCAAAAATTACTAGCTTCTGATTGTTTGGAAGGTATTAGGCATCTGCATAAATTTTGTTCCTTTTTAAATTGTTTAAAGAATAGAAGAAAATACCAGTAGTCTTGGCGGGGGGGAAGGATGCAGTAGAACACTTAATTATTCCCAACTTATTTTTCTTAGAACTTCTATTTTCCCGCTCCACTAGAAATGTTGAAATAGGAGTCTTTTTTTTTTTTGTCAAAATATAATTGTCAAGACTATTACTAGTAATTAATTTAGACCTCACTAGCTATTAAATCCATTAAGAAGAAAAGCTTCCCAATAAGTCACACTGCTGTTAAAAGATGCTTGCTCACTAAGTGCTTCTTTTTAAAACAATTTCATTGCCACTGTTGTTAACATAGATGTCTATCTGAGGTCTCTGAGATCTTCAATAAAGTAATCTTTGGCATATTTATTTTGAATGTGAATAAATTTTTGTCCATCTAAGCATTTCTCAGTTACAGCTGCTCTTATGGCATTGCTGCCAGTACTTGAGATTACTGGAAGTCTTGTAATGTTTGTTTTTCATACACATTTTTTAGCTGCTACAGTCAGATTAAATTACGTTCTCGGGTTTCACGTTAAAAAAAATTTACATCTGTCATGTTTCTGGCAAGTGCCTCCTTTAAAGCTTAGAAATAAAAAGAATCTCCCAAATTATGAATACCACTTGTAATTAACTTCTTGATTTGGAAGATGTGGAATGTGTTCGAGTTTTATGATCCTGGTTGGCAAGATCACTTGCACTAAAATGTGTTTGGATTTTAGATGAACTGAGAGAAGAACAGATATATTAGAGTTCAAGGGGGGTTCTTAGGTCAGGTTTCAGTGCTTCATGTGCCTGGCTAACTTATCATGGCACCCAGAGCCTCTTCATGTGCTGCAGAGCTCAAGCTCAGCCTATTTCAGGGAAGTGTCTGCGTTCACCAGCACCAGCAAATGAGGAACCACTCGCAGAGGTAATTTTGCTGTTGTAGTAACCACTGTACTTTTGGGCTTTAGCTACGTGAGTCCAAGATCATTGCTCATTATACCTTACACTAGCAGGACTGACTGGCAAAAAAAAATATAGTGAACATGTGGCATAGAAGATTTTAATATGGCATGTTTTGTCTGAGATTAGATGTATTTAAAAGCAAAGACCAGAATAACACATTAGCTGATTTTAAAGCTGCCTCAGGGCAGGTCCGTGCCCATATAAATTGCCATGGTTTATGGTCAGTGAAGCAGTCATGGTTGTGTTAGTGAAGAATAACTGGGGCAGAGGTTATTTTCATGTGTCAGGAAGTTGCAGTGAATTCTGATGAGGAACCTCAGGTTCACCTTGACTAGCTAAAACATTAGAAAGCAGTTTGCCCTGTTACTGTAGAAAATGAAAATTTGTTAAGTTCTTTGTTAACTGCCTTGTCTCCATACACGTTTTCTGCATAGCACAGGGATGTATGATTGCAGATTAAAAATAAGTATACCTGTAATTCTCATCAGTTAAAAAAAACAAACCAGTCATTTTATGTCTTAAAGCCGATGAGCAAAAATAAAAAATCATAAAATCCTTGTATAAAAATAAACCCCTCATACAGATCTGTGGATTAAATGCCAGCTGCTTTAATGACCTTTTTAGGACCAGGATATTTTTGCATAAATATAAGAGGACATATGAAGGACAAGTAATTCCAAATACTGATCTTACTACTCTACATACATATTCTTGCACAACAAAGTATGTTTTTTCATGACTCTGTACCATATTTTGCAACATTGAGGCTAACAGTGCTCTAGTTGTCTGTAAAATAAACTCGCAACAGAGCAGTGAGTTTTAACTGAAGGTCAGTGGTCTCAGAACCCAGAGAGGAAAGGCTTTGTTTTGACTTTTTTTTTTTTAAAGTCTGATTTCTTTGAATGAAATCAAAGTAAACATGCTGAAATATGGCCAGTGGGGCAACCTGGCTAGCTGTTGTTTCATTTTACACTTATTAATAAACTTTTCTTTTATCCCCTCCAGTTTTCCAATCTGTGCAATGGAAGCTGTAATACATATTTAGAATATTCCACAGAAGCAGTAATTTCATTAAAGATCTGGAATACAGCTAAATATTGACATTTCATATTTACTTCCAACATACACTTTGAAATGTCTGTACAGAGAACCATAAACCTTTGCCAAATGTTAAAAATAAGTGTGGTTTTTTGGACCTTAACTTAGCAGCTGTTCATCACCTCTTAAGGAAAATATAACTACACTAAACCCACTGTAACATAGTATCTTTAACTCCAAAAGCATTAACTTACTGCCTTGCACTCACTGTATTGTTAAATTAATTTTTTTAAAAAAGTGATGTTTTCTTTTTTGAGCTGTTTTAACCTTTGGATCTTTATTATAACAAAGTCACCATTTAAAATGATTTGTTCTTCTGAGGGAGTTAACTGGTTTCCCTTGATTAATAATTGCTAACAAAAGGGTTGATAAATATCCAAAATTATCAGAAGTCCATTTTGTACATCTCAGAAGCTTGTTGGCACTTGTGGTGTTTAGCAGGATTGGTAGCAAAATCTCATACAGCAAACTTTCATTTCTGTTAAGCCATATTTTTTCCTAGCAAGGCACTGTCAGAAATATTTGTAGGAAGATTGGTTGGTTTGTGGCAAAATTCTTTTTTGATTGTTTGCTGTGGCAAATAGGTTTTGCAATAACTTCTTTATAAAATCTGTTTTGGTCACCTCAGACAGATAAAAACAAATATGCTGTGCATCTTCAACTTGTGTTTAAACCAGATCGTGCCACGTTCATAAGATGATTTTGCTGTGGTACTTTATCCTTATCTTAAACTCATTTAGATGGTAAAAGAAAATAAGTATGTACATTTGGGTACCCTGGTAAATCAAGGTAATTCTAGTTCAGAATGCTCTCTGTAAATCATCTAGCCCAACTTTGTGTTGAGCACAGTTTCAACATTGAGCTCAGATCAGCTCACTTAGTGTTTTGTCCACTTGAGTCTTGAGATTCAACAGCCTCATGCCAATTTTTGTTCCAATATTTTCTTTTTCTTGCGGTTGTTTTTTTCCATTTGTATGCATATGGTCAGCAGCTTTCTTTTCAGTTTATTTCTGCTGTTTCCTACCACATACATCATTGAAGAACCTTTGTTCTATGGTCTGAGCAACCTCTTCTGGGATTGGAAGATTTTTTACTTCAAAGAGTCAAAATGTGGGCTGTAGTCTGAAACCATTTTGTGCATGCAGTTTCTTTTCTATGGTAGTTGAAGATTGCTTTCTTTTTTTTTTAACTTATGAGATCTTTAGAATTTTATTCTAAAAGGAATAAAAAATGTGCTGAACTTTATAATTTGTTACTTCAGTAATTTTTGAAGTATGAAAAAAATAACTCCTATTGTGCTGGAGGGAGAGAAAGATACATGCTGGTTTTATCCACCTTATACAAATGAAGACCCTGAGGAGGCTGGAGTACTTGTTTTACCAACCTCCTTCCCTGTTTTTGCCCATTGTACTTGCAAATCTCAGCGACAGCCTGTGTGTAATTAGTGATGTATATGAGCATTACAGGTTTATTAATACCTGGTTTCAGGTTTTTTACTTTTCAGAGTAATAGATGGTCATTTTGTTGAGTGCTGACCATAAAAATAGTGATTTACAAGTAGTTTTGATCTCTTTTGCTACTTTTATGTTCCAGTTTAGATTAAATTGTCTGTATATTACACTGTTTCAGATTGCTGACTTCTATTTTTGTGCTGCAAATCTTCCCAGTTTATCAAAACAAATATGTGTGTGAATGGTTTCATAATTTGGTAATTACTTGTTAGTCTAAAACACTGAAACCAGTAGGAGACAGCAGTTTAACAATTAATTTCCTGAATATTGGAATTATCATCTAGCTTCAAGATTTTTTCAGCTGAGCATGTTTTACACCAGTTTTTTGAAAGATTGCATGGTTTAAACCTCCAGTCTTTTATGAAACTGCTATTATTTTTTCCTTTGAACTTTTCTTTTTCCCTTCTTTGTTTGAATTAACCACAGGATTTAAAGAGACTTTGTTTTTTAAGAAGGCAGAAAAAGAGCAATCCTTGAAATGAGATGTGTGGAGACACTGGTGTAATGCCTGAAATTTAAAATAGCCCATTAAGAATTAAATTTGTGAGAAGTGTAAGCAGATTGGAGCCACCTAACAAGACTTCTTTGCTATACCCAACTCCTCCTTCCCACTTCATGTGCTTGCCTTGTTTTTTGCCTTTGCAAGTCTTCCCTAGACACGAGTGAATTGAACAGTCTTTAGGGTACAGTTAAAAATAAGTAACACAGTTGAAATTGTAATTAAACACAACTAAACAAAACAGCAAATTGACTGTATTGTCACTACTTTGGAGACATGCCTATTTATTGTGAATTATTATGCAGATAGCATTTAGAAGAAAATGCATTTTAAAACATGATGCCTACAATTTTGTCAGAATCTTTTATACTGGAACAACTTCCATTATTAGAAATGGATTAGCTAATACTTTTTTATTTTAAATGGGAAAATTCTAAAATGGATAACATAACTTCGCAGTATATAATTTTAATTGACATGTCAAAAGTACATATCTGAACATTATGCAGTAATTTTAGATACTCTCACAGAACTGTGCTGTTTCTTGCCATTGACTGGACAGAAACATCGTGGTTTGATCTAGGGAAGAGCCAAGTTTCAATAGGAGCCTGGTTTGAGCAGTAAGGAAGTTGTATGTTTGTGCTGGGTTTGATCACTGTTGATTTAGTAAAGGTTCTTTTGCCTGGGGAATCATATTTGTAGGAGATAAATTGTGTCTGCCATCACAGCGTGGGCCACTTGGTATTTCCAGTTCAGGCTGTGTAAACCTAGGCATAAACTACATAGTTTTATTACTGCCAGTTCACCACAATTTTGTTACATTTTCTAGAGTGGTTATACATATCCAGATTAACATATTTTGCATATTTTACCTCCTATATTTTTTTAATGGAGTGCTGAGATTGTAAGTATCAATCCTAATGTTCCAAAATTTGTTATGTAATGTCCTTTGGACTTGTGATTTAATTAAGTAATGTGTGTTTACCTACTAAACAATTTACATAGGTTACTTGAGTTCATGCCCTTCCCCAAAACAGAAAGTTCCAAGACTTTGTTGAAAAGTATTAAATGTTTAATTTCCTTTTGCTGTGGTGGATGTAGAATAGTCCATTTATCTTCATTAAGGCATATAGCTTTAAAACTTGTGGCTCAGCTACATGGGAGTTATGGATGCATGCCCTCACTTGTCAAGATAAATGTATTATGCTGTAGTTCTCTTCCCCTTCCAGTATGGATTTTGAAGTTGTACTGCAGATTTGACCACAAGTAAATAATTCTCCAAGGATAGAGAAGGAAAATGCACATACTCCTAGGAATATGTTTTCCAGAGCTAAAATTGACATTTTATAAATAATTTCCATGTTGCAAACTTCAAACTCACAATCACAGCAATTCAGTGATATGCATTTGGCATGAGTCAGTTTCAGTTCTTAGTGCTTTTCATTGGAAATGGCATAAAAAGTACGATTTCTTTGAATTTTTTATGTTGTGGGCTTGCAGGGGACAGAAGATGTTCTTCACTTGTAGTTGTCTAACAGTGCATGGCAGCATAAATAACGAAATGGTCATAAACCTGAGCTGCACTTCTCTGGTCACATGTTCCATTGCATTTTTAAAGAATCTAGAAGCAAACTAAGCACTTGATAACAGGTCAGTTGCAGGTGATAAAAGAGATTTTAGATGGGACATTACTTCTTTTTCCACACCTGGCATAACCACACTCTATCCTTTGCAGTTGTCCTTAAGCACTGTTGTGTTTGTTCATAAACATATGGCATAAACAATACACTGATATTTGAATTCCAAGGACACAATGCATTTTTAAAGATAGTCACCATATGCCATAGATTCTTCACTGGAAAAATATTGATATTAGATTTTTTTTTAATTTAAACAATAAAGGCTGACTTACACCGAACTGGAGTTTACCATTAAAATATAGTGGGACTTGAAAACCAGAGCTATTTCATTCAAGATTGTTTGGAAATTTAATATGGGAAGGATTTAAGAATCAAGTGTGTAAAGTACTCTTGAATTAATCCTTTTTTTTTTTTTTAATACCCCACAAAGTTATGAACTGTTTTAGAAAAACTGATAATATTCAGTTGTTATCAGTATCTGATAGCAAGAAACTAAAGAGTGATAGCATTCACACTTTCAGGAGAAACTATAAGAAGTCTGGCTACTAAATATCTTAAATTTGAACCAAGCCATTATTTTTAATAACTGTGTGGAGACTATAGGAAGCCAGATTTTTGTCTAGCTAGCAATTGAGGTGTCCAGTACTTAGACTGTGAGTAAATTTTAATCGTATTAATTACAGCTGTCCTGAAATTTACACAGGACATAATTGTAAATTTTCATTCTAAAAATACATTCTATGAACTCTAGTGTGGGCTGTTGACCCCAGGCAAATGCTAAAAAAAATCTGTATAGTTATTGTTTTTTAGATTATTATGCGTTTTGAAGCTAAGACAGATGTACAAAAAGATGCAGTTTTTATTTTGTATTGGCAGCTTCCAAATATTTAGTATCTATTTCCAAGAACTGCAATTAGTAAAGCATCCATGGTACTGAAATCCACACATCCCACAAGCTAATTATATTTGCAAGGTCAGATTGAATACATATTTTCAGAAAAATAAAGGGTTATATAAATGTGTCTTCTACTTGGCTGTTATATCACAGTTTGTTGATCTGGAGTATAATGTGTACAATTCACAAATTTGTCTGATAACAGAAAGTGGTGTGTGATTGTGTTTATTTTACTAACCAGTATATTCACAGCAATCACTTCCAAATATCTCTCCAGTAAAGATGTGTTAATTACAAAACAGACAAGGTCTTCTATTATATTAAAGCTACTAACAAGAAGACAGCAGGAATCACACATGTAAATAGCATCATCAACCCCTATTTTAGTCCTCTGTTTTGATCTGTGAGTTGCGCATAGACCAAAGGTGCTATTAAAGACTCAGTATATGAAATAGGCAGCATTATATGAACAAAATTTATTCAACAAGAAAACAGACCTTTAACATGAATTTAACAAGCCTGAGAAATTATAAACTCTCATATGCTGCAGATTCATGCAGTGATAATAAACAAAAAAGGAAAGTAAGAGGTTTCCTTAAGCTAGCCAAACTGCTAATGGTTTTGTTATAAGCTGTCTGCTGTTGAAATGACCTCTGAAAAGTCTGGAGACACTTACACAAGGAAAAATTAAATGGTCAGAGTGGTGAAAGAGTTGCACTATGGAAGTGCATGAAAAAAAAATTACCTTCTAATTTCTGGAAAACATCCTAATAGCATAGACTTCTGGTTAACTTTTCAATGTCTTTTTAGGAAAGGAATTTAGCATGAAGCTGGGAAACAAACTTTTACTAAAAGAGCTGTATTATATTATATAGGTTATTTAAGTACAATGAAAGCTTAAATTTTTTGCTTGGGAAATACTGACTTTTTACAATAAAAAAATCTAAGCAACTGAGTGGTGGTTTGTACTGGGTTTAATTAATCCTTAGAAGTTCTTTGTTCAAAATACTGTGTCTAAAGTTTCCATCATAGAATAAAGGGTGACCATGTTTCTGTCATCAGCCTGCATCATCCTGTACTTGGAAATACACAAACATAGAGAGGAGACTTCAACTTGTACACACCTCCAAGTGCTCACTGGGGCTTTTTTCTTGGATCTTACTGTGGCATAATTAACACCTACTTCACCCATTGCTCATTAGTACACTGGACATTAATGAGTCTATTTATTTTTATGTAATCCTCTAAAGGTGGGACTGATTTATGCTCGCTATGAAAAAAGCAACTACATTTCATAGAAATGACTATGTAAGATTTATTATTGTATTTATGTTTTTATTGTGTATTAGGTCTAAATTTAGCCTCCAGGTTGCTGAGCATGTTAGTTTCTTTAAGACGGTTGCTATAGTGATAGCAGCAAATTCCTTTAATCTTAGTGTAGTTAAAGTATTTAGTTACCATTGGTCATCAGAGTGCAGCTAAGACAAAAATACCATTTACACCTGTACTTTTTGTACTCCTCTGATATTGTAGGAATTGTCATTTGTCCTTTTATCCCTTGTAAAAGCATAAGATTTGGTATTTGTGATTTTGGTTATTCATACTGCTTTCTGTTAGATTTATATTTGTTCTGCTTAGGAAATACTTGCATGTCATTCCTTCAGGAGGACAGATAGAGAGTGCAGTGTATTCCCATGCAGCTTGTACCCGAAACATAATGGAAGCTACTTCTGATCAGAATTAAGATATTTGAGCAATATTCAGTATCACTCATAAATAATTCAGGAACTTGTTCTCATATTTCAGTGTGAAATTTAACTAATCTGAAAACTCTTAACAGAAATGTTGAATTTTCTTGTAAAAAAATATATAGTTGTTTTTTTTTTTAAATATGGCTGAAGCCCTAAAACAAATCCAAGCTGGACAATGCCATTCTTTCTGGATAAGCTCAACGTTGTCTAGTAAAGTTCTCAGTTAAATTAAGGTGCAGAAGCGGGGCTGTTAGTGAGCTATAAAGCAACTCCTTGTCATTCTAGTATACTGCCAAGTTCATGTTTCTTGCTCCTCAGGGTAAATTTTTGCTTGCTTAGTTATTTTCCATTATCTAGCTAGTCTCTGGAGAACTGGTGGTGTGCTTTTTTTTTCCCCCCTGCTTTGCTTGACTTTTTAATTTATACTGCCTGTTTGTTACGGTTGGGCATTTCCAGGTGTTGATGAATTAGAGCATCTGGTTAAAATGGAATACAAAGATACATACAAAAGCTTGTTACAAGTGTTCTAAGATAGAGAAAAATGGTAAAAAATGAAAACAACTCCAATTACTACTTACGTTATGAGGAAGAATGTATAGATATATAGTAACTGGTTTAGATATTTTTGAGAATTCTTCTAAATGTAATTCTTTTTTTTTAGCATTGGTATCAGATAACATACTTCTGCATTCTGAATCTGAATTGTGTTTTTTTTATTGTTCAGGAAAAAAAATCACTGCTAACTCACTTTAATTGGGTCACAACTGAACATTGTTAATAAAGAAGATCTTTTTTTAGGAAGGTTTTCTGCATGCACTTTGAAAACATGGCATAGGCAGGTGGATCTGGCCAGCAGCTGAGAGACCAAGCAATAGCCCTTAGTGGCACTCAGTCAGTCAACACCACTGTCTCGCTTGGGTCTCAAAAGTAAATCACAACAGGTGATAAGTTTGTGGGGCTTTTTTTGTTTACACCTGATGATCCTTTTGTTATAAATATTTGCCAATTAACTTCATTTCCACATGAAGTACCTTAATATTTTTTCTTGTAAAATTCCTAAAAATGCACATTATTTAGTTATTAATATTTGTGTAAATGGAGAGGAAGGTGCTGGAACAAGGTGGGAGACTCAGTGTCACTTTCTCTTCAGACTTTCAGTGACAGTGGTTGATTTCTTGTTTGTTCAACATAAACAAGGTTCAAGTCAAATTCCTCAAAATGTTGTCCAACTCATAGTATAAAAAAGAAAAGATTGAAAATTATTATAGGAAAGCTGTTAAAAGGAGATTTAAGTCAGTAACTCTTCAAACATATGCAGGCAAGATGCCTGCAAAGTCTGCCTGGTACTGTTTTAGTGGATGTGCAAGGCTGCACTGGTTCAGTTAAAAGACTGGAACCTAAACAAGAATTCTTCTTGCAGTTATGAACCTGTGCTGGTCAGGACACAATAAGGGTTTGAGTGTATTGTTGCTACATTCTTAGGTCTGTTTCAGCTCCTAGAGGTTTTGGATAGGGGTGGGGGTTTTATTGCATGGGACCATGAATTTCTCTTTCCAAAAATATTCACAGACAAATTCAGCCCAGGACAGAGTAAGAATCAGTGATGGGTTTACATTATTTGCCATAAAATAACACTGAATACTGCCTGCCATGTACCTTTAAATCATAAATGACCTTGGTTTTCTTTTTCTCTATTTTTTACTCCTGAGCATGACACTGACAAGGACTTTTTAATCCATCAGACAGTTTATAGACCCTTTCGTAGTCACAAGAAGCAAAAAGCATCTGACTAGAAGGGAATACATGGGACAAGTTCCTTGCTGGCTATAATTTTGTTGTCATTTCAAGTATTGTGGTAGTATAATTGATGTGACAGGACTGGGCTTTAGACTAGGTCCCTTAGCTTGTGCTCACTTTCAGTTTTAGTCTCTCTCTGTCATTCATTTTGATTGGATAAGATTTAGGTGACAAACATATGCATAGTTTTGAGGCTTAGAGAAAGTGTACATAAAATTCAATGTTATATGGTGATACAATGTATATAAAACTTACAGCCCCATTGAAAAGGTAATAATTGGTGTCACCTTACAATACAAGGTAGTGTAGTGTGCTGATCACATAGCCAGCAGGAGGTCCTTTTTTATTAATATTATAATTAAATGATTTTCTGGATAAAGGCCAAAAACAGATGAGAGTTGATTGTGCCTTGTCCACTGTTGCTTGGCTCTATTAGTTGCATTTTCTAAAAAGAATTGACTTGACATCTTGTTTTTACAGGTTGTTATTGATGCCTTCAGATTGATCAATGCTAATATGATGGTCTTAGGACATGAACCAAGACAAACAACTTCAAATCTGGGTCACTTAAACAAGCCATCTATCCAGGTAAACCTAGTGCTGATAGTCCTATAAATTGCAAGATTAATTCATCAATTTTTGGGGAAGGTACTTAAAACAGTAGGTTACAAATGATTTATTGTTCTCTCTATTGCATTTTTCCACATGCATTTATAATTGATATGATTCATCAATGGACATGTATATGTGTTTAGGGGTTTAAAACTGAGCCCTAAATTAGCCACCTAAGTGTGAATTCATGTATTTAATGTGTACAGCAAAGATTCAAGTATAAATTTATGGAAATGCAAACTTTTAAAAGTGACAATTGATGACATAGCATGTGATGCAAGACAGGTGCTGTTTTCAGTCCTGCTGAAAAACTGCTGCTTGTCAACATCTCAGCTTTCTTCAAGATAAGTTACTCATGAGCAAATTACGGAAAAAGTTCTTTCTTTTCTTTTTACGCTAATTTTACTGAGGTTGTTGCTTATTATGTAATCTAGATTAAACCTTGCATTGTGTCTTAAATAATTGATCTCTGATTTTATGTAATGCAGTAATTTGCTGAAAAAATGGTGCAGGAGGATATTCAGTGGATAAAATGGATGCCTGATTTGCTTCTGCTGTAATGTTTCTTTTGCACACACATTTGTGAAATTTAAATATACGAAGTTTGATTTCTGAAATTGACTTTCACTGAAAAGACAAAAGTTTAGGTCTTCACTGAAGCAAGCCTTTATTTTTAGAAATAGCTTCTATCCTGAAGCAAGTGTCCTCTGGAGCGATTAATGCTTTTATCCGTGTCGTTCTTCTGCCTCAATGTTTTTTCCCTTTGAAAAACTTTTCCCCCTTCCTATTATTCTAAAGGCATGTGTTCTTGAAACCATGAAGCCCAGTTCCTGCTTTTTGTTCCATGACTTGAACAATAGAAGCAATATTTTGCTAGGTAAACTTTCAAGGAAAAGGCCATCCACTAGTCAGAGCAGAACTGAAATAAGGGCTGAACTCGTGCTCTAGGAGAGCCATCCTATGGGAGGTCCTAGAACACCATGCCCCTATCGGCAAAAAGATAAGTTGGGGTTTTTTTTTGTTACTAATACGTTGAAACTCTTAGTTGTTGATAAAAATGCTAGCAAAAAAGGATCTTAAAATTGGAGAGTGTCTGCTTCAGGAGGCTGTGTTTTACTTTTGATTTTTGAATTGGTCAAAACTGCAAACAATAGTGAGTAATAAGAGAAATAAGCTGCTAATACTCTTGATTGGATGTAGGCAAGCCCATGCTTGCTTGTTTCAGGGCTTTTCTAGCTGGGCTTTTCTAGACCATGTGTAATGCTTTCCCTTGGAAACCCCTGCAGGATTGTTCAGCTTCATTATTTTAAGATCACTGTCACTACAGTGTGGCATATTTTGGCCATGGGATTTTGGGTTTCTGTTATTAAAATGGGTAGTTTTTGTTTGTGTCGATTTTTTGCAAGCTGGCAATGAGCTGTTGCAAATGTCACTGTTAAGATAAAAATCATAATTTTAAATGATGCTCTGTTCCTAAAGCTGCAAGAGCTCTTGCAGTGTTGTTTTGCTTTTATTTTAAGCCGTGAATAAAATTCTGACCCAGTTGAGGACAGAAGCAAACTAAATATTGATTTCAGCTGGGTTAGAAGCAGGAATTATAAAGACATTACTTAAAATCTCAGGAAGAAGAATAATAGAATAGTACATGCCTTGGCTTCATTCCCTTTTCATGTGTGTATTTTTTTCTTGTGTTCCCTTACCAACAGCTTTTTTACAGTTGCTTACCTTTTACATCTGCCCACTCTTTTAAAAGGTAGTTTTTGGAAGGAGGTAGAAGAGGGAGAGGATAGTGAGAGAAGGCAAACCTGTCTGTCAAATTTTAAGATCTTGAGAAAACTCCCTAAATTTCTACACCTGAGTTTGTACACAAACACCAAAACCATGTATGTAGTCATTTTGAGTGAGATAAGAAAATGGCAGTGGAAATGACTTGCTAATAATTTCAACTATAAATTCCTTTGTTGATGATAAAACCTGTATTTTACAAGTTTAATTAAAATAAGTTGCACAAGTAATGGTTTTATGTAAGTGCTAATTCTCATAACTTTTCAAGTACTTTTCATCTTTGTCTATGTGTTTGCAATAGAAATCTGTTTAAAATGCATGTATGAAAACATTTTCAGCTTTCATATAGATGATTTTGTAATGCTGAAATATTAAGTTCCATAAGATGCAAATACACATTCATTTTGTAAAGCTCTAAATATATATTTAAACATAATTAGTGGAATGCTTGAAACAGAAGTATTTATCACTAATTCAGCACACTTTACATATGATTTATTATATCTTGTTTGTAAATGTATACTTATTATGTGAAATTTTATTTGAAAATGGACTCTATTAGTTGTGATGAGGGTTGATCATAGGATTTTACCTGCCCAAATATTAATACAATTCAAGCTTAAGTCATAAATGTAAAAGGAAATATCTAATCCTCATGAGCAAAATAGAAAATACATGCATACAGCTATCACTAGAACTATTCTCAGTTAATCAGACTGTATTTGCAGAGGGCATAATTATAGTGAAAAAGGTGGTTTGTTTTTTTCTTTATTTACAGTCAAAAAATAAAATTAGTTTTAATATCCAAGGTTAATTTGATGCACATTGTCTAACTGAGGTTTTTGCTTGCTTCAGTTAATCCCTTTTCATGTTGTACTCTGGAGAATAAACTTGGGAATGTTGACAGTGTTTATAAATAAATAGATAGCAATAGTCTTTTGTTTGTAACAGAATATTTTAATAGAATATTTTAATACGAGTGATAATAAAATTTATTGAGAATGGAAGGATTTGAGAGAAATATGTTTGTGCATATGTATTGGTCAAATGTTTGAAGGCAGTTACCATTTTTTCTTATTATAGTTTCTACTGTGTGAAAAAAAAATCTGGTTTAGAAATAGAAAGCATAACTGTCAGTTAATGAACACAAAAAGAGAAATAGAACCAGGTATATTTACTTCATATCTCCTTATAGTCTCTGTATTTTTTCCTTCATGTTTTTTCTTTTATTTGAGTGATATTTAAAGATGTTTGTATTGAAATTAGCTTTCTCCTTCTGATATTTCTTCATTCCAGCAGTGGGTGATTTAACTCAGTTTCTCCTCTGAATTTTGCAGGCACTAATCCATGGACTAAACAGACATTACTATTCCATCACCATCAACTACAGGAAGAATGAACTAGAACAGAAGGTAATTGTTTCAGCTTTAGTTCAGAGTAGCAGGAACATTATACAAAGTATTTAAAAGTTGTGGCAATATTCTGATTTCAACGGCTGTTACTTTCCGTGATTGTTTTAACTTCCTTGCAATAGGTGGCTTCTCTTCCAGAAAGCACTTGAATGTACAGTCATGGTGATGAAACTTTCCACAAATGCATTCTAATGACCATATGAATAGTTTGACAACCTTTTTGTCCACCTTGTGGAAAGTTGTCATGCTGTTCTCTGCAGCTAAGTTTGTCCAAAGTTTCGAGTTTTGAGTGATGAAGCTGAAAGACATACTAGCTGCCTTCAGTTTTCACAAGCTGGAATTCCTGAAGCTAGGAGAATTTTTAACTGTGTTTTCCAAAATGGAATGTGTAATCAAGGGATATTGAGTTATTGTTTGCTGTAATCCCTTTGACAGAAGGTACTTCCAGTTGGCATGATTGGAATTCCCCAAGACATCACCGAATATCAGGAAGTAGTCATGTCCTGCATTTACAGAAGAAATATTATGGAGTTACTGACAACAAATGTTTTTTGTTATTTTTGCATCAAACTTCTTCAGATTACATGCAAAATCTAGCTTGAGAGTCTCAACCAGGAAAACAAAAAGGAAGAAAAAAAGCTTACTTATAATCTATAGAAGTTAATTCTTGAAAAGCCAGATTCTATCCTCTGTGTATGTTTACTGATAATATGTCTGTGCATTTTCATGGCCTTGTTAGGGTTATAAATTGATCTCAAAGCTTATGATAAAATGGCCAGAATAGTTTTTTTCACAGAATTCAGACTTTTTTGAGTTACAAGTAACAATAAAAAAACCCAATTTCAAGTAGTGGAGGAATATGTGTGCAAATTAAGGAGTTGGAAAGAGTGTGTGAAATGTACAACCATTTTTAGTGCAGTGTCAGACTTCCAAGACCTCACTGTTTCTGAAAAGAATTCCTGAGAGAGCTGGTTTTGTTGAATCAGTTAATGTCCCTGGGGCTTCCCTTATTGTTTCCAGTCAAATGCAACAATTTGGCAAATCCAGTCTTGTCTGAAGTTCCAAGTGTATGCTTTCGTCAATGGCTTTACATAAGTGACTAATTACCTTTGCAAGTAGGAGAATAATCTTGACCAAGATGGGAAGACTTTAATCTGTGAGGTAACAACTCTCTCTCACATCTTTCATGAGGCAGCTTCATACATATCTCAAACCCCCCTCATGGTGGTGGTGATCTGTTATCTCCATCTGTGGTAAGAAGAGTACATACTTCATGTATTAGATTAGGAGCTCATCACACCAAACCTTAATTTTAAAATCAAGATAGCCTAGCTAAACTGTCCATATGCAGTTTGCCTACGACTCCTTCTGTCAGTAGCTAAGATCTTGCTAACACAAATTATGACACAAACTTTCAACTCAGTTCACATGTTCCAAAGCCAGGTTTCTTTGGAAGCTCTACATAGGAGGAAACAGGTATTTTTTTTCAGGTGATAGCAATTACAGGGATTACCAGTTCTCAAAAATGTCTAGTAAATGTTCACAAATTGAAGGCAAGCTGAAACTGTTTGCTGAAAGGGTCCTCCCTACAGTCAAGTGTGCAGAAGATCCACAAAATACACTTCCTTTATGCATGAAAATGAAGAAGTTGCTGTTGTAGCTACTCCTTTGCTCTTTCAAAATTACATGAAAGTGTCAAGTAAAACCTTTCAAATATTTTTTGTAGTGCCTGCATTTATCACCATCAAATCTCTGCACATTTTATCTTACGGGTTTTATGCTTATTTATTCTGTATGAGGCAAAGACACGAGTCATGCTTTGGTCACTTTCGAAGTTTATTTTATCATAACCGTCAGTTGCTTGAATACAGATCAGATAATCAGTGAAGCCTCTGTGACAGTAGTCACAATCTATGAATTTAATCCAAGCATTAAAATACTTTTCAGTTTTGTCAGAGGCCAAAAGCTTCAAGTGTTCCTCATATGGTGGCTAAAGTATTCGATTTTCTCTTAGCCCTGCTACAAGGCAGTTGTGCATTCTCAACCTGCAGCAAAAGTAACAAATCACAGAAAACAAATCTACATATTCCTGTCAAACTAAATGTGACCCATGTTTTCATGCCTCAGTTTCATATTTAGTATTCAAGAAGTTCAGTCTTTAAAAAGTATGCAAATTTATCTTCTACTCTAGCCAGAATAGTTGATCATTGTATTTCCTCTATTTAAACACAGATATTGTAAGTTCAATATTTTTTTAATATTCTTCTTACTATAAATCAGTTGCCTGTCAAAGACATCTTCATAGTATTCTGAAAGTATTTCATGGTGAATGCTCTAAAGAGGTTTTGTCTTGCAGATGCTGCTAAATTTGCATAAGAAGAGTTGGATGGAAGGTTTGACACTTCAGGACTACAGTGAACACTGCAAACTCAATGAAACAGTAGTGAAGGAGATGTTAGAATTAGCTAAGAATTATAACAAGGTATTCATGTCCCATAATGGTAGTATAACTGTAGCTGTGTTAATGAAGTGAAGAAAGTAGTTGCTTAATTTCAGAAGGACTTGATTATCACAAGCTTTGTTCAGAATGACTGTAGCTGCTACTAATCAGCTACGTATGGTTTCTGGGTGAAGTTGCCAGATTAGCTCCTCAGGCATTGCCACCAGACTTTTTGCCCTAAACTTTTGTCAAAGTGTTTAGTTACGTGCTTTGCTTTGAAAAGTGAGTAATCATACAGATTTTGTATTTTCACTTGGTGACGAGAATGTAAGATTTCTGTAGATCAAAATGAGCATTTAGTTGTATTTTTCAGTCCTTCAGTCAAGGACAATTTGATCACTGTAGCAGAGTAAAGGTTATATACCTGTATCAGTCTAGTAATAGGCTATAAGTGTCTAGAACAAATTCCAGAGCCCAAATCAATGTTCTGTTTAGGTAAGAAATTTACTACTGGTGTTGTAAGTAAGAGGAATTACAGCTACTTGTACTGTTTTAATACTGACACACTTAGAAATATTTCTTACAAATCCTAGATCTCAACAAGCATTCTGTGAATAGTAATCATGTCAGTATTTCTTAACAAGTGTTATTAACTCCGTAGAAGTCCTTAAAACCAAAATTCAGTATTACGTTCACTAGTTAAGTTAGTGGATGAACTTTATGAAGACACTGTATTTGAAGGTAACATAACAGCATCAAAATATATTAAAATAAATTATTTTAAAGAGTACAAAAAATTATTGAGATCAAATCTCCAGTAGTTGAAATAGTGTAGATAATGTTGGGTTTGTTTCTGTTTTACTATTTTAACCATTTTCAAGTATCTTTAACTATTGATACCGCTCATTTAAGATTTTTGCTTAATAACATTCTGGTGAATATCTGAAAATAAAACCATTCATAAGTATTTGCCTTGATCTTTTGCACTAACACTCAGTAATTAAAACCATGTCTGCTGAAAAGCTGAAGTACCTTTCCTTTTGACTTTCTGAAATGTGTTGCTGTTTGATTTTTTTTTCCTTTTTTTTTTCTTTTTTTTTAAGGAACAGAATTGTATTTTGAGAATCTGTGGCTTGGGGAAAAAGTAAACGAGATCTGAAACACTGACCTTTTCTGTGTTTCTTTCACAGGCTGTTGAAGAAGAAGATAAGATGACACCTGAACAGCTGGCAATAAAAAATGTTGGCAAGCAGGTGAGGTGTGATGAATTAGAGTGAGGTGGAATGATACGCTTCGTTCATTCTAAATACTAATTTTTTACATGCACATAGGTGATTTTAGTTCTATGTACATGATGTTCTCAATGCTTCAAATAATAAATTTATTTTTGTTGGGCGTTGTGCAAGGAACAGGGCCTTTGACAGTAGGTAATCGGCAGAATATCTGCAAGATGTGTTCTACATTTGTTTTTATTATATGGTGAGGAGCAGTGTTGAAATTCAGTAGTTTCCCTTTTCCTTCTTCATTTGTTTTAACAACCTCTAAGAGACATAAAGATATCCAAGTCTGTGTCAGAGAGACCCAAACTGTGGAGACACTTAAAAAATGGTAATCATGGAAACAGAGGTGAGGGGGGTGTGTTTGTGCACTATCATGGCTGAAGAGCCAGCTCACCCCTGTCTTCAGTTCCTGAGCACACTGTCAGTGCTTAGCTGTCAGACACACTTGGCAGGTAGGCTGAGTTCCTTTGTATTGGTGTTTGAGGAAGACTTTAGGACCACAGCTGAAACCAAAAACACCCACTCAATTCATTCCATCCCTTTGCAATGTTAGGATAGAATGTCTTTTTAAAGACTCAACAAAAGAACTATTTCTACATTTGATTTCAACATGAAGGTTGAGGAAATGTGCTTTTGTGAGGAAGAGGAGAGCAAAGCAAATTTGTAAGAGCTTGAGTTCAAGAAGGGCAATGGAAACAAGAACCAGTACTTATTGTATTGCTAGTAGCAGCAGAAGAATTTAAAAGATTCTGGATTGCTCTTATGTGTCAGCTTCTAGCAGCAATGTCATAACACATCTGCACTATTGTTCAGTCACTCATGTATTTCTGTAGCATTCAGAACAATGGAGTTTATGCACACCTACACATACATAAATATATACATACAAAATATGTAAGAAGGGTTGTATTTTAAGGGTTATGATGTCATCCCAAACAGAACTTGCACTTGACTAGTTGTTACGCATATGTGAAAAAAACTCTATTTTGATATGGTTCTTCAAAAAGAAGAACCAAATTCAAAAAGAATTCAACCAATTAAAAAAGAATTTTTTTCCTGATAAAATTTTTAAGTTTTCTTTAAATTAAAAAAATGGTTCAATTAAGTAATTTTCAAGTGGGGTTTTTTATGCAGCTTAGATAAAAAGCTTTGTAAACAAGCAGCCACTCACAATAGGGATATTATGTTATTAGGTGTATAATTTGTTAGGAACAGAAAGAATATCAGAGAACTGTCTTATTTTGAAAAGGAGTTTTTTAAGAAGGGCAGCATACATGGATTCAGTAGCACTCTTCTGTATAAATTTAGATGAGTTCATCACATTTTGACAAAAATTCCATCTTTCAAAGAAGTTACAGTTCCCATGCATGATTGTCTTCCGTATTTTCATTTCTTTACACACAAGAACTAGTACAATAATACTATAATAAAGTTTAGTCATCTTTTTGAGGTGTGCCTGATATTTTTGCAGTATTTAGAGATTAATTATTTCATATCAGTGGTGAAACTGAAGAAGTGCATGGGTATGATTTTCAACCAGAAATAATCTTATTGTTGCGTGCAGATGCCCACAAATGCCTACATCAATTGAGTAATAGTGCGTGGGGATATGTATTTTCAGAAAACTGCTCAGGCTTAACATTCAATTCCCAAGAGCATTTGAACAGGGCATTGTTCATGTTTTTATGGGTATAGATACACTAGTTTTCTTGCAGTCAACACAACTATTCAAAGACTGTGTTAGGTGATGCTTGAATCTTTGCAGGACTAGAACTCACATTTGTGCAAAGATGTGAAAAGAAATTGCAATGTACCAGGACTAAGATTAAAATATTGGCCTTAGTGACATGTATAATAAAATTCACATGTTGTGTGTTGTCCTTAAAACTAACTCACAGCTGCCACGGTTACTCTTGATATGCTGGATAGAAACTTACTTCCTAAACCTATCCTCAACTTAACTGTTAGTATGAGTTAATAAAATTTTGTTCATGAAAATTCAGTCATTTGCCAGGTCTTCCTAGAATGAAAAATTTAGGAGCATTACTGGCCTGTGTTCATTAACTCACAGACATCTTAAATAGACTTGAAGTAAATGAAATCTTTCAGAGATGTGTTTCAGTCATTCCTCTCATGGCATCCTTTGTATTTCAGGACCCTAAACGTCATTTAGAAGAGCATGTGGATGTGCTGATGACCTCAAACATTGTCCAGTGTTTAGCTGCTATGTTGGATACAGTTGTATTTAAATAACTGATTTACCGTTTGTGATACTTTCTGTGTATGTTTGTTTATTGTTTCTAATACTCACAAAACAGAGACTGTTGAGGCTCTATTTGATTAAACGGAGACATCTGACTTCATTTGCAATGTAAGTGCAGCACTATAACACCTCTCAGTCTCTAATTGTGCATTTGCTTCAGTTTCTTTATGTCAGGGCCCTCACAGATTCCAAAGTGTTCAAGAACACAATGTGGGGAAAAATGTAGTACATTTTCATTTAATATTTGGGGGGGAAATCAGTAGTACATATATATTTTGATTGTTGCAACACAATAAAAATACATTTACAAATCTGTCTTAAGTTCTGGACAGTGTTTTTTGAAAAAGGACAGCGGGAATTAACAAACTAGAAGAAGTGTTAGTAAACATTTGTTTCTCCCCACTGTAAAACTACGGATATACTAATTGCTAGGAAAGCAAAAATTCTCTACTGGAATTTGGCTCCCCTAGATTACCAGTTACTCTCATGTAGATTAAAACAAAAAAATCATAGTGTTGAATTCTGAGGATGTACAAACCCAAAAATGCTGAAAATTCCTCTCACAGTTCCCTTTGAATATTATTCAAACCCTAATATCTACAGAAGACAACTGACCTTAAGGAAATTAATTCAGTTACTGATAACTGAATCACAGAACTCTTGCAAGCAGTGTCATAAATAGCAGTATTCTGAGAATAAACATTAAAGTGACAGAGGCTGTTCTAGGTTAGATGAACCCACCCTCCTGTGAGAGAATGTACGTGAGATGTCCATTAATGTAAGTATATGGAAAGAGTCCTAGAATATGACATTAAAACCATTTCCACTGACTGGAGAAGGAGAAACTTGCAGGAAAGCAGGTGGTTTGACTGCTTGGTTTGAAGCAAGCAAGGCCAAATATCTGGGTGTGGGGAGTGATTGTGGGTTTTGGGCAGGGAGTGATAGGAATTTTTCGTTAGGGTTCTTTTTTTCAGATGTTGGATGTTGCTTAGGCTCATTTCATTCTTTAGTCTGGGCAGAAGTTTTCTTTTTCTCTTTACTGTTGGTTTGGGGTTTTTTTAATAAACAGCAACAGTAGTGGCAGGCAAATATTTCAAAACTATCTACAGCTCTTGTTAAGATAAGTTTTAAAAATTTGACTTCTTATTTGCATACTAAGGAAATAACCCATAAAATTGTCTTCTTTTCTGGCTTATGTTGATATTTACTTACACTTTACCATTCAAAGATTTTTCTTTTGTTTGAATTTTCCTATTGAGGCCTTTTAATTTACTATTT
The DNA here is from genome assembly GCA_024734555.1 of Trochalopteron elliotii. Classification (NCBI taxonomy): domain Eukaryota; kingdom Metazoa; phylum Chordata; class Aves; order Passeriformes; family Leiothrichidae; genus Trochalopteron; species Trochalopteron elliotii. The sequence continues at coordinate 8,257,963 of JANPWX010000011.1, forward strand.
TAGACTAACTCTCTCTCAAAGTATATTTAGCGTGCACTTACTTCAGAGGGAAACATGCAGATTTTTGCAGCTGCCCTCCTTATGGCCTTCCCTCTGCCCCCACAGTAGGCAGTGGAATATCAGACTGGGAAAATGGAGACATACCAAACCACATTTGCCTGCATGTAGTTAAATGGAAGTTCTTTCTGGAGATTCCCACTGCAGACCTGCGGGTGGTTGAGGAGGGCTGCGTTCGGGCCTCGCCGTGCCGGAGGCGCACGCCCAGGGTGAGATGGGGCAGGAGCTGATCCAGGGACCTGCCCTGGGGCTCGTCTGCCAGGGGGGCTCTGCATCCCTGCCGCTCTCTACTCCCACACACACGTGTAACACCACGAGGGAGACAGAGTTTGGCAGGTCGTGGGTAACATGGCACTGCAGAACAGGAGAGGAGCTAGCGCAGTGCTGCAGTGTATACATGCGTGAGAGGCTGGTGTAAGCAGGGAGACAAACCAGTGAGTCTTACATATTCTAAATTAATTTTGACAAATGTACGTCTTGCAGAGGGTAGCTGAAGGGAGTCTGTTGGCGATGCAGATCTCCCGTAGTATAAGCTTGTGCTGTGGTACCCTGCTTTCTATTCACTCCTCAGTTTAACTTAGGAGGCACAATTTTCCATTTACCAAGATGTTACATGAATAATAAAAAGGCAGGTTTTTGGGACATCCTTCCTTATTTTTGTCCAGTGTTCTAGGAGCTACACGGAGGATTTGGAAGAATTGTGTGTATGCCATAACCTGAAAAGCAGCAGCCCATATACGGTGTTGGAGGAAGAAAGAGATTTTCAAGCAGCCACCTTCTGAGCCTCCAGCCGCAACGGAGCAGACCTTCATTAGCAGCATGACCCCTTGTCACCTGTCAGCGCGAAGGACGGGCATATTGTATTAGCAAACCTCACTCCATTCTATGACGATTCTGTAACACCACCTGCCATTGCATATCCCCCCTATTATACCAGTTTAGGAGTTGTGCACTGAAGATTTTTGGCATATATTAGCACTTCCATGTGATTGGCAGTATACCACTGAATTCATTGCAGCTCCGCATCTATATGGCTGTAGCTCTGTAATTCAGGGCAGCGTTTCCTAGGGTTTATCTGCATTTTGGTCCATCTCCTGCCTGTATAAGTCCATTACCGTTCTGTTGTTGCAAACAGGGAAAGGGAAGGGTGAGCACTGGTGAAACAAGTGTCGGAAACATTAGTTAGAACTGATAATAATGAAGCTGTTTTCTTAACACTGAAAGAAGGTGGTGTATGGAAAGTTGCATGTGCTGAACCACTCGAGTAGAACAGTGAACTGTTTGCTCTTTACTTCATAAATTATCTTATTAGAATAATTTCCTTGCAGAGAGTGTGTGTATGTCGGCATCTATGAAATACCAAATAACCGGAGTAGCTCACGGTTAAGCAACAGAAAAATAAATAAATGGCCACAGGATTTGAGAGCGTTGAAATACACATTCTGACAAGTCATCCTGGTTCTAGTCTTCTCTGGATTTGAGTTCACAAAGTTTCGGTCTGGCTTCAGGCAATTATGTGGTGGTTCAATTTTATCATCTGGTGGTTCAGACTGCATGATCTGTCAGTGAAATTTGAAGCCGGCTCCTGATGTCACCTGGAAAGAGATGTGGTCTGTAAAATACCTGAAGTCCAAACCACTCAGGGGACAACACTAAGAAAAATGAAACAGGAGAGCTCCTGCCTGGTCAAAAAACCCCAAACCCACAAAAACCCAAAAAACAAACCCCGTGCTTATGAACTCTCAGGCAGGCTTCCCTAGGAAGAGAAATTGAGACTGGTGCTTGGCGAAGGCGGGGCGGCGAGTGTGCCCCCTGAACTCTTCAGGCGCATCTTCGCGCCTTGGAGGGTCCCACTGTCAGTAGCCCGAGGCTCGGCCGGGCAGAGCACGGGACCCGCCGGCCGTTCCCTGCGGTCACTGGGAGTCCCCGCGGCCCCCGCCCGCCTGGGAGCGCAGCCCGGGCCGCGGCTCCCGCCGAGACCCCCCCGGGCAGAGGTTGCCGGCGGCTCCTGCCGCAGCACCATCATGGTTTGGGTTTCTCAACTCCGATCGTCCCCTGGCCAGGGTGCTACCAAAAATCTGCCCCTCCCGGGAGCTGCCCGCGGGACTGAGTCACTGAGGGAAAGAAGGCACCGAGAGGAAAGAAATCCGGGGACGGATGGGGAGGTGGAAGCCTTCTACGCTGTTTTGCTGATTATCTCCGGCATTACGGCTCCCAGATAAAATATTTATTTAGTAAAGAACCCGTAAACATCGCGGCAAATACATTAGGGCACTTCGGCTGCGGGGCTTATGATTATTTCAGAAGTTAAAAGAGATGATACGCGGCCGCTGTCAGCGGGGACGGAGGGTGTACTTTCCCCCGTGAAACAGGCACGGGTGGGAAGGGTGGGGGCGATGCGCCGGGGATCGCTCAGCAGAGCTGGGGGAGAGGGACTGCGCCCCGCTGGGGACAAACCGCGGGGGTGAGCTGAGGGCAGCGGCCGCCCAGCCCCGCGCTCCCCTCGCAATCGCTCCCCAAAGCGTCCAGGACCCGCTCGCCTCCCTGACGCACAAAGGTGGGGTACACGCGCGAAATATTTAGGGAATCGCAGGGTTCGGATTTATCTTCCAGCCGTAGTCAAAAAAAAAATTTAAAAAGCTAGAAAGGTCATATAATAATGAGCTCGCACAGCAAACACACTCTTCCCTTCCCCCTTTCCCTTCCTTCTATCTCACAATAAAATCATCTCCTTCAATTTGCCATGATCGTCGCGACCAGGAGCCAGGTGATTATCCTAATTAATGTCTATCTAATTAAATTACTGTCAGCTGTTAACCAATGGCAGAAGCCGTTTCATCCTCTCCACAAGCAGCAAGATCAAAAGTGAGTCTTTCCTGATTGCTGCATAGTGTCAATTGGCCAATCTCTTCTCCCTGGGAAGGGAAGAAAAAAAAAAAAAAAAAAAAAAAAAAAAAAAAAAAAAAAAAAAAAAAAAAGTAAATCAAACGTTTGGTATGCATTTGGTAGATGAAGTGCTTTCTGCCTAGTGTGGGTCCCAGGATGTCTAGCTTCTGATACTAAGAAGCCCTTTCAGATCCAGGGACTGAAGGGTTATTACTGTGGTGCTAGAGCTATGCAGCTGGAGCATTGTCTTTCTCCCTCTATCATGCTCTCCAAGAAATTTCTCAATGTGAGCAGCAGTTACCCACATGCAGGCGGATCTGAGCTTGCCTTGCATGATCATCCCATTATCTCGACCACTGACAACCTGGAGAGAAGTTCACCTTTGAAAAAAATTACCAGGGGGATGACGAATCAGTCAGATACAGACAATTTTCCTGACTCCAAGGACACACCAGGGGACGTCCAGAGAAATAAACTCTCTCCCGTCTTGGACGGGGTCTCTGAGCTTCGTCACAGTTTCGATGGATCTGCTGCAGATCGCTATCTGCTCTCTCAGTCCAGCCAGCCCCAGTCTGCTGCCTCTGCTCCTAGTACCATGTTCCCTTATCCCAGCCAGCATGGACCTGCACACCCAGCCTTCTCCATCGCCAGTCCCAGCCGCTACATGGCTCATCATCCTGTGATCACCAACGGAGCTTATAACAGCCTCCTGTCCAACTCTTCTCCGCAAGGCTACCCCACGGCGGGCTACCCGTACCCCCAGCAGTATGGCCATTCCTACCAAGGGGCACCTTTCTACCAGTTCTCCTCCACCCAGCCGGGGCTGGTTCCCGGCAAGGCTCAGGTCTACCTGTGCAACAGGCCACTCTGGCTGAAATTTCACCGGCACCAGACGGAGATGATAATCACGAAGCAGGGAAGGTAAGCCACCGCGTGGACCTTTCTGGGTGTCGGGGCTGAGCCGCGGACTTCGCCGGGGGAGCCGCCCGGAGCCTCCGTCGCCCCGGCGGAGCCGTCCCCCCGTCAGCGGGGCCCCTGCCCTGGTCGCCGGGAGCTCTGGTGAGGGTCCCCGCCAGAGCCGGTCCCAGTCGGGGCAGCCCTCTCTGCCTTCCCCGCAAGTTCCCGCGCCCGCTGCCCTCATCCCTTCCCCGCGGAAAGCTCGGCGCTTCGGGGAGGGGGTTTCTTCTGATTTTTATTTCCCGGTCGCTATCGGGAGCCGTGAGGATAAAGCACAACGGCTGGTTGCTCCGCGTGTGCCCGTCGCTGCCGGTGGCTTGCTTTCCTTCTTTCCTTTATTTTTCTTTTTTTCCCCCCTTTTCTTTTTTTTTTTTTTCTATTTTTTTATAGGCGCATGTTCCCTTTCCTAAGCTTTAATATTTCTGGTCTCGACCCTACGGCTCACTACAATATTTTTGTGGATGTAATTTTGGCGGATCCCAATCACTGGAGATTTCAGGGAGGCAAATGGGTTCCTTGCGGCAAGGCGGACACCAATGTACAAGGCAAGTTCCTCCAATTAACACTTTTTCAGACACATATGTAGGTGAGAATGATTAATTAATGCCTTTGCGGACTGGCTCTGGCGACTTCTTAAACGCAAATGGGCCAACGATGATTTTTTTAAGAAAAAAGAAAAAAAAGGAGGGTGGAGGAGAAAGTAAAAGGTGTTCGGAAAAAAGCTGTTTTATTCCTTTTCGTTTAAAATGAAGGGAGTTTTGGCAGTAAAATATTGGCCACTTAACGGGGTCCTTCACCCTCGTGTGCGGATGCAGCGGCAGAACCGGGGTACAGGCGAGAACTGTGATGTGGTTGTGGTTTTTGTCGTTTTTCTTAGGAAACCGGGTGTATATGCATCCCGACTCCCCCAACACGGGAGCCCACTGGATGCGTCAGGAAATCTCCTTTGGGAAACTAAAACTTACAAACAATAAAGGAGCATCAAACAACAACGGGCAGGTCAGTGGGGGAACGCAGACCCTGCCAGAATTATTTTTATTTCTTCAGTTAAAATCCTGCCGTTTCCGAAAGGACGTGTAATTTTTTTTTCTAGATGGTGTCGTTAGGTGAAAATAAAAGGGCGGGGGGTGGTGGTGAGAAAGTGCTCACATTTAATTTTGCCACGGGCCTCGTCGGCCCTGAGCGCGTTGCCCAGGCTGACGCCGCTGTCCGGTGCGGCCGCGGAAGTCGGCAACTGTCCCGGGGAGGCGGCGGCCAGCGGGCATCGCTCTCCTCGTCCTTCTCGCTCTAATTTCTTCTCTTCTCCCCGCTTCCCCCTCCCTCCTTTTGCCATGCCCGACAGATGGTGGTTTTGCAGTCCCTTCACAAGTACCAACCTCGCTTGCATGTGGTGGAGGTGAACGAAGACGGGACGGAGGATACCAACCAGCCGGGCAGAGTTCAGACATTCACGTTCCCCGAGACGCAGTTCATTGCCGTCACCGCCTACCAAAACACCGATGTAAAGAGCTCTCTGGTTTATTCCCCTCGCGGTCCCCCGCTCCCCGCAAGGCAGCCCACCAGGGACGGCCCGGCTGCTGCCCACCCTCCCCCGGGTCTCCGGCGCCGGGAGATGGGGCTCCCCGCTCCCCACTTCGTGCCATCCCTCCCTGGCCATCCCGAGGGCGGCCGCAGCCGCTCGGGCCGCCTTCGCCTCAGCAGCCCCCTCCGGGCGCCCGCAGCGGCATCGCCCTCCCTGCCAGGGTCGTACCCAGGACGGGCACGATCCTGCCCCTCTGCTAGGGGCTGGGCGCTGGCCCGCGGCGTTTATCTCCCACTTGGAAACAGCTTAGTTAGCTATTAAGCTGTTAGCTTAAGCTTTAAGTCTGCAAAGATCAATTAACATCCTCATTGATTGCGCCGGGGGTGACGGAGCAACTTCCTCAAATTAAAAGCTCGTTAATGCCTGGATGCGTTTCGGAGTGGTCTGGCTTTGCTACAGACTGGTGCCCCCTTTTCAAATGACATATGTTCAGTCCACATTCTCGCTTTAATTATTTTGCTCGATGCAAATGCAAACTCCTAGTTACCGTTCTGCGGTACGTTTTGCCTAATTTCTGGATATCAGTATATTCATACCCATGCACTAGGAATGATGAACACGTCTCAAAATATAGGGTTAAATAATGATTTTTTTCGTACTTTTTACAACAACGTAAATCTTAAAATTAGACTGTGATTTCTATAAGCATACCAGAGCTTATTTTTCACCATTTAAAGGCAGTATGATTGACTAGAGTAAAGCTTGGTCCTTTAAAAACGTGTTGGCTGCAGTGGGGTATATTTTTCAGGCTTTCACAACGTGTGCTCTGCTCCTCTCTTTCCCCAGATCACACAGCTGAAAATAGATCACAACCCTTTCGCAAAAGGATTCCGAGACAATTATGACACGTAAGTAAACCGGATTTTTACTACCCTTCTGCCGGCTGCACACACATGTCAAAGGGGGGAGATTTAGGATGAGGGCTGGCTCATTTCACACCGAGATGTGTAATGTCAGGCTTTTCCAGAGCCCTCCGGGAGGGAAGCACACGCCCGTTCCCGCACAGGGGCTGCCCCTGCGGCGAGGCCCTGCGCAGCCCTGAGGCCGCGCTGCCCGCACCTGAGTCCGCATCTCGCTTTGGCACTTGCGGCCGTTTTGTTGTTGGTTTTTCCTGGCACGTATCTTGGCGCCTCTTTCCAAGCTTCCGTTTCACTCGCGCGTAAAGGCTCCGAAAGAAGCACCCGAGCAGCAGGGGCTCAGTCCCCGCCAAGCCGCCGGGTCTGCATCATTCCGAGGTCCGCAGAGCCGGGGTCCGGAGGGAAATGTCTTCGTCTCGTTCCATGCTTCGCCGGGGTTGAATTTCTTTCCCCCTTCTCCCTTCTGGGTGGAGCTAAAGCCTCTGAAGTTTTAATCGCGGTTTGTCCCTGTTCCGCCTCTGCCCGTCCACCTCCGAGGCGCTCCCAGCTGTCTGACCCCCGGCCTTGACGCCCTTGCCACAGGCGGCCGGTGCCCCTCCGACGGCGGCTCCGGGGTGGCACCAATTCGGCCCCCGCCGCCAACTTCCGCGGCCCTCGGCACAAAAATGGGGCTATCCCGGCCTGCAGGCCCTGCGGGCAGCCTTCCCCCGGCCCAGGCTACGACCCGCCTGGCATCCCCCTGCCCGGCTTGGGGTAGCGGGAGGTGGCGGCCGCAGGGCTGCCCGTACACCCGGAGGAGCAGGCGACAGGGATGTCGCCTGTCCGGCTGCAAGCTCTGGTCTGTGGGACGGGCCCCTGGCTTTGAGGAGGAAAACCTTTTTCCTCTCTAAACCGTGACGGGGAGCGGCCTCACTTGGCCTCAAGCGCCTGGCCCAGCCTCCCCGCTGGACCGCGGTCCGGCAGCCACCAGCAGTAGGCATTCAGGGCAAGGGTGGAAACGATGGGGAAACGAGAGCTGAAGTAGCGCGAGAGGGCCCCGGGGCCGAGCTCCAGCTCTCCCCAGGGAACAGCTTGTGGTGAAGTCGCTCTCCGTGAGGGGCGAGGGTCGTGGGGCTGTGGCGGGGAGCAGGCTCGCCACCAGCAGGGCACCGGCCGTCCCCGGTGCCACGGAGGGCGGCAGCCGAGCCTGCCCGCTCTCCGGGAGCTCTGCGAGAGTATGCGCGGCCTTGGGAAAGGCTGCGTGGCCTTCGGCCCCAGCAGAAAGTGCTTTTCTCTTTTTGATAGGAAAAAAACTTTCTAGGGCGTCGCTTGAAAGGAGACGGGGGGAGGGGAAAGCTTCAATGTTGTCTAGCACGTTGAATTTGTTTAAGGGCCAAGTTTATTTTGGATAAGAAATTCCAGGAGGCGTGGAGGGTTAATTAAAGCACAGTTTTAGCCTGAATTAAATACAGATAGTAGTTATTCATCCATTAAAGTTTTTATAATCGCAAATTGCAGCCCAGCATGGGAGAATTATATATAGGCCAAGCAGGGAACACTGGAAGTGTCTGGCTTTACATTTCCTACAGTAGGTGTTTAAAGATTAGCTTAATTTAAACTCAGTAAAATGTTGATGGTTCGTCTGTAACTCCCAATAATAAGTGTTAAACAGCCGATAGAATTCCGTAGTCTGCCACTCATGCTGTTCGCGGCAAATGACCGGGCTGCCTGTTGCGCATGTGGTGGGACCGGTCAACGTGTCACCGCGCGGGATTCCACGCCTTTGGGTTGTGGGTTCGGACCGGAGAGAGGGATCTCAGCCCCGTCAAGGAATGGCCAACCGGTTCCGAAAGATTTGTTCTCCATGCTTGCCCCATCTTTCCTCTTCCCCGTTAAAGGCCCTCGGCTCTGCTGATGCCGGAGGCCAAGCCCGGAGAGGAGCGCAGGCTCCCGGGCCGGGCCGGAGCGCGCCGGGACGGCGCCGTTCCCGTTCGTCCCCCGAGGGCCGCGTTCGGCCGGGTTCCGCGCCGAGGAGGGCGCCGGGCTGCGGCGGACACCCAGCTCTCTCCCCTTCTCTTGGGCAGGATCTACACGGGCTGCGACATGGACCGGCTGACGCCTTCCCCCAACGACTCGCCCCGCTCGCAGATCGTGCCCGGGGCCCGCTACGCCATGGCCGGCTCCTTCCTCCAGGACCAGTTCGTGAGTAACTACGCCAAGTCCCGCTTCCACCCCGGGGCAGGAGCCGGCCCGGGGCCCGGCGCCGACCGCAGCGTGCCCCACACCAACGGGCTGCTCTCCCCACAGCAAGCCGAGG
>JANPWX010000011.1:8271597-8307357 GCA_024734555.1 Trochalopteron elliotii
CGCCTTCGCGCTGCCGCCGCGGGGCGGGGGCCGGTCCCCTCCGGGCGGTCATCCCGGACACACCGCTCCTCAAGGAGCTGCCGACAGGTTTTATTTAGCGGGTGTTATCCAGCGGGTCTGGAATAAATACGAAACGTGTGACAGGTCTGAACAAAATTCTTTCCTGTGTGTGAGTGGTTGATGTTATTCCATAACTATTTCGACAGGATAATTCCATAACTACTTGTGCAAGAGACTGGAAGAGATAAGGGCTGCAGAAGTTAAGCAGGCTATTTCCTGTCGGTAGGTCACTTTATTACTCTAATAATTTTTTTTGATATTATTTTTAGGGGTGCACTTCTATATGTGCTAAACATATGTTTACCAACCCGTTAAAGTGTTTGCGTTCACCAAGGAGCGAATGCGCGGGTTTTGACCTGGTGTGTTTAAACTGAGGCATGTGCAGTTTAGTTGAAGCAAAGCCCCTTGTATGAATTTGTTAGAACAGCAATTAATTGCATGATTTTTACATGTAGTTTGTATTATTGTTCTAGGCATGCTGAATGGGTTTTAATGTAATTTTTTGTGTAAAACAATCTATTCAATTGCCCTGCCTTTATTTAACATAGCACAAAATCAAGCTTCAATCTGTAGAAAGTAATTTGAAGTTCCTATTGGTAATACTTTCTATGATGTTTCACATTAATACTATATCAAATGTAATACAGTGATTTACGCTCTACAGATTTTGCACGAGTACGCTATGCATATTTGATGACACATTGCATATTTTAACAAGGTTTTTAATGACTGATTGAAATGTTTGCTAAGATATTTTTTAAGAGCTGGAGGAGAAATGGTTGTGGAAAATGTGTGTAATAGAATAGTGATAAGGATGGGAGGATTTTGATTGACAGTATGAGGAAGCAGATGGATGACTAGGTAGGTCAGAGGTAAAGATGCCTTTGACAGCTTTTTAAGTTCCTTTGGCCATTTTGGTCCAATGAATCATGCAAAACATGTGTACATTACCAAACTGATGTCTCTGCATCGTTTACTGTTGGAATCCTCATCTTTTCAAACCCACCCTAACCTTCTTTCATCACCACTTGACGTGCTATGTCTAAACTAGATTGCAAGATCCTAAGAAGGCAAGAATCTGTCTTGTATTACTTGTCAGCATAAAAAAAAAAAAAAAAAAAAAAAAAAAAAAAAAAAAAAAAAAAAAGAAGAAGAAAAAATTAGGGGAAAAAAAATCATGTAAACCTATGGAGCTAGAAGAACAACTGCGACAGATTGGCAGAATAGGCGTAAGGTGGGACACGTTCTTCTTAATTTTCACTGTCTGGTCATCACTCCCCTCCCCTAGGTAGTGCTCAAGGGAGATGTGGTGAACAATGATTTTTCTTTTTTTACTCCCCCAAATGGCATAATCTGAATTTTCATAAGTCTGATAAGAGACCTAATTGCATAATTTTCCTTTTAACATTATGCAGTGAGTGCTGTTGCTATAGTTAAAATGGTTTTCATTGCAGTCTCTTTTTTCAGGTGCTTTGCATGTCCTTCGCAAATTACTTTGTCAACTGGAAATGGTCTGATTTTTCCCTGTAAAAAGGTTACTGTTTTTGGAAATCTTATTTAAATTGCATAGGACAATTTTAAAATCTCTGTGATACAAAAAAAGAATGTATGTGTATTGGGAAAAGAAGAAAGAAAGGATTTTTGCATGAAAGTACACTTTCCAGGTATGTTCTGTGCAGAATGGACACAAGTTTTCATTCCAAGTATTAAAACTCGTCATAAATGTGGTTTTCAGTAGGGAATGTGTCACTTGCTAAGATACGGGGGCAAAGTCAAAGAAAAAAATATTGAAACAGCAGAGTGATAAGCAGAGGGAAGGCAGCAGACTGTTTGCATTCAGTACCCAGCTCTTTCCAGATAATATATTTGTGGTAGGTCTAGAGAGCCGCACAGCTTACTGGTAACGTTTCGTGCTTTTATCAGAGCGCGTATTAGTCTGGAAATGCAAACAAAAGCATTGCTTATTGCAGAGCATGGTCCCTTGAAAGCTGCCCGTTCGCTCAAATATGTGTGTCTGAAAAAAACAGATACTGTTTGAAATACATATATATATTTAAATCTTAAATCTTTGAGCATATGTAATATTTTACTTCTTGGATGTAGAATAATTATGAATCCATTGGAATCCAAGGCTGCCATTGCTGAGTAGATGTAACTTTTGACCTTATAAAATATATTATCCAATAAAACCTGCAATGTTTTATTCATGCTACCACTGTGATTTGTCATAGTTGGAGTGTTTCTAATTGTAAGGGGCTGATAAGCGTATGAAAGATCATCTTGGTCTTGAGATGACTTTTTAGGCCATTTTTTTTTTTGAAACTGAAGGCAAAAAGGATGAAAAACTTCAGACACTTCTGTTTAAAACTGTCTATACTATTACACGGATATTAAGCTTTAAATAAGAAACAGCTGGTAATGACTTTGAATCCGTTTTATGAGACATTTTAGGTAAAATGTTGATAGCTTGTAAATGTGTATTTCTGCCTTAGTCTCTGATCGTGCATACAAGTTCATATGTGTGAACAACGTAAAGTAAGAGGTCAGTCCTACAAAGACTATTCACTTGTCTAAAAATTCACAGACATAAATGTTTTCAGGATCAAGGCCTTTTTCAATAATTGTGATAGTTGTGTACCTTGAAGTGACTGACTGATTTAGGATACACTTAATAATTTGGTTTTTTTTTAATATAGCAGAAACATTGATGAGTTACCAAAGCACATCATCCAAGCTCCCACTTCAGTCATTTGAAATATAATTTTTTGGCTTGTTTGGGTAATTTTTTTGGACTGACGGTACTGGCACATAAACTAAACTTTCTAAAAGTCATGTCAATTTCTGTGGGCCATGCTATGCAATTCAGTTTTGTAAGTAAGCTTTTTTCTTTAACCATATTTAGTTACACATTGGCTGCTTTTGTTTATCCAGAAAGCAGATAATGGTCTGGGACTGAAGGGTGAAAGAGCAACATGGATATTTTGAGTTGAGAGAAATTTTATGCTGCTGAAAGGTGTCCTAGTTTAGATGAAGACACCCACCCACCCACCAAGAATTAAACTGAAATCATAAATGTAAGCTAAAAAATGTATTTTGTAATTGATCAACACCCTGATTAAAGCTTATTTCCCTTCGTGGAAATGTTTACTGTCACATTTTTGACTTCCAATTCAAAATATCGGCTTTGCTCTCTCACCCTTCAGTCGCAGCCCTCCTGCTGGAGATGCTGCAGAAATATGGTGGCTGCTCTCTGGCCCTGGGGAAAGCTGAGGCTCATCCTGCATTGTCTGGGATCCACTCGAGGGCCTGGCAGGAGCACCTCCTGTCTTGCCTCGTGCTCTGCGGTCGGTGCCTGCACGTCACTGACGGATCTGTGGTGCAGTGACACAGAGAATGAACCGCTCCTCACACTGCACCCTCCTCGGCAAACCCGCCAGGCTTCTCCCCTCTCCCCACATCCCCACTGTTTTCCCACTGTACTTCTAAAGCATGAGGGGGTTGTACATAGGTGTTACTTTAAGCTTTGTGTAAGCTCTCTCCTGGAATCTCAGTTTACTCTTACATTAGGGGAAGGAACCTTTCCCTTGAATCAGATGCTGGGTATTGAGGAAGAGGAAAAAGGCTTTGCTTTCTATTGTCAGTTCTTGACTTTGCTATGGAACCTATTGTGCATAAGTGATGAGGGCAGGGACATTTTTCAAAAATCTCCAAGTGGTTTAGTCACCTGTGCTTAAAAATTATGAAAATCTCACTGAAAAATCTCCAGTGCTTATGGTTCTGAATGACTTTTCCACTTTTTACAGTTTAATTCTTGGACATATGACTGAGCAGTTAGTTATGCATTGAGGATGGCATTTGTTGCAGAGTTAGGGTCAGAATAGATTGATTAAATCCTCAGCTGGTGTATAGTTATGTCATTTCATGGGCTTCAGTGGTTCAATAGTGCTTGATATTGAAACAATCTGATTGTCTCCTCTTGTGGTTTAGATACTATCCAAAGCAGGTGCTGCTTGATGGAAAGAATAGGACCAAGTACTAATTGATATACAAACTGATATACAAATTTGTTTCTCCCGTGGTAAAATAATTGTGAAAACATCAACAGATATCTTACTCTACTTACATTTTTGTTTTTCACTGTTTATATTGTAAGAATAATTGAAGCTTTGTTTCTGCTTATTGTCAAGGTTGATTCTGATGATTTAATTGTCTTACTGATGGAATCAAAAGCAATTTGTTTGTTGTGTGTAATATAAGAACGTGTCCCCTTTTGGGGGCAATATCTAGGCCAGCTATACTCTTTTAATATAGAAGTATTGTTCAGAAATTGAATGGAAAGGGGTTAATCAGGTATTTCAATTCTTCTTATAGGTGTGTTTAGGATTTTGTCATGCCCAAATTCTTTTCGCCTTCTCTGAAGTGTTATCTAGTGTAGCTCATTTTTTCCTTTGTGTTAAATACTAAAAAACCCTCTGATGTTAACATTTAGTATTGTATTTTTAAATATTTCAGTGTTTCAGTTGTTGTATTTTTATATACTTTTCAGTTATAACTTCTTTCTCATCACTATATAAATAAAAACTATTTTTAAATCATGTTTTTTTTTTAAATCGCAAATGGATTCATTTGTATAAGCAGATGTAAACTAATGTGAAATGTAATGGCAGAAATTAAATATGGGCCTATAAAAATAAACCTAATTTATTTTAATGGCATGTGAAGGTAAGATTTCTTCAGGACTATACTGCCCCATAGACCATTTAGTCAGATGTAACCTAAAAGGCCAAACCCCAAAGTAGTCCATTACTGGTATATATTTATTTTCCAAATACACTGTAACTGGAGAAACAACACAAATGATTGTCCTGTAACAGTGTAAAGTTTAGTGTATATGTGCACATAAGTCTTTGTAGGATCAGGGCCCAAGTCTCTTCTGCTTTGGCACTACTCTCTATTGTGGGTTTTGGGGCGTTTTTCTTCCTCTTGGTAATTAAAATGCAGTTCTGTCACTGCGGTCACATTTCCCAGTTATAGAGGGACAAGGGCAATGCCTGCGCTAAACACACAATGTGCTAAACTGTAGCTATATTTAATTTTGACTTTGCTTTAGTATCTACAGTTGCCTCAGGATAAGGATCTAGGAGATTTCAAGTGTAGTTCTGTGTACTCAACCCTTTTCACGAGGGTTGTTTTGCTGTCAGCTCAGCTCTCTGAAGTCACTTGGATGGTGATGGTGCTATTGCATGGGAAAGGCTGCCAGGCTGGTGGGTGCAAGGGCAGGACAGCAGGAAGCTGGTGATCCCTTTCACAGGCAGGTAGGAGATGGGCTTATCTCTAACCCAAAACCTGCTCTCCCAGAGCTGTTTAGGATAATGCATGCAATCGCTGAATTCCTGGGTGGTGAAGGAGCAGAGCTCCACGCTGATGCACAGACACCAGTAGTCCCCACGTAGCTTCTGGTCTCTTCCCCTGCTAGATCTCCAAAACTTCCCAGGAGCTCCAGACCCTACCTTTCTCTCCACCATCCTTTTCCTTACTGGGGGCTCTTCGCTGGCTCTTCCACGGCTTGTTGTCTTTAGAGCCAGAGCATGCAGACGAGTGCTTTCTCCTGCAACTCCTTCTGTGGAGAGTGCTTAATTATTAACCAGGAAAGCCTTGATCAGGATTAGTGAAGAGGAGGAGATCCATGCAAGGCTGCTTTCTTTTGTACCCAAACTTCTAAATTTACATTTACATACATTTTCTAGTGATTGTAAAGAGTTTGTCTCCTATAAAATATTTAACATGCCATGTTTTATAAGAATCTACAATGTAAAACATTTTTAGCATTTGTTGTTGTAGAATCAGTGTCCGTTTCTGAGTTTTTTCTTCAGTGGCATGTAACAGGTGAAGTCCTATTTTTATGGGTGTTCCTTTATAATTTATGGGGCCTCTGCTGATCTTTGATTTGTAATAGCTTTTTGACAAAAAAAAAAATCACCATTTTCAAAAAGGCTACTGGCAAGAGATATCTTAAAATTTATTATTTTAAAAATGTTTAAACTTGTAAAAAAATAGTCGTCTACTCTGTAATTGCAAGAAAAGCATGTCATGTTAAGCCAATATAGAACTAATCTATAGGATTAGGTATTGTCTCAAATAATATTATTTCTGAATTATTGAAGAACATTCCATAACTATTATGCATATTTTTGGGGTTATATATATGTGCTGTTTTGCCTGAGAAATACTGACGTTTATGTTTTTTGGTTTGGCTTTTTTTTCTCATAGAAAAATAGTTGGTGTAATGCAGCTTTTTCTTCTGTATTTTTCCCCATCTTGGTGTCCTCTTATTATTCAACAGAGATTTAGGAGCAACTCAGCTAGTGCTTTTATTCCATGCCATCGTATTTTTCTCCCTTTTTATTTTGTGCAAGGTTAGGTTGTTATTATCACATTTGTAATATCCTTTGCAAAGTTTAATCTTGTACTACAGTGCCTGCAATGGCAAACCACAGCTAGTCTGAGACTGGGAATATTTTTTCTTGAGTGTCTCCACCATCAGTCTATGGTGTGTGTATGTCAGTTTTACCGAAAGCTTGGATAGGGTATCAGCTGTCACTGAATCTTGTCTAGATTTATATTCTAGCTGTAAACCTCACAACTGTGTGAAGACTAGCCTCTGCAATCTAGGCGATGAAACTTCAAAATTCTTCCTCGCGGCTGTTACTAGTGGCTTTGTTTCTGACAGCTTCTAATTTTCTGTACATAATAAAATCAATTATTTTGCATGTATATGCTAAAGCTAGAGGCTGTTTTTTGACTGTGCATGCTACAATTAGTTATGTAAATAGCAGCATATGCTACAAGTTTTCAGTGCTCACCCTGTCTTTACAGAAGTGTTGGCTCAGGCTCTGCTTCAAAGTTAGTTGGCAGAGGTGTTTGGTTCTCCATGGCTCAGGCTTTGAAGACACTGCTTTCTTCGGCAGCTCCCTCTCATGTTTAGTGTTTCAGTCTATAGTACCTGTGTGTACACCAAAGCCAATGCATGCCTTGAGTGCACGAGGGATTTTGGTAGTCAGACTTTTAAGCTTCCCTGTATTTTTCTTGATTTGTAAGAGAGGTATGCTGATAATTGTGTGCTATTGAACACCTCTCCCACTTGGACTATTTCTTCAAGTTTGAACTTATGTTTCTGCTTAATGATTTCTAAACCAGACCCTTCCAGAGATTCTGGGGTATTTAATGAAGTTTAAATCATAATTTATTCTCATATGAAACCCTTATTATTGCTGTCTTTTCAAAACCATCAAACATTTTTTTTTATTTTTGCAAAATACTTCATCTGCAGAGAATAATCCAAAAAGTAGGTTGCTCTCTACAACTGCCTGAGAGGAGGTGGTCGTGAGCTGGGGTTGGTCTCTTTCACCATGTCCCAAGCAAAAGGATGAGTGGAAATGGCCGTACTTTGTACCGGGGAAAGTTCAGATTAGATATTGGAAAAGAAAAATTCACTGAAAGAGTAGTTAGGCATTGGAATAAGTTTCCCAGGCAGGTGGTGGAGTTCTTTTATGAAATGTCCAAGGGGAGTCTGGATGTGGCACTTGGGATATGGTTTAGGGATGATTATGGTGGTGCTGGGTTGGTTGGAGCAGATGATCTTGAAGGTTTCTTACAACCTTTATGATTCTGTGATGCTGTGAATCAGGACGTTCCAAGCAGTGTTTTAAACGTGCTCACATGCAATTGGCTTTCTCTGGAAGATTCTTCTGGAGCACTGATAAAGCACCCAGTGTGGAGCAGGTTTTGACCTCTGAACCTTAAATTACAGATTTTCCTAGTATGAGTCAGAAAACCAGACAGGTTTGTTGAAGCCCATTGTCTATCACTTTTCTGCTAGCTTCTTGTATAGGGGTGATATTATTTAAAGATAATTTTGGTTAAGAGTTTGTGTTGTGGCACCTACTAATAGAGGATATTCGTTAGATATGCGCATTCCTCTAGAATTCATTTATAAGGTCAACTTACCTCTTAAGTTAGCTCTGTGCTGTTACTTTTGAAAATCATGTATCCTTTGTATTTATGTGGAAACACCTTACTGCTGAGAGCATATGATAATAAAGCCACAATACCATCACAAAAAGGAGTTTCATGGCTGGTGTCAGACTGAATTTAGGTGCTGTGAAAAGCCTCTGAAAAACATAATTCCAACAAGATGTATGAGAAGCCAAGCCCCTACTGTGGATTAGAAGTCATTAGATATTTTGAAGACTAGTTGATATGCTCATATCTAAGGAGTAAATAATTCAGAGTCTGCTGGGAGCATAAGACTGAAAATATGCTGAGTCAACATGTGTCATCATCATATGTGAGGAAAGATCCTAAATCTTAACACAGCAAAATAATGAAATTATTTTTCTGAAAAAAGGAGCTGGCATAGTCTGAAATGTGAGAAAGAAAATGCAATAGCACTGTGTAATTGATGAGCTGGGTTGGTAGAAATAGAATTACAGAAGGAGAGACCAATCATAGCTAGTACAAGCCTTCCACAGTCTTCCATCAAAAGCCTTTGTCTGTTGTCTTCTACCTAGTCATTAGCTAGTGATTACATGTGTGGGACCTCATATTTTAGGGAAGGACAAGAGTTACTCCTTGAGCTGAAGATTTTAATTCCTGCATACTGCTAAACAGTTGCATTTCTCTCTTCTTTGAGAGAGGATTTGTTAGCACACACCTTCTACTTTGTCATACATAAAGTATTCACATCTTCCTATTTCTGAATTATAGTGTATAGTGGGCCTTGAAAGAGGAAATTCCAGTGACAAAGTGACCTGTTGGTCTAATAGCAGCTACTTATGAGGCACAGAATCATAGAATATCCTCAGTTGGAGGGGAGCCACAAGGACCATTGAGTCCAAATCCTGAGTCTCCACAGGACAACCCCAAAACACACATCATTTAACTAAGATGTTGGTAACTATACTTCCTAAAATCCATTTTTTAGCCCTTTGTTCAACTTAAATTTACCTTTTTAAACCCATACAATTAAACATGTGCAACCTCTATGCATATGCAAATACTTAGAAACCAACTATAATTATGTTAATGGTATTATTGATAAGGTAAATGATAAATGTAGAAATCAGTACATTAATTTGGCCGGATTAATGACTTAAAATGCAGCTTTTGTAAGTATTTTTTTTCTTTGAAAGTAAACCTATTCTCTAAATGTATTTAAAATGTTAATAAACTATTAAATGAACAAGTAACACTATATTCAACATTTTTACACCATTTCTACAGTGGGTAAAATTGTAGTATAAAGTTGGTGTATACTCGATAACAATTTACATGTTTATTTTACCATCTGGTAAATGTGTAAACGATATTTTGAGAAGCACATTTCAAATTCACTTTAACAACTTATCCCCGACAATATGTATCCTATCTCATGTACTGACTGGAAGGATTTTGAAAACCTCTCAGAGAGAAATGCAGTAACAAAACATTTATTTTTTTTTTTTGTGATGAGTAAGATCAAGCTTAGCATCAAGTTGGAGGTCTTTCAATATTTAGGAAGGATTTTGGTGCATTACTGGTGTCAAAGAGAGATTTCAGACTGTTTTACACGCTACGGTATAAAGATATCATATCATCTTCCCTACAGAAACCATAGGGTGCATAGGTAGTAATAACAAAGCAAATACAGTTTGCTATGTTGTTGTATAACTGTATTGTATCCTTTCCAGGGGGTTTGAATTTGCTATCTCTTGTGTCTAAATATGGGAAGCTCATTATTAGAAGTGTTACATTGAACCCCAAGTGAATTGCTTTTCTCATGTACTTTAACAGCACTTTGACACTGCAGCCTTCTGCCTTTTTATTTTAGTCTTCTGTTTGTTGGTCTCTCTGGATTAAATTGCAAGCACTTTCTTAAATACACCAAACTAGAGAATATTCTGTTGTAGCTCAGCTTTTATTCACCCTTTCCTAGCTGTTACTAATCTTAACTGAAAAACAAAAACCCAAAACCCTCCCTCCCAAATGAAAAAAAAATCCAAACCCCAAAAAAGATTTCCTTTTCTGCTTCCCCAACCCCCTCCAAAATTTAAAAAACCCTGCCCTGAAAGCAAGTCTGCCTGGAGAACACCTCCACACTAATGACCATCTGGCCAATCTGCAAATGAGGTTTGAGAGCAGATTTCAAATGTAGGCACCAGCTAGTCTGCCTTGCATTAGTCCATTAGAATTTAAAAGATTTGAAAGCAGTTAGGCAGCTAGAGAGCAGGCAGGTACCCTAACTTTGGGAAAGCCAATCAGGCAGATGCCTTCATTCCTTCCAGGGCCTAAATGCTCTTGTTCTGGTACCTGATCAGCAATGCTCCTTTAGAGTTTGTGACAGCCAGCTTTGCTTGAATAAATACACCTTATACGGGGCAATAGTCTTAAAAAACCTTTGGTGAAAAAAACCATAAAAAATTATTTGTACAAATTCTAATTAACTTCTGCACTAAAGTTAACAACTGTCATATCTTTTTATTTATGTGTTATTCAAAACCCTGATTAGTGCAGTCTAATCTAGTCCTCATCTTGAGTAATCAGAGAAACCTGTGAGCTGCTCTGATTTTATGTGTGCTCCTAAAATCAGGTTTTAGCATAATAATAATAATAATAATAATAATAATAATAATAATAATAATAATAATAATAATAATAAACTAGGTTGTCATTAAACAACAACTTTAAACTTAAAAAGATATTTCTATTTCTGAGGTTAATTACGCCCACTGAATTTAACATTACTGTTTTGTTTCATTTGGTATTAAATATATTTCACTAATGAATTTGAGATTTAGCATGTATTTTCTCTTTTTGCTTACAGACAGGACCTTTCCTGTTTATAAATGAGCACAATCAAAGATAATCTACTTTTTAGCAGACTGTTAAAGAAATATTTTTACTTTTTACCTCTCTTCCCTTTGCTGGCTTCTTGTTTTGTCTCAGCTCTGTGAAAAGTGCTGTCAACCTTGTGTAAACAATAATTTATTATTGTGTTTCCAATGATAAAAAAATGGATCCAGAAACCCTTTCAACAAAAGAGCAGTGGTTGTTAAGGACACCTGCTGTTACAAAAGAACTTCCTAGAGGAGCTAATTATCCAATAGGTAAAGTCCAACCTGAGAGCACCTCGAAACATGCAGAACTGAATCTGAGGTTTGTAGGACCAGTAGAAGTTTTAAATACAAATTGAATTTGTCTTTCTCTTTAGATTGGCTGCTGGTGTCTATATTGCAGAAGCAGGTGTTCATGAAATTACTCACATGCTTAAAATGATGTATAACTGGAATCACCTGGAAAAAACGAACAACATTTGGAAAATCTACTTGATAGAGATCTGGAGAGGCATCCTGAAATGATACGGATTTGAAGGTAGGAAGTAAATAGACAAAGCTTTGAATAGTGGGTAACATTGCTTTTATTGTTCTGTATTAGAATTTTAATATTGCAATTTGCAAAATGGAAAATAGTCTAGTCTGTAGCTATTTACTGTCAAACATGGTGCTTGCAGTCAGGAGTGCCAACACTAGCAAGGAATCTGCCCCTTACCCCATGATCACACTTATCATGGTGCATTTCAAGAATAAGGTCTCCTGGCTTGCAAAATGTAAGCTGTTTCCCTTTAAGTGAAAAAATATCCAAGCCCACTTAAGAATGATTTAATAAAAAATGACCTTTTGAAAAAGTAAGTTAAAATTAATATTTAGTTCTTGTATTGTTAATAACTGGTATTCGTTTGCCTCAGAAAATCCCCTCTCCCATGCTTTTCTGTGTGTCTGCTTATTTCAAAAAATTGTAAATACCAAACTATATATTTGGTATTCTAACTCTTTTAATTACAATTTTAAAATTAAATGTGACATTTTATGGATTTTGATATTGACTAAAGTGGACCTTTTAAAGTGACATAAATACATAAATTGAGATTGATAAATTTATTTCAGACTACCATATGGGAAGGCTGATTACAAGGGCATGTGGAGCACAAAGCCAATTAAAGATATTCTTACTTCTTACTGCGGACCATTGCTGCCTTCCCCATGTTCCTTGGAAGCTAAACTGAATAGCATTTACAAAAAATATTAAGCTAAGGGTATCATCGTAAATTCTCCCTTTATGTAGTCCTGTTCTCCACTGACAGTCAGATTTGCATCAAAGAACATGACACCAGTGACTTGCTGGCAGCTTAAGTAATTGGGGAAAAAAGTGGTTATTCATATGGAAACAGGAGTTGGCTCATTACAGCCAATCACCTGAATAGCAAATGGTATGGTTGCCAATAGATGGAGAAAAAGGCAAGTCTAGTGGAAAATAGGATCATTTAAAGGCCAAGAAAAGACATATGGTCTGTCTATGCTTGCCTTATATGCCTGGAAATTATAAATTAAGCTACAATATAGCCCACCACCTTAATGTGAAAATTTTCCATTTTTTCTCATCCTAATCTTAAGAAATTTAGCAGATTTGGCTAGTAACATGGACTGGCTCTTGTGTCAGCATTTAAGTTCTATATGAAAGTAATTGTTGAATTGATTCTTATCTAGTATTTAATTCTGTTATGGCCATAAAGGATGTATTTTTGAAATAAACTCTCTTTCATAGCAATTGTAAATGTGGATCTGTTTTGTCCTTTACAGATGCCTATATTTCCATGAGGGTAGGCAAGAAAGAAAGAATGAATAGTTCTTGGCAGCTACTTTTGGTAAGGTAAATACTGTGGAGGTGACCGGAAATTTGTTTTCAAGCACTGTAAACACGCCAGTGGCTATCTTTCTCATTCCTTGTTGGTTGTAGTAATAATTTTAGTTTATTGTTCTAATGCTCTCCTGCACTCTGTTATTCCTATAATGAAATAGGAGTCCAAGTTTAAGTAACACTGAGCTTATTGAGGTGGCTACCTGACTGCTGTTCTGGTAAAGCATTAGTAAATACTGAGAATATTAAATCCTTTTAAATGTGGCTGTAAGGATACATTTCACTTGAGACATCAAGTTCTTGAACATCTCAGGGCAGTCTGAGTTTTAACAAGATTTTTATATGGCCTCAGGACTGTGAAGACTTGTAGCCTTTTCTTACATGTGTTTTTTTTTTTTAATAGATTCCTTATTCTAAACCATCCCATGATATATAGTCACATGGAGAACAGATGCTGAATTCTGCCCTTTCTTAAATGCCATGCTCTGAAACTCTGATGGTTGCTCCTTTTTACTGAGAAATAGTGACAAAACCACCAAGGCAGGACGATGACATGAGATCCTGGCCCTTATTTCTCCATCTTATGTACCTGAAAGAGTTACTAAAATTTTATTTCTGGTTTCCATTCATGGGCTCTGAAAATATGGCATATTTTACATATTCCAAAGTTTCTTTGATTGTGGCTGAAAAAAATACAAATCTCTGCTTAGCTGGTAGTTAATTTCTGCCTTCACTGTAGTGCTGTAGGAGCAATGAAGCTTAAAATTCTGTTTTGAGAAACTTCAGATTTAATGGAGGAACAGTGGACAGCAAAATGATGTATTATAACTAACATACATTTAAGATTTGACACATGATAGGTCTTGTCAAAGCCATGGAATTTGGAGCTGCATAAAAATACATATAATCTTACCTGAAGTAATTGCATCTACAGAGTTTCTAAAATGGGTCCATTGGTGACAGAGTACACTTGGAGTTCTTACCCCACCCTCACCAGCGCTGGGTCCCTTCACAAGTACCTCTGCTCTTCTCTCTGTTGTTCTTTCTCTGCAGGTAAGTGGCCTGCTGGCTTCATTTCCCTGTTTCATTTCAGTACAGGCACAATCTAATCATCCCAATTGGTGACCCTTCTGACAAGCAACTGCAGAAATGAAGATTTTTAATCCAATCTAAACCTGACACATGTCCCATATGGTTATTTTGGGTTTTCTGAGGTGCAGGGCAGAGTAAATGTTTGCACAGTTCCGAAAAAACACTGCTAGGAAAAGTTCTTAAGAAAATATCTCATTATCCTGGGATCACCCTGCACTCAAAGTAGTAGAAATTTTTATTTCTAGAAGTTTCATCTTGGTGACTTTTCTCATTCAGATCCATAAATCATCCCATAACTCTTCAATGAACCCTCACCAGGTAAGACCAGACCAGGTAACAAGAGTCTTTTCCCACCACTATACACTGGCATCACTCATTTACTGTAGCTCCAATTAATGGTAGTAGAAGTTACACTTGTAAATTCCCCCACGCATTAATGAGTGAACAGACCCCCTCTGTTTAGTTAACCATCTTCCAGTTACCTGGCACTTTCCCCATCCCTTGTGAGATCTCAAATATTTAATTAAAGCCTTTCCTTTTTTTTCCTTTTTCTTTTTTTTCCTCCCCCCACTCTCCTTCATTCAGTTTGTTGAGTTGTAATTCTTGTTGGCCTGATGCCTTGGCAACATTCAGCACTTCTAATTGCCTGTATAGTCTGGCCTAGTCATGGAGCCTTTTAACTTTCATTCAGGCTTCCAGCAGTATCAGCCTCACTGGTCACAAGCTTCCCACTCAGGTTCCGTTCACAGCCCTTTTGCTGATTACTTGTTATGTATTTAAAGAGCTCCATACTGTTTATTTCATTTCCTGTTTGAGATAGTCTGTTTGCTTAATTTTTTTCTATGCTAATTTAATTTTAAACATATAGGGCTGTCTTCCTGGTCAAACAAGCCAGAATTTTGCATCCATATGTTACATTAAATAATAATAAAACAACAAATAATAGTCAATGCTTTCTACTTCTATAATGTCTACCATTCAATGATCTCATAGCATTCTTATTTTACAAGTGGTAAAATGGTGTCAAGAGACATGAACTACTTGTTAAACAATATGTATGACATCTGTTACAGAGCCAGACACAGGATTGAATAGTTGGGTTTTTACTAATAGCAGTTAGTCTAAAAACTGCAATATGCTATAGGAATTATTAGGTTAAAATATGCTTCAACAGAGTGGGCTGTACCCTGGTGGAGACATGTATTGTAGAGACTTTTGTTCTCAGAATATCATCTTTGTTGGCATATAAGGTGCAGAACGGGCAGGAGAATCCAATGGATATTCATGTGGACTCTCTAAAGGTTAGTAACCCTTGCAATTATAATTCATGTTGATTTTAGAGGCACTATTCTTAATCACAAATAGCCTAGTGCATTTTTTGTTTCATTTAGTTGTCTGTATGAAGATCTAACATTCCCAATTCCCTTTGATTTCAGCAAACCTCTGGCTTACTGTGGCTACAATAACTCATTTATGTCTCTGCAGAGATAATATGCTAATGTTATGACATATGATAATATTTTTTGAATGTGCTCTTTTTCAGTGTCAAACAGCACACACAGATAAATTGAAAATGGTCATGATAATTCTTGGTTTTTAAGGCTTCCCATGCCCAGCAGCTGATCGTGGCTCTGGACTGTGAGGGCTGCTAGGACCTCATCTATGGCCAAGGTCAAATTGCTTTGATCGCTCTGCAGGACTCAATAGCTGATTTAATGCCTGCACTTTGCTTTCAGAAAATGCATGCTTATATTCACTGTTACTGTGTACTTAAAGGAAGATATTACATGTGTGCATTCTTCTTCCCAAGGTCAGAATGTAAGGGCAAAGGAGAACCAACACAATTGTATCAGTAGCAAGTGTGAGTGGAGGCCAAGATTGAAAAAAAGAAGGAACGTTTCCTGCTGGCTGGGGTAGGTTCCCTAACACAGCGGTAAGCATGGTGAAATGATCTTTCATGGTTTTCAGGAGTGAAATCAGATTAATTCTTCTGGTGGCACAAAGTTTACCAGGGACTCCATAGAAATAACAAGGTGGACTAGAAAGCTAACAGCTGAGATATGTGGAAGCAAAGAATGTTACACAATATCCTTGAAAGAAAAATCTTAAAATGAAATCTGATTGTTTCCTTAAGAACAAATCAAATTGTGATTGTGTCTGAAAAGCAGCAATATGCAAAACAGCTTGCTACAAATACATGCTTTCATTTGTAACACAAATGTGTCCAATTATTTCTATATTTCTACTTGTTTGACCAGTGTGTATTCTGAGCAAAGTGCTAAGCATAACTTGGTGCCCATGGCTGCATCTGGGCTTCTTTCAGATAAGGGCTGTGTGGGTTTTTGAACAATAGTCTGCCAAGCAATGTATCATGAATCCTAATTGTTTTAGAAAACAGTTGTTCTTTTTCTTCAGCAAATACTGTCGTATCCACATTATTAACATAGATATATATAATCGTTTTGAAAATCATTCTCGGTTTGAAGAATTCTAATCCTTCATACAGTGATTATGCAAAAGTCTCATGTATAAGCAATACCGATGTTACTGGAAGCGCCTCTTACAGAGTCCAAATATAGCAGATCAAATCAAAACTGTGCTACATCTTAAGCAACTGTTGACCCATTTCCATATCAAATTGGTTTCTGTTATAGAAGACTTTGCTTTTTCTTTTGGAGATATTTACTTTCACTGTTCTAGCTCAAGTATAGTAACAGCATATTTTATTCTAAGGTCATTTTATAATCGGTCAATTGTCTAGTTTTTTTTACTTGGTGTATTAACAACTTTCTAATTAAGAGACTGACATAATAAAAAGCTTGTTTCTGCTCTGTGGTATGTGAATGTACCACCGGCTCCTGTAAAATCAGTTGCCATGATTCAGCACATGCAGGAAGCTGGTGCTAGGTGTTATGCCATGTGCAGGATGCCCACCAGTTGGCTTGATAAGCTCAGTCCTAAATATCTAACTTAAATAAACTGAGGCGAGGAAGTTCTATATTAAAATTGTCACTTTGCCCCTTGTTTATCCTGCTTTTTTTTTGGGGAGGCGAGGGGTGGGGGGGATCAGCACAATTAATAGACGATGGTATATCAGTCAAATTCGAGAGATTGCTATAAATACCTAGAGTAGGAAGAAGGTGAGTTGTTAGAGGTGTAACTTGTTTGTGTCACTTTGTTAGAACATTAGCAGTATCTTAATATAGATTTCTTTTTTGGCTTCTAATGATCTATTCATTTCACCAGGGAGAGAGAGGATGGGGAGAATGTGTCACTGCTGCTTTTCTGGCATGAACTGCCATTCCCTTTGGTGGCTCCTGGAGTCTCCCTGGGTGGCAGTGGTCCCTCGGGCAGGGATTGCTGCCAGGGCTGACTCTCTCTGCTGCCACATTTCCTAGGGTTGTGCCATTGTGTGTGTGGACATCAATGCAGGTGACGTGGCTGAATAGTAAATCTCAGGCCCAAGTAACATTTTAAAACAGGATTTACTTCTTGCACAAAAAATGTATAGCCCAGGCAGCAGGCCAGCCGGGATTGCAGCAGGCTTGCCAATGCCTGTACTCCAAATAATCTATTATGCTGAATATGATCAAGCCACATCTATAGAATTAGTTACATAATATGAATAATATTTGAATGTTACTAGTAAATTTGCTTTTTTCCAATGTATTTTTCAGGGTTGTTTTTTTTTAAATTATTCTTATGTGTGTATAAAAATCTAAGCATCTTAGGCAACAAGATGCTTGTTTAACATGTAAGGGTCATTCACACTATAAATGCTACAGTAAATAATATTATTTGAAGAATAAATGTAATAGATTATTTAGGTGATTTTGATACCTTAACAGTGGTTCTCTGCTGAGGTCATAGATTTTTTTGTCATCCATGACCATACAAATGTACAAGAATATAATCTGTAAACTTAGTATATTTGTACTTCTGCAGTCTTTTTGAAAAGTGGTGTCTAGTCATTTGGGAGAGCAGTGCTAACATCAGAGTTTTTAGTAATAGCTAAACATCTTTTCTGGGGATACGGTTTTACATGCCACCTCTCAAAAGACATTTCTGATCTATGTTAGCAGAAGCTATTCTCTCCTTCCCAAGCTCAACATCGGTATGTTAAATATAGAAATGACAAACATGTGTGGTTTTATGTCTCATGTCAAAGATGATGCCTTCAGAAAGCACAGCCGTTTCCATTACAATGCCAGGGCAGGGTACAGTATTAGCTGACAGGCATGAGAATCTTTTACAGGGTCTGTCCTCATGGCAGAACTGGCAGGTTACAGCCTGCTCCAGCCTCCCTGGAGCTCCTGCTCTTCAGCTGAGCTCTGTGTCCTCCACCTCTGTAGTGGACCTCCAGGAGCATGGGGCTGTTGAGGGCCTGGAGGGCCATGAGAAAAGCTGCCTGTCCTGACAATAATCTGGGAAGGAGCATTTTCATATCAGAGAATGCAGTTTTTTTGGAAATGGATTTTTAAATGGAGGAAATTTGTTTGAAGAAGCAAATAGTGTCAAGAAACTTAGCTGATTCCTGAAGGTTCCTTTCCAGGCTGGTATTCCAGCTTTATGTTAACATGTGTATCAGGTTGCTCTCATAACTGGGCAGGTTTAGATCCTCTCTGTCTTACTGAAAAGCCTTTTAAGGCTGATGGACACAAGTTTGTTGTTGACCTGCTCCTGTTAGAAACCCAAACATCCTGATGGCAACTCAAAACCTATGAGGCTTTGAAGTTACTGTGTAAGCCAGGGCTTATCATCTCCAAGTTTCTCAGAGTAAGTGGCCAATTATAATTCCCTTCACCACTGATTATCAAACCTATTGTAATTACGAATGTCTGTTACATTACTGTAACTGTCATTTTACAGTGCCAGAGAAGCAAAACCCACCTTTGTAATCATGTTTTAGGTTGTCTCTGGCTTCAGACTGTGAGTATGCTAGATGTATTTGGGAATTTTATGGCAAATGCCAGCTAAGGGAAACCTGAATCTAGGCTTAGGTATCCAGCATCTTCTCTCTGTGGATTACAAATCTATCTGAAAGCAGGGAAAGAGAAACAAATCCTTTCGTAAATCGAAGTGGTATTCTCCAGCTGGAATCCTGTTATACATCATCAGATACAAATACTATTTTTAGTGAACTCCTCAAATTAATGACTGTTTTTGAAATGTTCCGCTGCACTTGGCAAAATGAAGAAAAGAACCCTATGTAATTGAAAAATTCTTTGGAATAAATAAAACAGCTGTTATTAGCATTTAGCTTCATATATCATAAAACCTATTTATGTTCAGGTTTGGTGATTATGCAACTTGAGTCATTCTTAAATCAGAGACATGGGTCTGAATCACAACTAAACAACTCACTTTTGTTTTCCTTCAGGGATCTTCAGCCTGGCTTTGTTCAATGAAACTGAATATGCCACATTAGAGCAAAAGCAGATGATTACCAACAATGTTTATTGATGCTACCACTAAGAGAAAATGGCAGACTGATATAAAATAAAGAGACTTAGCAGATGGGATATTGGCATTTGAATTGGTTGAAATAGATTACTGATTTTACCCCAAACCTGCCCTTTTATGAACACTACAGTATTGTTGCTTGTTGTAGAAGTGCAAATCATATTCATCCTTATAAAATTATTTCCTGTTCCAACCTAGGATATTTATTATTGTATATGCAAACATGATTTTATTATCAGGGGAATCTAAAGCAAGGTTCCTTGTTAGAGCTCCTGTCAGCACTGACTTGAGACATAAGCTGCCAGCATAGAAAGTTAGATTTAAAGAAACATTTATTGTTTCTAGGCATCCTCTTAATATAAAACCAGCAAAAAAGATCTGCAAACATAATTAGACACATGGCTCTAATTGAAATCAATGGGAATTAGAAGCAACATCAAGGAGCCTGCCTTTCAGGCAGTAAGCTCCTGTGACTGAGTGGTGCCAAGAACCACATGAGCCTGAAAAGGGATTCAGACAGCCCAGCTCAGGGGCAGAGCTGAGACCTGTCTTGAGTCTGCTAAAAACAAAATGCAGATGTAGAATAAGTGTAAGCAATTAGGGAGTTTAGGCTCTCTGAATCTGGCTCTAGGTGCCCAAATAAGGCTGTAAGGTCTCAATTATGGTAATTCTCATGGACTCCAAGCTAGTGTGAGGAGCCATGTGATGATTGATTAGTACTTTGGTTTTAACATTGAGCATTTTGTGCTATGAGCATCCAGCAAGCCCTGAAGGCTTCATTACCCTTTGTTGTGGGTCAAGATGTTCTTTATGGTTCTTTACGTGTAGGTCATCAAAACAGTCCGGACTCATCAATATTTGTTCTGGAGGCTTTTTGCACTGGATATGGCTCCTGATGTATTTGAATTAACAATGACCCTTAGTATCCAGGATGATTCATCACAATTGCCAATGCATATTTATAGCAGCAAAAATTCATTCAGTGCTAGTCAAGGAAATCGTGTGTGAATTTAAGTCCAGTTGGCAAGGTAGTACAGTATCTGAAATGTTGGCTGTGCAGCAGCTGTCATTCTATGCCAATCTATTCTATCATACAGTAAGCAGGTGGCTCACACATATTGTTTTTACTACATATCATTTTAATTTTGCAATGTCTCACTGAAATAGGAAATGTGTGCTACTGATTTCAATAAGATTTTCTTTATTGAAGCCAGGAGAGCATGTTAATAGCATGCAGCAATTTACAGTGTGGTTGAAGTAATACAGCAGCTGGTGAACCTGTTTATTCCCTATGGCTGTAGTTGTGTATCAGTCTTAAGTGTAGCTAATTAACTTCTATTCATTAGAGATTTCACATAAATTCAAGCAGAAAAGAGAATACAAGCCTCAAACAGTTTGTGTTCCTTCAGCACCCTTTTGTGATGCCATGCTGCAGCAGCCCATCTCCTCTGGCAGACATGTGATGTCCTCAGGCCAGCCGAGGGGGACTCTGTGCTCTTCTGTGTTTCTCAGATTGGTAATTTTTTTGAGGGCTTAATCTGCTAAAGGAACTATCTTTATTGTGATGTTGCATGCTAGCTGTTGTGTATGATAACGGTGTCTCCATGTATTATAAATAACAGTTTTCACCATGCAGCCCGTTGGTGTTTTGCTACTTGCCAGCATTAGTGTTTATGTAGGTCAGCTGGGGCTGGGCAGGGCAGGGTGTGACTGTGTCCCACCACGGGCAGTCTGAGCATCCCTGTGCAAAATGTTTCTGGTATTTTATGGTCACCTTAGCTTGGTTGATTCTCAGGACATTTCTTAGGCTCATCTTATTTTTTTCGACAAATAATGTTTTTATTTTGCAATAAGCAGGAACTCCTACTCAATTTAACTTTCTGTTTATGATTTTAGTTTTCGGATATTTATTGGCCTGGCAGAAAATAGGGGGTTTTTGTCTGATTGTAACTGCTATTTATATTATGGAAACTTCTTGTAAGACATTTCTTTTTGTGGAAATTACTGTTGAGAGAACTGATAAAGTAGTCTATTTTTTTTTCCTCTTCTAGTTGTTGGTTTGCCTTTCATTTAGAAAGGATATTGATACCAGAGCCCTTATTTTGGCAAGGTGTTTCAAGTCTGTATTATCTGAGGGGTTTATTAGGTTAAGAAAAATACCTAATCTAAAAAACCAAAAATAATTAATGTGAATCAGGAAGGTGAAAGAGGCAGAATAAAGAAATATACTATATGGGATTGCTTCAATCTCTTAGCTTAAATTCAAGACATGTATTTTGGCAAAGATGAGTTTTGCCCAGGGGAGCCACAAAGCAGTAATAGCTTACCTGACTTCTCCTAATAGTTCTGTCATTGCTCCATTCTTTGTGTTCACTTGGTCTTTCTTCTGCTTGCATGTGTTTGCTGAATGTCTCTTCTTGCATCCTCTGACTTTGTGTTGTCTCCTATGTCCTGCAAACTTCTTTCACTCTCCCCTCCTCTCTGCTGGTGATTTCTTTACTTTTTATGGCCGTGACACTTAACCTGTTCATGGGTCATTTCAGGCTGAGCGTCCATTTCCTCTGAAAATCCCACTGTGGCTTTTATGCTTTTCCAAAACAGAAGCATTGAGGCTAAAGATGCGATCAAATGAAGGATCAACATCAGCCTCTTTTCTAAAATCTGCTATTCTCTACAAATTAATAAAGCATCATTCCTCCTCAAGCTGCTGGATGCCCGGGTAGAGCAGCTCCCTGCAGTTGTGTCATTTGAACACTGAGTGGCACTAAAGCCCACGGCACCGGCAGCACAAGGTATTCCAAAACAGGTCTTCAGCTCGGGAGGATGCAAACGACTAGGTAACAGCTGAGACGGATTTTTGCGTGACTGGGAAGGGAGGTTTTAGAGATGAAAACCTGTAACATGCACATGCTACATATCTTAGACATGTTGCCTCTCAAGCTACTTTTGAGGAGGAATTCATCTTAAGCTTTGCTAAGAGATCATTCTGGAACTGCTGAAGAGTTCTTCTGTTCTTTTTTTTTTAAATTTGTTGACCTTAATTCTTAGCTTCAAGCAGGTGCAGTATATTAAAAAAGGCCATTCTTCTGGAAGTCCTATATCAATGTGAAATTCAAATAAAATTTCTCAGTTTGTTTAGTGTAGAGGAAGTATGGAGAAAAGCTGTAAGTACTGTGGAACAACCATGATGTTGTTTTTAAAAACAATTTGTGATCAACAATTTGTATTTTGCAATACCCCATGGTTCTGGGGAAATTTTGTATGATTTAAAGTTATCTGAGACCCAGCTCCTATCTACTTAAAAGGTACAGTTTGATCAAAGGCTTTTATTCTTCCTTCAGAAATAAATAACTCCTGCTTTTATTGTAGGAACCCTGTTTTTTTGACTAGTCCATGACGTGAATGTTAAACTCAGTTTTCTTAAGAGGTCAAGATCATCTGTGCTTTACTTGAACAAAACATCTGGGACTTGACCTTAGACAGCTGCATTTTGTGTTTGACAATTTTTACTGGCAGTTAAGTCAGAGCTGAATTTGGCACATGGCACTCAATCATTGTGCTGAGGGCAAGACCAAATTCACAGCTCTGACCTGAAATTCTGGAGGTGTAGTTGTAGTATGTGCTTAAAAGTGAAACTCTAGGGACAGCCATCAGTTTAGGCATAGTGTGATGGTCTTGTTTCCAGGTGTGACTTAGATGCAGCAAAGACATGAGGCAAATGAAGCTAACTATACAAATTGCTTCTATCCCCCTTCTTATTTTCCATCTCCCTATGACAATGCAGCCATTCAAACTTATTTAATCTTTGTGCACTGAATCAGTTTCTGAGTGTCACATAGAATTGGCTTTGTCTTTTAATCCTGTCTAAAGGGTGACAGGACACATGGTAACATCAATATCTTACTGTTTTTCTTTCTTGATCAAACTTCAGTTTTTGATTTGTGTATACAAGTGCCATGCCCTATTTATTTAGTTACTAATCAAACTGGGTATTACTAACTGAAGTGGTGCCTAATTTCTCCTCACAGCTGGCAGATGGTTGTTAGCTACAGAAGGATTTTAAGTGGGCAGGGAGGGATGGCTGGTGACATGCATTACTTTTTGTCACCTTTCATCTGCACACTGTCTTGCTTCTTCACACCACTTTGAGGCAGGTAAGAACTTCTTCCATTTAAGTGAAACTGAATCAGCTGGACAAGGTCGGGCATCATCTGGAAAAGTTAAAAGTTTCCATAATTATCTACACACACTTTGAGAGGAAAAGCCTTAACTTTATGTCTAAGTTTGAGGTGGACTTGTAATTAAAAATGTAGCTGTATCTTGGGTTGATTTTTATCAGGGAAGGGTAAACCAACTTCAATTTACTGCAGGGTCTTTCAACTCTGTGTTTGGCATTAACTTTTTCACTGGCTCTGTGTTAGATATAGGGGAAGGTGAGACTTCAGATTTCTGCACCTTATTCAGCAGTATGGAATAAGCCTGTTGCACATTGGCACCTCCTTTGCTCTGTCACAATCAGTGACCAACATGTTTTCTGTTGGAAACCTCCCATAATAATGCCATGGAAGAACAACAGTTAATCCAATGTCTTGCATTTATACACTGCAGGGATTGCGTGGTTTTTACTGCAATTTGCAGTGATGAAATAAAAAGCTGTATAGACACATATATCTATAAAAATAAATAATTATCAAAATAATCTTGACTGCATGCAATGGCAGATGAGATTTACAGCAAGGACCCTTTTGTCAAGTCTTCTGAACTCCTCAGGCCTCCATCTGTGGTTACACAACCAACTTATTCTTGTAGCTCTGAGTATTGTATTTCAGATAATTCACCAGTATATGGAGTTTCAGACAAATGTAGAATTGCCTTTTGACATGGCTCTAAAGTTCTTTGCTCTAAGGTTTGTGGCTTTGCACAGTTAGAAAAAGCTGTGCAAAGTACATTTTGTGAATTGAGACAAGCTGCTCTTGTGATGTAATCATGATTGCATTAAATGACCACAGATGGTGGCCATATCCCTGTATCTTGGAGTTCTTCATGCTTTTTATACAGATAAAATTTGGATATGGATTCTTTCTTTTTTGACAGCAAATTCATTAGTAGTTGGAAAATCTTCCTTACCTTCCTTCTATTTAATATCCCCAGTAAGTGTTTATTACAGTGTGAAAGGTTTTCATATATTTAAGCCAGCCTGGTGATACGTTCCTGAATTGTCCTGCCTGGAAAACAGGCAATTTATTACAGGCACTCTGCAAGGGAGAGAAAAATGTCTTCCACTAAATTGTTTTTTACTACCTCTAGGCATTAAATTATATTCTTTTCTGATTGATGGTAGCCTTGTGATTTGGACAAACAGCAGCAATCAGCTAAGGTGAAAATGTACTCACCCGAGGGTTTGTGCAAGAACTAAAAGAAATGGCAGAACTTGTGACAATTACTCACAAGGGTTTCTTGTTTTTCTTTTTATCTATTAGAAAATCTCTTTAAATTTTGTTATCAAAATTCAGTATTGAATAAAATATGAATCATATATTGTCACACCCTTATAACTTTTCTCATCATGGGGGAATGTCAAAGCTTCCATATTGAATTTGCTAAAACCCCTTTCAGTAATTTTTTGAAGTTTTTGAAGATGACCTACAGAATCATGTGGAAATGGATTGGTGTGATCTTCATTTGGTTTGCTCCTTTTAAATGATCTCAAAACATAAACCATCATGGTTTATGATGGATCTTACAGGGAGTTGCACATCAGTTATGCTGTCATGATAGATTTCAGGGAAATGGAACTTAGACTAATTCCTCCAGTGTTCTTGGTACTACTGCAGTTCCACTGCCATCTTAGTAATTTAGGTGTGGATCAGATATGATTGAGTGTGCTGCAGTGATAGAAATAGAGTTATATTTTCTGAAATAACACCAAGAAATATAGTAAAATACAAACTATCTCCAATGCTAGGAGCACTGGCATGCAAAAAGTGCTCTTCCCCTAAACGTGTTAATCTCCTGCAGACCTTGAATATGATTCAAGTTGTGTAGTTGTAGTTTGGTCTGAGAAACGTAAATCTGTATGGCCAGAAAACACCTCTCAGTGCGGTAGGCAAAACTGTCCACTGCTGAACATGTGGTCTTTTCATGAGGTCTAGCAAAAGGCAGCAAACTTCAAGAAAAATATAGGTTTTACAAAAGTGGTCCAGCTGTGATGCCAGACATTAGAGATGTGACTATCTCACAGCTGTGAGACCTGCAGGTTTATCCTGATGACCACTGATTTTTAGGGTAGGGCAAAAAAAATTGTTCTCCTGAGAAGACTTTGACTTCTACGCACTTTCCAGTCTCTCTGTTGTAAGTACTTCTTGAGGTAACTGGGATCAAGAGCTGCACTCCTGGTGTCCCTCTTCTCTCGCCTGTGACGCACTACAGCTTCCCCATGACAGTTTCTTCTTTTTGGGAATGAGGACACTAGGGGGAAACTACCATGGTCGTGTTTTGATATGGACATGTCAGAGAGGGAACCACAGGAGATGAGAGGCTGTCTTTGTAACTTTAGCCAGTTTAGATACTAGTGTCCCACAGTCTATGTTTGAGATGTTAAGAATAGTTTGTCATAATTTTGGTCAAGGCTTTAATCAGTCCATCCCTGTTTTCTAAACACACAGCCTGATGCCAAGGCTGAATTATGTGGCAGTGCCTCAAGGCATGTTTGCAACAGTGCAGCTGTCTCAGTGTGATATTTATGTTTGATGCTTCAGGTGGTCCTGATAACCTCACATTTTCACTTTAATGTGTTTTCATGTGTGCAGTGGGAGTATTAGAGGAATTCTGGAAGCTTTGGTGGCTTCTAGTTGTGCTAGCAGGTGGTAAAATATTTCACCTGTTTCAACGTGTTGGCCACAATTTTTAGGAACAGGCAATGATTTCTTAGATTAGAGCACTAGTACTGGCACTGCTGGGTGTAATGCAATTGCTATGGAGTGAATTTGCAGCTGGGTCCTGACACTTACAAATCTACAAATAATGTGGTATTTGCAGAAATGTAAAGAGATTGCATGTACTAAATGGCTTCTGTGTCTTTTTAACAAAATGTATTAATGGTTTGAAAGACCCTATAGGTCAATGAGATACAGAAACCCTACACTCACTGTCTTAGAAGTCCATAGGCATGCAGATAAGATTTTTCAGAACTCTGATAAGAGTTCTCTACTGCTTTGGTAAGAGTTCATATAAACCATTTTATCTATGTGTTTAATGTTACAAAAACAATTCCTGAATATTGCCATGTTAGTACTCCTCAGTTTTCTCTTCATAACTGAAATTTTAATATTATATTTTTTCATTTCAAGGGGGAAAGTACAGGGGTGTTTGAGTTTAAAGCTTCTTATTATGAGCGAGCATAAGTTGTGAGCTCAGTTCTGTGGTTGGTATGTTTACCTTTGGTGAAAACTGGATAAACAATTGGAGTGCAGACATTATGCAGCTAATTACTTCATAAATAATCTCTTTTTTCATGCGTAATGCAAGAAAACTTGTAGGGGGTTATTCTGACAGTGTTAGATGACTCAAATGTGGCTAAAGATATCTGAGAAATTTGTGTGAAATCCTTTTGAAGTTTTTGGAGAGGAAGAAGTACTCCTAGGTCATGAATCATCTTAAATGTTTACCTTAGGGACATGTGAGTTATTATAGCTGAGAAATGCCTTTTTCTGTATATAAAATATATATTGCTCTTGGAAATTTAGGCTGACTATGCTGTCAGTATATAATTTGAACAGACTCCAGTTTGTTGATCTTCCTCTGTGTACTGGGGGCCCAAAACCAGAGCACTGTTATTTCAGATGTGGCTTTGTGAGCAGCAGGGGGAATCATCCCGTTCCTGCACTTGCTGCCTGTGAGCCTGCTAATTCACCCCATAGAGCTGACCCATCCCAGGTACAGGACTCTGCACTTCTTGCTAAGCTTCATGAGGTTTCTGTCAGCCCACTCCTCCAGTTTGCTATGAACTCTTCATGGGCCTCAGGAGGGTTCATTCTGTCCCATCATGGAGGTCAGCAGTGTTAATAATTGAAGCATTAGACACAGGATCAATCCCAAAACTGACTGACTGGAAATGAGTATCACTTACACACTGACTGTCTGCAGTTAGGTTTTGAATCACTGATCACTACTCTTTAGGCCAAAAGGGTCCTCCTAATGAGGCAAAATTCTTACAATACCAAGGAATTGGTATCACTGGCTTCCGTGAGGCTAGCAATTCAATGAAGATTTCACTTTCTGTGTCCCAGCTACCTGCCTGTTGGGGAAATGGATGAATTTGTTCTCTTTGCACAATTTAAAAGCTCAGCTTTGAAGTATTTATCTTTAAAGAGAATAGTTACTTCTTTGTAGCTATTCTTTTCAAATAGCTCCTTTTTAAAATCCTGCTTTTGATTTGAGTTGGCTACTTCAGTAAGGAATACACTTTTATGTCATAAACCCTGTTTGACTGCATTGGAGCTCTGCCACTTTATGGCAGCTGCTGCTCTTGTGAAATGATCCTGGATTCTGGATTTCAGGTAAGATTTTTACGTCTGGACATGTAGCATGTGGAAAAATAAGAAGGACATGTATTTCTGTTTCATTACTAGGTCAGTATAAACACAGCAAAGATTTTCCCTCTATGGAGTGGTTAGAGCAGCAAAACTGACAAAGGTGGTATTTTGAAACAAAA
Source organism: Trochalopteron elliotii (assembly GCA_024734555.1). Classification (NCBI taxonomy): domain Eukaryota; kingdom Metazoa; phylum Chordata; class Aves; order Passeriformes; family Leiothrichidae; genus Trochalopteron; species Trochalopteron elliotii. The sequence goes on from JANPWX010000011.1 coordinate 8,299,658, forward strand.
GAACCATTTTTAAAGCCAACACTCATCCTTATTAGTAATGTATTACATGTGGATCTAGTTTTTGTGGAAACCTAGTACAGCACTGCAAATTATGAAAGTAGTAAAACATGCTTATAATCAAAAATTGTCATGTGATGTAATTTCTAAAGTATTTGTTTTAAAAATCTTGTGTATGGCAAAAAGGCTGCTTAGGGTGCAAGGAATGTGTGATTAGACAGTATAGTAAGTATTAGTGTTCATTCACTTTTATTTGTTATCTCAGAGATGTTCCCAAAAGAGGAGAAAATAATCTTACCTGCTAAGCAAACTCCATGATACCAGGGCTGGGTTCCTATCAAAGATGATGGGTAGAGAGGGAGCTAGATTGTCAGCTCCATAGATTACCTGTGGCACTGCTTTGATTTACTGTGAAACTTCAGGGTTACATGCAGTCTAGACTGGGATTTTTATTGAAATATTTGTAATTCTTGTAGCTGTGTTTTCAAAATTGTAATTAAAAAATAATTTTCCATGCAGGTTTTTATCCTCTCTCCTTTTTCTCTAGATTTGAAGTGATTTGAATGAACTTTGTATTTGGAAAACCTGAGGAGGAGTAGGTGGGTGCCTTTTCTGCCAGGAGTAATTGATTTAGTCAAAGTAGTATTGCAAACAATCTCCTCAGTTGCCTGCAATTCAAGACAAAGTTGAAAATCCCAGCAGTTGGATAATGCATCTTACCCAAGATGTAATGAGAAAAGGGTACAGCATGACACAGCTTAGGGCTTCTGTTTCTGGGACTAACGCAGATAGCTTTCATGTCTTAGGTATATGTGCAAAATAAGAATTTTACATAGTTATTTCTATAGTTTCATGAATACCTACAGAGAAGCTTCTGTCCAAAGTTTTGTGCCTTTGGCTCAATCACAGTAAGGCCACGTGGTCAGTCTGGTTTGTTATGGAGGCTGATAAACTCCCTGCTGAAGAGATTACAGTCTGAGGCAAGCGCCAGACAAGGAATATGACTTGGATTTAAAAGCTGGAAGCAGATATATGCACTTTGTGACATTTACTGTAGCAAATTTCAAATATTGCAAACAAACAAAACTGCAGCCAGGCTCATCCATCTCTCCTAATAACCATCATGTGACCCTGGAGATGCCCCAGTTGGGAACTCTCCTTGCGGCGCAGTGCTTGAGGGAACAGTCGTGTTTCATGATGTGAAAAGCAGGGGATGATGCAGAGGGCAAAGGCGGATAGTCTGGCTGCCTAATGCTACACTGTCAGGCTGAGTTTTGTAATACTGTGGCATTCCCATGCAAACTGGAAACTTCAGAGGAGCCATGACAGTGGTGCACAGAAGGATTAGAAGCAGAGAATTACAAGCACCATAAAGGAAGAGAAGTATTAACACAGTCCCCACCTATATAAAGAAACCATTCCTGATGCAAGGGGACTTCTTGGCCTCCAAGTTAGACATGTAGCAAAATCCAACCACTTGAAGCTCAATCTAGATAAATGTTGTTTTACCTTTGTAAGATGCATATTTAGTTCTAGTTTGCTGTTAGAGTAAATGAGCAACAAACAATATATTATCCCCCCCTGCAGGTTTTAAATTAAGATTGCTTAATCTTTTTGAAGGATTATTTAGGTCAGTGACTAATCAGGGCCCGATTCAACATATTTTATTTACAAAGCAGGATTAAATGGATGATATGTCTGAGGAATTTCTTTCCTTTGAAAAATGAGCCTAGAAGGAGTGGCTGTCATTAATAATTAGTGTCATAAATACATATCATAAAGTTGGCTTTTTGCAAGGTGTGTGCTATATGATTAATAAGGTTGTAGTAAGAATATAAGTTTTTATTTCTGCTATTAGTAAAGAAAATTAGGCATAGTGGTAGTAGTTGATATAGTATGCTTAAACTGTCTGTTTGGTCGAAATAACATCCAATGAACATGTCAAGAAGACCCTGCTATTGATATACCAACTATCAGCATCTACCATCTGAAGAAAGTATGGACCAAGGCCCAAGCTGGAGGTGATAATGAAGACACAGCCAAGAAACACGCATGCTCTAAAAAGGCGGACCCGAGGAGAGACCATGCAAAACAGTTCCTGGAATATGGAAACTATTTTATGGAAAAATATGAATATTCAACAGACTGATGCAACAGAAAGAGTATTTAAAGAATGTTTCTGACATAGCAGGGTGTGGACTTGGCTGAAAGCCAAGTCACCCAGCCATACTTTGCTTTTTTTTTCTATCTCCTAATTGTCTTATTTTCTATTAAACCTATTTCTTAAAATTTACATAGAAAGTGATCCTCGTTTTTCACAATTAGCAAGCTAATACAATGATTAATTACATGTATTATTTTAGGAGTCTCCAACACATCTTGATTTTAGTTTAGATTTTTAAAATAGTATTTTCTAATATTGATCTTATAGCAAAAGTCAAAGGCCTAGCTTAGAGTCAGAATACCATAAAATTAATGATTTTTGGTAGAGGATCCATTTTGGGGAAAATTAAGAAAGTAATAAATATTTGGTGCTCTTTACCAACACAGATTGTCTCCCTGTGTCATAGGAGTTGTAGAATTGGGCTGTGGACACAAACATATTTCATTGGCATTACTTCTTTTGGCTGAACAACGTGAGAAGTTATATTAGTGAAGCAATTATTAGTGTACTTTTTTTCCTGTTTGAATGCCAATAGGAGAAAAAAGAGATTTTGTTGCAATTGAAGAATACATCCCAATCAGTACTGAATCTTTTTGGATCACATTTCAAATGAATTAACTTAGAGTAAATTATTTCAGGCAGCGTATATTAGCAAAAGAAAGAGCTGCTAAAGAGCCATTACCACTTTCCAATCAAATGAGAAACATAACTGAGTACCACCTGTCACAAAGGCAGTACAGTGATCCAGATGGTTATTTATCTTCACTTAGGGAGGAAGAATGGAGAGAGGAAACACTGCTGCCAGAGAATTTGTATTTTTCCCCTCCCCTTTTCTACCTTTTTGTCAGAACAGTTTCTCTCATTGCAGAGAAAAGAATGTTTTAGGAATAGGTTGTATGAATGGGATGCTCCTTTTCATATGTAAAGGTAGTTCACATCTTTTTAGTAGTAGCATACAACGCCGTTTGAGAGATCCTCCTTATTACTATTTCATCTTCCATGGTCAATAAGACAAAAATAGAATGAAAAGGATTTTGGCTGCTTGATAGTTACTTTGTTTCCCCCAGAAGCATAGAAATTGTCTTGCTGTTTTACTTGAAATAGAAATAACTGGTAACAAGCAGAAAATAATTTGCAATTTTTAAAAAGGTTTCCCTTCATTAAAAAATATGTTTATGATAAATATGCACAGTATGAGCATTCAAATTAATGTGTATTGTGCATGCATTTTATTTACCAGTGTATTTGAGGCTCGAGCTTAGGCAGGAATCAAGAGAGGGCAAGCTGATCTAACCCCAGCCCTTTCTGATTTTGAATATTGTGTGAAATTGTTCACTATGTTGCTAAAATCTACTGGCAACCACATTAGGTCTGACAGAGTGCAGGTTCTTTTTGGAATTAAGAACATGCTGAGACTATTGGACATAGATGTAAGCGAATGAATGTAGGCTTCAAGCACATTTCTGCTATGGGGACATTTTAAAGTAAATAGTTCTCATGTTGAGGTTTGTAACTAACAGCTCTGTAGAGTTCACTCTTGCTTAGTAGCAATTCCCACCCCCCTCCATCCTGGTAGAGTGACATATTTTATGGCTAAACTGGGAGATGAGCCAATACTCCCAGGATGTCTTCCTAGAACAGGAATTGTATTCAGAGAAATGGTTTAAATAAAGCATTTCTTTTAAATTTTAGCTATATATTGATCACAAAATGAAAACTGACAGAAAGGTATGACAGTAAAAATGTGAGTGGTACTGGGCCAGTAATTGATGCTAGGACTCTGTGGCAGCTTCTATACACATACAGAAATACACTCATATATATAACATCACTTATTATGTTAGGATACCTTCCTGGAACTTAGGTGGAGGAAGTACCTGTCACTCCTGATAATTAGGAAGTGCTTTTTAAGTAAGAAAAATGAACTTTTATTACAAAGACTTACTAAGAGAAGTATTGCAAGACCTCTCATGAACTTGAACTCTGTGATTTCTAGGTCTTCATTATTACTGCTGCTTCTTATCACATATCTATTTTTGTATAAACAGGGCTATGTCAGTGATGCTCAAGACAGTGGGAATTATTTACACCCCTGACCATTTTTATATCAGGCCCAGATAGATGGATATGTGCCTCCAAGATCTTTGCTATATGCCTACAAAGTACTTTGAGAATGTTCTGTGCCTTTTGAATGTAATTCAGCTTATATATAAAACATATATAATTCAGCTTATATATAAAACATGCCCCTTGTGAACAGCTTCTGAGGAACAAAATCTCTGTTCAGTGGGATTCAACACCTTGATCGTGACTCAAGAGAACATCTGAGTTATTGGCTTGCTACAGGCCAAAGGGGTAAAAGGCAGTTTGAGGAAGGGGAAGAATAAAGTTCAACTTTTGCTATCTTTAATTTTTTATGAAAGATGACACCAGGCAGGTATCAGGTCAGTTTCTGACATAAATTCGAAATGCTATTGAACAAGAACAATATTTCCCCTTTTTTCCATTGACGTTTGCTTTAGGAGCTTTATCACTATAAAAGAAAATGTAGAAACACTCACTATTTCATTTATCCAATGCACTAGAAATATATATAAAGAAAAAAATTAGTCTAATGTAAATATGGCACAAAATTATTTATTTTTATAGCATATCCTAAGTATTCTTAATCTTACAACTGAAGTGTATCTTCATGTCATGATTTCACACCTGCTTTTGTTTTGATGAAGTTTCTCCCATTATTGATGATTTGAGAACTCTCTCTTTTTTACTTATCCTTCATGTACAAAAGCTTGAAAATAACACCTAGTTGTGTACTAAAAGTTGAAACTAGAAATTAAGCCTGCTCTATTTTAAAATTTCACAAATTTAAAGCTTATTCTTTTGGGATGAGAAATGAAATTACTACTGTAATAGAGTAATACTAACAAAATTGCTGGACATGGAAGTATGGCTTACAATCAGATGCAATAGTGAAGGAAGCCAACTTGAAGTAAGGGAAAACAGAATTCAAATTCAGTTGTAAATCAGCTAGAGAATAAATATTACTTTTTCTTAATTCTCTTTTTGGTGTGATATACTGCTAGAATGTTAGAAAAAATAGCTTAGTTATGTTTGATTAAAAATGGAATTTTCAGCGAGGTCCTTCATGTTCTTCCACTTTTGTATGTGCAAAGCCCTTGGCTTTGGAGCTTTGGATTCAACATTTTGGACCTTCATACTGAAGTATGCTTGTCACAGCTGCCAAAAGAATGACTCCCACTTTGACTCTGGCTGTCAACGTGTGGCTCTGTAGCTACAGAAGTCTGGGGTGTTTTTATGTGTGTGGAGCAGGACAATACAGAATGATTTGGAGAGGTTTGTTATTTAATCAACCCTTTCCATATTTCATTTATTGTTCCATGATGGCAAACTCCTGACTGTAAAGCACTCTGACAAAAAACCTTTGCAAAAACAGTTACATGGCTGATCCTCTCTTTTGATGTCTTCAGTAACTCACTTGTAACTCCTGAGCATGGTGCTTGTGGTCTTGATCCTGTTTTTCACTGTGAAGTCTTGGGGAGCAGTGTCATGTACACAGTATTTGAGTTGGTTTGGGGCTTTACATTTATTAGATGTGTCTATGTGGATAAATGTGTTTTGAGGGAATATTTTGGGTAGTGAAAGATGTGTAAATGCCACTAAGCTTGAAGAATTGCAGTACCTACTGAAAAAAATGCTCTTGAACAAGCTTGAGATATTTAGGCAGAGAACACTAAGGTGCTTATACTAATATTCATTGAAATAACTGCCTGTAGACTGAAAGCTTTTGGTTTTCCTTAATTTCACAGGTGGTATACTTTACTCTCTTTACTGTGGTACATTTTAACTCTCTTTTCTTTTAAGGAGGAAAATCACTTTTAAACCCACTCTTTCCCAGCTTCATCATGACTTTCATAGCTTAATTATAAGCTCCTACAAATAGGGTTTTACTGCACAAAATGCTGACACAGCCTTACCTCTAGTGACCTGAATGGCCTCCTATGTTAATTACTGTAGATCTGTAATCATGTTATGAAATTACATATCTGGCCTTTGTTCCAGAACCTGGACCATATCTGCTGTCCGTCTTTCTGTACAGTGTTGAATGTATGTGTCACTTTAAAGAACAAATTCTCAGTTGTAACTCAGAAAAATAGCCTCCTTCTTTGTAAGAATCAGCTTTGACTCCCCTTTCCTTCATATTGCTCCCCCATCTCTGTGTCTTGCTTGGCTGATGCACAAATAATTCAACCTGGAAGATCTCTGAGAGACTTGAAGAACATGTCCCATGGCAGAGGAAATTAATCAGATTTAGTGAAGCTGTTTATTGATCTACTTTTAGACGGCAAAGGATATCCAAAATGTAGGGCATGGCCTGCTGCTTTGGCAAGGAAATTAATGTTAACAGGGAGAAAGAAGTTTACTTGCTAGTTTATTTTTCATAATCAGATCTCCGTCCATTTTGATTTTTATGCACACAGGTTTGGATGGGCATGTTTTTTTGGAAGATACATGGGGAAGTGACGAAAATATAAACTCTAGCTCAGTTGTTTTGGTAGGCAATGTCATAGCTGTTCTTAGCAGTACAAGTACTGTGGGGACTCAACTTCTTGTTCCCATTTGTAGATCGAATTTAGGCTTTGACAGTCATCTGTGTAGCTTGTTGGGGTTTTGATATAGCTGAATGTAACCATTGAGATGCAGAGCCAGATAGATTAGGAGAAGCCAAATGTGTAGCAGGCTTGAATGATAAAATTGGGTGAAAAAGAGGGTAGGACTCCTATTAACCCTATACCGAAAAAATGGTATTCTGATATGTTTACTATTTGCAGGTGGTGGAGTTATCATAGTGGGGAGAGGGGCAGAACTCTCTTTTGAAGGTACTGTCAGTAACTAAGGGTCAAAGTCGGGCAGGACTGAGTGAAGGGTCACGGTTTTCTGGTACTCTCCTGGTGCTGGCTAAATCAAATCTTGGCCCAAGACTGCACTGAAGCAGCAGTGCTGAGGAACCTGCGGCTGAAGCTTAGCGTAAAGCGCTGAACTTCCTAGCCGTGTGTGATGTTTTCCATAGTCTCCCGGCGGCTGAGCGGGGCCCGGTCCCTCCGCCCCCCGCTCCCATTACAGCGCCAGCGGGGTGCCGGTGTGCCGGGGGGAGGCGGGCCCGGCCTGCGGACCCGGCGGGAGCGGCCGCACCCCTCATCCCGCACCCTGCATCCTTCATCCCGCACCCCGCATCCCTCATCCCGCACCCCGCATCCCGCACCCTGCATACAGCACCCCTCATCCCGCACCCCGCATCCTTCATCCCGCACCCCGCATACAGCACCCTTCATCCCGCACCCCGCATCCTTCATCCCACACCCCTTATCCCTCATCCCTCATCCCTCATCCCTCATCCCTCATCCCTCATCCCTCATCCCGCATCCCGCAGGTGTCTCCGGCTCCTGCCCCCCCGCGCGGGGCCGGCGGTGCGCGCGGCCATGTGACTGGCGCGCGCTTCCTGCCTCCGCGCCGCCTG
>JANPWX010000011.1:8307757-8559660 GCA_024734555.1 Trochalopteron elliotii
GGGGGTGTGCGGGGGGCCGCCTTCCCGCCCGTCTGGCCGTGCCGGGCACCGCAACCGATTTCTCGGTGCGTGGGGAAACAGGTTGGCTCGCTCCGGTGCCGGGCGATGCTGCGGCGGCGGGAGTGTCTGGGCGCCAGGACGCTCGGGGTCGGAGCGGTGTGTGTTTGTGCGTGTGTGTACGTGTGCCTCTCCGGGGCAAGCACCCGGCTCCCCGCCTCAGGCATCCCCTTCCTCTCGGTGCCCCCTCTCTTCATGTCCCCCTGCCTCCGACATCTCCTTTCTCAGGCTCTCTTGCCCCCCGCCCCCGCTCCCCGGCGGTGGGGCAGCGCAGGGGAGCGAGCACCTGTGGGCAGCCCCGCGGGGATCCCGCTCCGGGGCCGTGGCCGGGGCAGTATCCGGAGGTCCCTGGCGCTCCTCGCTTGCAGACCGCAGAGGAATCTGCTGAGGACTGCCACTGACACGGGCAGGGTCTGCCTCCCGCCGGATCCCGGGCTGTGCTTGGTGCTGCCGTGTCGCAGTCTCTTGTGTTCAGCCGTGGAGCTGGTGATCTGGGGGGTTATTGTTGTCCGAGGGGCACGCTGTGCACCCTCTCCTCAGAGCACCGTGTGGCTGCACAGCTATGGATGGGCAGCCTTTTCCCTGCAAGTAGGAAAGCGATCAGTTAATGGGGGACTTTTAACATCGTTAGATCAGTACAGGGACCCTTTTTTCCTGCCAAGCCTCCCCCAAACACAGGGTTGCAGACACACAGAAGGTTTAACTGTGGGTGTCGATCTCGATCTCATACTGAGATTCTGTTTGCAAATGGTGGTTCCTGCCTTGCACAGGAAATCTGTCTGGGGCAGGGAAAAGTCTCTCATGTACATACACAAGTGTCTGATTGTGCGTACACATCCCTGTCAACACACTGCATAGGTCTGTAGAGGCTTTGCTGCTCCTGAAATGGCTGTGTGTTAGCACGGCGAGCTGCACAACATTGACAAAGCTTGAAAGAGACAAGTCTCAGCTGCTGCAGGTTGATGAGATGCGCTCGTGGCAAGCCCGTTTTTCATAGGGTCTGTTCCCATCATCTGTTGACGTGGTCCATTTTGCAATCAGGTGGCAGGTTGCTACACAGTGTGAGGTTATCTCTGGCATCTTCTTTCTCCTCGTGGCAGGGAGAGTTTTTCCCGTTGCTTTCTGGATCCCTTTTATGAATCCTACTTCTTATTACTTGCTGCTCTCTGTTTCTGACAGTGGAGTAGAGGGTCCCGTTTCTTTCACTGACAAGGCTGCCGAGTTCCTTTCTGTAGAGAGACAATTAAGTGTAAACCAAGTTTCCATCTGTATTCCTGATAGTGATTCCATGGAAGGCTTAGTCCTTAGTGTGTCGCACCAGTGCAGTAGTTTGCAGTCAGTAGCAGTCTTGCTCTTGCTTATGCTTTGCTGGCCTGTGTGCTAGTCTCACTTTTTCAGTGTGTGTTGTCTCTGTGCGATGGCCACTGCACAGGGAGCCAGAGGAGTCAGCTTTCAGAAGGTGCAACGTGCAGGATTGTTTTGGGCTGTCTGGCTTTAAATTCTGTTTCTCCGGGGCTGTGCCTAGAAGAACAGGCTGTTGCTGTGGTTGAGAGCACCAAAGGAGATAGTATTTCTTGTGTGCTGATGAGGGGACAATTGTCCCTTGTTCCTTCAGGAGCCCTGCCCTGGTGCAGCACCTCTCTGCAGAGCTGCAGGTCCCTGTCCATAGAGCTGCAGCTCAGTGCTGGTGCTTGCTACGTTTGTGTCCTCGTTCCCACCTCCATTTACTACAGCTAGCTAATTCAGTTGTGTTTGCCTCAAGTGGGACAGGAGACTTCCCTTCTCCATGCAATATATATATATTGTGGCATGTACCCCAGGCCTCTCTGACTCTTGTGGTTTCTGAGAGGGCCTGTGCAGCTCAGCAACACAACACTGCTTTCCTGCCACCATGATGGCAAAGGCACAGCTCCTTCAAGATTTCTGGGTTCTGGTGATGTTTTCTCTGTGTGTCAGGCAATAAAGTGTATATTTGTGTTGTGGCAGTCTCAGCCTGGCTGCTGTGTAGGGCCCTATAAGGCAGAAATGCCTTTTGCCTTCTGGGAGTCTTGTACCTGGAGTCATGGCAGAGTTTGGGGAACAGGAATAGGTGCTAAGGTCTGTTGGTCTGGGAGCTGATGTTGTGACACACCTTCAGACAACTTGTTTTAGGGGTCAGGCCTCATTATGACTGGAAACAAACAGAACAGGAATGCAAGCTGTAAAATGAATACTGGTTTGTTCCCAAGTGTTGTCCCAGTTCAGAGGGCTCTGGGTATGAAGAAAAAGGCTTCTAGCAGAGCTTTTTTCCTTCAGGGGTTACTCTGGGGGCTTTGCTATATGCAACAGAGTTATTTTTTTTCTTTTTTTGTGAAACTGTTATTTTTTTTCTTTTTTTGTGAAACCATAACGCGTTGTATGTTTTAATTGTTATTTCTAGTAAGAAGATTGCAAATGTAGTCCTTAATTAATTTCATCTACTAATGGTGCTCAGGGATTGTGAAGCCTCAATAAAATTTCCTACCAAAATCCCACAGTCTCTACAAAGTGGAATCTACTTTTATTCTAGTGTTAGTTGTGTGTTACTGATTTATTATGCAAGCTTTTAATTGATAACCCCAATTCCTAGCAATTTGAAAACTAATAAAAATACATTGTTGTTTGTGGTTCTGAGGAATTAAATAATTTCCTTGGCAGTTTCCTGTCACTTTTTTTTGAAAACAGGTCTTATACAGAGACAATAGCCTTGTTAGCAGTTGTGCTAATGTTTCTTTTTTTGCATTGTGGACAGATTTTGGTGAGGCTTATCAGAAATCTATTGCTAATTTTCTATAAGTGCAATATTGTACAAATAAATTGAAAAGGAAATTGTTCACCTGGAGACAAATTGTTGAAGCTGCTCTTGGAAATGCAAATGTAGTCTTAATTTGTATTGTTCAGTACATATACTAATATGGTAACAAAATGTATGCTTTCAGAATCATCTAGTGATTTATTTACCAGTCATCAAGTATGTTTTTTCAGTGATTATTCAGAGTGCTTTAAAATAGTTGTGAGTAATTGAAAGATTTCTGAGGAGTCATCATTTGTTTACAGAACAGGGGAAACAATCTGCAGACCTCTACAAAGATCTTCTGTTTATTTCCTAGCAAAGAACTAAATATTGTGAGTTTGTCTGTGTACATGTATACCTGATTGCATGGAAATTATTTTGAAAATTGTTGCTTTATTGTGACTTTATTAGCAGTTTATTCATAGCACAAATTGTTCACATTTGTTCCTGTACATTCTGGACCTCTCATATGCAAGTTGAAATTGGCTTTTAAAATAGGGTTGTTATTTGGTAGAGGGTTGATATTTTGGGTGTAAGGAGGCTGTATAGACAAAGCACAGATATTTTTGCTAACTATATTCATGTTTGGCATGTTGTTTTTCTGTGTTTTCTGAAGGTAGCAGTAAAACCCATGTATGGAAAGTGGAATTGACTTTTCCTTTCTGAGTCCATGTTCTCTTGCCCTCCTCATTCACTCTTAAAATTGAAGAGCTTTTTTGTTGTATTTATTTGTTGTATTTATTTTTTAATTTATTGTTCCAATCTGGTGGATACAAGGCCTTAAAGCATGACATTGCTGAGCTATATGTGGATACTGCATATGCATATGTTGTAGTGTATGATGTGCATGCTCTAGGTAAGACTGTTTGTATCAAGAGCACTCTTGTGCTGCTGCAAATGGCACGCAGTTATTGCTGCTTAGGACTCTGTATGTGGGAGAATGGTATAGCAAGATCTTGGGAAGTAACTATTTTTAATGTAGCAGGTGAGTGTGGGAAGCTGCTCACACTAACAGGCCAAATTCTTTTGCTTTTGTTAATGCTGAGTGGGACCTTGGATGAGACTTGCAGATGAAATGTATTGCTCATTGTGAGAAGGGGTGTCAGAGCCTGACTCCGTGGTTTGTGTAACAGTACTCATTCCCAGTTCACTTCTCCAGAGTACAGCATTCTAGCAACACTTAAGGCAAGTTTATAGAGACGACAGGAAAAATACAGAGGCAGTATTACATTTCTGAGACAAGAGTGCTCAAATAATGGCGCCATTGAAAATAAAACTCTGAAACTTCATTGTAAGTAGAAATTTAGGATTGAATTTGTTATTTTATTTATTACTGCTTGATTCCAACTTCTAAATGAGAAGAGAAAAGAAAAAAGAAAACTTTTCCCAGAAAATGCTAGAAAGAAATTAAGTAACAATCACAATCACATATTTATTTAAGCTGCCCCCAACTTTTCCCTTACACTTGCCAGTGTCACAGTTAAAAAAAAATACATCTGGATCAAATGGTGTTCTCTGGTGTTTCTGTTTAAGAATAATTGGCAGCCTGAAACATATTTTTGCACAAAAAAAAAAAAAAAAAAAAGAAAAGAATACTGTGTGGAAATCATCCTACCTTAATGCATCTACAATTTGTTTGATTTCTTTCCACAAATTCTACTCGTTAAATATACACTTTCAATTTCCTCTGTTAATAATTGCATCTTCTCTCTACTTTTTCCTTTGGAAAAAATATAGAATGAATTCTAAAACAAAATACTTCCACTGACATCTTTTAATGCGTCTTAAATAGGTAATGTTTACAGTTTCAATGGGTAAGAGGGTTTAAGTAGGTGAGGGAGTACTTAATCCACTGTGAAGTGTCTTAGTCAATTAGTTGTGTGTCTGATATGAGAAGGGAAAGCCACAGGCATTGCATGTTCCTTTCATAGGTTCAGGTCTGCCTTGTAAAAAGCCCGGATATTGAAGAATCATATCACATTATTTTGCAGTAATAATGCCATTTTGATATCATACAAATTGATGGAACGCTGGATGTGTTCACCCAATTTTCAGCATTGGTGCAGTTTAAAAGTTCTAGTGTAGCATATTTAAAGATAATTAAAATCCACCCTTGTTCTACAAGGTAGTTTATTAGGATAGGCAAGGTGAAAGTTGGAATAGACGATAAAGGCTATTGCTTAAAATAGAAGAAATATCTTGGGGAAAAAAGAAGTTGCAGGGTGAAATGAGGGTAAATGAGGTGTGGAGTTTTGTGAGAACTTGGAGAATCGAGGGCATTATGGCTGACTGATGTGCAAGGCAAAAGGGAGCTGACTAAATTTCGTGGGCAAAGAAGTGTAGGGACAGAAGCAGGAAAACCAGGGCTTTTCCCTCCTTGTGCAACAGGCATAAAATAGTATCTTGAATCCTGAGCCTTCTCTGTCTTTGCCAATTTCCTTGTTCTCCTACTTAGAGCCTTTCCACTTTGTTTAATTAGGTATTTACAAGGCATTGCAAAGTTTATAAGTAAATGCATATTGCAATTTAGTGGAGGTGGGAAAGATAAGGTCAAGATTTCCAAGATCTCAATTTTAAATCAAACAGACCAGGAACTTGCTGGAAAAAACTGGCACAGTAACGTATTTAGGAGAAATGAAGTCTGCAAGTTACATGAGCTAATATTTGGCATTTGTGAGGTATTATTTGATTAGTGCAGTACTATATGTGTGCTTTGAGAAAAGATAAACAATTGTAGAAGAATTCAAGAACAACAAAAATGAGCATGGGCCTAAAAATATGAAAGAGCATCTGAAGAAACTGGGATTCCTTAGCCTGGAGACATATTTGGTATGTGATACTGCTGCGAAAAGGATCAGTTTCTTTCTTGTATCTGTACTGAATAGGAACCAAGGGAAAGGTTATGGGACAATTTTAAAAGCATGTTAAGGGAAGCTGACTAATGCTAAGAGTGGTGTAGTAATGGAACAAATTGTCTGCTATGTTTGTGGGATCTATTACCAGTCAGTAGGAATAGGTAAGACAGTTATTGCTGCTTTAGAGCTGAGTAATGGACTAGAAGACCTCACAAGATCTCTTCCAGTCTTATCATTCTGTGAAAAGAGCTCAGTCTTGTCTTTTTGGCACAAGTATGTTATAGATGGACGATAGATTAAGTGCAAATTAAGGAGAAAGAAGTAGTTTATGTGGATTATAAATGTTGATACCCTCAGTTAAGTCCACCTAAATAATAAACATTTACATTTACTGTAAACATATTCAAAGAGTATTTTGCAATGATAAATGCTCACTCTTGATCCATTTTGTTGCAAGCAGGTCTTAAGACTATACAAAAATATAAAATGCAACATTATTTACTAATTTTTGTCTGCAAATTGCCAATCTGAAATGTAGATTTTTAAGCCTTTGTGAAATCCTCTTGACATTTTAAAGAGTGTAGGACTCTGTCTGCATCAGTGGGGCTGCAAGAAGTTCCAGGACAAATTTCCCTGGGAGCAATTACTGTCACAGCAATTAGCTGTCACACTCAAAAAGGCCAGAAAATATTGCACATTTGTGTAGTTTTTTGGAGAGAGATTAAAAAAACGTTGCACCTTTTTCTGGAAGCTTTTATTAATAGTAGTTAAAATGCTATAAATTCGAAATACCCTTGATCTGAAGCCACTATTTTGAAGAATAGTTCCAGATACCAGTCACTAGCCATTGCTTTAGATTATCTCTAGAGCCATTCATAGTCACCGAAACTATGTAAGGATGGAAAAAAGACCCAACCCTGCTATTGGATCCTGGTGAGAATAGAAAAAAGGTACTTGAACTGTAATTAGTCTGGCAAACAATGTCATTAAAGTCAAGAGCAAAATGCCATGTCTTTTCTGGAGAGAAGATGGTGGGTACATGTAGACTTCCCTTTCAACACACGACTGTGCACAGGGGTTTTACTTTAGAAGTAAGCATGCAAAAACAAGAATGTGATTTCATTACAAATCTGAGAACTTTTGAATTCTGAATACCACTGAAAACTTTGTGGTGGTTATGTGGTGTGTGGTAGCAAGGATAGTATTGTATCATAGTATTGTAAATATGATTAGGCAATAAAGGCACAATGAGGGAGATTGTGTGTAAATTGTAAGTGCTTTAGATATTTCTTTTCAGTGGTGCTGACTAATTGTCGTGGTGTTTTTTCTTTCTGAAGTCAAAGAATAGCATACACAGGGGAATGAAATTACTCTCTTGCTATACCCTATAGTATGAAGAATGTAATAAAAATTGGAATTTCCTGTTGCCTGTGAAATAGTGAGCATTCATCTGCCTTTGAGTTCATGAACATGTGATAACCTGTATCCATTTTCCTAAAAATGCATTAAGCATTTCTTTTAATCATTTTTGTGACCTATTTAAGTAGCTACCAAAATAGAACCAGAATGTCCCAGAACAGTACATTATCATGTCAGCAGAAGGGATATTATATGTATTGGTATTTTAAAAGAACTTACAGAATAAAATTAGTTCCTTTCTGCCCCCTCATCCCCAAGTCTGTGCAGCAGTTGCTGCCAGCCATATTAGTGCTGTTCTTCAGAAACAACTTAGTTTGCATCTCTTTTGAAACTATTGCTACTTCATTTGAGACTTGTATATGTTTCCAAGGTATCATCACCATGGCAAATTTTCATGCAGTGCCTGCAAGTCTGCTCTGTGCTGAGATTTTAGCATACTTAACTTTTTTTCAGTGAATTTCATAACTTGTATTGTAACCCATATTATCCATCTCCTTCAGTTGGTGTTACGCTTTCCCTTTATTTGAAGAGAAGTAGAGATGCTCAGACATAAGACTTGACTGACTGTATAATTGTCTTTTAGGAAGCTTCCACTTTATTATGTTTTTCTTCTTTATTACTGTGCTGTACTGAAATACTTAACTATGTCCACTTGTTTTTATTGCAGCCTTATAAAAGCTTTTGAAATGAAATGTAGCAATGAGCTGTAAAAGCATCCATAAAGCTGTGTTTCATACTCATCTGAGAATCTTCTCATGAAAATTCTAATAATAGGTGAATTCCATGTTTTGGGAGAAGCATCTGAAAGATTTCAAATTAGGTGGATATGCTCTTGAAAATAGCATTGAGCAGTGCAGAGGCCTTCGTGCTTATCCTCACTAATTTCCGAAAAAGGAGTTTTTTCTGTAGTGGTCTGTCTGGATTTTCCCATCAACATCAAATATGCCTCTTGCTTTTGGAATAACCCCTCACCCCCAGTCCTCATCTTGTAGGGGAATGGATTGAGAAAAACTCTGCTGTGGAGTATACCCTGAAAACTCATGTAACTCACATGATTTTGGTCGAAACAACATAGGCACGAAAAGACTTCTAAAGGATCTTTTAAAGAGAATGCCACATTCAGCTTTAGAGAGGATGAAATGTTTTTTGGTGATCTGTAGTTTGGTTGTGCTCATTTTACTTTGTCTTATCTAAAAGTTCAGGGCTTTGTGTCTGTCGTATCTGAATTGATTCATTTTGGCCAGCAAATACATGAACATTTTTTTCTATTTGCCCACTCATAACTCCAGGTAGATGAGAGGTTTCTAAATGTTAGCCAGTATTCCCCAGAGCGACACAACTGCAGTTGCCTCTGGAGTGAAGACCAATTGAAAAGAAACAAGTAACTTTCCACTGAATATTTGTGAACTATGATGTTTTTCCCCCAGTTCTCTGTCCAGTGCTGGCCAAATTTGGGCAAAAGTAGCAGAAGCTGCAAAGCCCTTTTTGCCTTGAAAAATATCAAGCTGCTGAAGAATGTGCATGCTTTACCAAGGAGTGCTGCTGACAAGCCAGTCTGTGGAGGACAGGAGATGTTTTTGAGAACTGGGTGTCTCCACTGTACCCATGATGAGGGATTTGCTTTGGACTAGCTTCTGCTACAGGAACTGTGTTCCCAGTAGCAGATATGATGGGACTGTACATGGTAACAGGATTAGAGCTTGCAAACCCCAGTACATTACAGCCAAACAACACCAAATCCCAAAGCTACCTTACCCCGCCTCCCTCCCCCAAATTTCTCCATAAATGTGAAACTTTTTAATATATGTATGTCTATGAAAAATGTTAAGCTAGACAGTACAAATAGAACTTTATAAAAGAATCTTTTGAAGAAAAATATGGAAATATTTAAGATACCTAATAAAAGTTATTAACAAAACATGTGAATGTGCAGATATGTAAAACCTGACTAACTTTTTTTATTTATTTTTCTGTCAGTGATTCAGACTTACACAATCCAATCTGTTACACATTCGTATGATTTATATGTCTTGGGTACTTCAATACGAAGAATGTAGGTTTTGATAATGCATCCAGTGTAGAATCTGAGAGACTCTGCTGGGAAAGTAGTGTTCTTGCTCTGAAATATTTTTTTTTCAAATCTCAAACTGTAGAAATTATAATTCCAAAAGTGGTCTGGTATTAACATAAGCTCATCTTAAAAGAATTCTGAGTAGTGTTTCAGTGGCAATATTAGAAATAGGTATGTCTACAAAACCAATTCGTGGGGACTCTTGGACTACTAAAATTGTTAACTATGACCCTCATCAACAGTTAATAAGTATTTAATGTTCATTTGTTTGTGTCTGCCTCTTCTCTCTTGAATTGCATACAAAGGATAGCTGTACAAAAACTGCTGCAAGGTAGACAGAGTCAGAGCCTTCTCTTCAAGTTCCTTAGTTGTGTGCACTGACCTTGCATAAATGCAATGTAGGTTTACCCTTGAGAAAATTGGGCTAATCTGCTTTGTGCTTGGCATCCCACAGGAATAAGCATGGTAAGAATAAAGACTATTAAAACATGGACAAGATGCTGTATAAAAACTTAAGGTTATATTTTATGTTTATTTGCTTAGGAAAAGATTTGTGTAAACCTTTTGGGATGAAGACTGTGGTTTCCTTCTGAGTGGGTGCAGGGTCTGTCACTCACTGCTGCAGGTCCGTGACTGGCCTGTTCAGGGGCTGGGACAGTTCACATATGAACAACAAGCCTGCTTAGTAGCAGTGATTGCAAACAAATACATCTCTGGCAATACAGAAATCTACTTATTTTCTCTAAGTTTGTTACTCTCCAGACTGCTCATGGAAATTACTGAGCTACTGTAGCATAAGCATTATGACTGTAATCACATAAAGTGCTTGCTCTAAGAGTTCAAATAATAGTTAAAAATTTTGAGTGGACAGAAATAAAAATTACTCTCTGTTTGTATTTTTTTTTTTTTTAGAATAAGAAAACTTCCAATTTTCATGCACAACAAATAGAAAATTTTATGCAATAGGGAAAATGCATTTTTGTGGATATGAAATAAAAAAAATTCTAGAGGCTTATGATTTATCTCGTTGAAATATTGTAACCCAGAGACTTTTATTCTATTATCTGCTGTATTTTCAACTTTGAGTTTTAAATTTTTCATTTTACAGTGATTGCAGAAATAACTGTTTATATAGTGATTCCATTATGCACATTTATTAAGAGGTAATAAAAATCATTCAAATAACTCTGACAAAATTGACTTGAGCGAAAAAAGAAAAAAGGATAGATGGTGTGTGCAACCTGTAATATATTTTTAATGCTTTGCTGTTACAGTACAGTTTTTAATAACTCATTCCTAGGACTGGGTCTAGTTCCGCTGCTAATATATTTTATATGGAAAAATAATATCAATTTATAGTTGTTATGACTTACTTTATTAGTTTGCCTTTTTTTTTTTTTACAGTCCACAATGAACTGATTATTTTCATGCTAACTTTTCATATTTCTCCATCAGGCTTTTCTTGTATATTTAGAAAGGGCATCTTTTCTGTGTCTGTATATGCGAACATGAGAGGAGAGGAGAGGAGAGAAATATGAAAATTTTAATTCTAATGGGAATCCTTTTAAAATTTTCTTCCTGGTATATGCAATTCAATTGAATGGTTTCAGCTTTCAAGAAATACAAGACTAAGTAAATTTTCTTTGAGTTTATTACTAATACTATGGTTCAGTACTTGTTCTACTCCATTTCATAGAACCATAGAATGGTTTGGGCTGGAAGGGGCCTTAAAGATCATCTTGTTCCAGCCCCCTTTGTGCCATGGGCAGGGACACCTTCCACTAGACCAGGCTGCTCAAAGCCCCATCCAGCCTGGCTTTGAACACTGCCATGGACTGGGGCATCCACAGCTGCTCTGGGCAACCTGCTCCAGTACCTCACACAGAGTCATGGAATTATCCAGACCCAGGCTTTAGTCTGAGTTGGCAAGTGCCTGACATTTCCTATTGACCAAAGTTTTCACTGAAATCACATTGAGATTTATTACAATGTTTTAAGCCCTAAAGAAGCTTCCAACAAGTATTAGAAATTATTGTAGAATTAAAAAAAAAAAAAAAAAGAAGAAGAAAAAGAAAAAACATGTCTTTCTCCTTTACTTATGTGGAATGGGGAAATGTCTCAATTCACAGTCAGCAGGATGATTCCTTTACAAAATCTCAATCTTCAAGTGTCTCATTTTTCATTTTAGATATCTTTATTGGTGGGGATAGGAATACAGTGATAATGAGGTTTCTAGTATTTGGCAGTGTTAAATTACGGATGTGCCATAAGTGGTCCAAGTGTAAATATAATGCTTAAAGCAAGACATTATAAAGAAAATTTAGTATTGAATCATTATTGTTAACTTTTTTGTTTCTGCTATAATCTTGCAATCTTGTAACTTCAACTCCAAGAAAACACTAATATTCTAGTTATTTATTTGAAAGTTAAAAAAAAAAAAAGGCAATATTTTGGCTCTCGTGGTAGAGATTGAATATGTGAAAACATCAGTCTTGATAATCCAGAAGGCAAAAATCATCCTATCTGTGCTTCTTTCTGTATCTCATTTTTTGAGGCAGTGTCTCGATTTTTAGGTGCTACTGCTGGCTGTCAATATCCTTTGTCTGGAACAAACTTGCTTTTCCCCTGGGGTGGTTTTCTCTCCTCTGTCCAGCATGCTTATTGTCCAGGATATGCCTCTTTCCAGTGCTGTGCTCTACTCAGGCGTTTCTTCCTGCTCTTCTGTTTCTTGTGCTGCACACAAGTGTGTGTCTGAGAGTTAAGTGGCTGCTGATGGGGACTCCATTTAAAAAGATGTTTCAGAGAGCCTTCTGCACATTAATTTTTTATTTCTTAAAGGGAAAAAAAAAAAAGGAGAATACTAGATGTTATCTGACCTGTCCGCAGCTTTCAAGGATTGCTGAGAGTGACAGTGACAGGTCTCAGATAATGTCACTGATGGTGGTAGCCCTGAGGGCTGGCAACCTGAGACTGGGCTTTCCCCGGGCTTTCAATTTCAGGACTGTAAAGTCTGGATCGTATTTTGGTGTTACATGAATCACAATTGCTTGGCTAGTAGGGAAATAAATTCTGTTCAAATTGAAGCTCTGTAGATTAGGAGTTGTTCTGGAAATGAGGCAATTCAGGGGACAGAGGATGTGGTACTGTGAAAGATAAAGAATAAAAAGTGAATACAGAATAAATCCAAACTATTTCATTATAGCAGAAATAGTAAATTTCAGTAACATTTTTCAATTACTAAGTTAAAAATGAGAGAAACATTTTTGAGAAAGTATAGAGTTCAAGTGCAGAAATTACAGTGATGAAGGGTATTGTGGAGGCCATGCACGTAAATAGGTTAAAAAGGAATTAGGTAATTGAGTACAATGATCCTAATTCAACAGATGCAATCACCAGCTTAGGAAAACTTTAAACTGCTGATCACCAGAATGAGGGACTGAATACCAAAGGAAAGAGCGTTTACTAGTTCCTTTTTTTCCCTGTACAATAAGAGCCAAGTAGTGGGGTAACCTGAGGCAAGACACTGTATTTCAAAGATTTCTGTGGTTCTGCTTTTGTTTTCCTTACGGTGTCCACGAAATAGGATTTGTCTTTGCTTTGCGGGGATTGGTTATCTCTCAGATGGTTCTGTGTAAAAAAAGAAATATTTCTCTTTGGTTTTAGCAATGACTCATTCACCTGTAGATGAGATAATTTAAAAGCAGCAGGTTATCCAAAATGAGTCTTTCTTGTGCCAAAGAGTTAATTTCCCTTCTGATCAGTTACATTTTTTTATTGCATTGGATATTTCAGGAGAAGGTTGTTCCTGGTTGAGAGGTCCCAAACACAGGAAAATGCAGAGCCTGGAGAACCTCAAATGTTTTAGTAATGAGTAATAATTAGTAATGGGAGAGGTCAGTCTGTTCTTGCTCAGTTCAGTACCAAAGGAAGGAGATCACTGGTCTGCTCTACTTGCTCATTCTAGTTTTCATACAGGCAAATGAGACATCTATATGCAGATGTCTTCCTGGGCTTGTGAACTGTTGTCCTTCTCCAAAGCACCTCCCTTTGCTGAATTTTGGGAGTTTCGTTAAAGCCATAGCTCTGGTTGTTACCACAGATCTGATTTTTGAAAAATCCACGTTGCTTGCAAGAAGGTTCTATGATCACTGTGAGTGTGCTGCCCAGCAATTTATAGGCTTCAGCTGTGACAAGACTTACTTTGTATAATAAATTAAATACTTGCTTTTTACAGTGGGCAAATAGTTGTAATTCTTTTACAGATTCATGAGCTTCAGAGGAGGGCACAAGGCTGCCAGTGAGCCAGGAAGAGTCGTTGAAGGAGCTGATGATGGATGCCAAGAGCTTTCACTTTAATTGTGTTAATATCAGCCGATGCCCCTGGATTTTGCTGGCACCAGCTGTGTGCAATTCAGCTGCTGGGCCCTAGATGGTGTCTGGCTTGTCTCTGCTGCTCTGTGCGTGTCCCTGGTGTCCTCAGTGAGAGCTTTGCTTGGCAAGTGAGGAGAGTGCATTGCATGCCTGGTGACAGCACATGGCTCTTGTGATGTGAAACCAAGCTTGAAGAGTTTCTAGGAGTTAGGAAATCTCTTAGTTTCAAAGATCCCCACTGATTTTGGTGCTTCAGTATTTGGATACTGAAACAGCTAAGTTTTTGGTCTCCTGTTACCCTGCAGTTTCACCTAGGAGCATCCTGGCCTGTAATATTGAGCAATATAGTCATGCATGCTCTTAGATCTATTTTTCAGATGCATAAACACTTAATATGTTGGAAAATCAGCAATTGTTTTATGTATAATTTTGACAGTAACACTCTACACAAAAATCCTATATCTTCAGATGGATTAGAATAGACACAAAACCAAGTTTCTAATTTACACCACAGCAAATATTAAACAATTTGAAAGTATTTTAAAGTATTTAAATTATTTAAAACAGTATTCAGAGATACTAGAATAAAAATGCAATGCTCACATCTGTAGTAAAGTGATATTCATGAAGTGCTTTCCTTGCAGGGCAGGGTAAAAACTAAATGCTGTGTTGAAACATTCATAAGGAAATCTAATAAAATATTTTCTGTGTCAAGGTTAAGAAATGATGTTTTCAGTCTTGGATTGTGTTTTGCTGAGGAATAAAGTTCTGTTTTAAAGGTTAATTTTCAGGTTTGGAAGTTTGGGCTTTAAAAAATCTCAAATATTTTACCAGTATTTTGATCTGAGTCTCTAGGTTTGCATCTGACCTATAATAAAGAAATGACCAGATACAGAAGATTTTCCACGCTTATTTTTTGTTTAATGAAACTGTAAGACTTGACAGATTTTAGTTAGGTAGATGCCATGCACTGTTACTTGATTGAAACCAATGAAGTTGCCCAAGATTAATATTAGAAGTTAAAAATAGGATTTCTCTCCCTCAAGTATTTCTGTAGTAGTTTTACAGTCTACACAACCATATGTTAGCATCTTGTTTTCGTATGCAAACATCTTCATCCTTTTCCTTTTGTTTTCTTTTTTTTTCTCCATTTCTTTGGTTCTCTCTTTGTCCATTGTGCCCCACCATCAGGAGCAGATTACAACTTGGCATGATTATGTATATGGTTCTGTACAAAACTGGTTTTTGAATCCTGTCAGCTGAGAGCTACAGTGGCAGCAACCTGAAATTAACTTGGAGACTCAGGATCTTAATCACTGGGTTTTGTGCTGCTTCAGCTGTCTACATTTTCAGCCAGCTAAACCAAGTCTGTGTTACTTGCAGATGTGTGCTAGAGCAGATGGGTGGGTCAATTCAGAATTCATTCAACGTTGGGAACCCAGATGGGAGTAGAAAAAGCAAGAAAGCCTTTCTTCCACATAGTACATGGATATACTAGAGAAGATGGGATCTAACTTTTGAAATTTTAAGGATATGTATACAAAATTTCAAAGGAATTCAAACATCGAAAATCTTGCTGCGATTTCGAAAAAAGATGCGTAACTGTGTTTGGTGTAGTATTTTCACTGAATTAGACTCTAGGGAAACTTCTCTGATTAAAAGCCCCACAGAAAGAAAACAAACAAACAAACAGAAACCCAACTATCCTTTAAATGCTGTAATTTTCTGACAAAATAATGCAAAATTGACACTGATCAATATGTTAATGCATATACAGCCACCAGATCTAATACATCTGGTTTTTCTCTTCAGTATACTTGCATTGCTATACTAATGAATGAGACTAGATCTCCTTTTTTGTAATATATCTAAAAATCTAGCTGTAAACAAAGATTCAAATGGACTATTTAACTAAATAACCTAAAAGCTCATTTAAATAATGTTTGCATGAATTTTGTTTTAAATTGATCTGCCTTGCTTAGGGCATGGTACAAAGGGGCAGAAGCAGGAGAGAGAGAGCTGTGCAGGCGAGATGCCGGTGGCAAAGTCTGCTGTGCATTTGGTTAGTCGAATGCTTAAAGTTGTTTATTTCTCTAGGTGCCTTTTAGCTTTCATCCCCTTCAGCAATGCTGAGTCTGTTCTTAAACTGTATTTTCTTCGTGATCCCTCTAATGGGATACTTTCTGGTACTGGTTTTCTTTTGGAGGAGACAAAAAAAAAAACCCGAAAAAACCAACCCCAACCCTGTTCTCTAATTTACTTCTTTCTATGTTACAGATGAGCAGAGACTAAAATAGGAGTGCACTCTCAACAGTCCATTTATGGCTTGAGAACATCTTCTGGATCACTATAGCATGAATAGACTAATATGATATACTTAAGATTCTAGGTAATTACTATCTGTATTTCATAACTCAGATTCTTTACAGAGTGTAGGGAGTTTTCAGGTCATACTACTGAAATGTAATATCTGAATTGCTGCTATGCTTTGTACTGGCTTCCAAAATGTCTTATTTTGGGACTTCTAAAACAAGCAGTAAAAAAAGTAGAGGGACTCTTTTTTTTAACTCTCAGTATTCCCATAAAGCATTGGTAATGTAGCTGCAGTTTCTCTCCAGCACCTGTGAAAGCACTTGAATGCACCTCCCAATTCCAAGGTGAAAAACTGATCCACCCCAGGGAATTGAAGCTGGATGATTGAAAGGCCCATGCAGAAGGTGGGGATTGCTGGTGCATTGCAGAGGTTTCATGAGGCTTCATGTTGCATTTGTTGAAGTTTCATGTTGTTGCATAACGTATTGAAACAGTTCTTCTTAATTTGCTTAATTAGTTCCTTTTTAATGTATGGAACTTCATCCAGGTTCTACAGTAATTGGTGGAATCTCTCACTGAAGTCTTACAGCATAATCGAGTGCTTAATGTATGTATCAGTCTGTAAGATTGTTTTGTGTTTTTGTTTTTGGGGTTTTTTTGTTGTGTTTTTTTTTTTTTAAGTTTCTTGTATTTTCTTTTTTTGCCAGTTTTTGTTACATGAAGGAATGTTGTGTTAGAGCTATAGTTTTTAGAGTAGTTAAACAAGACCACTCTACAGAATTTCATAATAGTGCATGATTTGGCCAGTCTACTGTAGGGGTTCATTCTAGCACCAGATTTCTCTCCAGCCACAATTATTTTTACATTCTTTCCTCAAATACTTTATGATCTGCATTAGGA
Source organism: Trochalopteron elliotii (assembly GCA_024734555.1). Classification (NCBI taxonomy): domain Eukaryota; kingdom Metazoa; phylum Chordata; class Aves; order Passeriformes; family Leiothrichidae; genus Trochalopteron; species Trochalopteron elliotii. The sequence continues at coordinate 8,324,556 of JANPWX010000011.1, forward strand.
GAGCATAGTGAAGCTTTCACAATGTTCATAGACTTCTGTCTTGATCTACATGTACTTGATTTGGTAGGGATCACAGTCTTCAGTTAGAGTTGATTGTAAATATTTTTAAGAACTCGATCATGGGCTGGGGCTGCTCAGGGTGGCCTAAATGGGGATAATGAGGGATTATTTGAAAAAAGGGATTGTAACCATGCATTACCAATTGCATTAAATTACAGTAAGCTATTTCTAGATGGTGGAAATTCTTTCACTCTAGGCAAATTTTGAACTGAAAGGAAGGGGCATCATTTCCAAGTTACCAGTATACAATTTTTACATGCTTAATGTGTTCTTATTTTTTAACTGATATGCTTTTTTTGCTGTTCACAATTTGACACCAGTTTATTGGCTGTTGTTTCAAAATAGGAATGAAATGTTGGTTTGCTTATTATTTACATAGGGAAAATGTGGGACTTTAAAGGAAAAAAATCTTCACATACTGAAGGAGTATGTTCACTTAAAGGAGGCAGAATTTTCTCCAACTAGTTATAATCAGAAAATGGATTTAATAGTCTTTTTCTCCCTCTGGAAAAGAGTTGTTAAGGTTGAATGATATAAAGTTTCTGAAAATAGGGCAACTGTTATTAGAATAAATGACAAAAAAAGTAGTGAAAGACATTTATCATCTGAATAATGTATTTTTGCTTGGAGGCTTACTTATATTTAGTCTGTGTTATAAATATCACAGTTGTAATATTTTTTTTGGTAGAAGAATCACAGCAGTAATAGCTCTGATACACTAGTAACAGAGTTTTGGGCCTATTTCCCAGCAACTTGTTACAAAATTTAGACTAAATATGAAGATGGACATTTTTGTAATGTTGCTGAAGCAGTTTTGAAGGTCATTGAGTTTTACTGACATCTGATAATGATAAGTTTTACTGACATTCATACCTGAATATGTATCTTTATCCCCTTGTTTTTAAATGTTATGTCAAAAATACTTCCAAATTTAATTTTGTTGTGAACTTGTGAAGCTTCATATAAATCCCTGCAGCAATGTTTTATGATTTGCGTTTTCTTGTCTTGCTTACAAGATTAGATTGTTTTTCTAAGTCACATCACCTATCAAGAAGATTTTCCTCTCCTCATGTGGTTGTCTCTTGCTACTAAGGAATGAACAAAGAACTTGATTATTATTTGATTAGGTCTCTGTACCTGATTCCTTTAGGCCAGAAATGTTCTTACCCTTTACAGTTAAAAGCTAATTTATCTGTGAGCCATTATCTGGGAAATGGCTAAGATCAGAAAGGGTATCTACCTCCTGACAATGCAAATAATTTCATTATTTTTTTCTAGCAATTGTACTGAGAAAAAGCCTGTTACCTTGTGTTTTTTCAGTCTAGCACTTCTGGGTGTCTGGAAAGTTGGGTTTTTAATTTGATTCTGGTTTTTGAGTTCTATGGGCTTTAATAATCCCGTTTTTTAAGGATCTTCAAGTTTAACTTGAATTTTACAGTGGAAAACTTACTCCTGTTCATTTGAATTATGCCTTCCTAAATGATCCTAAATAATTCACCTCAGCCCTCAGTTTAAGTGCTACCTTGTTATCATATCTTCTTAAATAAATTTAAGCTTTATGTTCTTAATGTCTTCTTTTTTTTTTTTAAGTGAACAAATTTGTTGACAGCTTTATTGTTTGGATTTCATGAAGCTTTTGGGAAATACACCTCTCTCTACCTGGTTAGGTTTTTTCAAGTCAAACCCAAAGGAAGAATTTTAAGAAATTAAATCCCGATGTACAGCCTAAATGATTCAGATTTGTAAAATGCACTTAGTACAGTTAGAAACGGTTACCTGTCAAAGCACAGGTAGTGGTAAAATATGAACAGAGTGGGAATGATCCATACTTTACTAGAAAGGTTATTTGCCACATTTTTAAATTTTTAAGGCATATTATAATGCTTCTTATCTTAGTACATGTGCTCCTCACACTCTAAAAATGGTGGTGTTATGTCATTGTCTGTCAAAAGCAGGAGCAGCATTGTTCTTTCATCTATTTAACTTATTCCAGAAAGGATATGTGATGTCGATGAGAGACTCTTGAATTTCCTGGATTCTTGATGTTTAAGGTGATCTTGAAAATTAAACCAAAAATCTTCTGCAGTCATTTTGCAGTGCTGAGCAGTCAAATAGTCACTCATTGTCTTGTAGTTTATATGTCATGGAAAATGCACTGGGGAAACACATCCCATGGAATTGGTTCAAGTTCTGCTGTTCATGAATCTACAGGGCTTCATTAAATCAATGCCCTTCTTTAAAATAACTATATGCATAATTGGACTCATTTATAATAAAACCCTTGCAGATAATTATGTGAAGCACAGAGAAAAAGGACTGGAAAGGGTGCATGCACCAAGGAAAATATTCAGCCAGCAGAGATATGTGAACTCTGGTTAGAGCAGTTAATTGCAATTGATGCCATTCATGTGTTACAGGAAATACTGCAACTTTCTCCTGACAAAAGCTCTGTGGTTCCAATGCTGTGAATTATTCTGGAGGACAAATCATAACAAAAAAAAAGTTGTTTCTTTAGACACCTCAGCTAATTGTTAGGGTAAGAAACTTTACACAACAGTTCTGGTTCTTGTGAATTTGAGTGCAACTTGTGTTAATATGGTCTGCCCTGCATACTTAGTGTGTTATCCTCTCTAAGAAGGTGTTTGTTAGTGCTGGGCAGTGGCATGGTATGTTCTTGAAGGAACTTTACTTGCGACCACATTTTCTAACAGAGGTCATAACTAGGTAGAGGTGAAAGACCTTGCAACTGAGTGCTCAGAAGTTGTTGTTAATGAGCTTAGAGTTAAGCAGTGAGCATTAGGGATAATAATGTTTGTGAAACTTGTGGCCCATCGTGAGTTTGAGCCGGTTCCAGCAGTTCTCTTCAGGCCTGGCATGAAGCATGGCTGCCATCTTGATGTGGAAAAACTCTTTGCACTACGGCAAAAATTTGAGAATCTGGTTCACATATTTTTGACCTTGTGTGGATAAAATAAATCCTGAAGTGGAGGCAGTTTTGGCACAGCAGCGTGGCACTGTGCCTCTGCTAGCTACACTTGTCCAGGGGAGCCCCTGGCCAGGTTGATGCAGCAGGACACACGTGTGGCTTCAGGAGCTGAGGCAGTGCTGTGCCTTTGCACCAGCTCACCTGAAATGACCCACGTGTCTGACATTCGACAGGACTAAAACATCTAAGTTTCCTGGCCATTTATGAAGGTTTTAGCCTTATTTTCAGTGCAAGCTCCTGAACTTGGTGGTGTTGGTGGTCAGTGTGAGGGTCTGCGTTGGGTGCCTCGACAGGGTGCTGGGTGTTGATCTGCTCCCACAGCTCCCTGACCTTCTCTGTGGGCAAATGGTAGGTATGCTCTTGGCTTTCTGTGTGTCAGCGATTCAGTGATTAATGGAATTATGCAGGACATGAGACATGACTTCAACTCTTTTTGCTTTTTTAGAAGGATAACCCACTGTTTCCATTGTCCCTGGAGAGTGTTGCAGCTACAAAGGAGCTCTCACCTCCCTTTCCAATGGGGGCTTTTTCTAGAGGTGCAGAAAGAAAGTCCCTCAGTTCTTTCAGGAAGAGATGATAAGCAGACCTCTAGGGGAGCAGACAAGGGTGTATGGCATTATGGTATTTCTAGGAAACAAAGCAATGTCCATTTCTGTCTTTCTGGTGTTGGACATATTTTTTCAGAGAACGGAGAAAGGTGATTGGACAGATGTGAGAAGAACACCTGAGCTCAGGCTCTGACTGCTGCTAGGCTCTGGTGAGACCTCAAGTTTCTTGGCCCTGTGAAGACTGATGTGTCTCACAGCTGAATTTTAGCCTTAAATGAATCTTTAATATCAAAAAACCCAAACAGAGTGGCCTCTAGGCCAGATGGGTGCTGATCTTCCTGATTTTTTTTTTCAGTTCATAAGCTTGTGTGTGGTGTGTTTTTTTGTTTAAGCTTAAGACTTGCTTTGAATTTGTCGAATTTCTCTCCAAATTTCATTGTGAATATGAGGTTCTTTTCCTCAGTCTGTCTTTCTTAGTTTTTTATACTAGAATTCACTTTGTAATGACTGCCTAATGATATCCCAAATGTATGCTGCTGAGCTTAGGAAGGAACTTAAGTAGTTTCCTTTTATCCTGAGTAGTTTGAGTTCACCAACATCTGTCCTCTTTGTTACTGTCATTATTCCAATCTGAAGACAGTATAGGCCTTTGTTTTACTGAGAGCACTAACTGGATTTCTTTTTCTTTCTAGTAGCATACTTCAAGATGCTTTCTAGGTTTGATGAAGCCTTTTCATATCAAGTGGAAAGCAAGGAAATAAGATGTGGAATGAGAAAGAAATGTTTTAACATAAGCCCAGAGTATTTTTTAATTGCACGTAGAGCATTACATGGGGTTTTTTTTCAGTGCCAGACATATGCATTTATATTTGTCACCAACATTTGCCTGGTGTGAGTAGGAGTTGAATCAATAAATTCTTGCTTCTCATTTTTTTTTTTCTCCTAACTAGAGCATTTGGTATGAAAGCCTTATTCTGAATTACCATAAAGCAAATATAAATCTAAGAAAAACTGGGAAAAATGTTTACATGGTACAGAGAGAACAGATAACTTGTGTAAATAAAATCAGATTTTTGTTTTTTTATTAACATCAGCAATTAAGTATTTCTTCTTAGAATCTGATTATGTAAAATTCCCAGTGACAGCATGTTGTTTATGAGTTTTGAAATGATACTTTCTTTGTTAGAGTGCCAATTCCTTTGGTACGTATTTCCTCTGTCACCTGAGGCCATTTTTCCAACACATAACACATGTGATTTTTTTTGTCTGTTTTCTGAGTAATCAGCTTTTTCTTTTGCTCATTAAGCATAAAATTAGAGCCAAGGTATTAATGCAGTACAATACACACTGTATTAAAAGTGACCAGTCTCTACCACATACACATTCTTTTTTGTCTATTACCTAATTAACATACTTTAATTAGTTCACTACATTTAATGAATGTTATGTAAAACTCAGCATTTTTTAGGATAAAATATCCATTTAGGATAACTGTGACATTCAATCTAATGTGTCAGACTGGACTGTATGAATAATTAATACTGTCTATATTTAATATTTTAGTGTAGTGACTACCTTGACAGACTGGGTACAGCCATGGTGCTGAATGTGGGGGCCCTGCTGGGAAAGGAGCAGGAGGAGCTCCCTATGAGAGCTCTGCTTGTGGAGAAAAGAAGGGATGAACCTTAACAGATATCAGAACCTTGCTGATGTCAGGTATCCCTGAGCCTGGCTTCCCAGCTGGAACAAAAAAAAAAAAGAGATCCTTGGCTCTGACTTCTGCTTTTTGCACCTTTCACCTCCTTTCAGTGCTTTTCTGGTAGCACTGGTTCAAATCAGAAGTGCTAAATACTAGTATTCCTGCTAATGTTGATGATGATAATTAGTATAAAATAAAATAGGTGCATTTCTTAAGAAAAACCTTGCACCTGGGCTATTAAAACCAGGAAGATAACTGCTGAATTCTGATTTCTTAAGTTGCTGTTTTAGTATTTGTGGTAGCTGCCCTAACTTCATTATGTCTTGGGTTATGAGAAATGCAATTATATACAAGAAAAATTATGGAAATGCAGAAGAGGTCAAGTTGAGTGGACATCAGCCTTACCCTTGCAATCAGATGTTTTCAAAGTGTTTTCCGTGACCAGCATGACCTGTTGTGCTTTGGTAGCATATGAGAATTTTTGGCTTCCTGAATATGGGAGAGGCTGGTTGTCAGCCTTTGGCATTGCCTTGTGCACCATCTGGGCAGAGTGCCCAGTGCTCCAAACCTTCTTCTCTGATGGACACACATGATGTTTTTACAACGATTGAAATTGTCAAAAGCTCCTTCTTAGAAGACCCAAAGTCTTTGCTTACCTCACCAGTACCAAAATGATAGACAGTATAAGTTTCCATGTGGGCATAATGCCATCCAGCTATAAATCCCACTGGCTGTAAGGCTTTGCACAAGGTCATACTGATGACCTGGAAAATAGGCTTAGATGTAGGAATGTCAACTTGGTAGAGTGGCTTGAGAGCATGAGTAAGGGAGAGCAAAATGCATTTTTCTTGGAATGGGTTATGAAGGTGCTAGGATTCAGAGATTCAGACTTCTACTTACAGAGTGGTTTTAATCATTGTATTCTTGGGAGAGGTAATAAAGTGAGCATATGGAGCATCTGTTTGAGAAGAGAGCTCATTTATTCTAGTTAGACTAATTCTTTTCTTCCTGATAGTGGGAGACATTTTTTGGTTTTCAAGGTGAGAAAGAGGCAACGGGCCCAGATACAATACTACCTTAAATTCAAGCTCTGATTTGGTTTCCCTAGTTTTCTTTTCCTTGGCAAGTGATTGAGTGGTTTCTGAAGTTAGAATAGGCTATAGATAAGCCTGTGGTCTATCGACTGCTGGAGGCTAGGTGAGGTAAGAAAGTAATTTAAAAAAAATGAAACATTTATGAGAATTTTCTTTTTATGACGTGGTCTGAACTGCTTTTCTTGGCTTATGATGCTCAGTATTGTCTTTTACATTACTATGAATTATTTCTATTACATTTATTTTAAATACTTCTATCATTGAGTGAATTTTTAAATCTTTTGTTGCTAATTAATTTCTTGGATGAGTTATTTGTAGATGTATGTTACATCTGTAACACTTAAAGTGATTTATGGTAAACTTGGCTTTTGTATGAGTTGTGTGAATCAGAACTATAATAATGGAAAGAATTTATGAAATAATAGATGTCTCTGTTCACCTTGGTACTAAGTGGTTGCTGACTGCCACATGTTTGTTTTCAAAGTAAGTTGTTTGTTTTGTAGGGTAGGAAGAAAAGCTGCATTTGAGATTTACAGTCCCTGGCCAGCAATAGCAAAGCATTGTATATTGTTGAAATATTCAGAACTTTTACTAGTACTGTGTGTCAGGTGCCACATTTGTATTATTGTTTTCATGGTTCTCCTTTTGCATAATCTTCTTCTTTAAGTTGGCACACAACACAACATGTTAAACTGTAGAATTCATCCTTGAAGACAAAAATGGGGTTGGCGACTTGAAGAAGAATCATTATGTATGATGATAGTACTATAAAAAGTAGGTACTATATAGGAATTTAAGAATAGCCAGACTATTGAATTAACACAGATGTTCTTGGATTATATTTGAGGTAAATTTTTTTTGTGTCATGTATTACCTTGAAAGGCAGTCAAGAACTAACTGAAGAATAGATTTTGGGGGAACTAACAAAAATGTTATTCCTTACATGTAATTAATGAAGTCAGAATTCCATTTGTTTAAAATTAACTGAAATCTTCATGTATTCTTTTAAAATATCTTCTGCTTCACTTCTGAAAATCCTAACTTATAGTAATTTATCTGAAAATTCTTCAAATTAATGTTCTATAATGTTTCATTATCTTTTGTTTTTACATAATAAAAGTAGAAGGTAATCCAGAACTGGGAGGTCATTCATTAGAATGTAAATAACTGAAATCAAGCTTGACAATTGCAATTTCAGTGCCACTGCAACTGATGTCTCTGTGGTGTTACCTCATTACAGAATTGCAAGCAGCTGGCAGTTAAACCTTGCATTAGTTTCCAACAAGTTTTTTCACAGTAAATACATTTATTCTTTTTACCTAAAAGACTTCATCTTAAGCCAATCCATGGACCAAAATAACTTAAAGAGTTGTCTGGGTTGGTGTCATTAACAGTGATCACGGAATATGCTGAGTTGGAAGGATATGGTCTCATATTCATATGGGTATTTAAGTTACTTGGTATTTGTGACTTCAGTGTGTGGCATGGTACAGCTAAACAAGCCATGAAGTGTGACACTAAGAATTTTTTTAGTGCATTGATGACAGAAAGTGAATTTGTGCAGGAGATGTACAGCATTTTAGCCAGCTGAATTTTGAAAGCACCATAACAAAGGTAGCAGTGTTTTCTGTGTGAGACTGTTCTACAGGTGATACATTTCAAAGTCAGTTTTTAACTGTATACTTTCATGAATTTCATGGTATTAAATGTCAAATTTCTTCTACAAAGAGGAAGTAGCACAACATTTTTGTATCAAATTTGGAAACATTTTTTCCCAATCTTTTTATCAATACTTCAATGTTTCTCTAGGCCTTCATTTTGTTCCTGAGTGTGCTCTGAGAAGCCAGTGATCAGGTTTTAGTTCAAGAACGTATGTGATGTCTTTCAGAACACTGGAGACAGCACAGGCTGAAGCCATATAGCTTCTGAGGAGTGAAGCCATGTAGCTTCTGAGGAGGAGATTGCTGGACAACTGTTCTGTGAGGAGAACGCCCTTGCCTTATAGTTATCCTTTTCTCTGAAATTTCTGTGGAAATGGCTCACACTTGTAATTTAAGAAGAATCTTAAGAAAGGGTGTTGAGTAGGGGAGATTTTCACCTAGTCTTGGATTTGCTTTCAGCCTTATCTGTTTTTTTTTTTTCTCATCAACTTTGAAAATGGTAAGACTTTAAGAGAGCAGGAAGGCCTGAAATAGGGCTATGCTGGTGGTGGCTGTGTGGTGGTTTTCCACTGATGTTCATGGGGTGCAGGTGAGAGCAGGAAAAAATTGTCTAAGTCAGGAACCTTGTGTCTGCCATCCTCACTGTCTGGGGAGCTGGTCCCAGCACTGGAGAGGAAAGAGAAAAGGTGAAATTGGCTTCTGCTGGCTTTCTCTTTCAGGTCAAAGGGGCAAGTTTATTAGTCTGGGTATATTTAGTCACGCTCTGATCATTTAGGTTTTGGACTCTCAAACCATATTTCTATTTTTGTATGTAATGCACAAAAAATCTCTTATGCTATCCAGGTTCTTGTGATAGTTTAGGATGACATGTCTCATGTCTGTCTGTATGTTGTGTATATATACACTGAAAGGCAAATGACTATTGTTCACAGGACAAGACCTTTTTGCTTTCTTTTAACTGTTGCATATCATCATAAGACAAGGAGGTATGAAAGCAGCAACTCCCCTTCAAAACCAGGAAAGTCTTCATGATGGGAGTGCATCTAAATTTTACATATTCCTCATTTTAGTGTTCTTTTTATCTTTTATTGTCCTTTACACCTTTCACTTTCACGTCTTCTACTGAAGTAGGTAGCTGAAAGGCAGGTTAAATATAAAAGCAGGCAATGTCTGACTTCTTAAGTCCTATGGGAGACTCTGTATGTTCCAATGAGCATTTTGTCCCAGTTTTCTATCTTTGAAGCAATCATTGGCTGTTTTTTTTCTTGAGATCTTTACATTTTTATCTATGTCCTTGCATTAATGAGCATAAAATTCTGTTTTAAATATTAAAAAAACCCCATATGGGCAATTAAATCTTTAAAACGTTTGGAATTGTCCCAAGAAATTACACCTTTTCTCCCATTTTTATCCAAAAATATCTATAAATTTGTCTTGTTTAGATAGTTTATATCTCTGATTTCATAATTTATTCCAGAATATCCCAACATCAGCTTTATAGCCTGCTTCTAGTTTGGAGTGGCTATTCTTTCTCGTCTTCTTTCTTTATTTTTACATAAGTGGGAGAAGGGCTGCCCCCAGCCCAGGGCCTGCTTAGGCTGTGGATGCCTTACCTTGCACCATCATAAATAAGAATTTTAGCTGAAGTGTGAAGTTAGTGAAATTAGTGCTGCTTGAATAGCTTTTTTGTGTCCCCTTGCAGAGGAAAGATAGCAAAATAGATCTAGTGCAGTTAATCTTGGCTTGTTTAATCTCCATGTGAAATCCTTTGGTAACTTTGCAAGAAAGCAAATGTTCATTTCAGAGATCACATTTTGTAATTGATTCTGGAATAAACTAATTTTTTTTTGGTAGCTTTAAGCATGATAAAATTAGGTACTAATCTTTCTGATAAAATACTTATTTATGTGATCAATTGCATTTATAAAGCATTTTTTATTGTCTTGCATTTTTCCTGTTGTATTGTTTTTATCAAGGCTAACCTAATCCTAAATTATACTCTAGTAATAGCTCCTTTCTCCCATTGCCTTCTTTTGAAGCAGTGACCTTGCCTCCCAGTCCTTGCAATTCTCATCCCACATTACAGTCTTTTAAGATTCCAAAGGGTATTTTACATAGGAACAATATTAGGTCCAGTATTTAAATGTACAAACCCACTTGTTTTACATGGCTGAAATAAACAGTTAAAACAGCCTGGAAATTATGGGGCTAAGTGATATATCCAGCAATTTTCTTTTTGGATGAACTTTGACTGAGGAATATTGTCTAAAATCAATCTTTATTTATTGTCATTCTCTTTAGAATCAGTATACTTTATAGCAAATGATAAAATTTGAAATCTGTGTGCTGATAGATGGATTTTTAAAATATCTGTATTTGTGTGTATGCTTTATTGATAAAAGTAAAACTTTCAAAGGACCGTGATGTACAAATGATGTGCAGATAATCTGGTATTTGGGGTTTGGCAAAGATATTCAGACATTTTGGTTGCCTAGAAGTACAGGTGAACTAATGAGGAGTGCAAAGCTGAGTTTGTATTCAAATTATGCCAATATTTTTACAAACAGTGAAGAAACTTGACTGAACCTGTTCTCTGCCTTTTTTCCCCTTGCTTGAACTGAAGCAGAGTTTTTTTCTGATTTAGAGCTAGTTCTGAATATGTTGTTGTTGGACATAACCTTTACAGAGCTCTTCCTTTAAAAACATTTCTGGGTCCTCTGCTCCTGATGGGTGCACTGCTGTCACAGCTCAGCAGTGTGGCAGGGTAATTCTCTAAAGCTCTACACAGATCAAAAAGATTATTGAAGAATGCACAGGCACTTTTCTTTCTGCTAAGTCTGAAATAGAAGGGGCTAAATCTCCAGGGGATAGAAGTTATATAATTTGGTGATGCTATGCTGATTTATGCCTCTTGAGAGTTTGCCTGCAGCAGAAGCTGGAGGTGATGAGAAGAGATTGGATGAGAGAAAGACCATCCAGGAAAAATTCATCAAATTTGTCATTCTTGAAAGGACCATCATAACATATGGTAAGGCATATCATTTACCTCAGGCTTGAAGGAAAGTGATTTCTGCTAGGAGAATATTAATTTTATTTCTTAGAGGATCAGCTGACAGGGTAGGCTTTCTCCTGGCTGGTCTTCCCCTTCTGTTTTCTCTGAAGGGAAGGATGGAAGCTTGGAAATGTCTTATCTGTAGCAGACAAGCAAGTTGGCATTTTGCCATAATTTTCTGCTAGCAGAGAGGATAATGGTAATTATGTGTCAAAATTTAACATTTCTCTCTTTGAAAGAGAACTTTTTAATGCAAAATATTTAGAAAAGTCAGATCTATTCTGAGGCAGATAAGGAGCTAGGATTAGTGGGCTGACAAATTTTTCTTAGGCAAAAGGAGTTTTTCTTCCTCTTCAGGGACAAGGGGGAGATGAAAAAGGATCAAAAGAAACAAACATATGAGGTATGTAATGTAACTAGGCTGCAACTTCAGTATTGTGTAATATTTGGGAGGCACCCAGAGAAACATTGCCTGTCCTGTTTCTCCTTCTGTGGGAAGGCTGTTAGAACTTGCTTTGCTAATGAGTTCCAGCCCTTTTGATTAAACTGGTATTTCTTTGTTATCAGGAAAGTAAATTTCTCTTGTGCCAAACAACATTGAGTCCAAACTCCATCATCACCTTTCTGAGGAAGGGAAAGTGTTTTACTATAATCAGTTGTAGCATCCCCAGTTGCAAGTCAAGCCCTTGTTCAGCCATGTCCTTAGTCAGTTGGTAAAAGTAGAAAGGTTTTCCCAGGCTATGGCACAAGTTACCATACTGGTGAGGTGCTTAAAAACATGGAAAGCTTTGCTTTTTTTTTTAATCAGAAAAGGAAGGCATGGTTATTTTAGATAGAACCTGTTCACTTTCTATTCACGCATTTAAAATTTGCCATTTCAGTCTGATTTTACAAATAATTTTCTAGAATACATGATATATATAAATATAATTTTGCTTAGAAGACAAATGTATGATTGCTGCTTGAGGAGCTATGTATTCTTTATTTTCTGTATTTTTCCAGGAACAAGTGTAAGCAACCATCTGTTATATACATTATAAGTATAGGATTGCTCCTCAGCAGTCTGAGAGAAAGGAGATGTCAGCCTTCTCCTACATTATCTTCTGGGAAATGGGATGCCAGACATGTTAAAATAGTTTTTGAAGGTAAAATATTGGAAAGAAATCTTGTTTTGAAACTATTTCTTATTAATTTATACTAATTTGTCAGTCATTTGTAGTGAAGTGTTCTGGGTCATCAGGGACTGGCCTGAGATATAGGCTTGGGTTTTAAATTTAGAATTCAGTCACACTACCAGTGGGATATTTGGGAAGGCAGGTTTTAATACAGCTGCATTATCTGCTAGGCAGAGTTGGAAACAGGCAGCTGATTTGCAGATTTTCACTATGCTTCCATGGTTCAGGTCTGCCTCTACTTGTTTCTTATTTTGTTTTATAAATGTTTTGAGTTTCCTTTAACCACAGTCATGGTTGTCCACAGCTGAGCTGATTAGACTTATGTAATGCTTGCTGACATAATCCCAGGGGAGTCTTTGGACAGTATCTCATTTGAGGTGTCCATAAATTATAACAAGTTTTAACTGAGTTAACAAAAATAAACTTCAATTTCCTAATGATTTCCCTTTTTGCCTAAAGAAGGATATTAATACTTTATCCAAACCCCAGTAATATAATGGGAGAATTGAATAAGAGATACATATGTAGACTAAAGAAAGGTAATAGAAACAGTCCCCTCATCAGGATTAAAGGAGAATGGCCATCATTAATTACTTTTCAGCTTACTCCACTCAACTACAAAGATATAATTTTAATCTGATCTGAGCAATCAGCTAAAAGTTGGATTTTTTTATTTATTTTGGTTAAGAGAAGTCGCTTTTTGTATTGGTAATGTCATTCTATGTATCAAGATGAAAGTTTGGTGTCCTTAGTACATGACAAACCAACTATTATCCTGTTTGGGTGGTGGAGGGTTTTTTTTGTTTTGTTTTTTTTTGTTTTTTGTTTGTTTGTTTGTTTGTTTTTTTGTTTTGTTTTGTTTTGTTGTTGTTGTTGTTGTTGTTGTTTTTGTTTTTTTTTTAATTCAAGTTTCTAAACCAATTTCCAATCAGTGTTGAGCCTCATTGCAATCTATGGATTTTCCTTTAGGTCATGTCCTTGATACCAATCCTACTGTGACTTAAATTTCTGCATTTTTCTTCATTTGTTAGTGTTTTCATATCTTTTGGAAATAGAGGTATACAAGATACACTTTTGTGGTTTTTTTAAATTTTGATTTCCTCCTCTTTCAGGCCTCTGATAGTTAAAACTCCTGAATGATTGATGACATGGCATGGATTTGTGCTTGTTACAAATTTGTACTTGAATTTCTTTTTCCTTGGCATTTCTTTCTTGACACACCTATGCAGATCTCTCTTTAAGTCTTTTGTTTGTTAAGCTAAACAAAGCAAATGTTTTTGGTTTCTTCTCAAAATTTCCCTGACCATTGTAGAAGACTTTCTCTTCCAGATTCAATTCCTTTTTTAGACAATAGATGATCAAAATCAAGAACAATAGAATTTTAATAGAATTTATTATTGTATTAATGTTGCTATCTAGGTACTAGAAATATATTACCTGATAAATTAAAAATTTCATTTCCATAGGGACATCATTTTGATAGCTAGTAATTACTTGTGATCTGCTTTATACCCAAAGTTTCGTCCACTGTAATTTTCAACTGCTGAGGTCTCAGTTTTCAGCAGAAACTTAATAATCATCAAGTTCACATCTTTTCATTTTGCACTGTTAAATTTTACCTCAGTTTTATTCTTGTAATCCTAGAGTCCATGTCTTCCTGGTACTGTTCCAGTCTTCATATATTAGCAGTGCTTTCCCATATCAGAAATTTGTGAACAAATTCAAACTGTGATTTTTTTTGGCTATAATTCAATACTATGCTCTGGTAATTTATAAAAATATGTAGTAAAATTGATCCCTCAAATTGTTGCTGAGGAATATGCATTTGTATTGTTCTTCCAGCTCTTTTGGTGCAGCACTACATAATTTCACATTTTACGGTCTCCAATATCTTGCACTTATTTCAAATGTTCTTTATCATGATCATTGGTACTAGCAAACATGATTTAAACGTAATTTAAAAAGCTGAGTGACAGAGCTTCTGTTACTTGCTCCCTCACTGCTTAGGTCAGCTCTATTTGATATGAAACTGATCTGTGATGGATTCAAAATGACCATTATTTCACCTTGCATAATTCACAGGAAATGAATTTGCTTTCATTTTGTCCTGTGAAGAAACATTAAATAAAGCAAACTATATTTGTGAGTAATTTTTTGTATAAAGTGGTACTTATTGATTATCTAAAAGGGATGGGTTACAAGATTTTTGCTTCAATATCTCAGAATAAGTATGTACTTTAAAAAATGGTACTGTATTTATATCCTCCGTCTGCTTTAACATTACTAATGAAATGCTAAAATTTTCACTTTTGCAAAAAATAATGGTGTTGACATGAGGAAAAACATGGAATAAGTCCAATGAAATTATTCCATTAGTGGGATAATGTGCACAAAGAAATAGTATTATATTTCTGAGTGCATTTACAATTTGTATTGAGCTCTTAACCAAATTCAGGAAAATAGTCTTCTGCCTTGTGTTTTGCTAGCTCTAGAATTCTTCAAGTGTCCAGCTGGAGGAATGACCATGTACTGTTTGTGAGCAGAAGCTCTTCAGTGATGTGTTTGACAGCTATGGGGATTGCCCCTAGCTGTGTGTTTCTCACTCTTTGGGTGGAGATTTGCCCAGGGAGAACCTACATAGTATTTATGAAAGGTGGCTTGGCAGTCTACATTTTTTATATCACTTCTTACCGTCCTATAGGCCTTAGTATCCTAGCAAGTGACTTTTGGGAGCTTGGAAGTGGTTGCCAGCAACTTAGAGATGTGGGGTTGTACTCCCTTACATAGTTGTAAGTAGATACTGGTCAGAATGAATTGCAGAACTCAGGGTTTGTACAGGAGAGAGTAACTTAATATTTAGTGCTGGTGCATTATTATTTTTGTAAATTAACTTTGGAAATAAAAATATAACCTTTGGAAATATTCCATACTGATGCAGGGAAAGCTGTTTTCTCCTGTTATTGCTAAATTGCTCTTGTTTATTTTTTGGAGGGCCTTTTGTCTCCTTGTGCATATACGTTTTTTTTGCATGTGTAGATTTAGTAGTATTTTCTAGGTTGAAAGTGAATTAATGAGTTAATCTGGAGCGAGCTGAAAAGTGGCAGCTTTTGAGAGCATTCACGATGTTCAGAAGTGGCTCCCTGACTGCCACTGCCAGCAGCAGTAAAAAGACAGTGTCAGGTTGTTGGACATCAGGATTAACTCTCAGAGAATATAAAAAGCAGCAGCAAGTCTGGCCTTATCTGGTTCTCTGCTGCACTTCAAAGCTTCACTGACTGGCTCTGCCAGGCTGCTGGACACGTCACTGGAGACCCTGTACCAGTGTGTGGCTGACAGGTCCCTTTCCCTGGAGATGTAGCATCCTCATGTTGAGGCAGTTGCACACTGGATAAAGTGAACCCAGTTAAAACTGATAGCAGGTAGCTTCTCCCTCTAAGGAGAAATATGTGGTGTTCATGGATGAGACCAGTTGGCTTTTATCAGTGCCATAATGTGAATGACTGTAAGCTAAATCTGATTAACTCTTCAGTTACACAAAGGAGCAATTACTAAAACTGTATAATAATAATGTTAAACTAACAGGATAGGATCTGGGTGAATTAATTTAGAATCATTTACTTCTACTTTCAGCTTCTGCTTATATTTTGAAGTAAAGAAGGACATCCAGATTAATTTGAATAACACTTCTAGCAAGCTGAAGTTAAATTAGGGTAGAGTTTTTTTCTTCCAAGTTTTATTTGTCAGTAAAATTCAATTGGTAGCAAAGTATTTCAATACATCTTGAGAGAAAATTCTTGTATGTTTAAGGAGATGAACTGAATGCCTCAAAATTAGTATCTCACTATGTGAACACAAATAATTGTTCTATGGGTCTGGAATTCAGAGAAATTACTAAATGATACTTTTACCAGTTTGGTGGCACTGTTTCATCTTAGTTCTGTGAAGTGGTTTTTTTTGTTTGCATGTTTGCTGCCATAATACTAGCAACAATAAATATAAACAATGATTTATAATAATAAATTTCACTTGGAAATTTCATTTTGTATAAAACATATGTTTTAATAAAAAGTTCAGTTATTACTTTGTAGTCTAAATAATTTTAAAATTATTAAGGAGATTACTGTACATTGTTAGCTTGAAAGGTCCCTCATATCAGAAAAAAATCATGCATGATTGTTTTGTTTGATATCAGACCACATTTTTGCTGTCATAACACTGGCACATTTTCAAGTCATGCTGTTTTCTGGCTGCTAGCAGGGAGTAATGGAAACAATGCAGTGATCATGCAATTTATTAAAAATAGACACTAAAATACTAGGCAAGCAATGTTTTTAATTTAATTGGGACTAGGATTCATAAGGCTGCATAAAAATAGCTGTTTCAGTATCACAGAGGAATTAAAATACCTTGCTGCCTGTGAGTTGCTTGTAATTTATTTCTTTTAGTGATTTTCCTCTAGATCAGATTGTGATGCTTCTTGTGAATGGTGACTGTGCTTGCTGAGGAGTGGTCATGCAAGCAAAATCTGATAACCTCGATATGTCACTTCATCTGCCGTTTTTCTTTCGTTAATGCAAAGCTGGTTGCATAATATCTAATTTCTCCTTTAGCTGACCAGAGATGAAAACAAAATCTATAATGGCAGTGCTAGGTTTTATAAAAAACGCAAGTGAGGAGTTGAAGGATGTGGCTTGTTCTGTTTGGACGATGCAGGATTGCTTTAAGCAGTAAGCTTACTGTTTTCAGATGGCATTAGCAGCATCAGTGATATAGCTGTGTCAGCCTCCTCGACTGCTGCATGTCTGTAATCGCACGGAGGAAACTATATTTAAGATCTGATATCTTGGGGGTAATGACTCCAGCACTTACTGATGGACAGAATGGCTGTTAATGCTTTCTTCACTAGCCCAGAAGATTTTGAAAGATAGATAGGTCTGTGATGTACTTTGATAAGACAGGAAATGCAATTTTTGGGGGTCTCTGGAAATAGAAAGGTCATGCAGCTTGGAACCGGTGAGACATTACAGTCCCTAAGTCATCAGGTATGACCTCATGGTTTATATTAATATTTTTAACACAGGGTTTGTTTTACAGTTTTAGGTCATTTGTAATCTCTTTGTCTGTGTAATTGCTTCATGTTGGATTTGCTACAGGATTTATAGGGTAGACTGTTTACATAAGCAGAGCAACATATATCTTGGAATTCTCATGTGTTAATTTTTATTTGAACAATGTAAGGTTATTCTCTATATATTTTCAACCTGTTTTATTGTGAATCTGTTTTCTTTTAACTAATTAATGGTGAAAGGTTATCCCTTTGCTGTAAAATGACAAGATTATATTGCATTTTTATTTTGCTTTATCTTTACATGACACACAAAAGCTATTGTGCTTGTGTTTATCATATGAAATGCAATATAAGGCAACTGTTTACCTACAGTGCCAGGTTATTTAAAACAACGTATCACATTGTGTAACAGGACGGAGCTATTCTGCAGGCACGGATCTTGCTTCATTTTGCAGCAGTAGATTCTCTTTCTTTTTGCTTGATTTCAAATGAGTTTTAAAAATAGCTCATGGAACATAACAGTGAAAGTTTGGCAAGATAACTCTCCTCTTTTTAATTATTCCACTCAGTGACACATACTAATACTAATGGGTTGTAGAAGAGGAGATTAATATCTTAAAAATTTAGAATGTTGTTAAAAACGAGATTAATTTTATTGAAGCATGTCTCTTTTTTTGTTGTTTTTTTTTTTTTTTTTTGTAACTGCTGTCAACTTTATTGCAAGACTAATACTTGTAGATCTGCTAATGTGTTGTGATGATGTATAGGAGAGTCAGAGTACATAAAAGAAAACAAGTATATGGGTATTTTACATAGGAAGATAGTGGCCTAATTTCATATATGGAACAAAAAATTGATTTGGAAATACTGTTACCACTTTAGGTGTTATAAACGTTAGATAATGGCTGATGTATTCCCTTGAATGCATTATAGAGCAATTATATTTAAAATTGTAGGAGAAATTTATTTTAAAAAGGGATATTTGGTTCCATCTTAAGAAATTCTACATATATTTGCAGAACATTTCCATGGCAACGTGTTTGACCGTGTGTTTTAAAAGCTCAGCTGAAGCCTGAAAGTAGTGGCAATTTTTCCGTCTCTTGCTTTACCCTTGTGGAACAACAATTTTCACGTATAACTGGAGAGCAGATTGCCAGGGGTGAGCAGTATTTTCTGACCCCAAAGCAGAGGATTAAGTGATCAAGATTTAAAAACATTTTCATATATCCACCTAGAAATGTAAACATGTAAGTCATGGATTTAATTTTGCATTTAGAACTATATTCTGGTTTCACCCCATTTAATAACATTTTTCTGGAGCCGTATGTGTGTGGGAGACAACAGAAGATCAGACTTAAGTTTGTGCAGCAATGGTAAAAATGTCTGTCTTTTAATTTTTAATTATAAACATACTTGTAGAAAATATTGTATTACTTGTAATGACCATATATTCCAGTTTCCCAGTCTACTTTATCCATCTTACATTCTTTTTAATAGTGGGCAAAGACTGCCTTACTCTTAAGCTTGATTAAGTTTGGCATGATTTAACTATACCTTTCTCTTGCTACAAGATCTTTTTAATCTGTTAGAATTTATTTTCAGTATTTTGATGTATTAGTCACAATGAGTACATTCTGTTTCTTGGCATTGAAATGAAATTCCTGAAAGTATTGGTTTAATGGTATTTTGGTGTTTTGCAGAGTATTTATAGACTTTTTAATAGGACCAACCCTTCCTCAGCTTCTTTGTTTTCCTTATTCAAATTACAATCTTAACTTAGCTTCATTTTGAAGTTATTCCTTCTTTGCTCGTTTGAAATAATTAGATCTCCATGGAATTTTGCATCTGGAAGCTACAGCAGTAGGTTATTCTTGCCCTGGACTCTCTTTCATCACTTACACTAATTCTGCAAACTGCATTCTGTGGATGGCTTTGGAATGTATCACTGATATAATCTCCAGTAGTGCAGTAGACATCCACTGCAGCCTGTTGACAACGGAAACTATCTACAGAGGAAAATGAGTTGGTGAAAAATGCTTGCTTGAGGAAGTTTGTGTTTAGGTCATTCTGTTTTGAAGTGACACTATTACTGACTATTGCAAGTGAGTTTGAATATATTTTTTTGCTCAAAGGACATAGCCCCGTTACAGGCCCTTGTTCATTTGGAGGGGCTAAAGAGTAACACCCTGGAAGAATGTATTAAGGGAGTAAAGTTACTTTGTAAGAGAAGAAATTGCAGCAAGATAGAGTTAGACACATGAGAGCAGGGACTTGGACTGAAGTGATCTGAAAACTGAAAACTAGAAACTGTTTTGCGTATTTTACTTGTTTAACTCCCACCTCCAGCCCCCTAAAAAAGACTGGTTTGAAAGAGCCTTTCTGATATTTGGACATACTGCACAAGAGCAGAGTCATTGAATCCAGGGCACTGTGTTAGTAGCAACTTAACAGGAAGACATTTTTGTGCCTTCTTTAAAACTGTATCATCTCTCTTCAAGATGATTGGTACTGTCAGTATTTAAAGAATGCTGTGTAAGGAAGGATCTTGCTAAATAAAGAATTCTTTTCCCTCGACTGAGCATAACAAATACACATCCATGAATATGCCTTTCCTTATCTTTAAAACATTGCAATTTAACTGCACTCTCTGATAAAGTTTTTGTAGAGAAACACTCTTTTATGAACAGTTGGGCAAGAAGCCAAATATTTTTGTCACTTACCAGTTTTCAACAAGAATGCTCTCACTCATGCACATACACAGTTGTGGTGCTTTTACTTGTTACTGGTTGCTGTCCTGGTCCACAGTACTGACTTCTTTTTGTAGGTTGTAGTGCCAGTTTTTAAGGAAATGGGAATACTGGGACAAATGGGAGATGATGACCAAACATTTGCAAAATACTAGTGGCAAAAAGTACTTTCAGAGTTTGCTGAAAGAATTAAAGTGTTTTTGGTGTATGTAAGTCTCCTTCCTAAGACATGACCCTCTTCTCTGGTCAAATTCTCAGTAAGTATTTTAATTAATGTATCAATTCATTGGGCCTAATGACCAGAATTAGGGAAGGCTTACTATAAGCATATCAGAAAGGTTTAAAACATAAAGTAACATAACATAAATATGTAATAGCTAACTACATAGTCACGAAATACATTGCTACATGATGAGTGTTCCAAGAATGTTCCACTCTGCTTAGTGTTCCAAGAATGTCATCACGTAGTCATTCTGAGTAAAGATTATTTGAAGGAGTTTTGCTAAGATTTAGTCTGAAAATGTGAATAAATCCCAATTATATCATGGTAATTTGTTAAAAAAAATTAGAGTCATATTTAGTCCCCAAAAATTCCAGTAGGGGTGGAACTACCTAAGATGAAATAGTAGGGATGCTGAACAGTAAAAGAGAATGGTTATGCATTACTTAGAGTGGCATTTTTGAGAGAAGAAACTATCTCAGTTCATTCTCTCTCCCTCTGCCTCTCTTTCTCCACTCTGTGCCTCCCTTTTCACCCTCCCATCCCATAATGAGCCTCCTAAATAATGACTTATTCATGTTGTTTCTTGTTTCCTTGCAAGACAGTATTTATTTTGCCTTACTTAAATTTTCAATAAATGTTATTAATAAAAGATCCCCATTAACATGAGTGCTGTTACACTGCTGCAGTCAGTGGCTTTGCTGTCATTATAATTTCTTTTAAGTAGAAGTTGATCCATAATTCTGGTAAATTCCAATAGATTGCTTCATTAGTGAGATCAATATTAACCACAGATCACACAGAGTAAACTCCATACTGCTTGCCATACTGTTCTCAGTGTGACTCTAAAATTGCTTTCCTGAATCATTTTTACATACCATATATTATATTGTAAATCAATGCATATACCAATAAGGTGACTATAAGATGTGACTGATGATAAGAAGGGAAGTACTGCTATTCCCTTATTATTAAGAGGACCAAGTTTTTTCTTATGTTGAAGTGATACTTTCCATAATTAATTTGTATCCATTTGCTCTTACCCTGGCGCTGGGCAGCACCAAGAGTCTGGCTTGGTCTTCCCTACATTGCCACCAGTGAGGGGGTTGTGTGTTCTGATAAGACACCTCTGAGCCTTCTCTTTTCAGGCTGAAACAGTCCCCACGCTCTCAGCCTCTCCTTTGATGACCTTTGTGTCCCTTCACTGGGCTTACTTCGTTACGTCCATTTCACTCATGTAAGTAGTGAATCCAGACCTGCTCAGAGCTCTCCAGTTATGTCTCAACAGGGCTCAGTAGAGGAGCAGAATCACATTATCTGGTAAGAAAACTTGGATTGCCTGTTAACTAGTCAGTTAACTAAGGAAAAATTTGCACAGAAATCCTTGAAAAATGAGGACTGAATGCACAGAAAATTATAATTGGTAATCTTGTGGAGAAGGAAAGCTTTGGAAATAGGTTTGCTTAATTCATAGCAGCCATTCTAGTGATGAAACCTCCTGTTGTTTTGAAATGTCTTATATGGAATCTACATCCCCCCATACTAATTGATATAAGCAGAGAATAAATCCTAAAGGAAAAGGCTAGACTAATACTTTGAGCTAAGCAAACTTCAAAGTAACTGAATAAAAGGATATTATCTAGTATGATATCAGTAATCAAAAAACCCCCCAGAAAGGTAAACTAAATGGAACATCACCTAGAGGGATTCCAGAGATGTGTTTTTTATCAACTTGACAAAAATAATTTGTTAATTTCTAGTTTTGCTTGAAATTCAGAGTGAACTCAAGAGTTCTCAAATGTTCTCAAGTGTTGCAGCAACCATCAACTGATAACAAATATTCAGCTTGGTGTATTGAATGAATTAAGTGACATGAGGGAGTGTTGAGGTATAGTAAATTTTTTCTCATTTTTATAATAGCTTCCCTCTGTTCCCCCAGGCTGCTTAAATGAAACAAAAATGTATATAGGAGCCTTCAGTGATTTAAGATCCATCCATATCTCTCCTTCTAGTGTAATGAGTTCACTTGTTTAAATTCTCTTTATTAAAGATTTTATGCAGGCAGGCAGAGTCATTAAAATCCATGCTAGGAATCATACCCATATGGTTTGTATCCACATTTAAAGCAATTAAAAGTATTCTAGCCAAAGCAATATCAGTTTTATGTCTCAATCCTGTGATTAGAACTTTCTGGGAAAGACAGTGTCATGTTTATGTCTGAATCCTGCAAGTGGAAAAGGAGAGGAATACCTTGTCCTTATATTGATTAGGGGAGCTCCAGTTATGCAAGACCATTCAGGTGTGGAGTTCTGTTCTGGAGACAGGAATTGGTGTGGTGGAGACCTGATGGCAAGTTTAGGATGTGAGGGGGTGAACTATGCTTGAGGTGGGTTTCTCTCTGAGAGGTAGCCATGCAGGTCAGTTATACTGGCTGATGTCACATTCTGGTTATTTTTTAAAGGATATTTAAGTGTTTATGTTCTTTTTTCCTGTAAAGGTTGTCTGAAATACTTTAAACTTGAAAAATAACAATCCTTCTCTTTCTCTTTTTTCCTTCCCATTGTTTTCTAACTTTTCATTTCACTTTTCTAACTGTCCATTTTGTTGAATAAAGAATTTTAGACTCCATACAAGTATGTGCGTCTTAAGAAGTGGTTGTGCACATCAGAACTTGTAATTTAAGATCAGACAACTTTTAGTATATAAGAAAGTTGAGATTGGTTAGTGTTACCTCAGTATTGTCTGCCGTGTAATATTTGTAATGGAGTTCACTGAATGTTCAAGAGAAAAATCTAATACATACGAAAAATACAAAATGATAATTTCATAACAGTGATTGTAATACTGTGATTTTTAATTGTGATTTCTATGCTGCTGAAGATTATTGCTGGGTGCTTAGATTCCACACGACAAGTATAGGCCTAGCCCTGCAAGTACTACTTAGGATGAAGCTCAGTGTCTGATAACTGTGGCTTGATCTTATCTTTAGAATATCAATTAAGGTAGTTATGCTAATACATGTCAAAAATACGACATCTTAGATTACCTGGGCACAGGATTTAATGGCAGTGGCTGGATACTGCCAGTGAAGTTTACCTGATGTGTGAAATGTGAAACATAAGGAAATGAAAAGCTGTGTTGGCGTTCTTCTTGTCTTCCAGAAGGAACTGAAGTCCTCTTTCTCTGGGAGCTTGGTTGCCTTGCTGCCTTTGGCAGACTGGATCCTCTGCTGGATCTCAGTGTTCTGTCGCCAGTCCTTCTGCACGTAGTCATGAGTGAATTTCTCATTGCTGCTTACTGAATGTCTCACAGTGACTCACTGGGTTTTGTTGTTGCCCAGTCTGCCTTCTGCTCCCCTCCTCCTCTTCCTGAGTGATTTTCTAGTTTGTAGGGTGCAGATGTGCTGAAATTTCTCAGCCATTTAACTTCTAATGCAAACATGCGTATTTGCTGTGGATGTCACTGAAAGATGTGATTTGTGCTGTCAAAAGTAGTTACTAGCACTGCCTTGTGTCCTGAACATCTACAGCAGCAGAAACTTCAGCACTGAAGTGAGACATGCTCTGAGTCCTTTTCTTGCCTCCTTCAACAGATAAGAACTGTTAAATTGTTTCCTTTTTAGTATCTTTTGTAATTGCAGAGACAAGAATTAAATATACGTTTTAAGTAATGTCTGTGTCATCAGCTATAAACAAATTTTGCTGGTAATTGCTTAGACTTTATTTCCCTCATGGGCCTCCTTTCATGTTCATAAGAAGTGTCATTATCAATTTCTAGTTTAATTTCCATTTAATATTCCTGTCTTTGCTTGGTTACACTGTACACACCTGTAGATCTCTATTGTAGGAATGTAAAGAATGGCACCTTTCTCTTCCAGGAGAACTGAAGAATCTCTTATTCTGTTTATTCAAGTCACAGCAAACAAGGTTCAGTCTCTTTTGCTTTGGACACTTTTGGCAGCTTCTTCTATACAGAGCTGGGCAGCAGGGATCCTGTAAAGTAAATTGGTTAAGCCTTGGAGCTGATGCTGTTCCCATAATGGATGTTCCTGCCTTCCCAGCATGTTCATCACTGATTATCTTCCTCTCATGGTTTTCAGTCTGCCATTTGGGACAGACACATACACTGATCTAGCAGACCACAGAGGAACAGCACCACTCTTCTCAGAAAACAGCAGGTTTCCAGTTCAAACACCCTACAACTAAGGATGTTACACACCACATGCAGTGTTTCACCTGTAAAATTTGGGATTATAAACAGCCTTTTGTTGACTAAAATATATTATTGTAAGGATATGCAAATTTGGTACTGCTTCTAGGCTGGCTAGAAATATAAACCAGCATAAGAGTAAGAAGAAAACTGAGCAAGTAGAAATATTCAAAAAGTGTTTAAAACACGACACATCTAATACAAGGTAATTATATTACGTAGAATTTCAGTTTTTCTCACTGACAGATTAAAAATGCCATCACATCTTTGCTAATACTTTGCCATAATTTGCCATAAGCATTGCTTTTGTGATTCAGGATGATGGAAAATGAACAAGAATTAGAATAATCATGAATAAAATTTTCAAGGAAATCTATTAATGGAACTATGCCCAAGACTTATTGACTTGATCCTTTGCTGTTGAAAGGGAGATATTCCTTATCTATTACTTAGTAATTAATTAGTAATCTCTTGCTACTTCCCCTGCTCTCCCCCCAGTACCTGTTTTAGCAGATAAATAGTAAATGTGCATGGACAGAGTGATAGTTAAGCTAAACTTGCTGTTCCAGTGCTTGTGAGGTTGCATGATCAGACTTCCAGAGTGCCCTGTGCAAGTCAAATCTGCTGCTAAAGGGAGAAGAGGGGACATTTGCCTCTTTTGGTTCTCTTCTTTCTTTCCTCCACAAAAAAATCCTTCAGTTTAAATGTAGAATGTACAGGGAGAAGCCATTTCAGTCTTCAGTGGTGTTCTAAAAGCTTTGGGCCTTCTTGGTTTGAAGGATAGACAAAGATTCAAGGGAGATTCCAGTTCTCCTGAGTTCCTGTTGTTGCTTCTCATCTCTCACTGAATTTTTCTCTGCACTGTCCTGTTTAAAATATGCTCATTCTGTTTTTAAGCAGAGGAAAGCTCTTGTGATAGGCTCTGTTTAAAATGTTCTGTTGCAGTCCGTGGCAATGCTATATTTCAAGATAATTTTTATCTGGAATCTCATCTAGCTCTCATTGACTACATAGAGGCTGTGCAAGTTGTTCTTCTTTTTTTCTTTTTTTTTTTTCCCTTCTTTTTCTTTTTAGATGAATCCATACCTGTTTAATGTGTTAGCTGAAATCTGTGGTCCCCGTGTAGCAGATCTGATTGCACCCTTATTTGGGGACCAAAAGCCCTGTACAACTTACTGGGATATGCCAGGTTTAAAATACATTAGCTGGCCTTATTCTGTTTACAGTACTTTGCCTTCAGACATCTACTTGAACATAATAATTGGTAAAGTTACATATCACACATACAAGCTGTGATGTTTGGCGTGAAAAGAATAAATAAGCTTAAAATACCAAAAAAAGCTCCTTAAAAAAAGTTTTAACATTCCTCTGCAAGAACCCAGGCATCTGTATGTCCAAGATGCATGAGAACCACTGATGTTATTTACTTCCTTGTGTGCTATATTTTGAGAAGAACTAAGCAATCACTATGCAGTTCTGGCAGATGATCCATAAATGTGATTAAAATTCCTGTGAGAATAGGGCTCAGATTAGTCCAGTTCCACATTACGAAAGATTTATTAGTGTACATTGGTATGAACTTCTGGTGTTACAGAGTGTACAAGTATAAAATGCTTTGACCAGTACTGCTTATATGGACTTGGCATGCAGTATAAGCTTCAGGGGATTAAATCTTTCCTAGTATAACTATGTCAGCGCAAATCATCCTTATCAACTAGCATTTGAAATCACCATGTTGTTTGTTAAAACAAGTAATGTGTGTCAGAGAGATATATGTGTAACAGCTTCAGATAGCAGAAGTCTCAGGATATATGAAAGAGCAATTATTAGTATGGTGCTGTTTCCTTTCTCTAGTGATTTTTGATTACTTTATTGGTGCCAGTTTATCTCCGTGTTTTCTGATGCTTTTCATGCTCTTATATCAACCTATGTCTGGATTACACTTTGGTGTAATGTCCTTTCCTTCTTCCCTTAAATTACATCTGCCTCTTGTTCAGCCTGTGAAATTCCTGTAAATCCCTTTTTTCTTCGAGTGCAAAACTTTTTATCTTCTCCATTATTTTTCTTAACATTTCTAGAATGTAACTGATCTCAAAGAACCTAGATTTTGTCTTTCTACCTTCTGCCATTGCCTCCAGCCCAGAGAGGTTTTTTCCCTTGTTTATTAACACTGCCTCATCTCTGGTCTTTTCTGTGGAGACTGTTACCTAAAACCCTGTCTGCTCTGAATTTGGGTCAAAGAGTTAGGTGCTTCTGTGTTGTTCTGGGTTCTTCCTGCTTCTATTTATTATTTATTTATTTAGCAATTGAACTTCCTACTGCCTGTCTTTCTAATGTTTTTATGGTGTGCATGCATGCAACTCTACCTATTCCCGTCTCTGTCTGACTTTGACTTGCAGCTTTCTTCCATTCATAATTTCTTACCCTTCAGTCTCCATATGGATAACCATCCAACTCTGTAGCTGCCCTGGTGCTGTTTCTCATTTGAACTATATGCCATGTGCCAAATCAGCTACATGCTTCAGTTGGTCTTCTCTCTGCACTGTTCTATCCAAGTTCCTTTTCTGTACTACCTATTGGAACTTTTAAAAGATACTTATTCTCTCTCTCTTGGAATGGGACTTTGTAAAATTTCTGTTTTGTTTATCTTGATGGTCTTAATTTCCTTTATTCCTCTTTACTTTTTTCTATCAGCTTATCAGTTCCCTTTAGGCCCTATTTTTTGTTCTCATACAGTTCCAAACCCTTCTGACATTCATGGTCCTGGCTGACTCCCAGTATCCATTTTCTCAGTTCCTAAGGCCATCTGCAATGCCTCGGAGATACTGCTGACTATCTCTGGTGAAAATCTTCTGATTCTGCTGACTTTCTATATTTCTTAATCTCTGGGATTTCTGTCATCTGTTATGAATATTTTTGCTTGCAGTTTTGCCGGTTATATATTTTTTGTTAGTCATACAGCCCTCCACTCAGTTTATCTATTACCCCATCTCTCCATGTGAATTTCTTAGAAGTGACAAACTGAGGTCAAAATTCAAGCTTCCTTTTAGTTTACTGAAACAGACTTTTAAGTTTTTGTTTTGCAGTCTTTGAACTTGTTCCAATTAACTTTTTCCTGTTCCTATCCACATTCTGATTTTTTAAAAAATTTTTGTTTCTCTCCTTGAATTTCTTCCCTTGCACAAGAAATTTGTCTGAGTCTCTTCATATTAAAAAAATAACTCAGCACAAGCCAACCCCTACTTCAGAGGTTTCTATTCACCAGATTAATGTCCTAACCCTTGACCTCCTTCATGTTCTCCCACTCCTCACTCCCCCCATTCGTATGCTTTGTACACTTGTCTTAACTTCCTGTCTTCTAATGCCTTTCTAGAACTGCTCACTTCTGGTTTCTGTCTTTTGCGCTGAAATTTATGTCACTAATGTTCCACTTGACTTCTTCCTGGAGGAATTCCAGTCTAATCCTTTATTCTCCTCCACTCCATCTGTCATCTCTCTGTGATGTTATGTTATAGTCTTCACTAAATTTTGTTGTTCTTAGACATTTGTCATTTTGTCCTTGTTGATTTTTTCTCTTTACAGACTCAATTTTTTATTGGGTGGGTCTTCCTCTCCCCCTTCTCTTTCTCTGTGTAGGTGTGTGTTTAGATCTCTCAGGAATCCATCCTCAGCTTTGCATCTTCCTCCACACCTTATTTCAGATAATTTTGCCGTAAGCATGACCTTTACGAAGGCACCACTGCTTTATTTTTTAGTAGTTTTCCCCCAGTCCAGTTAAACCCTGCTTAGCTCAGAAAATTTGCTTGGTCTTCAGTGGTCACCTGAATGTCAGAAATAATTCTTGAATTTTCTTTCCTGATGGGCTCTTTTTGCTCTCTGTGAGGCTCTGAGAGCTGACAGTTCCTGTTTGGTCATGTAGCCATAAATCAGGTCGGGGTCTGGCTCACCTCAACACTGTGACTGTTATGATCTCATCTGTCTGGCTGACGTTAATACTTACAGCTTTCCTTCACTTGATTACTGGTGTTAATGTCATCTTTGCTTACCACTCTGCCTACATCACTTGCTATTTAAGGTCTATTTACTCATCTTCCCAAATACAAACTTCTTGTCTTTCTTTTAACAGCTTTGCTAACTTGCCTTGTCCTTTCCCTTCCAAGAGAGAAGATTTTACCACAAGGTTGAATCTTGTGTTTGCTCTATTGGCAGTATAGTATCAGTTTTCATTTCCCAATTGCTATTCATCTTACAGTCATTAATGAAGTTTTTTTTAAAGTGCCCAGTCTTTGAAGATCCTCATCAAAACTCTTTCTGTAGTCTATAAAGTGAATTATAACCTCTTAATGACTTGGCAGATGTGCTAGTTGTGTTCATCTTACTACACTTGGGTTGCTAAGTACCCTTAACCCATGGCTGTTTATTGTTTGTATTCCCAGATGTTTCACCTCCTTTAAGTGATGTGATTATTGAAATATTAATAAGTAATTTTTTGACAAGCACATCATGCATATATTTGCATATATGTCAGTGGAGCCCAAAGACATTATTTTTCCTTCTCCACATATGCATACACGTATGGTTTTGATAACAATGATAATCAAAGAAAAAGTAGGCAGAACTTGCAGGTCTGAGGAAGAATGCTCATACAAGTAAATACAGATCAGCAGATTATTATTATTTTTTAATACCTACATTAAGATTGTGCTTGAAGAGGGAGAGCCGTTTGCACTAAGTCTGAGAGAGTGTTTAACACTGAAACAGACTCCACAGGGAAGTAGTGGAGTCACTGTTCTTGGAAGTGTTCAAAAAACGAGAGAGTGTTCAAAAACTTCTTGTATAGTTAAGTGGGTATGGTGGTTTCAAATGGTTTCAAGTTCCTGACTATATATCTGGTGTTGTCTAAGGTTGTAAGCTGTACAAATCTCTCCTTATGTAATGCACTGTCATGATCACTCCCCAGTATATTTTGAATGAGTCTTCAGTATGAAAATTTTCCTTACAGTGCAGTGTTTCATTGCCTGGGCAGAAATGATGCACAAGTGACTTGGCATTCGAAATCTGTTTATTTGTCCTGTTATATCTCAGAATACATTATCAATTTCATTATCTCACTTTCTTGTGCCTTTCCCTTCCCTGCTCTAACTGCTTCTGTACTGTGTACTGTTTTTCTTAATGACTGAATTAACTACACCACCTGAGCTTTCAGATAGCTGATAGTATTGTGGCTTGGAGGAGCTAATTATTTTTTTATCTTCTTGTGAACAGAGTGGCTCCTAGCTCTTTTCTCTAGCATTACCCTTCCTGGTCACCATGGCTTACTGATGATCTGAGAGAGATGAAGAGGAAGAGCAAAGATAATCAGAATATCATTGTCTAACTATGAGTTGAAAAGTTTCTCCTTTCTTCTGCTCTGACTGTATAGACAGTGCAAAAGGTCTCTTCATTTCCATGGTGGCAGCTGTTCATTTGCATGCAGCAGAACATTTCTTGGTGATACAAATCTGTGTTTTTCAGTCACATCAATTACAGTTGCCTTGATAAAAAATTCACTCATGACAACAAAATCACACAGATCAACCTAAATCTTTGGACAGCAGAAATACTGGGTCATCAGTTCTACATTTTCTGCTGAAGTTACTCCCTGAAAATATAGATGAACGTGGAACTCTTTAGACTAACCCCTACATTTGAATTTATAGGTTTTGATCAGGAAGACCTGTCAGTTTAATTCAAGGAAGCTATATACCAGTTTCAGTTTAAAAGAAGCCAAACAAACCAAACACAGACTTTTTTTGTCTTCTGGAGGACAATAGGTCATATAGAAGTCAACTCTGAAGGATCACAAGGAATCCCCTTTAATCTTTGGGCTTGTGAGAGAAAATTTTATGGTATTGGATGTTATTTTTTTCCTGAAAATGAATGACAAAAATGGCCATACTATTTTTTAACACTTCAGTTAGATTTGGTTCAGCCAGACTACGTCCACTGCTAGAAGGGCAACAATGTCAGTGCTGGCAAACTTCTGTGGAAGGTCAACATGAGAAGCCTTCCTGCTGCCTTCATTAATCCTTGCACTGTGTTTGAAGAAGGTGTTTGTCAAATACAATTGAAAGTGGTTTGAGAACCAGAAGAATTGTTGAACATTATATTGGTGTTTCAGAGGGAGTGATTTAGTTTATTATTGATCTTGCTGGCTTATCAAAAAAAGGGTGCTTTTGGAATGTGGTTGGCATATATTTACATCTAAAAGATGCAGTTGCCAAACAATATAATTTTTGTGGCTGGCTGTAAAGAAAGATAAAAACTCCTCTCTCCTGTGTTTTAGTTGTTGTCGAAATGGGTTCTGGTAAGTTGGTCATGACCCTTTTTCTTCTTTGCACTCACTATTTCCACATGACTAGCTGCTTCAAGAAGACTGTCTTCTGTGATTCCTTTCCCTGACCCTATTTTGAGGTAAAAGAATCTGAAAACATGTCATAATTTCTGAGGCTGAAAGGAGACACCTTAAGATGGGAAGTGTATCCAGCTTAAAACCAAATACATCTTACTGCCAATTAAGAAACTAGGAATTACATACTTTCCCCTTAAATCCTATTGCATAGTGAGTTAAAGTCTGCATGTTCAGATTCTAACTGCACCTAAATAGGGCTGTTATCCTGGATCTTTCCTCTCCTGGCACAAGAGAGGCCAGACAAGCTAAAGTTAAATCTCATTTGAGCTTTGGATAAAGTCTTCACATCCATCTTGCTGTTAGACTTTTCTGTAGTAGTTGACATAGCCATTGCCATGGAGTGAGAAAAGAGGATTTCAAGGACTGCACTAGAATGATGACATTGAAATAATAACCACAGAGGAAAAAATAGCCATCTGTGCTGTTCTCCCCTCTAGAACTTCTAAGTATTTCACAGTGTAGTAAAAAAATATGAAGTAAAAGGAATAAAATCTCAGTCATACAGATGTTACCCTACTTCTGCATCTACATAGCAGCAAGGAGTACTGTCTTTTATTTATTCAGACGTCTGGCTGAAACTAGCAATTGAATAAAGATTAGCTTGCAAATCTGGCAGAAGTGATAGGCTGGAAGGAAAGGCAGAAGTTTTGAGACTCTTAACATTACTGAAAATATTCAAAGAAACACAATAACCTAAGTGCCGTGTTCAGGTTTTGTAAGGTGTTTGCATCGCTTAGTCAGTCCTGATAATTTTACTCCAAGACATACAAAATGTGGTAAGCCCAGCTGCAATTAATTGTAGGTGCTTTAAAACAGGTGCCACCATCCGGAAAGAATTTAACAGTTCATTATTTGATTATTATATCCAGTGCTCTAACAGGTTTATCAAGCATTTTAAGTGGGAAAGTTTTTTGGTCCATGTTCTATTGCAATTGTCCCCATCCCCCCACACCCCCACCCTGTTAGACAGACAAAGTGGGGCAGCTGGCCATTGCAACAAGTTAAGCTACTATTTTGCCTTGATTTCTTGTTTAATCTTTTGAAATGGAAATGTCTTCATTTGGATAGGTGTATGGAGAATAGATAGAGTGTATCATTTTTGCCTTGCAAATGGAAGGAATTTATTGTTTCTACCTAAAATGGCTTTTCCAAGAAAGAAGATTCTGTATCAAATATGAAGGAAACATTTTTGTGAGTATTCATTTATGCATCAGTTTATAGCTGCTGTATTGTCCATAATGATGTATAACAAGCACAGGATGCTTCTATGCACATAAACACAGGAATCACAAGTATTACTGAGATTTAGATGTGTAAAACGACTTTATTTTTTTTTTCTGCCTGTGTTTTTGTTATATTTATAACAATACTTTGTGCTCAGAGTTAATGTCTGAAATGATTCTCTATGTATGTTACAGAAATTGCATTATAACATTAAATATGTGCTCAGTCTCAGGCCAGTAGCGAATCAGTTCTTTGAAGCCAGTGCTGATTAGTGCAATTTTTAGCAGCATTGCAGAACATGAAATTTCATTATTGAGTCATACGAAACATTATCTTGGCTTTTGCAATAAAAATAGAAAAGAGAAAAAAAAGAAGACAGAGAAGGATGCTTTTATGCATATGACATGCAGCCCTGGGGAAGATGCAAATCTGGGATGAAAACTAATTGCTTTTTACTTTGTTGCATAGCCTGAGCTATGTGGAGCGGAGCTGACCAAAAGGAAGGCTGTGCTTTATGTTAACCAGTAGTGATTACTCCAGAAAGCTGCCATAAAAGCAGTACCATTAAAGGGACACTTAAAAAAATGATCCTTCAGACCTTACAGAAAAGACCTTATTGCATTATAAATGTGTTTTGATGGGTCTGTTTTGATAGGTGGATAGAGGGGAAAGGATGATATAATGTAGCTAGTGGAATGGAAAAGCAATTATATTTCATCCGAAAGATAAAATTCACTGTACTTTCCACCTCAGAAGATTGCTAAATATGGTTATATTAATATAAGCAATTAAACATGATAATATTAAAAAAGGGTTATTTTTTCAAAAACCCTGTGTGCTTGCCTTCAGAAAGAGAAAAGAATTGTAGCATCTAAATTGTGGGCATACACATTGTGCATTAAATCAGTTTCGTGTGAGCCTGTCTGCTCAAGGACAATTTAAAGGACAAGACTGAACATGGCAGTCACCAGTGATTTTTCTACTACAACAGGGAGGCAGGCATCTATATATAACAGCTTTTTAGCCATTAAGGTTAATTGTCTTTGCAAAATACTTCCAATATGCACTTGGTAGCTCTTGAGTTCAAATAACTTAGTGTTCCATATCCTTAGTATATCCTTATCCTTAGTAATACCATCTTTATGAAATGTTAAGCTGAACTCAGCCAAAATGGCCTTAAAAATACAAATACTGTGTAATGGATCTGTAAAATGAATACAACACAAAAGAGTAATGTTGGAACTGAGAAGGTAATTGTGTGTGTGGTGTCTGCAAAAATATTTAGTATTTCATTACAGGCCATTGGAAAGGTAAATATACAAGCTTTATGAAACTAACCTTATGATAACATGTATAAACTGAAATGAGCATGTTAGAGTTCCATCTTTTAAGCATATGTAATTATTAATAATATAAAATAAATGAAATAGTTATATGTTTGTCATGGTTTAACCCCAGCCAGCAGCCAAGCCCCACACAGCTGCTTGCTCACTCCCACACCAGTGAGATGGGGGAGAAAGCCAGAAGGATAAAAGTGAGAGAACTCATGGACTGATGCACAGAGGGTTTAATAGGGAAAGCAAAAGCCACCCACACAAGCAAAAGAAAACAAGGAATTAATTCCCTGCTTCCAGTGGGCAGGCAGGTGTTCAGCCATCTTCAGGAGAGCAGGGCCCCATCCCAGGTCACGGTGACCTGGGAAAACAAACACTGTCACTCCAGATGTCCTCCCTCTTTCTCCTTCCTTCCCCACTTCATATACTGGACGTGATGTCGTGTGCTCTGGAATGTCCCTTTGGTCAGCTGGGGTCACCTGTCCCAGCTGTGTCCCCCAGGCACCCCCAGCCCCCTCTCTCTCCAGTGTGGCTGTACAAGAAGCACAAAGGGCCTTGGCTCAGGGTCAGCCCTGCTCAGCAATGACAGAACATCTCTGTATTGTCAACCCCGTGTTCAGAGCAGATCCAAACACAGACCCCTACCAGGCACTGTACAGAAAGTTAACTCTACCCCAGCCAAAGCCAGCACAACATTACAGCTTTCTATCATTTATGGGAAGGCAGTATTTAATGTTTTATGCTGACAGGTGTTCCTGAGTTCCAGATGGCATTTCAGAATTATGTAGGTTGTCTAATCATCAATAAGGGGCTTATATGGAGAAGCAATTAATACCATGATTATTTTCCTTATGAGTCAGCAGGTGTGTCATATGCATAATTTCTAGTGTGTGAAAAACCAAAATGGCTTCTGCTGTGTTATATATTTTACAGAAAGAAAGATGCTGAAAAAAGATTCTTTATGGTTATGTTGGTATGATTTATGCTGTGAGTATATTAAGAATGTAATTAAAAAGGGAGAGGATTTGACTGAGAGGCTTAAAAACTGTGGGGAAAAAAAAAAGTAGAATATTAATACTCTTTGTAGCTGGTTTTTGCATTGTGTTTCAAAGGGAAACAGTCATCCAGTTTATTGAAAACACTGAACAAATACCAGGACAGAAAATGAAAGCATCCAGGTATGAAGAAAATTAGATTAAAAAAAGGATCAAAAAATTAGTAGTTTTCCATTTAAAATAAAAATTTGTGTTATCCATTTTTACTTGTCTGCTCAAAATATATTAGGTGCAGATACCATACTAGTGGATCAATCAGCCTACCAAGGGAAAAACAGTGAGACATACTCTTTGCAATTATTTAATACTTCCCTGTTGTCCTAATTTCCTGTTTCTTCATGTGTATTTATTGTTATACTAATATTTCGGTTACTGTAGTGATAAACACAAGTGATCTTTAATAGATGTTTGCCCTGTATCCAAATAGTTTTTATGATGTATGCAACAGTGTCTTTCAAGACAATATATTGATTTTCCCCTTGTAGTAAATACATGTAATACCTGTATAGATAACTTCAAATCAAACATTGTCACCTGGACTTCAGTCTACCTTGTTGTCATCCAGAAGACGTGGAATATGTCCTAATTCCGTCATCTAGAAACGTACTGAAGTTCTACAAGAGTACGTGTTTACATTAGCACATACATATTTAAAGAGGTGTGTCATGTTCCTTTGTACAGATCCACCTTTGAAAGTAGTTAATTTCCTTTTTCACTCCACTCAGTCATCTACAATGTGATTAAAGCATAGGCAGTTTATAAGAGCTGTAACTAAAAGACGCAAAAACATCTGCCATAAAATGATGCTTCTCAGCTTTTCTAAAAGTGTATTTTTTCATCAGGTAAGTTCTTCTGAGATGTGGAAGGGCAGTGCACACTTCTGGGAGGTGGCAGGTTAAGGATCAAGGATCAACCACTTTGCAACCTGTTACGAATTGCAGTTAGGGCTGTATCATAGCTAAAGAGGGTCACTTTGGGAAGCCTTCCAGGAGGCCACTTTTGTATTTGAATATCCTGACATTTATTGGAATATCCTAGTTGGTGAGCTTTATTAATACATAGGTGGAAAGGGCATTTAAGGCATTTGGTTTTGGTTTCTAAATCATGGGCCTTTTTATTCCTTCTCACCGATACACTTAAAATTCCTGGTAACAACTGTAGTCTCACTTTATACTCTGATAAGCAGGTTGTTTATCTAAGGGTTGAAAATCTGTACTCCAGGACTCATGGTGACCGTCTTACTTTGTGACTACTTACCAAAAAGTAATGTCTTTCTAGGTGGTTTATTTCCTTTTATTTTGTTCAGCTTCAAATACATATTTTCAGTGCACTGTGGTTGCAATGTAAAGCATGCAGAAGATGACTCTGCTGTCTGCTTTACTGTACTTTGTCTCTGTGTTTGAACTTGTAGTATGAAGAAACAAATATAGTAACAACTGTATTTATAAGACTTTCATTAAATAGATTTTTTTCTGTGAAATATGTGCACCTGCTGCTGTTGCATGGTGAAGGTCATTCCAGCATTCATTTGGAAAATGTAAGAGATGAAAAAAGTCATGAACTGAGCAGAGTTGCTGGGCCCTAGTCTCTAAGGATCTTGTGGTTTCCATGTAAAAAGCTTTGGCTTTTTCTTGCTATTTTATCTCAGATACATTATTTCGTCTGCTGTGTGTTTGCTGGTATTTTATTGCTGTAGGGAAATAAATTTTAGATCAACTATTGTGTGATGACTGTGTAAAACCATGAGATATTAACAAATATTATGAAAAGGAGAGTGAAATGTAAGATTGTTTATGACAAGTTTATTGCACTCTGATTATAGCTTCATTGAAATATAATTCCACTGGCTTCTCCAGCATCATTCTTAAATTAGGGTGGGAGAAAAAAACCCAGTACATTTATTCTTATGTATCTTTGTCAAAGTTGTGCAATGTAAAATTATTGCAAGGTATTAATATACATTTTTTTGGTGTAAAAAAAGAAAGTTTATGCCTTAATGTTTTTTATCAATTTGTTATTTCCTATCATTATCTGTTCACCTGGGTAAAAATTCTTGAATTGAATGACTTGGCACTTATGTAGTGCCTTACAGCTCTGAAATGCTGTGTGAAGATATATTTTGGCACAGAGCAGCCCAGTGAGGAAGGTAGATGAGTAAGTATTATTATCCCTATTTTACAGATGGGGAAGCTGAGGCACAGAGATTAAGTGACTTTTCCAAGGCCACACAGCAAGTCAGTGGCAGATCCAGGATTAGCACTCGGGGACTTCCTGGATCCCTCTTCCGTGCTTTAAGCAGTAAACCACAGTGTTCACTGGACTCAGCAAGCAACTCATTGCAATAATGGACAGTTCCAAGGACTTGCACATGGTCAGTGTGTCCACACATTTGTTTGCAGACTGCTGCAGTGTGTCTGTATGGTTTCACTACTCCAGTCCCTGCAGATTTGTGCCCTATGTAAACTTTTGTACCTTCATCATCTTCAAATGGGTAAAAGGAAGAAGTGGTAGAATTCTGACAGAATTGTGGCATGGCAATGAAGAGCATTTAGTTTTCATGCCTTATTCTGAACCTGCTGAAATGGATGGGCCAAATTGCAGTGGATTTGTGGCTTTGAGGATGTTAGTGTGGAGTTTGGTTGGCATGACTTCTGTCTTCCATGACTGTGTTATGGTTAGTCTTGCCTATACTTTCAGTTTCAAACTCTGATTGATTGCAGCACTTAAAAATAATAAGTTCATCTTTTTCCTGAAATTGCAATAAAAAGCAGAGCATTGCTAGCTTAAATTAGGTTTCCAGTCTCTCTTCATCCAGGGGAAATTGGAGTGGGATCTGTTTTTACTTGTATTGCAATAGTCCTCACCACCCAGCAACTTTAAGCACTAAACTACAAGTGAACCTTTGTCTCACCTCTCCCCTCCTCCAAGGGGGCAGTACAGGAATCACAGAAATTACTTGTAGAGTAAATGCAGTATAACTCATGTACTGGTAAATGTGAGGTGGCTTTCAGGCTGCTCCCTTGGAAGTCAGCATGTTCAGTGCAAGGCCTGTTTAATTGGACTTTGCTCAGAGTTTGACAAGTGAATTGCTAACAACACAGTACTCCCAATTAAGCTGTTTTTCCCTGTAATATTAATGGAATAAACCCACTTCTGAGAATGAGGCGAGGCTGAGACTTGCTGTGATATTACAGGAAGAGGAGGCAGAGAAGTAAAAGACTGCCAGAAGCTGTAAATTGAACACATGGGAAAGGAGAAGTCAAAGTGTATGAGCATATTTTGATAAATATTAATGAATTAATTTGTATTTAATTTACTTAGATAATCTGCAAAGGCTTTAAACTGTCCAGCAATTTAGTATATTCCCCACTGTCAATTTTCCCTAGCAGTGCTTCTTTTCTGATGTGAATGTCTTATTCTAAAATAGCGTTATTTATGATATGGCTCTAATACTTGGCCTTTGACATCCTGCCTAATCACTCACCCAGGGCCATGGCGTTGTTATGTCTTACTGCTTTAAAATAATGATTCATTTTAGTAAAATGATCAGTTGGTTTGTGCAAAGTTATATTTTCCTGGTACATCTCATTGGGTTATTAGCTAATTCTAAATTATTAAAAGACAAAACAGTTTTAATAGAAGCCCATTTCTTATTGTCATATCTTAGTTATGTACTATTATCTGTGGGAAAGCTCTAATAAAGACATTTTAACACTTGGTCTTTCTTTCTTTAACAGCCCAGATGCTTGCTGCTGACACATTTGTAGGATTTTTCTATGTAAGATAGCTACAGCATGACAGCTATTTTTAAAAAAGAAAGGAGCCTGAAACAAAAACTCACATCCAGAATGCAGCACACACAGATATAAGTGAATATTTTTGCCTGTGGCACTTGATCTTTAAGGAGAGGTTCTCAAAGACTTTAATTTCTTGTTATATTCCATTGCATTGTATACATAGATGTATATTTATCATGTAAGACTGGTATTTAAATCCCCTTGCTTCAGACTGGCATTAAGATACCAATTTTACATATTGAAATCAAGTAGTTCTAGTTCTAATATCACTTACTAAAACCCCTCTACTAATAACAGGTAAATATATTAATTGATACTTTTGTATAATGCATCATTTTTCATAGTAATTTAATGGAAACCACTCATGTTGTGAAATATAGACTGTATCTAGCAGCTGGATACAGTCTTTTTTCACAAGGGATGTCAAAATTGTAATGAACCAAATACTCATTTTAGCATAGCAGCTAGTGTCTTCTTGCTGAACTCCCAAAAGATTTTTCTGTTCAGGGAAATGAGTTGGTTTTCATTTCTTCATGTCAGAAATGATAAAATCACTAATTTCTGTGCTTTACGTAGCCTGAGTACAATGCACTAATTGATCCAGTACTACATTTACAGTGCAGTAGAGTACAGTTAAAATGTATGAGGATAAAATTAAACATGAAATATATGTTCCTGAGGAAGAATAGCTTTTCTGTTTTCTGCCTATTAGTATGTGCTGCCTGCCTTTATACTAAATTCAGCTTGGTGTTTGTAAAGAAAAGCAAAGGCTTTGCAATTCACCAGTAAGTGAAGGCAGTTGTTTTCATGGTGTTAATTTTATTCCTTACCATATTGTCACTGAGTATTATTGTATAGCTTTGCCAAAGTATAAGGAGTCTTAATAATAATAATTAGGGAATTCTGCATGTAGCTCAAAGTCCTGGTCTAAAGACAAAAATACATGTGCAACCCCTTTCTTAAGGTGTATGAGAATAAAGCTGCCTTGATCAGACATTTCTTCTCTCATCTCTTTCACTGTCCTATTGGCTCAGGTTTTTCTTGGTTTCTCATAACCAGTGTATGGATTCCAGGGAACAAAATGGGGTACATGTAACTGAACAATACACCAAACTCATGTAGAACTTAAAAACACACCACCACAACTCATCATCTTGCAGGTTTTACCAGGAGAAGTTTTGCATGTCAGAGTTAGCTGTAATCATACCTCAGTAAAAACTGATGCATGAGAAATAGATTTAATAAGTAAAATTAAGTTCTTAAACCCCTTTTCATTTTTGAGTAGGAAAAGTTAATAATTAATATTAAAACCATCTTTGTTTTATAGTACTGTACAATCTTACCAGTAGTTTCCAAATGAAAAGTAGCTTATCTGTCCTTTTTTTCTGTTTTGTAGAGAAATGATGAAGAGGCTGTTGTGGATAGAGGTGGAACTCGCTCCATTCTCAAGACACATTTTGAAAAAGAAGATCTAGAAGGTGAGGGATGATTTTTCTGTGCTTTATGTTGCCACTTTCTTTTGAAATATAATTCCAATATGTAAATTATTGATTTGAGCAGGGATGCAAAGAGACAAGAGAGTAGAATCTCATCATTTATTTTAGGAAGAGAAATACTGTTTTCTCACAGCAGTGTCCAGAAACAGATGATGATGGAAAGAGTTGGCTAGTTATTGGTGATCTATGGTCAAGTCCTGTGAATA
The DNA here is from genome assembly GCA_024734555.1 of Trochalopteron elliotii. NCBI lineage: Eukaryota > Metazoa > Chordata > Aves > Passeriformes > Leiothrichidae > Trochalopteron > Trochalopteron elliotii. The sequence goes on from JANPWX010000011.1 coordinate 8,364,638, forward strand.
TGTATGCGTGACTTCAGAGAAGTCTTTTAAGCTTTCAAATATGCAAATGCAAGCAGGAGTGCTGATTTAGTACCTATAAAGGCTTCTACATTTGCATGACAATCCTCATGTAGTTGCCTAGCCACATCTTCAGCTGAACAAAAGCCTACTGGAGTGTCAGAGATTGGATGCATATTTGCTGATATCCACTGCAGAAACCACCTAACTTGACCATGTAGAAGAAAGTGAGAAATTATGAGAACTGTTTAGATATTGGTCTAATGAGTCAGTTGCATTTCTGTTTGTTTAGTGTATCCCAAACTTTGGTTACTGCTGTACTTAAGCTCTTGTGTTGAGTTGTGTGAGCCCCCAAGTTATAGTTATGATAAAAATGAGTTTCTGTTGCACATATGATATCCCTTTCCTGAGACTGGAACTAGCTGATTTTGTGAGTTTCTTGTAGTGGAACATGGAGGTTCCTGTCTTTGTCACACAGATCCATATGAGCTAGCCCAAAAGAAATACTAAGATCAACATGCTACATCTGAAAAGTTCCGTGCTTCAGGTCTAAACAAAGTGTCTCCATCTGTGGAACTTGAGCTTTATAAATTCCTACCATTGATTGCTCCATAATATTCTTTTCTTTTTTTTCTCTGTCAGTATGAACTTGTGTTCTCTGATATATGTTGGTCATATTGATAGTTTCATTGAAATACCAACATTACACAGCAACTCTCTGTTACTGCTTCCCTCAGCAGTGCCTCCCTCAAAAAGCAGATTTAGCTGCATCTGAGTGGGGCCTGGCTGTGTCTGTGTGAGGTTGTCTCTCTCAGAAGGATGTTAGATGTTGGGCAGTGGGACGTGCATGACGTCGATAGCTCTCTACTCAGTCTGGGGGAAGTCTGGGTTTGTGCAAGGATAGATCTCAGGTAAGATGTTCCAGGGTGGCATTTAGAGTTTTGGTGTCTCCAGGGGTAAGAGTACCAGTGGGTCAGGATGGCAGTGACAGTTTTGGGCTTTGGCACAAAACCTCCTATTTTTAATCTCACATTTCATCTGTGGTTTTCAGTCCCTTGATCGCATCCTTTATCAAAGAGAAACCACTGTATCTGGTGTCCTTAGAGAAACACCCAGTAAAAGAGTGGGAGCTCCCTGTCTCCCTTTCTCCATGGTACTGACTCAAGGAGCTTTTATGGGGTGAGTCTACCCACAAAAATATCCTTTCCTGAGTCATTTTGTTGTTGATGGTAAGGTGGCATTTTAAAAATGGACAGCTTTCTGGGGAATGACATCTTTAAGCTCAGTCACATGAGTAGACTCAAGCATTAAGATTGTCAGAATTACTGTGATGTTCCACATGTGACTACATGGAACATAATTTAAGAACTGTATTTAATTATTTTGTTCCCTACCATCCTATATATGTAGAGTTGCTCCTGTGAAATATCAGTGAAAATATTATTTCAAAAATCTGCTCTTAGGATGTTATCAATAGAAATTGGAACATGGCAGTGACACTCCCACAATCTTTCCATCAATTTAAATTGAATTAAATTTAGAATATGGAAAAATTCTGCAGTTAGCAAATAAATCTGCTTTTATTAAAAATAAAAACTTATTGTTTCATAATATTCTAAGAAAACAGTTTTTCAGTGTAGAATCAATCCTTCATAATGCAGTTAGCTTTCTCAGAAAAATTTCATGCTCACTCTAAGTTCAGATCAGTTTGTCTTTAAATACATAATCATTACCTTCAAAAATACCAAGTGACATAATATATTTCAAAGAGATTGTAGAATTTAATATCCAGTTGCTGTTAATAGCATGTCCATTTATTTTGCAGTATATCTAGGCACTTCTCCCCCTGGAAACAGTGAATGTGACTCACAAATGTCTGTCGTATTCACTGTACATTGTGTTGGGTTCTGGTGAAAAATGTACCTTTTTCCTACTGACATAACAACTGTGAAATATGAAATTAAATAATCAGGTGCTAATTGCATACCTTAGAAAGAGAATGTTATCAGACTGTTAATATGTATTATGTAATCAGCTTTTTGAAAGACATTTAATTGGGTTATGTTTTAAAAATGTAAATAGCTAGTTACTGAATATTCTAGGGAAGACTAGCTTTGCCAGGGCATAAATTTCAGTGGCACCATGTCAGCAACATTTCAAAAATTGCAGTTCATATAAAGAACTACAGGTTTAAGTCTGAACATTAGTGTTCAATTTCTTCTTATTAAATCTTATAATTGTAAGTATTTTGTCTTTCTTTTTTTTTTTTTAGTTTTACACTGTCAATATTTGAACTTCAGAAATACTGATTTAAATGCATACTAAAATTTCCATCTGAAATTTCAAAGCCTAGAAAATATTGGGACGTGCATATTTTTGGCAGTCCTTGTGCAAGTATATTGCAAGTACATTTCTGGTTGAAAGCATGAAGATATGGTGATTAATCCTGCCTCGAAGGACAGACACAAGAATAGATTTTTGGCTCATTCTCTCTAGATCAGTGTTTTCTTTCCCTGAGCAGTATAGTAAAAGTTTGGGAACATAGGACAGGAACTGCAGTACTTATGGGAACAGAAGAGATATGGTGCTGATCTTAGTACAAGTAATGGTACTTGCAGTAAGTACTTCAAATTGTATCTTTTTACTTAAGCTTCGTAGTGCTTCAGATATGAATTGTTTGCAGAGCTTTGACATTCAGATTTTCAGCATGAATTATTTTTCCACGTAATTAATTTTTTGTGAGTTGTAAGGTCAGGATCAGTCACTAATATTGAATATGTCATTTGTCTGACTGTTGCATTAATGGAAGGACCTAGAAAGCATTTCTAAAAGCAAAAAAGAAGATTATCTTCCCTGGTTATAATCACCTGTTTTGCACATTATCTTTCAGTGTGTGTCCAGACAAACATCCTACTGAAATAAATATGCTGTCATTTTTGTCAATGGTGGAATTCCTAAACAAGAATTGGCCACTGATTCTGGATGCTCAAGTGTTTAATTGCCAAAGGTCAGATTGTGCATGTACTGAGGGCAGCTAGGCAAGTTTTCATGGGCAGATGTGCACATCAGCAGTTGCTCTCAGCTTATTCCATGGGGTTGTCCCTGGGTAGCTGCCATTGCTTCAATGCATGGTCAGTAAGAACAGTTTTCTGATCAAATGGATGTATCTACTGTTCATCTCATAGGTCCAAACCACTTGGAGTGCTCTGTGCTGGAGATCTCAGATGCTCTCAGGTCACATGCTGAGTCTTTTGGACTATGTAGATATGCAGGGGGATTGTCATTAAATACACTCTGGCCAAGGTCTTTTCCTTATGCCCACCGTGTTAGCTGAGAGGGAAAGTGACCATTCCATGGCTGTCCTTGCTGGAGATGGTCAGCTGCAGATTGAGGATTTTTGTGAGAGTATTTCAGAAATGCTGTGGGTACCTTCTGTGGCCTGGTTTGAGAAGCAGCTTCAACAGGGAGATGGATGGAGATCAGATTGTTAGGTGAAGGTCCTAGCATGAATCAGGGATGAATTCTGGCTCTGTTGGAAAAAATTGCAAAATTATCCTTGATACAGAGAAGTCAAGATTTTGCTTAAGCTTTTCAAGTTTCATTCATTTAATCTGCCTAAGTGGCGTGGGGAAATTTGCCTCGGGAAATCAAGTTTGCCATGTTTCATATCTCTGAGGACACTGTATCCAGTGCATGCATCGCAGTACATCAGAATATGTATGCCTCCTGACACTTTTGACAAAATTCAGATTGCATGGATTGCTTACTGAAAGTCACAAAAAACCTTCAAGCTTAACTAGAATTTAAATATCACTAGCACAACACAGATTGATGCAGAAGCTGAGGCTTTAAACTTAATAACCCAAAAGTTAATTTTAAATTTTGTAGAGATATTTTGTAATTAACAACCTGCATGAAGGATAATTTTTCACAGTAGATATCCTGCTAAGCAAAAGAGGTGAAATTCCAGAGTATTTAATTGTTTTTTGAAAATAGTGATTTAGTTATTTTTTCTTTTTAGATTTGTTCTAGCTTGTGACATAATTTAAAATTTATTTTAATGAAATTTTGATTATATACTGTTAGGGTTAATATATGAAAAACCTCATTGAGATTAGATGCTAATCTCCATATATTATTACTTAGTAGAAATTTGAGTGGCTATAGTTTTTGTAAGTAGCCTTTTATTCTCAGAGACTGGACTTTTTTGTAGAAATAACATCATAGTACACCTGTCTGCCACTGACATTATTTGCCTGAAAATTAAAAGGACCTAGCAGCTCATAGGACTGAAAGAATTTAAATTTTATTAACCTGACCTTGATTCACCTGTGCCTCAATGCAGAAGCATGTGAGACACTGGCTCTGCTTGGTCAGACAAGAGCATCAACCAAGATTTCCCTTCCCTTTGGCTTCCAGGATGCTACAGCCTACTGCAAATAATTTGTTACCATGTCAGTACAGATCCCCTGCACTGAGCTTCCTTGCCTGTGCTTCCCTTGGGTGCCCTGCTCATCTCATCTCATCTCATCCTGACATTCACTCTGACCTTGCTCGTGCTCCTTGCAGCAATGTTTGCTGCACTTAGATGGGAACAATAAAAGCTGTGGAAGCAGAGTTGGAGAATGATTTGGCTTTGTCTGTACCTGAAAGGTGGTTCTTTCATTTTGTTGCCTACCAGGTATTACATACATACTTGCCATCTGTGATTCCTAAGGCACATGTTCCTGTAGTGCCTCTCATCTAGTTTTGTTTTCTTTTTTGGTTTGATCCCTTTGCATGGTCTCTTGTCCCTTCTCAGCATTTTCTGTGTTTGTGGGAAGGTGGCTCACCTGGAAGATTCATGAATAACTCTGAAGGATATGTTCACAAAATCTCTTTGAAATGATGAATTATGAAATAATGGAAGCAAACAAGTGCCATAGTGCTGGTGGACACCACAGTCTTTAGCTGATGATAAGGTTTGGTTTGTGACTTTGGTTTGAATTTGCTCTGAGCTTCACAGACAGGAAACCTTTTCAGTATTTGTAGGAACTAATATTTTCAAATACTTCACTTCGTGAAATCCCAGATGAAACTGACATAAACCAATTTGCTGTTATTGATGAAAGATGCTAAATTGCAGCATCAGAAGACAGAAACATTCCTTTTTTAACACACAGTTGTACTAGTACTGAGGTTGCTTTTTTTTTTTTTTTTGGCTTGTTGCTAATTTAGAAATATAGGTCAAATTCTTCCCTCCAATAACCACAGCTTCACTCTCCATCAGCGGAAAGAGTTGTGTATCTGAGCAGCTCCTTTTATATTCCATGTCTGCTGGCTTTTTTTCTTTTGTCTGGCAAGGTCCTGATCCCGTGATAGAACCATACATACAACACCTCTGGATTCCTCTGGAGTAATGTAGGAAGTTTGGAACATAAGTGCTGGTGTAAAAGACTTCTTAGCCCACGTACAACCTGGAAAAATCTTTTGTTAAAAGGCAAGATTTTTTGGGAGGGCAGTGGATGATTGAGGCTCTTTAAAACGTCCGTAACTTTAATGACTTCAGTGAGATGTGCTTATCCTCCATATTCAATGTATCCTTCATGTTATCTTGGGTCAGGGATATTGTTTTTGTTTTTTTCTATATAATTTCTGTTGTAGTCTACCCTAGAATATAAATTACATGTATTATCTAAAAAAATTTTTGAAGGTTTTCTTGTCACTTCCTCCAAATTATGGCACAGCAAAATGGTGAACAATGTGCTTTTGGCAAACCATAACCAAAAACAGCAGTGTAAACTGTTGATTTAGGAAGGATTGCTTTTGTCCCTTCTGCTTTTTCTGCAGCTCTGCCTCCCTGCTGCACTACAATAATGAATCATGACTCATGTACTCTCTACTCCTACACAATTCACCATAATCACTTTCTTTCCTGTAAGGAAAAAGGCAAATTTTTTAACCCTACATGGACATACGGGTTTTCTCTCTCTACCTCACTGTTCATTTTTAAGAGGATGAGAAGTTGCATTTGGTTTGGCTCTAGCTGTCAATGCATATGAGGGGCTTCAAGGCTCTGAGTGTTTTCCAGGGGAGGGAGAAACCCCTCTGGTCCTGCTGAGGTCAGCAGTCAGCTGAGGCTTGAACTACTGGCAAAGTATTCTCTCTCAAGGCATCTTGCCTTTGCAATGTGTTTCCTCAGTAGGTCACAGAAGCCTGCCTTTACTCTTTCTGGAGGTTTTTCAAGACCCATCTGTTCCCTTCTCTGCCCCTTCCCTCCATGCCTGTGAGCAAGGATCTGAAAGCTTTGGTGTCAGCAGGTGCCTCAGGCAGATTCAGATAATCCCAGGTGGAAGGCAGCACAAGCACATGTACCCTGAGCATCTGGTGCTCATGGATGTTTAGAGTCTTTTTTTTACACAATTGCCACCAACTTGGCTGGTTCACTAAGAAGCTCTTAAGTACCTACTTGAGTTCCACATTCCTGGTATAACATGGAGACCTGAAAGAATTTCCGTGCTGAGAAAGTCTCTTCTCCATGGTTTATGTTGTGTTTAATTTATGTTACAATTTTAAAAGTCAGAATTGGTTTAGATATCAGTGAGCCATAGGATTTATCTGGTCTTCCTGAGTTTTTCTATTAACCTTACATGAGCATCAGTAGTGTTTTATCATAGAAGGACTATGATTTTGTTCTTGCAAAAACACTCTGAACTCAAATATTGATTTATTCTAGATGTGCTGCTAGGAAAGTGAAACATGAACACATGCATTAGTATTTTCAGTGTTAGGATTTAGGAGTAAATAATTTTTAAAAACAGACCCACTGAGAAAACACAATAATACACAAAGATTATTTACAATGTGAAAACTTATTAAAGAAATGCAATGCACTGAATTGATCTGCTCTGCAATGACCTTTAGACAATGCTACACAGCCACTGGTAAATTGTATAAAGATTGTTTTTAATAAAAGACTATTCTGGATCAAATCACACATAGCTGGAGAACAAAACCTGGAATATAAAGTTAGTTCAAATGTATGCATTTATAGCATAAGAAGCTTATGGTTTACCTTCAAAACATTAAAACACTCCTTGGGTTAAAGTATTTAAGGATTGAGGAAATAATAATCCTTGTTACAAAGCATTCTTTTTAATTTTTACAGGATTACATTAAATCCAAATTATATTGTAAAATATTTAAAAGGGGTCCTATTAATTATAATTAATTTTGAGACAGATGAAAGTACATATCAGCATGTGGAAAAATCAGGATCTCCCCTAAACTTTTGAAGAAAAGAAGTATTGTGCTGTAAGTGTCTTCAGTTTGTGGAGGTATGAATTCATTGCCCTAGAAAAGACAGATATGAAACATACATTATTAATATGAATATGTCTTGCAGAGATATTTCTCAGGATAAAATCTAAGCAGAAGTGTTGTTTGGAGTTGCTGTGTTTCAAAGGAGAAATTATTCCTTACGCTTAAATTTATTTTAAGAACCCAATAGCAAATTGATAATCCAAAAAACCAGGCTCAGAATAGCAAGCATTTTCTGCACATCCCTTGAGAATGACTGAAGTAACATTTAGAAATGGCTTTCAGAACCTGGCATTCTGGGTCTTGAAAACCAGAATCTTATCCTAACTACCTATCTTATGCATTAAGTAAATGGAAAGAAGAAGAAATGTAGTGGGATTCCTAAAGCTCTGAAAACACATAACCCATTATAATTGATGGTGCTTGATGACTTTGGTACTTCTGGAAATCCCATTACAATTATTTGAGTGATGTGACATTTCAAGGGAAAATGGAGATGGAGAGAAAGGATTTGTAAATGTTTGCCTTAATTTAGTGGAATTAAGATCTTTCTAATGGAATGCTAAGAGTACAGATTTTTTTTTGCACCAGTGCCTCCCATTCTTCCAAAAACAATTTTAACACAGAAACCAAACACACTCATTTGGTAGGGAGAGCAATCTGCTATGTTCACGTTTTAAACCACGAGTCAGTTCTGTGTGAGAATGGTTGTTAGGTTGTACCTGATGTCAATGGTTTGTACCCTGATGTAACTTACAGTTGTTACTATTTCCCATACTTTAGTGTCTTTGTAGCCTTGCCAAAAGAATGAGAAATTATGATCCAATTGAGCCAGGTGCTGTGAAAATGTATGGCAGAGCAGAATTATTTTACAATATTTGAGTAATATTCAGTCATTTTTAGTTGGTATCCTGATGAAGTAAATAATAAAAGACACAAAAAAGTTCTGAAAGATAAATGAAAGAAATTCCTATATACAATCAGCTATTATCTATAAGGATATCCTGGATAGCAGATATCCTGGTTGATTCTGACTTCACTCTATTAGAGATGCCCTTGCTTTTTAGAAATTTTAGTCAGTTTTTCCTGAGTTGTGCCCTGTTCTGTCTGTGTTTGACCTTGTAGTCTTCGTAATTTTAGAGAGCTCTCTGGAAACTCTCGTTTAGTAACGCCTTGGACAATTTGTACAGCAAAATGTACATTACATTCTGGGCTCTAGTTCATGATACCTACCATGAAAAGGTTACTTGAAGTAAGGTAATACAGTAATTGGATTTCTTTTGTATTTCCTCTTTCTTTTTTTTTTGCTGCTTCTATCATTCATTGTCATTTTGTCAGCAATTTAGAATTCATTACTCTTTTGTTCCCAGATGGTCTCTTTTTTGCTCCACAGTTGTGATCTTTTAATAAACCAGAATTACTTAACTCTCCGATTTTTTGCTTTTTGCTCTATGATTTTTCTGTAGAAAACTATTGCTTTTGCCCTGTCAGTTTCTCTTATTTGTCTGAACCTTGTTGCAAGCACCTACCTTCCTCCATGTGTTTATTGAAATTATACCTAGGTAGGATTCTGCTGGCCTCAGTAGGCTCACACAGAAAGTAAAATCCACTTTGTTTTTTCCTGATGTCTATTTCAGTTTCCAGGTTCCTGTTTTGTTTTTTTTTTTCAGTGTGAACTGATTGTGTCTGTATAAGGAAAATTGCTGTGCCATTCAGACACACACACATGAATGTTCTGGCAGTGTATCTCAGTGTACTGAATAAAGAACAGTCTGGACTCAAGTGCTGGTTTCAGCCCTGGAAATTAATTGAAATGTGAGTCTCAATCAGCATTTCCTGATGCAGGTACAATCTGATCATTGATGTGGGAGAAAACTAGGATAAGCATGCCAACTTCTATCACAAAGCAGCAGGAATGTACTAAATTACTAAATTAAAAAAGCAATCTATTTGCAGCGCTGGAAATTGCTAAAGTCTTAGGAAGGGTAAGATTCCTTTCAAAATGTTGTTTTGCTTTTTCTTCTCTCCAAGGAGGGGGACAAGAAAATGTAAAGTACTGAATTACTCATGTCCTTCAGTATTTCTTTAATGAATTCTTTTTATTTAATGCATTTTTCCTTGTGTCACGCACCACTGACTGCAATACATTTGAAGTATACAAAAGGCAGCAATTCTCTTAAAACCATTTCTTGATTTAAGTGTAATAAGTCAGAAGAAAGAGGTATTAAATAAATAAATATTCTTCAACTCGTGAGTGTTGTTTTAGGAAAATCTCCTGACTGTACAAGACTACCTTCTCAAAAATTGATGCCTCTGCTTTCTAGTCTCCTCAACGTGGATAAAAGTTAAGGAGGTAACTAGTGTGGTGTCCAGAGTCTTTTTTCCAGCTTTTTTAGCTCTGCCTCTGCAGAGAATTCCTGTCACTGTTGAATTTCTTTGATGTTTTGTCACACATGCTGCCTTGCTGTGTTTTCTGTCTCCTCCGGAGTCTCCATGGGATTAGAGATCATGTGCTACCTTAGCTTGGTGTTCTTGACCTTTTTCAGATGATTGACACTGCTGAATGATTACAGCAAAGCAACGTTTATCCAGGAGCTGTGTTATGTTCATTTCAAGGAGAAAATAATGTTATTTGAGATGAGTAATCTGGACTATGTCTTTCTGCTGAGTAAACGTAGGAGACCTGCCTGTAGTGAGTCATGATTCCTTTCCCATTTGTTCTGGTTAGTGGTTCTTTCTGCACATTTCTGCTGTGCTCTCCCCCTTCTAAATGCTTTACTGTGCTCTGATCCTGTTAGCCCACATAGCTAAGAGACCTAAATATTTTGGGCTTGATCAGCAACATAAAATTCGTCAGACTTGAAGGCAGGAGGCGTGCAATATGTATGTACCTTCTTATGTATTTAAAAAGAGAAAAAAGAAGAAATGAAAGCACCCTATGATACCAGCAAGGTATTTATGATGTGAGGATGTGAAGTTGTATAGGGATTTTGTGCTCTTGCTTACGAAGTGTTTCATTGTTTTTCTGATGTTTTTTTCTTTTTTTCTTTTTCTTCTTTGTTTTTTATTCAGTGAATTTCCCACAAGAATTCTGTCAAGGTTGGGCTCATAAATAGGAATGAGTTTGGTAAAGTTCTTGTACACACAAAGCAAACAGCAACTTTACCAAATGTTCAATCCAAAGAGATCCATGTGTCTCTTTATGTTACTGTTTTGGAAGACATTTAACGGAACACCTGTCTGGCTTTAATGAAAGTTCACGTACAAAGATGCAAATTTGAAGGGGAAAAAAAAAATTCTGGCACTGCATCATAAGGACTTCAGTACTGGGACTTCTTCCTGTATCAAGGGGTTGTGTATCTGTGATGCTTAATCATCATTATTCAAATCAATACTGTTATGACTATTAACATTAGAATAATCAATAATATATAACTTCAAATTGTCATAAGAATGATACCATTAATCCTGTTAAGTTTACTTATGTTGTTACATTGTCACAGCTCCTTTCTCAAAGGTACCTTCTTTGCCTGCAGGCCATCGAACGTTGTTCATTGGGGTTCACGTGCCACTGGGTGGAAGGAAAAGTCACCGGCGCCATCGGCACCGCGGGCATAAACACAGGAAGAGAGACAGAGAGCGGGATTCAGGGTTGGAAGATGGGAGAGAATCTCCTCCTTTTGGTAAGACAAATGTTACTTTTGGATAGGTCTTTAAATAATAAGCGTCAGCATGATGATGCATACTCTGTCCTGTTATCACTTGGACGTGATTGGGAGCCAGCAGGGTTTTGGAGAATCCACCTGAGCCTCTGTTGGCAATTTATTCCTTTGAACAAATCCACTGAAGGGCAGCAGCCAGTGGCTGTCAGCACATGAGAAAGCTCAGTAGTTTCCAACACTGAAGGAGCCCTGTGGGAGACTGTTCCTAAGTGTTCTCACAGACTGCAGCCACCACTGGGAGGGGAAGAGCATTCCCAGCTGCCCTCAGGGAAGACTGGAGTATTTGCCCCAAAACATAGAAGAGTTGTGGTCCTTCACAATTAGTTTTGTAATGATGTTACTGAAGCTGCAATGTTTTATCAGATTTAAACTGTGATCTAGGTTGTGTTTACTTTTTCCTAACGTGACGCTGTAAATGTGTCACTGTAACATGAATCTGCTAACTGTGGACTTAAGGAAAGAGCAGGGGAAAATACCTTTCAGTAAACAAACCTGGTATGAAACGCCTAAAGTTCTCAAAATTTTAAGTTAGAAAACAATACAGAGAAGAGAAGAAGGTAGTCATTACCGAATTAGTCAAGCTTTGTCTCAAAACACAAGAATATTACATGCTGTTCAAAAATAAAAAGTGCATGTGATGAAATGTCCAAGGCTATGGAAAGTGTTTAAAATATAATGTAAGCATGTGTAGAAAACAATTTGCTAGTGTGTTTTTAAATCATTAGGGAAATGTGCCAGTGTAATTTCAGGTTACAAAATAGTAATTATAAGACTTTCTTTTAAGCAGAAGTTTGTATTATGTATGTGGAAAGCTTTTAAGCAAGTATATTGTAAGTGGTCATGATTAGATCTTGAAATTCTCAAATCTTGCACAATGGTTTCTTATACTGAGAGTAAAACAAAGTCAAGACTTTTTCAAACTTAGCAGATACAAGTTACGTTTTGAAGACTGAACAGTAAAGAAAAAATTGGCTGTGGTGGTTCTGTCTGGAATGGATTTCAAATGTACAAAGACCCAATACTATATTGAAACCAGTTTCTTGGAAAAAAACAAAGTTCATAAATTATTAAAACAGTTTTCAAAAAGAATATGCATATATACATATAAAGTCAGATTAAAAAGAAACAATTGAAAGTTACATTAGCCAAGAAGTGAGATATCTTGAACTATGAAACAGTGTCTTCTGTTGAGTCATCTGGTTTTATTTAAGTGCCAGTATGTGACACATTTTGGCTGAGAACTTAGCTCTGTTCTTTCAACTTCTGGAGACCTAGGCTTGTGTCCTTCTTAATGTCAAAAGTAAAAAAAAAAAAAAAAAAAAAAAGAAACTAACTGGTTGAATCTGTGCTTAATAGTCTTTGACATTTGTGCATACAATAAAATGCAATGTTCAACATAACTCTGTGTTAGGTAAATCAGCTTATGTTCAAAGGATCTCTGAGGGTGCAATAGAAGTAATATGAAAGAAGGAAAATTCTGAAGTGCCTTTGTAACTTGATGTTCACTGCACTCGTCCTCTGGTTTACCTCAAGAAGTGAATACAGATCTGCACTTTTAAAGTCACATTTTCACTTCTAAAGGTATTACAGCTACCAATTAAAGGGGGTGTGTAAGTGATGTCACTTGACTGGCAAGTTACAGGCCAGAAACATGAAAATCTTTCCTGGATTTAGACTGCTGAAAATATTCTTTAAAGTGCTTGGTTAGTAACAATTCAAAGAATCTGAAGATAGAACCACAAATCTGGAAATATTCACCCTGAATAATTATCTGAATAGTAGATTTTGAGGATTTTCCCCTTTGTCTATCTGACTCCTGCAAGTTTGGCCAGATTTCGAGCTTTGACACGTCCTTCCAGGCAGATATGTGGCATTCTATAGACAAGAGTGAAAGAGATTTGCATAATGAAGGCTAATCTTAAAATGCTATAGTGATTGTGAGGTTAAGCACATCCAGAGCAGGCAGACAAAAGAATACAGAGATTAATAGTAGTCTATACCCACCTCCTTCTTGTCCTGTGGTTTTTCCTTACGGGAGTTACAGACAGCTTTTTGCTGCCTGGGGAGAAGCATTGCCTTTAGAGAGAATATAAGCATGGTTTTTCTGTGCTTTATTTGCACAGAGGGTGCAACAGATACTTCCCACACTAAATCTGAACCTACTAAACCTCAATAAGCTTTTTAGCTCTTCTTCCATGACTACAAGTTTCTAACAGTAACCAGAACTGAAGGGAGCTCAAAGGAAGACACATGCACTTCCTTTTTTTGACGCATAACTCAATATGAGGGACTGTATTACCTGAGAGAGTAGATCCAAACTAGTCCCTTCATTTATGAATCATTCTGATTTAATTGAGCAAGCAGAAATGCTTAGCTTCATCTTTTCATCGACAACTTTTAATGTATTTCTGCCAAATAGTAGAAGGCTGTATGCTTGGGAGCTGTGAAGGAGGAGGGGAAAGAAAAAAACATTTTGATGAGCAGGTGCAAGAAGAAAAGATGGAGAAAATAAGCACTGTGAGACCAACTGATAGAAAACAGTGCTTTGAAGTAAGTCAGAAAAATACATAAGGATTTTTATGATACAAGAGAATAAATTAGCAGTGTTTTGAAGCAGTGAAGTATGAAAGGAGATATAATAAAAGCAAAAGATCTAACAACTGAATAATAGAGATTCTGGAACAAGTAAAGGCCTGAAATATTCAGACATGGAGTGCTCCACACTGCTCAGTTAACCCAGCATGGGATAAAGCATTATTTTTTGTCATGATCTGTAACTGTGTAGTCAATAACTTTATCTGGTGCAGTACCATCACGTGCAGATCTTGCTCTGCCAACACTGCTCCAGGGAGCTGTGCAGTGCACCTTGTGCTGTGGGGCTGTGCAGGCCCCAGGCAGAGTGGACAGGTGCCACCTGGTTCCTGTCCAGTAAAAAACAATTTCTTAAAGTGTTTTCTGTGTATCAGCACTGGTAGAAAACACCTCTAGTCAGTGTAATGACAATAGGGGGGAATCTTCCTGGTAACCCCTTTGAATCCTGGCTGGGAAAGCTGTACCAGCTACTTTCTGGGAAGGTTTCTGTAGAGAATAGATTTTTTAGAATGTTCTGACATTGGCTCGTAAGCTTTTTTTTTTTTAATCTCCTACTGTCACTTTGCAAAAATAACCCAAGTGTTCTCAGTGTACAGATTCAGAGATAACTACAGATTAGACAAATAATATGCAGAATATGTATTTAGTGGAATAAAAGAGAGTCCTGTCATTTAGGGGCACAGATCAGCCACTCAGGTGTGGGTTTTGTTTTCCCTACACCTGATTCTCTCTGTCTGTCAGTTGTCTCTTAACGAGATGAGGTTGTAAAAGGTGTTCCCATTTTGAAATAATGATGTGCCTGTGAATTGCACAATTTGCAGATTACATGGTTTGTACATTGGGAGGCTTTTTTTGGGTAGTAAAAATTGTAAGCTAAATGATTTCAGTGGTCTAGGTTTTCATCATATGTCTCTTAAGTTTCTTCTTTTTGAACAGAAGGAGAAATTCAGTGAATTTATCCACTTAGTTTAAAATGCAGTAGTGCTACTTGTTTTTGCTGGAGAGGTTTACTGTTCTCAGCTGAAATGCTGCTGTTGCAATTAAGGCCCCAGTTTCATTTCTGCCTTAAGCTCCCCTTTTCCACAGTTTTCCTTGTGGGGTAAAGTATTGTGACTGCTTTGTGAATTAAATTAAGGAATTGATGCAAATTAAAACTAATTTGATAAAAAATGCTGTTTCTAGCCTGGGGCATCTCCTTGGTGCTGCTTGTGAGGGCAGTGGGTGCCAGCCCCTGTGAGCTGCAGGGCCACGAGGTTCCATCAGTGCCGTGGGTCGTGGTGGCACTGAAAGCCTGGTGCACATTTCCCTTTGGCTGCTGGGGTTGCACTTGCTTGTGTGCATGAGGATTTTAGCAGCAGTTTTCTGTGGCCTTTTTGATGTCTGTTGTTTGCCTGTAACTGATGAAACAGCTCTTTGGTACTCTTGAGTTAAAGATATTTAAGTAGCTGTTTTAAAATGGTGCAACAGGAAGACTTTGGCTCTGAAAAGGGTCTCTTTAAGGATAGGTTTTGCTGAGGGTTAAAGTGAACACTGCTGTGAGAGCTGGGGTTTGATTACAGCCTTGTGTGTCCTGTATGACTAGACACTGTTGAAGGTTGTGGAAGGTTTGGTTTGTTGCACTCTTAAGAAATCTGGATTTAGTAATCCCTAGTTTTAAAGAGGCTTAAATTTGTAATTCATGATAATGGATGTGTCAAGGCAAGCAGTGCAGCTCTGGAGGTGAGCCTGACACAGGACTGCACACACGGCTCAGGAGGGACTCCCTGAAGGTAATGCAGGCAAAAAAAGTGAATTGCAAAGTGGGGCTTCTTGAGTTAGTAGAAGGACCTGAAGAAATCATAGCTGGATATATTTGGGACCTAATCAAGAGTGCTGAAGGGTTATTAGTGGGGTAACTGTAATTATTTGTAAAGAGTATGGCTGTTAAGAGAATTCACCTACTCTTAACTATAGGCTTGTATGATGAAGGATGAACTCAGAAATTTGAATCTCTGGGCAGCTGTGGAACAGATTGCTGCAAATCTGGATTAAAATAATATATCATAACTGCGGTTTTAAGAATCTAGCAAAAAGAAGAGAATTAAAGCTTGTGAATTGTCCACATTGTCAGATCCAAAAGATGTGATTATTTGTCGTAGCCCTGGACTGATGGAAATAATTCATGTCAAGAAAATGCTGGGATAGTTTCCTGAAGTAGATTGTACCTGTAGGGATAATGTGCCAGAGGATGATCAAGGGGATACTATCTCCCAACCCAACCTCTGATTTCTAAGGTCTGTGAAGAGATTTTCAGAAGTGTACTGTATGGAAGTTTGCTGTTTTATGTGAGCTTTAGTAATGCAAATTTAGTTTTAACTTTTACTAAATTTTCTAATGATAAAAAAACAATTTACGATCCTTTCCTTTACTGATTGCTGAGGGCAGGGTCCAATCTGCAAAGGAAGGAGGTTAGGGGAGGGTCCCCATCCACCACTTCTGTGGTGAGTGCAAGCAGGGGGATGATGAATTTTGTGTCTGAAGTGATCCTTTCTTTTCTGTGCTCCTGTAAGTTTTCCATACCATTTCCCCTTGGCTTGTAAGGGATGATAACACACTGCCAACTGTGTTATACCTGTTAACTTCCTGTCTGCAGTTTGTCCTGCGCAGTGAGTAATAAAAAAAAAAAATATTTTGCATATTTAGTATTATTTTTAATGTGAATGTACAAGAGCACAAGGCATGGATTAAATCTTGTATATGTTGAATACTATTTTATGTGAATTTCTGTAATGAAAACTTTATTTTAATAGTTAGCATGTTTTCTAGTGTGGAAAAAGCAATCTCTTACTCCTTCATCTGCTGACCCCACTAAGAAGTATTTGCCTTCTTATTCTACCTTACATGCAGGCTTGATAGGCTGAGAAATACAGACACCTGTCCTGACAAGTAAGCTAAGGGAGTGTTACTAGAAATACATTTTTGCACTCTTTCTAGAGTTTATCAGGCACAGAGGACAGAATTTGGACACATTTTATATGTACTGGAAACTGTATTTCTGCTTGTGATATCACCTGGTGGATTGTGTGCAGTTCTGCCTGATGGCAGGGCAGTTTGTCCCAGGTGAAACCCTGGCACTCATTGAGGTGAGGAGGAGATGTGGATTGCTCTGACTGGGGTAGTGGAAATGAATGTTTGCTTGGCTGAACTCACATGAAGGGACTGAGAGTGATCCTCCATTGTTACCCCAGACCAAGTCTTGATTTTACCTTGTTCTCTTAGGCAAGAGGCAGCAGCCCTGACCCAGAGCTGTGGTTGCACTTGGGGATGTTTTAAATGGGGGAAATGGAAGTTATGATTCCTTTCTCCTTGTGTTTTGCAAGGTGGGATGGTGTTGTGGGACACTGTTTGCCGCTACCTGCACTCAGTACTGTTCCAGGGAGCAGCTCTTCATGTTTCCCTCTTGGAATTAGGTGATTAGAAAATCTGGCTTTTATATCTGCTGTTTTGGTATGTCTGTGCCACATACTGCATTTGTTTTAGGGGTGTTGATGACTTTACAAGGTGTTATAATATAGATCAATATGTCAGGTTTCTGCAGGGTCATTCCCTTTCTGCAGCACTGAGTCCCACTTTGAATTTGTGTCTTCAACAATAGCTTAACCACCAAGTCTTAATTTTTACCCTTTTATTAGACCAGTGGAATTAGCCAGATGTTTAAATGTGGAATACTCAGAATTTGCATGCATGCAATGAATTTGAGCTCTCAGAGGTAGTTTGGATGCAAGTGCTGCACGTATGAAATGAGCACAAGCCCAAAGAAACCCAGGGATGGCGGAGCCACAGCAATCACAAAGCTGCTTCAATTTTCCTGACTGTGAAACTTTCCTGCTCATTAGCCAAATAGGAGTGCTTGCTGATGGTACCCCAGCTCCTGTTGTGTACCAGCCTTTCTACCCAGTTCCAGCAGGTTGTGGAGGATTTCCTGAACTGGTGATGAACTAGTTACTTGGGAGACTCATCAGCTGCTTACTGTGAAATTTTAAATTCATGTTGCTTCTGATAACTCTGATATAAAACAACTACAGTGATAGAAATACTATTGTAACAGATTAGTCTCAGTCATTAATTTTTTTAAAGAGTAATCTAGGTTGTTTTCATTACTCTTTAGAAATAGCAATAATAGTATGAAGGGTTGTTTATTTTTATGCTGGCTGTGCTACTTGAAGTAGGGATAGACAAAAATAATATTCAAGCCAATTTCTGTCTGCCTAGATTGCAGAAAACATTGTGTCCTAGTTTGCAAATATTATGCTTCTGCACTGAGGATTAAGTTATCACAGTTTGACAGTCAGCAATTGAAGTATTCTTCCATACTGATTTTGAATCACATATTACTAATTTTCTATATAACATATTAATGACATATTTGGTATTTATTACTCCTATGAATATGAGCCAAATCTATCTGGCATTGCTCATGAATAGTCTTGTTAATTCACTTTTATAAGTTGAACCAACAGATATCTGTTATTTTGATTGTAATTTTTCCTGTTGTTTACATCTTTTAGGGTTTTGTCCTTGAAATAAAATTATTGTACCATTAAGCAGATGATAACTTTTTTCTCAGTTTCCAACTTGTTTTCTGAAAATGAAGCTGTGACTTGCAGGTTCCAAATAACGAAAGAAATCACAGCAGTAAAGAAAGACAGAATCTAGCAGCTTTTTTTACTGTTTTGTTAGCAAGGAAGATGATAATTTAGTGCATATTTCCTTATTTCTTTAAATGTGGTGCTTAGGGGTGTGGTTTGGTGTGGACTTGGCAGTGCTTGGTTAGTGGTTGGACCCAATGATGTTAGATGTCTTTTCAATCTAAAAGGTTCTGATTCGCTGCTGTCAGTCAACTAGCTTGTTACACAGAAGACCCAGTAAGTGCCAGTTCCTGCAGTAAGGTGATTTCTTGTTACTACTCACCTGACTTCAAGAAACTTGTGATCCTCTGCTTGTCTTCCCACGCTGAAAACATGTATTTGCATGAGGATCATAGCTGTCACAAAGCTGCAGCTCTGCTGTATGCCACTGCTCATTTATTACTTAACAGTAGCAGTTGCTGTAAATCAGTTCTAGTGCTGATTTTATCAAGAGTACAAGATGTTGTTGGCAATGCTTATTCTCAGATTCTAGCTGCAGTCCAGCTCTCTACCAGAGTAGCTTGTTTTCCATGTTCTGTTAGTAGTCATATGCACTAATCCTTTGTAAGTTCATCTCGCTGAATTTTGTCCTTCTGGAAATTAGTCTTAAGAAGTTGCATGCTGCTTAACAAAGATGTACTTTCTAGTCTCAGACTAAAAGGATAGAAGAATGATTTTAAAGAAAAAAGAGGACTGAACAGTGAGAGAGAAGAGAAAGCAAAGAAAGGAGAAAGTGGAGGAGTTTCTTGCTCTTCAGTGATTCTCCAAAAGTAATTCCTGTAGCTGTACCCCCTGCAGTTCCATCTTTTGGTGCTTTGTAGTACCCGAGCCCATATATTTCTTCCTTCTCTCCTGTGTTTCTCCTTGGGTTTAACTTCCTTGCTTTGTGAAGGAGTAAATAGGCTTTACTGTACTATATCTTTACACTCTGCTTAAACAAATAGACCTCAGGTGAAAATTGTCATGTATTGTTTGTATTCCATTGCTATAGCGAGTTTAATACTACTGTCAAAAAGGTACCTCTATTAATTAATTTAATTTTCTGTGTCAGTGGCCCATTTCATTTGTTTGGATCAGAACTGTATTTTCTCTTTAATTAACATTCAATGGGTGCTATCATCTCATTTTTTTTCCAAAATTCAAAGAGCTTGAGGACCCTGTGCAGTGATGCTTTTTGCTGTTAGATGGAATACTGTTGCTTGTCTTACAAATATGTTATAGAGCTGAACTTCATTTAGACAATGCTGAAGGAATCAGTGAGCTGTTATGCTGGATAATCAGTTTTTCAGTTGACTGGCAGCCTGGCCTCTCAGCTCTCACAAAGGACTTTTGGTTCCTTTCAGAAATCTAAAGTACATTAGCAGAAAAAACAGCTATGTATTGCTGGAGAGACTGTGTTTCATCAGAGTTTTTCGTTTGAGATTTTCATTTAAATAAGCAAATAGGATATAGGATTTTTTAAATACAGCACTTGAACTATGAACATGAAATATACTTGTACTTTAAGATTCTCTGTGAATTCTGCAAATTTTTTGAGTGAAAAAAAATAATAGTATGTCTTCAAACATATATTTAGCCATCTGTGCTGAAAGATTCTGAAGAAAATTAATCAGTAACAGTATTGAAAGGGAAGACAGAGAAGGAAGAATAAAATGGGGAAGCTGGGACAGATTAAGGAGTTGTGTATCTCAAGCAGCCTAACCAAGCAGAAAGAGTTAACAAAGGGACAAGGGTCAAGTCTGCAATTGTATATTCACATTAGGCAGGTTTCATTTGGTTTCTTCCTCCTACAGTGAAGATTTCACATTTAGTATTCTAGATTTGTGACCTGAGATAGGTCTGCACATGTAGACTTATGAAGTGGCAAAGTATTTTTTCCTAACACTGGAGTAAAAGACTTTTATCAGCTTTATTCAGCTTTATCTGTCCTGCTTTCTGTGTGTCTTTTTCTTTTTTTTTCCTTTTCTTTTTTTCCCAGGCGATACCATTCCAGCTTCCAGTAGACCCTGTTTCTATACCTCAGGTTATATCTTTGGAGGAGTTTTTTAAAAAGTGGGCTTGACAACTACAGTAAACAAAAAGATCTCAATTTGAATGTGTTTGTGTGTAAATGAATGTTCTTACTGCAGAACTGTAACTTTTTTTGTGTGGCAGTAAGTGATATGCATGAAAACATCTGGATAATCTCATAAAATTTGTTTTCTCACAGCAAAAAAAGTGGTGTTTTGGACTTGATGTTTTTATTTTACTCCAGATACCCCATCACAAAGGGTGCAGTTTATTCTTGGAACAGAAGATGATGATGAGGAACACATTCCTCACGATCTCTTTACTGAGCTTGATGAAATCTGTTGGCGTGAAGGAGAGGATGCAGAGTGGAGGGAGACAGCAAGGTGAGTGCTCTTATAACTTAAACATTATCTGGAGGTATTGTTTGCTGCTGTATTGAGGAATGATTTCAAAGCTGTAGCAAGCTCAGGGACATGAGATTTTGGATATTAAGCTTAAAGAAAACCATAATTTTAATGCTTAGTCTGCTAGTATTACAACAGCATTCATCGTTTCCCAGAGCCAAATGTTTTCATCTGGATTTGTGAATATAGGTCAGAGTGAATACCAATAGAAAAAAATTTATGTAAATATATGATATATGTGAATTAAAAATCATTGGGTCAATTAATACTTTATTGTCTAATTTAAAGAATCTTTCAGACTTCATATTTTGCTTGAATCCTCAAGAAACTGATAAGGGTACCAATATAAAAAGATTAAAGCAAGGAATGAGATTGCTTTTGGAGCAATAGAACTTTTACATATTCTAAGTCTCCATGAACAGTTTATTTTGAGAATGGGTATTTGGTGTTGAATTATTTTATTTCTGCAAAATTAGTGGCAAAGACTTCTAGATTGCATTTCTGCTGTGAAAAAAAAATAATACTGGTACATAACTTTTCTTAGAGTTGTATATTTTCTTCTTTGAGCATTTAAATGGGAGATGATTTGTTTAGTTTCATTAAGAATTTACATTTTACAGCAATCTTTGCTTTATTTTTCGTCTTGAAACCTTAGTTCTTCCTCTCCCTGCCAGTTGTTGGCAGTGTTCCTCAATGGTGCCTGAAAGTCTGTGTAATATATATTTGGTAGAGTATAAATTACAAAATTTCTGGAAGGATTTTGTGGGCAAATGTGTATGTGGGCTGTCTGACATGAACATGGCTGCTAATTTTCTTTCTAATTTTGCTGCAAATTTCTGCTTTCCCAGAGGGCCAAAAATTTTTCTATGACCTTCCCTTCCATTATCTGTTCATAGGCAGCATAGACAGATGCTAAATATAGACTTTTATGTGTAGAAAATTCTCATATGGGGATTGTGCTCCAAAAGGAATGCATTAGTGCTCCTAAATAATCTTATTAATATTCAGAGAGAGAAAATCTAATCAAGGTAATCATCTGCAATGTTCTCATACTGATTAGGAATACATAGAACCTCTCTAGGAGGGGTATCAACTTCTGTTGAAATTAAAAAGTAAAAATCACTGTGTTATGTTATTTTTAAGCAGGGGAATAGCAACTTCTTTAGGTCAACTTAAAAAAATCCCTTTGCAAGTTATCAAAGAATTGTGTTTCTGAAAATTATAACCGTTTCTGTTAGCAAGTGGTTCTGATGAAGATAGAATTCAAAAGGAGTAGGTGAAATAAATGACTGTTTTGGCTGATCTGTCTATATATACAATTGTTCTTTGTGAAATGAAGAATTAAAAATGTTTAATAGAAACAGGATTAGATTGTTGAAAAAGGGCGGGAGAAAAACAGCCAAGAAAACTACATTTTTGGAGCTCAGAAGATACAAGAGTGACATAATAGCTAATAGTAAAATTTTCTTTAGCTTTAGCAGTAAGATGGAAATGAAGGAAGAGTGGGGCTGCTGTGTGGAAAGAAATGTCAAAATAAATGGTCTTTTTCAATTTTGATCCCAAAATTTCAGACTGCATTTGTCATGGAGTGACTGGTTAGAAAAGGGGGAGATGGCAAGGAAATTACCAAATTCAGAATGAAGATAAGACTCAAAGTCCTTTTCTGTGCAAATAAGAGGCTGCAATAATTTCCCTCCCAGAAGGGTAAAAGAACGTATTTAATGGGTAGGGTAATTCCTGTCTTTCTGTGACTCTGTCAGGTGTGTTGTACTAATCCAAACACAGCAATGTTGTTAAAGAAAGGATAAAAATGCTTGGGGCAAACAGAGCCCAATTTCAGAGCCATACGATGTTTGAAGAAAAGAAAAATTACCGACTCGGAGATAAGTGGAAAATTGGATAAAGTGCAATACAGTGGTATATCATGTCAGACTAAGTTAATAATGCTCTTTAATCAGATAATTGATTTTTGTTTTTCTGACAAAGAAAAAACAGTGGATCTAATTTTTTTTAAGTAAAGCATTAGATATGGTAAAGCATTGGGAATGTATTACTTAAACTGCTTTCTAGTGTAAAAATTCTATTAGCAGGTCAGGGACTATTTGAAGAGGTGCAGCAGGTAATGCTGAGAGATTATACTATTAGTGTGAAAAGTAGTGACAGTTGACTTCTGAGGAATTAGGCTTAGTAAATAGACTTATTAATGAATTAAAAAATAGGATTATAATAAGGAAACTTATTGATAATAAGAAATTAGGAGGAATTACTCCTTGAGAAATAGATTAAGATATCATACACAAAACCAGGTGGCTTTGAGTAGAGTAATAGAAATGGGATGGTGTTTAATGTGCAAGACCGTGTGCTTAGAAACTAATACAGTGAATCACTTTAAAGACCTGTGGTTGATTCAGGACTTCAAAATTATTGATTTGATTAAAAGCATGGTATGGAGAAGATACAACCTGAATTTGTTGCTGTTCCAGGCTTATTATATGTTTTTCATCTGTGTACAAAATGTCACTTGGAAGTATTTGTAAATCTTACTGTTTGGCTTTGGATGTAGTTCCAGGTAGAAATTAATTACATTTAATGAGAGTGATAGCACTAAGTGGTTATGTACTCATTTCACCCAGCTCTGCACTTGGTGCACCTGGACTGTAGTGTTGGGTTGATTCTGATGAAGCACATCTGTATCTTGGTATTTTCAGTTTGATTGAAAGTGTACTGGACTTTTCTGTTCCAGGATCTGATTAAGACTGTCCCATCCATGGAATCAGTTAGAGAGCAGAATGGAATGAATAGCTTGCTTATGTTGATATAGGGATAAAATTAATTTTTTTTCTGCATCAATTGATTTCAACCCAGAAGAAACATACCTTTTAAAATTAATAGTCCTGCTTACAATACTTTTTGTATGTGACCCAGCTGTACAGTTGGGCATTCTCTATGGAGATGATGTATAGTTTCTATTCTGAAAAAAGTATTTTTGGTAAGTTTGTGGAGTAACACGCTGAAGTGTAACAGTTGGATTTATTTTGTACACCCAATAGTGTAGCTGCAAATTGCAGCTGTTGGGAAGGCAATTCATGTGTCATGGCTGGAAAGTAGTGCCTGATTTGTAGCACATTTTACCCTGACTTTGGGGACTCATTTATCTGCTAGTATCAACCAAAAAAAAATCTGGAGAATATCACTATATTTATGGAGCAGAAAAAAATATGTAGTAAGGAGGAAAATAGAAAGAACTTTGGAACCAGGAGGAAAGTGCTTAAGCTTAAATTTTAATGTACAGTTAGGAAAATGAGCTTGTATCCATAGTTTAGAAAGTAAATTGTTAATAGTGAGTAGAAAATGGATGGGTTGGGGAAGGTTAGGAAGTATAATGCATTTTCCCTGGATCAAAACTTTCTTCCAAAGAAACTAGGTGACAAGAAACATAGGTTTCTCACTCCCGCTTTGTTCCTGGTGTGCTTGTGTTCTTTGGTTGGTTTTCAAATCAGTGTGGGCAGGCACAAGCTCGTGTGGAAATTTATATGAATTGAAAGATTACATTCAAACCATTGACTGTTGAGCAGGTGGTGAGTGCATGCTCCATCTCTCTGCTGCAGACATGCTGCACTACAAAATAGGTGATCACCCACTTCATATTGTGCAGAAAGAAGATGTAGTAACTGTGTCTGACATGAAGCATGTGCACTGTTATTGATGCCTGAGAGATTGATGAAGATGGCTTTAAAAGCTGGGACATTTACATAAGGTGTATGTACACACACTAGCCCAAGTAATATTTTTCTTATAGTAACATACCTTGCTGAAAATCTTGTTGGCATATTTTTTTTCTGTGAAGCATTCTATCAGAGGAACTAAACTGTGTGATCAATAGGCCAATGCCAGTCTTACTCTTTACCAGTAAAAGAAAGCTGAAAGAATTAAAGTGCTCTTCTGTGCAATCAGACGTAACTGAGATAGCTCTAGACATGTTCCAGTCACATGGGATGCATGTGACATGAGCTCCATAGGGGTCGATGGTGTTTCCCAAGAAATTACAAAAGGCTTTTATCTGTCAGTCATACCAATTTAAGGGGTTAAATTGCAAAAGTAAATATATTTAAATTTGTCTTTGAGAAGGTAAAAGGAGTACAAAATTGGCAAACTGGGATCTATGCCTGAATTTGGATTTCAAAGCCATTTCTGTCATGGAGTCTTGCATGAATTGCATGAATTCAGATGATTGATCAAATGGTATTATGATTTTTAAAACCACTGAACACTTAGAATTGAAAGACTGCATAAGATTAGAGTTGTTTTGTGTTTTCTGCTACTGTTTCTCATTTGATATGTTAAATAAGGATTATCTGACATAACAGGAATATTTCTGAAAAGATAAAAGGTGATAAACAGTAACGTGATGTTCCCTTGATGAAATTAGTAAACTTATGCTTATTAAAATCAAAATAGAAATTTATTCCAAACGTAGAATGCTCTCAGCTGGATATGATTTAATTCCATGTCCTGGCCTCTTGGCTCATTGAGTATCAATGTATGATAATGTGTTTAAACACCTAAGTTTCAGCAACAGTAGGAAATGGGTGCAACCCATACAATTATACTATTCATGGAAACCCAGATGATTACAATGGCAAGTATAATTATTTGAGCAGTGACAATAGTTTCCTATGGATTTTTATGCACCAATTTATAAGCTTTAGTATCTGACACTATAAACTCTAATTAATCTAATCTGTTTTCATGATTTAGACTTCTCTGTGTCCCTAGTATGTTACAAGCTCTGATAATAAGCCTGCCTCTGTCCAGTAACCTGTCGTAGACTTTTAAGAACATGCTTGTCTTTTATTGCTCTTTAAAATCTGTTTACAACTGGTCAGTAGATTTAAATTAGGTAATAGCAAGGGCAGACCACAGCAGCATAATCAGATAAGCAATGTTGAAGACTGACTTACATGAACAGAAGGTAATGACAGTATGAGGTTTCTGATGATATTTTGTAAGAGTCTATTGGATCATTGTTTTTAGAATATATGGAGCATGATTTTTAATCTTTTTTTCTGAATCAGCGTAAAAGATAAAACAAGCTAAGCACAGTATAATAACAGAAATAATAAGATATAATAACACTAATAATACATAATAACAGAAATAATTGAGAATACTGAATCCTAAATATCTTATAAATCTCCTAAAGGGATTAGAAACATGCACGAAAATGGAGGTAAGAGTAGAGAAAAATGTAGGTATTTTGCAGAGTCTTGTGAGAAAATGGTTTTAACAGGACAATAAATGCACCATATTTATGATGCTGTGGATACAAATAGGTATTGCACATTTTTCAGCTTGGAAACAAGAGTGCCATGAGAAAGATAGGAGCAGCCTCTTAGGGAGTTCAAGTGTAACTGCAAAGTGAAAAAAATTTAAGAACTATCTTCCCTTCT
This sequence comes from Trochalopteron elliotii, assembly GCA_024734555.1. NCBI lineage: Eukaryota > Metazoa > Chordata > Aves > Passeriformes > Leiothrichidae > Trochalopteron > Trochalopteron elliotii. The sequence goes on from JANPWX010000011.1 coordinate 8,390,779, forward strand.
CACATGCTTCTTGTTAACTTTCCTGAGTTGTTATAGGCTCCCCTTTAAAAGTGTTGCTTTGAATTTGGTGGGGAGGAGTGTGTTAAATAGTGTTTGATGTCTGTTTGGACATGGTTTTGAAAATTTGTTTGGAAAATCTTGTTCGCATATGCAAATTCAATTTCATGGTTTGGCTCTGCAGAAGCAAATTTTTGTGCTATGTCCTCCTTGCTGCTTCTCTGGGGGAATGTAAAAGTGAAGGGCATGGGCTGGGAAGAGAAAAGAGGACACAATAAAGGGAGTGGGGAACAGGTCTGATTTAGAGGAAGGAGTGCTCCTGGTCAAGGATGAAGTACAAAAACTGGCCAGTTTCCTCACAGAGGAAATGGAGGGAAAACTAGGTGATACAAAGTTACTTAGATACAAAGAGGAGAGGGCTAGACATAGGAAACTGGAGATTTTGAAGGGCCCAGGAGTTGAGGCAAATTGTTTCTATAAATAATGAGAGAATGATTAAAGGCAGCTGGGACAGTTCCAAGAAATGGAATATGTCAGGAAGGGAGCAGATATGCTGCTGATGTGAAGTCAGTGAAGTGGTTGCTGCCTGCAGGATGGCAGCAAAAGGGGAAGGACTTGGTACACAAGGACTGAAAGGAGGAAAGTATCTAAAATGTGGGTACACTTGCATATTTTATAAGTAGGAGCAGAGCTAGATAGGTGACCCAGGAGCAGAAGAGGAACAGCTGTGCTGGCTGCTTTGCTGGGCTGTGAGGCTTGGTAAAACTGGAAATTCCTTCAGCTTTAGAGGTCATAAGGCTTTACATTTCACTGCAGTGTGGAAATGTATGAAGATGCTGTCCAGGTGTGAGGCTCTGCTTGACTTCTCTGCTACCATATCTATAAAACAGCTGAGTGCTGTTGAGTCCAGCAATACAGGTGTGTGCTGTGGCTGCAGCTGTTCAAACCTTGCCAAGCTGGCAGCTTGCAGTGCTCCACACAGCAACACCCCTGTGTGACTGCTCAGATTTTTGTTTGCTGGGTTAATATTCTTTTAACATTTAAAGTGCAGTATTTATCAGTAGAGAATTCAGTCTCAAGCAAGTTCATCTGGCTGGATGGTAACAAAAGACTTGATCCTTTCGTGCCAGTTTCGTATATCCTTTCGCTTTCCTGAAGTTTCTCCAGACTTGTTTTCGTACAACTTGATATTCTATCACAGAAATATCATTGTATGCCAAGGAATTAGTCGACGTTCTTGTAGAGTACAAAGATATTTGCTTAATATATTTCTCTCTTCATCTCTGTGGTCAGAACTTATCCTCAAAAATGGTAAAATGGTATAATACAGCACTACGTGGAAAGAATTAGGCAAGGGAAGTTTCTGATGTTTCCTGAAAAGGAAGAATAAAGCGAAATCTAAAGACATGTTTAACGTCTTTGTCTGTACTTTCAGCATCCACAGAAATAATTAATTTTTCATTTCTTATGCACAATGGAGTTATAAAATTGATTGTTTGTATAGGTGGTTGAAGTTTGAAGAAGATGTAGAGGATGGTGGAGAGAGGTGGAGCAAACCCTACGTTGCCACACTGTCACTTCATAGCTTGTTTGAGCTGAGGAGCTGCATCCTGAATGGCACAGTTCTTTTGGACATGAGAGCTAACTCCATAGAAGAAATTGCAGGTATGTATTGTATTTCATTTATTGGTTATGAAAATTATTTAATAAAAACTAAATGAATATCAAGAAAGTTATTGTATAATAATCAGTTCCATTTAGAAACTTCTAGGAAATGTTTTTCTCAATGTACTAGAAAAGAAACTCATGTCTGGCACAGTTAGTAAATATTCTATTTATATTTTTTATGTGGAATCTGCTGCTTTAAGAATCAGTTTTTGAATAAAGAAGAAAATTAAAATGGAGGAAAGAGGACAGTTTGGTTAGATTTAATTAGAGCTGGCATGTTCTCTGCTCCTGCCATGCTGCCTCATGTGAATGAGGCTTGTGCTAACTTTCACAAACTTAATGTACTGCTATGCTAATTGCAGGCAATCTAGTTTAAAAAAAAACCCCAAAATATAGGGAAGTATTTATTGCAATTAAGTTACATGAAAACAGATATGTCTCTGACTTGAGAATGAAATCAGGAGTAATGATACAGTGTAAGTTTTTAAAAGAAATTTTAGGTACATTAACTTCTTAAGATAAAGTTGAGTGCATTTTTTTCCAATGAAAGTTTATTTGGTAGTTGCAATTCTACAGCTTATGCCAGCTTCTGAGCAAGACAAAACATAATGGATGAGTCTTCTCTCCCAAAAGTATAAGTGAGATTGAGAGTAAATGCCATTTCCTGCTTTCCTGGTGTTTCCCTTAAAGATTGTAACTAGTTTAGGAAAGATACAAAAGACAAAGCAACAAAATTTTCTGATGCTCAAGATTATCAAGAAAGCTGATTTATGGATGATATATAAATCTATGTAAGTCCCATATAAAATTTATTTTACTTATTTAAATTATAGGGGAGATATTGTTTGGTGGGCTATATTTAACAGTGGAATTAAAATTGGCTCGGATAGTGGTAGCTGCTTTTTGTATTTACATTTTGTATTTATTGTTTATGTCAAACTGACGCAAGATATTATTAATAAAAATCTGCAGAAACTTGTGTGGGTTTCTACTCTGTGCTGAGATCTGATTCTTCCATGACTCATAGTCTGAATCAGACCTTCAAAATTTGTCTTGATAATGATAAAATATAAACATGAAGAATAAAAAGCAGCTGATTTGAAAGAACAAAGGTGTCTATCAGTATGTAGCTTTATTATTTATTTGTAAATAATTATGAAGTACTTAGGTCAGCTGCTTACTGTTCTTGTATTACTTTTTTGCTCTAAATAGTACACTGTGTTTTTCAATCTTGGGCTTTACATTCTTAATGGAGGAATCACTTAACTTTGTCTGTAGTCAGCTAAGAAAGCCCTTCCAGAATTGTTTTTTTTAAGTAGGTAAAAAAAGTAAGGATTAAGGCAAAAAACCCCCAACTTCAGTGAACATCCTTTTTTTTCTGTTTTTGGAAGATATTGTTTATTTTCCAATATAGTGAGGCCCCAATTAATTAATGTTTATAATCTCCTAAATCTTTAGTTGTAGTGATTTTGTTTTAGTTAATGTGGCCAAGGATTTGAGCATTTGTAATACTAATGTTGAAACTCACCACAGATGTAAGCTGTTCTTCAGAAGAGAATTTGGGGAGTTACCCTCACGCTATTATGTGTCATCCCTGGTTGTGGTTTATCCTGGTTTGTGGATTAGGAAAACCTATTTCTTCTGAGAAGAAGCTTTAGGATGACCTTCATTAATTGGATTGTACTATTTTCATTTAAAAAGTAAATGAAATTGTGTGGTAAATTTTGGATGCATTTTATTTGTTGTATTATTTGCTTGAAGTAGTAGGCATCCTTTTCTGATAAGGTGACCTGACGCATGATAAGGTTTGCATGAGTTGCATTTGGTCTTCAAGAGAAGATTATATTTTTCCTCCTCTGCAGATTCAATAAACAATGAACTATTCTTTTTTAAAAAAAGCTTTGCAGCAGGTGCTTCAGGCAAGTGAATCATTCTGTAAATTACTCATGTTCTGTCAGGTTTCTTTGAAGGGATTTATTTTTTTTCTGTTTTCTCAAGAAGTAAAATTGCTAATCCAGTTGCTTTTCTGTGTTAATATTATTTGTGCTGTAGCAATGCTGTTTCCTCAATCAAGCTCCTTTGTAATTTGTTACTTTACTGCTACGTGTGTGATTCCTGGTCTCCAGTGATTAGAGAATGATACAGAGTGTGGCACACAACAGGCAGCACTGCGAGAAAGACAGACTGAGAAAGGTGGTAACAAGCACAGCACCAAGGCCCGTGTGCTGCCTGTCTTAGAAATGTGATCATTCCAAATAATGTGACAGGCAGTTCTTTTTACTTAGGAGTGACTGCTGGACCTGAAGATTAGGCAGAACTGGTACCTCTCAGGAAATCCTTTATTATCTGTTCCAGTCATCTGCTATTCCCTGTTAGTAGTTATAATCCTATTTATCTTGTGCTATACAATGCAAATTCTGTTTTCACCAGGAACTGTTACACATTCCAGTTGTATCTGACAGCCTTGACGCTTTAGAATTTAAGGGAATGCTTGCTCTCACTTGTTGGCTTCAAATTTTTTTTCAGCATTCAGCTCTTGTTACCTGGCTTGCTAGCCATCCTCATGCCAGGCTTGTCCAGCAGTCCTTGTGATCACTTTTGGTTTTGTTTCCATGGGTACTGTGTATACCACCTTTAGGAGCGGTGGTAAAACCCCTACAGTTTTACGGGGTACTCCTTAATTAAATTTGATTCTTGTGCTTCTGATTAATAGTTTAAGGTTTTGGTTTTTCAATGCAATCTTTTGATAATTTTTACTGCATTGTTGTAATGCATCCTCTTTTGAGAACAATTATATTATTTGTGCACACGTACTTTCTTCTTACTTGCCTTTGTTAGTGAGAAATGCGTGCTGTGTATTTATTGGTAATGTCTTGCTATCTGGGCTATATTCCAATATCAAATTACTTTTCTATTAATGCAGTGCCAGTCTTCATATCCTTTAAAGAGGTATACTTAAACGTTATTGCTAAATTGAGACTAAGAATTCCTATTTGTTTTAGTCAAGGCTTTTAATCTATAAACACTTACTCACTAAGGCATTAAACTCTTAGCACTTAGCCCTTGAGAATTTCTATTACTGAAGTCTGTATTTTAAAAAATTAATGGGCTTGTGGTAAAATCTACCAGATGAAAGCCACCTTTTGTAATGTTTGCATGGTTTCCAGAACATTTTGTATTTTATCCCTGGAAACACTGACAGTTCTGCATAAAAATATTTTGGTACTGTTTATGTGGTGAGAATTCTAAAATCATCCTCTATTCCAGCATGTCCATTCTCTATTAGGTCTTTTTCATTCCAACTGTCATATTAAAAAATTACTTCATCTACAGGATTGTATATTTATTTGGACAGGCACACAATTTTCCTTGTTGCAAAATAACTTATTCATACCTATGATACAGAATTCACAGACAGGCTCTCATTATAATAGAGACTTCTGAGATGAATTTCCAGCACTGTCATCATACAGAACAGCATGTTTTTTCCTGAATTTTCTCAAATGGTTCTTAATTTTTGTAAGATGGATTTTGCTTCCTTGAAAAGAGCTCAGTTCCTCTGCTGAACTTTATCCTGCTTAAAAATGCAATTTTTATTGCACATATTTTAGGGGAGTTATTACTGTTTCTAATACGTGACGTTATTTTTTCATATGTCTTTGCAGTGACTCCTGTATCAGTAAGTTAGCACTCCATGCACAAGGAATTCCTTTGAACATTATGTAGTAATATTTTATCGATCACTTCTGTATGGAACATATGCTAAAAGGAAGTCTGAAAAATCGATGTAATCAAAACAGTTTATTTTGGAACTTGTCTCTTGGGGATGTATTTGCCAGAATCTGGCTGTACCATTAGAGAGCGGCTTCACTGTGTTGTTCAAGTTGGCAGATGAAAATGTTCTCTTTTGATATTTTCATTTAGTTCCTTTGAAACCATGTAGATTCTCGGATTACCATCTGGTTTTTTGATTATAACCACTGAATGAACCCAAAAGGTTCCTCTATTTAACATATGATGCCATTTTCTGTTGTTTGGTTCAAAAACTATTCAGTCCAGCCTTTAATGGCAATACTTTCTTTACAGCATGAGCCACAGAACTTGCATATTCTTGTAGTTGGGCAGAGTGTTCTGTGAACAAATGTCAAGCCTTGTCAAATACAAACTGTGGCCTCTGTTGCACGGTGAGGCTTTGATGACTTGCACATATTTGAAATGTTCCCATTTATTTGAAATGGTTTAATTGTAATAATGGTTTCTTTTTAAAATTAAATTTTAAATCAACCCTTCCTTTCCAATCCCAAGATCTGACTGTTTTTCCCCAAGCGGTCTTTTGTATGTTCCTCACGACTGAATTTTCAATCTGTGTAACAGCTTAATCTTGTGATTGAGGTCACTGGACTCTGTGCTCAGCAACTCAGGGCATTACCTCCCAAGTGTGCAGTTTTATTGATTTCGTTAATATCACGTTAAGCTTTCAATCTGAACAAGTCTTCTTTTACTTTTGTTTGCTTTAAGCTCTATTACTCCATAATAATGACGTATTTTAACTGGTGCAAGTTGAGATTTTATTTCGCTGGAGCCTTTTGTTTCATCTGCAACACTCACATTGTGTTATGTTTCTGACAGAGCTTTTATGGTACATTTAACTTTTATTACAAACACTGTAATAAAGTGTGGGATTGCCTGTGAGTAATCTGCTTCTCTGTTTGACCCTACACCTGTCTTTTGTTCAGCTTTCACCTTTTCACTTACCCAGGTTTCTACATTTGTTTGCTTTATTTTCAGTAATAACCTCTACAGAGAAACTGTCAGGTTTTGTTCCTTTGTCTGTGGGTAAATTGTAGGTCTCGTACCAACTTCTAAGTAGCACTGTCTTTTTTTGTGGTTGTTTTGTGTTTTCCCATGTTAACCACAACTGTAGGAATCTTTTTATATTGCACAAGTCAATCTCAGATTGCAAAATGTTTTTTTTATGAGGCATCCACTGTGCCTGCACTTCTGAACTGCAAGCTGGGAATTTTGACCTTGTCTCTGCAATATACAATTTTGTGAAATATTTGCTCTTGTTCCTCAGTAAAATTGCATACTGTTATTTTAAAAAACAGACATTTTTTTCATTCTTTCTTTCCTTTTCAAGTATGTTAACTGAATAATTGAACCAAATAATTTCAGGTAAAGCTAGAAATAGAATCTCTGTCTCAGAGCACTGGAATGCTCTTCCCTCTTGGATGAGCTGTTAAATCTGCTGGCTTAGATAGCTTGTTTATAATCACCACTGTAAACAATGTAAATGGGCCTTGGTTAACAAGTGCAGCCCAGAAATCCTAATTGTTTGGTTTATATTGCTCCTCCTGCCTGACTCACTGGGGAGGAACATATTTGGGTTCCTCTTTAGAGATGTGTAAAGATAAAGGACAGTGTTCCAACTGATTGTCTTCCATAAAGCAATGTGTTAGGGTTGCTTCAGTTTTTTCTTCCCTGTCTTTAAGGGCAATGACCACAAGCCAGAAAAACTTTGGCTTTTAAATTAGGTTTTAAATTAGGATTTGGATTAAAACATTGGGTTGTAAATTAAGATAGTCAGCTATCACTGCAATCATGATGCACACAAAAGCCTGTGTGTTTTATATTTTGTCATTAATCTCTCCTTTTTGTCCTACAATTGTACAGTTATAAAATTTGGAAGTGTGAATATCAGCACCCTTGCTGGTATATACTGAATTCAATATCTGCTGTAAACTGTCACTGTCAACCTACATCAGGAGAATATGAGTGCAGCAATTTGTTTTTGGACCTCACAGGTACAAATACAGTATGTTTTCCATAAATTTATTCTGTTTCACCTGAACATTCTATGTATTATTGCACAAAGTGGTGAGCCTACTGTGAACCTGGTGAAGTGGGGAGCAAGCTATCACCACACTTGAGAGCCTCCTTATTGTCCATTTGCTGGACCTGTGGGGGCTGCACATGGGTCTGGCCACGTGTCTCTGTACAAAGCTGCAGCGTGTAACAGACACCTCCAGAGTGAGGGGAAGCAGCCAGCCTGCTTTTGCATCCTTGACGGCTCTAGAGGTGGGACAGATGGAATTTCCTTTGCTGGGCCACACATGAGCCATGCTGCATTTGAACTGATACAAATTGTCTGCACCCCAGTGCTGTAATTCACAGCCTGGGTAAGTTGTTCACAGGTGGTGATGAGTTATGGCTCAGTTACTGTAATAGCTTGTTAAAGGACTCGCACTGCTCACATTTACTAACAAAATTAATTTTATACAGATGATGTATTGTAACTGAATCTGAATGGAGAAGACATTCTTGAAATTATATGAAACCCCAAGTTACTCTGGATTCTTTTAAATGACCAGGTCAGGGAGAATATCTGTCTTTAACAGCTTGAAAAAATGATTTCATGGTTCCAGTATCAACCAAGATTCTTTACTGAAGAAACATCCTACTTTAGTGTACTTGATGTCATCAGAATTTTTATAGTGTGTGCATTTATTAGAATGGGTAACACTGTGCTGCTGGATATTCCATAGGTTCCACATCCTTCTGAAAGCTTCATATGGTAGTGAAGCATCCTTGAAAAATGGAATGTTAAGCTGTGTTTCTGTCTAGAAGGGGGCTGTGCAGATTTTAAAAGGGTATTCAAGAGGAAAATTCTTTAAAACAAAGATTATTTACTCCTTTTTTTCATATGGAGTGTGAAGAAATGGCTGCCTGTTCTAGATAAAAAAGTGAAGACCAGGGCTTTGAAAATACATACAGATTCAGCTGATGTGAGCATGCAGGCTCTTCTACTCACAGGATTAAGGAGTTGCTGTCTATTTTGAAAATTAAATGTTTAAAATGCTCCTTTTGGCCATTTACGCTTGGACTTCAACCATGCTGCTCCTGTTTTCAAGACTGTCTTTGCAATTAAGGGTGTTACTGATATTGCAGAGGCCTGGGCTTTTAAAAAGTATTTTGAGAAGCTTGGGAAGAAACTGAAAAGGAGTCCCATAATGATAGGTGTGGATACACACAGTCTTTCTTATTCCAGCTCACATCTTTGCAAGGCTTGATAAAAAGGGTCAAAATAAAGCAATCTGTCAGAAATCTGACTGTATTTGAGCTCCTGCAGCTACTGCAGCAACTGGATCTATGTTAAAAGAATGACACTGGAGGGAAATACCAAGGCAAGAAAGCACATCTGCACTCTTTCCAAAATTGAATGCATCTTCTCTTATTACATGTGATAGCAGTGCTACAGTAAAGGGAAGTCAGGGTAAAAACACAAAATCTCAAGGCAAGCCACTTTCTTCTTTCTGGCAGGAAATAAAAATTATTAGTCACTGCAACTCTGTGGCTTCTGTGGATGTTAACAAGTCTAGCAGAGCATCCTAGGGAAAGGAAGAGGCTAGGGATTTGATTTTCTCTTTCCTGTAATTTTTCTCTCCTAAATGTATAATCTTAAATATTGACATTGTCCTCAGCCATTAATATATTTTAATATTTAATGTGGAATATACTGTTATTCCAGGAACGATGCCATACAATTAGAGTTCTTCTTATCTGTAAGCAAGGGAATGACCCTAAAATTACCTGTCCTAGAGGAATCCTTTTTTTCAGCTCTTCCTTTGGATTCATGTACTAAGGGTGTGTAAAGGCAAGATAGTCATACCCTTAGGGCAGAGGCATGCCTCAAAAGGCAATAGAGGAGGAAAAAAGAATTTTTCTTGGAGCAGGAGGCTGGTTTCCATTTTTCATGTGTTGCAAATTCTTAAATTCTAAAATTCTCCTTAAAATCTTCTACTGAAGACTTTCTGCAAAATTGTGTTACCCTCTCCTTTGGCTTTCTGTCATGTGTCTTGCTGCTGTGCCTCTCTCTCTCTTTCATTAGGGTCTAGAGTGATTAAAAAAAAGCCACTGTCTAGACTGGGAGGGCAGAAAGAACTGACCTAATGGTGTTTGAGTTCACCCTGGAGATAAAAGTTCCCTTCAGGCTCAGGTAAAGCACCCTGAAGACAGAGTTTACAAGTTTGGGCACAGTATGGGGCAACATTACTCCTTGGTATGAGCTGTTTGGTCAGCCCTGTTGTTGATACTGTGCAGGAGGAAGTTGCTGGGGGTGGGATCCAGTGTTTTACAACACTGAAAACCTCTGCCTGATTCTTCATTGCAAAGCTCTGGATACATCGCTCGTGGTCGCGTCTGTTGGCAGCTGCATTTACCTGGACCCCATCCTTGTCTTTCTCTCTGTGTGTGTCCCTGTAGAGGTGTAGACTCGTTGGTAGCCTCTCCATGGCAAGTGAAACATGCAGGTTTCTTCTTGTTCAGCTCTCAAGCAGCTGTGTGATACCATGGCTTCTTACGTTGATATTGAGAACGTCAGAAAAACTTGTGTATTTTAAGTGTATATACAGTGCATAGGTGACTGTTAGCAATTAAACTCTGCTTTTAATTGTAGTTATTTAATGCCTTTTATTATCTCTTTTCTGTTGCTCTTGGCTGTTATCAAAGACATGATATCTACTGATGATAATAAATAATAAAAAAGCATCTGCTTTTTATTTCCCTGCTCTGCTTGCTTTTCCACTGAGTTCACCCACAGATATGAATCCAACTCCAGCACTGAATCATAGCTGTCTGGATTTTCAGTACAAGGAGTTTTGGACTCAGCTTATTATGTCACTATGTTTGTGCAGTACAGTTTCTTCCAATTGATATACAAGGGCAGTGTGTAGTTAAATGCTGTTATACACGCTTTGATACAGAATATTTTTTTGTTCTTTATTTTTTTGTTAAGCATCATTACTGTTGGTAGCAGTATTTCCCCAAATAATAATAATAAAATAAATCCCACAAAAATCTCAACAATTCTTTCCCATTTGAAACACATAATGCATGTCATAGAATCATGGAGTCATATAGAGTGGTGTGGGTTGGAAGGGAACCATAAAGATCATCTAGTTCCAATCCCCCTACTGTAGGCAGACACACCTTTAAGTAGACCTGGTTGCTCAGACCCCCATCCAACCTTGCCTGGAACACTTCCAGGGATGTGGCATCCACAGTTTCCCTGGGCAACCTGTGCCAGTGCCTCACCACCCTCACAGTAAACAATTTTTTCCTAATAATCTAAAACTAATCTCAATTTAAATCCATTACCCCTTGTCCTGTCAGTATGTGCCCTCGTAAACAGTCTTGCCCTATCTTTCCTCTAAGTTCCCTTTAGGTACTGAGAGGCTGCAATTAGGTCACCCCAAAGCCTTCTCTTTTCCAGGCTCAATCCAAGTTCTCCCAGCCTGGAGCTTGAGTGTGTGATGTTTCCTGTATCTGGAGCGGGATGGTTTCATCCACAAGCTCCCCTTGGTTGGCTGACCTGCGGTGTAAACCAGCACTGTGAAGTTCCCTTTGGTGCCTCTGTCTCTGATTTTTACCTCTGCTTGTGGCTGTTCTTCAGAGACAGCTCCTCATGCTTAATCCCTGTCTGGATGTAGAGAGAAACCCCTCAGCCTCTCCTTCCTTTCCTGTCTCTTCTGAACAGCCTGTAGCCACTGATGGCCACACTCCAATCATGGAATTTGCCCCACAAATGTCAGTAATGGCACCAAGGTCATAACTTTCTAGCAGCACAGTGGTTTCCAGCTCCTGGTTTTTGTCCGTTCTGTGTGCCTTGGTGTAAAAGCACCTCACTGGGCTGTGTCACCTTCCTAGAGGAACGGCTGTGTATGTACAAATAGTGTTGAATATGAATACATTAGACTGTTTTCTGCTGGTGCATTGCAAAAATGGTTGTAATTTCTTAGCAGGGGGATCAGTTTCACTCCCACCTCCTCAAAATTGTCCTCTTGCAGGAACATGTACATCTGTCAGTAGAAATGGATTCTATTTGGTATCGACAAATAATGCAGCAATTTTTCTGTATTGTCTTACCTGAACTTCCTTTGTATTGCACTGAAGGTATTGTAATTATAGTTACAGGAAAGAAAGACTGTCATCTCCTGTGGTAAGTACAAAGGGAGTAAAAAAATTGTTTCCTCACAGCATGCCAGTCCTTCGTAGGAAATAGAATAGGGGTTATTTGGAAAATAAAGACATCTTATACATGTCATAACCCTGGATTTAAATATATTATATGCTAGGGTGCTTAAGGACTGACTTCAAAGTTGTTGCATAGGTGACCTTAGTTTGTGAACTGCAAAATTTTTTGAGGATTTTGTAATATTAATGGCATCTTTTTCTCCCTGCCCTTCCCCTGTGTCTCCCCTCACAAGACTGAAGCACTTCTAGATAAAACTTATATTTAATTGTGTTGCATTTAAGGAACTGGTGCATTTCATGTGTAATCCTATAGGATACTAATCATTATTATTGCAGTTTAAAAGATAAAATGTTTCCTCCGTTATTATGTTTATGTTTATATTTTCAGATATGATTCTGGACCAGCAGGTGGGCTCTGGGCAGCTCAGTGAGGATGTTCGTCACAGAGTGCATGAGGCGTTACTGAAACAGCATCACCATCAGAACCAGAAGAAGCTGAGCAACAGGATCCCAATTGTAAGATCCTTTGCTGATATTGGAAAGAAGCAGTCTGAGCCCCATTCCATGGATAAAAATGGTAATGCTTTATTTTGCATTTTGAACCTTCAATAGCATCTGCCTGTTAGGTATTGCATGTGCTTTGTACCCACAACTTAACAGTGTGATTCTGCTCTGGAAAGCTCCCCTGTAAAAATGGTACTTTTTGCATGAGAATGGCTCCTCCTATGCATTCAGAAATATACCTGCTCAAATTTGAAATGTGGCTATCTTGCACAACTCAGGGCTGGGCAGAGCTATTCAAGGGAACTAGCTGAGGTGCTGGAAGCTGTGCTGATGTGCCACAGGATCCTGGGTAACTGGTAAGGCACATTATTTCCAGTGCAGCTTAGGCATGCTTTAGGTGCTGTGTGCAATTCTCAGACTGAGCTTGAGCATCTCTGCACAGGGTTATTCTGAGCTGTGGACAGGCTCCATCAGTGCCAGGAACGTGGTAGGACTATGTTTGACTTCTGTTGACTATCCAGGGCCTGTTTATTTAAAATGTAGTGGATTTTTGTAATAGTTTCTAAGTCTACAACAGTGTATGCATTAGCCAGAGTTCAACTGCTGGTTCAGATTTTATGGGTGAGTTTGAGGGATTGAAAAATAAGGCAAACATTTCAAGATGACACTGTTGGAGAGATGTCACAAAAGCTGTACCTTGTTCTTTCAGAAAATCTCTTTGGGGAAAATCAGGATAATGCAAATGAGAAACGTTTGCTGAATGGTTCTACAGTAAAATATTGGTATTACCTTTTTGGTTTTTGTGCTTTTACAGAAGACCTTACAAGGTGTATTATTGCTGCAGATCATCATAATGAAAGATTATTTCTTATTGCCTCTTCCTTATTTGCATAAACAAAGGTCTGTTATGAAATTTGCAGCCAAATTTTGCAATCATTTTTCAGTTAACTCTTATTCCAGAAATCATCTTAACTGTAGTGAAATCTCGGTCCCTTCTGCTGTCACTGTGTTTCAGAGCTCCCCTATCACCTTGGGAAATGGGGAGTGAGGAAACAGCCATAGCACAGAGAAGGTCAGGATTGCAAGAGGAGTCTGTGTGCTCTGAGGCATAGGACAGAAGGGCAGAGTAGTTGTGTGGCTCATCTGGAAGGATGGGGCTGTCAGTATAAAGGTTAACTGAATTTCAAGGAAGAAGCTTTTGTTACAATCATTGCCATTTAAAGTTTTAAGAGATCTAAATCTATTTGCTTCCCTGGGGAAGATTCTCAGACCTAAAAGGCAACATATAATTTCATCTGATGAGGATATTAAACAGAAACCTTAATTGTGTCAATGTATCATTTTAAGAGTGAGGAAAAAATAATATTTACTAAGATGTATGTGGTTATGTATGTGGATGCACAAGAGTAAATGTAAGTAGGATGATTGTCCATCCTTTTTAAGGCAACTTTCTTGTTGATTTATACAGCTTTTGCTGATGACTTTAAACAGATATTCAGGAGACACTAGAGAAGGTTAATGGTATAATGATCCTGTACTTAATTTCCACAGGATGTAAGATGGAAGCTTGCATTCCATTAAACTTTTTGAACTAGATCTTATGTAATAAATAGGCATTAGTTGCCTTAAGAAGAACCTTCAGGGCAAGCTGTGAAAATATCACAAGCTCAATTTCAGTAACTTTCTGTGTCTGTTAGTGGAACTGATGCAGTAATCCACTCCAGAAACATTTTGCTTTTGCCCAAGTTTCTTCTGGCAAACTTCCTAGCTCTTCCTAAATTCCCCCCCAAAATAAATTCTTATCAAGATAGCATCTAAGTCCACATTAAACACACTAATTTTATGTACTCAGTAGTTAAGTGATTCTCTTAAGTAGGGAGACATATTCTTACAGTTTTTCATTTGTCTGTCCCTATTTTGGAAGATGAAAAAAATGCCAAATGCATAGTTCATGTGCTTGTGTAGAAATGTCTCAGAGTACTTTTTTAACCTCTGTTAAAAAATCTTGGTCACTTTAACTGTATTACTTTAAATTAAATATACCAATAGACATAACTGAAATGATATATGTATGTGAAAAAATAGAGTAACATGTAGAGATTCAATAATTTTAGGGATGCTTATGTGCAAGTATATCAGATTTTTATCTAAATTACAGTGAAAAGTTCTAAGCATGAACTTTTTGGACAGAGATGTTTTTTAATCAATTTGAAGCTTTGTTCTTGTGCTTGTGTCCTTTAAGTGCTAATGCATGTTTGGCAATCTCCTGCATGGACTTCTTTAAAATTGGTGATGGCCCTGTGATTAAACAAGAAGGATGTGTTTATTAGAGGTTTTTCTTTTATCATCTATTGCCCTGTTACATTAAAAGGTCTGAATCTTATTTTATTGCCTGAATTGCGTTTAGATTAGTATTAGCTTTAGAAAAGGAAAATCTAGTCTAAACTTTTTGTTTTAAAAGGAACTAGAATTTTTTCCCTTTTCAAGACTACTACAAATAAACAGCTCAGGGGTGTGAGTGGTGACTATTGCCTGAGTACTCCAGGATTTAAAAAGTGGGAAAGGAGAGATTTCTGGAGAGCTGCCTAGTTCCAGGTACACTAACTGTACCTCTTCTGGCATACTCTTTCTTATTTCCTCACCCTGTGTAACTTGCAAGTGTATGTGGTGTGTAAATTATGCAGGAATCTGCACTGAAATGCTCAGCTCTCAGGAACTCTGCTGTTCTTAGAAGCTTGACCAGGGGTAGCAGTGAGGTTTCTGATCATTTTCTCTGCCAGTGCCTCCCAAAGGCTGGAGTTCAGCTACAGTGTTATACTCACTCAGCTATATGTTTCTTTTTAGATTGCCATGGAGTGTCTGTACAAGCTACTTATAGCAATATAAAAATCAGTTGTTAAAATATAAGTTTGAATCATGTAAAAGCAAAAGCTGAATATGTGTAAAGAAAGAAAAATTAAGGTATATAAACAGTTTATATTATTGTCCAAGAGAGAGCTGTAAGACACATCTTGTTTCCTGAGGATAAACTGGTAAAATGCATTCAAGGCATCCTTTTAATCTGCTTAGTCCCATTTGTCCACAAGCATTGTGTAGAGTGTATGAAGGTAAGATGTTTCTAATATTGCCATCAGTAGCAGTATTTTTCTCTCCTTTTAATAAAAAAGAGGATTCAAAATCTTGCTGCTTTTACTATCTGGATGATAAATTTCTAGAAGACTGTAAGGAGAGAAACAGATCATCTCAGGTACTGCTGGTGAACTTACAGCCCAGTTCAGCCCTATCAGAGACAGGAGTTTTGATAAGAAGCACATGCCAGGAGCTTTAGAAAGGCCACTTGTTCCTGCTGAAATGAGACAGGGGAACTTGGACACTTTTTTTGCACTAAAGGAAGTTCTCTCTTTGGGTAGATTCAGGCTTAATGTTAGACAATTGAGCTGGAAACAATCCTTAGCAATCTGTTGATTGTAAAAAAGGTGATTCAGAGCCCTAAGTCCCTGATCTGTGGGTTATGTGGTACAGCTGAGGATTCAAACTCCCTTCTTTGTCCAAGTTGTTGACAATAGTAGCTTATCAATGTGTCAATTTTCAGATGTTCAGGAGCAAAGTCTAAAAATGAATACATAAATTAATTCAATATATGGCAGCACCACTGACAGGCCATTGTGATATCTTTGCTGGAAGATAGTTGTACATATGTTCTCCCTCCATTTTTCTTTGTTTATGAGTCTGTCAGACCATCTAATTAATTTGCTTTGTATTTAGTAGTATTATCTTTTGTTTACAATGGCTTTTCTTCACATCCTCTTCAGGGCTAAGATGTCAGGGTGCTATGGATTTACCATGCATTTTTAATGCTGCCATGCTGTGTTTAACTTTCACTTTTCATTAGGCATCAAAACTGTGAGAATTAAAAGCCTGCTTTTGATGTTCCAATAAAAAACGACAGTCAAATTTGGCATAAGAGCAGGAAAAATGATTTTTTTTTAATAGGCTAATTTGACACAAAATACCCAAAATAGAAGGTGGCAAGTGATTTTAGCATAAATACTGTAAAAGCCAGGTAAAAATGTGAATTTTTTAAATTGGTAAATCATCTTTAGAAAGTTTGCTTTATAAAGCAATTTAACCTATTTTCATTGAGATGAGTAGGTTTCACACTCGGGTACTTCAGATCTGTGTTCGTAAATTCCAGCGACATGGTCTAAAAAGCCAAAGTCATCTGCAAATATGACACCTCTCTATTTTAGAGGAATGCTAAAATAATTTCTTAAGCCTGTCCCCTTTTATAAAAGGGGTTCTGAAATTCAGAGTTTAAGCATGTGGGGCATGAGAAAATAACTGATTCTGTGAAAATGTAGCTAGAAAAGAAATTTTCATCATATAAACATTTAAGGGTTTTGACTGGCTATTTCACTTTTAGTCTAAGGGGTGTGTATGTTTTGTATTTTTTTTTATATATATATATATATATATATGTATGTATGTATGTATGTATGTATATATATAAAATGACATCTAACAGGCCTTATACTGGTTAAAGTCCAAGAGGAAGGAACTTGGGAGAGGAGTATGGCAGGCTAAGGTGCTTGTATTGTCATGCACCTTGCTGAAGTGTTCTTTACCCACAATAACTTGATCTTATGCCTGTTTGCTTTTCCATACTTATGCCACTTATAAGACCTTCTTCTCCTTTGACATCAGAGCAGGCACATTATTAGTGTAAAAATTGGATTACACCACACATCTTGTCTGATTCTGAGAAATTCTGGAATTCCAAGCAGAGGTTTATTGGTATTCTGAAGAGCTTGAAGAAAGCAATGGCAAATTAGATTTGGGATCTCAAGAGTTACTATCATGAGCTGCTGAAACTGTTTTGACCTGTTCTTTTTTAAACCCTTTCCCAATTATTTCAGTTAGTATGATGGGGGAGAGGTGTTGGAGCCTATGCTTGTCCTAATTTAGGATAGTGTCCTTTAGTATCCTGGAAGGTGAAAATTCCCAGTAATGTTATGGTGTTAGTGACCTTCTTCAGTTTCCCAATATTTTCTAAAGATCAGTTCAAGGATTTATGTCATAACTCAGAGCGACCTTACAGCAGGTGAATCTCCCATGTCAATACTATCAGGTGGAGAAAGGTGGGCAAGACCTGGAACCCCATGAAAAGGGTGGGGAGACATTCCTAAGTACGTGACCATGCACTTTCATTTTGGGAGTAAATCACAGCCAATGCCATCGATATACTCACAGGTTTTCTGAAGTATTGAATCTGGATTGGGGAGAAGAGAAGGCAGACTCAAAGATATTTAATTCTGCCTTAGAGTTGCTAATGCTCTATTTCTTGTTTTAGATTCTTCTCAAATGTATATATTTTAATCAGGTTGTATTTTCCACAGGTTTTTTTACTACTAAAATATAATTTGTATTTTTGAACATTTTCATCTGATTCTTATTCTTTCTTTCTCCACGTTTCCTTGTACCCATGATAAAATGTGTAATCTGTATGTATAAAACTGTATCATTCATCTTTGTATTTCTTTATTTTGCTCTGTCTTTGTTGTGTCTGTCTCTAACAGGCTCATCTCATCTCTGTATCTCCCTCATCTCCTATCCTTTGGGTTCTGTAAACTCCCTGAAGGTTCAGAGGTAGTATAAATACCTATTCTTGCTTGGGCTTCAGATCATTTCAAATGTACACCCATGTCTTCATCTCAATTTCTTGTCAGCATGCAACTTCTTGCTATAGTGATTTTAAAAAATACCTCAGGTCTTTGTCTGCAGCTGTGGCACACAGAAGAGAAGTTTGTGTGGAATTTTTTGTTTTGGTGGGGGGACAGTGCCATTTCTTTATAAGTTCATTTTCCTTACATCAATTTATAAAACTGCAAATCACAGCATTTTATTTTATATTGCATGACTTCATGTGAATTTTGCTTGAGATATTCAGGCCTAGCATTAGAAAAACAGCTAAAGTGACTTCTTCCTCATCCTCTTAAATTGCATTTCATTAGTGAACACCAAATCTCCTTGTAGTTACGGAGGTACAATGGGAGTGACACAATTCTCCACTGATTAAAAATGTTGCTCATCAATAGGCCTAAAGGCACACACACAATTCAATCTGCAGAGATGCTGTCACTGCTCTGTTGTATTAGAAATTTATCATATACTTAAGAAAACTTACTGTTTTTCAATCTTTGAGTTTTGGCCACGACAGTGTTGTCCATTTAGATTTGGAAAATTGGTGACTAGTTGGTGAAAAGTCTGAAGATTGAAGAAGTTTGAAAATCAAGATATTTTTTTTTTCTTCTGAATGGGAAGAAATATGTATGGTTTAGAAAAACAAGCAACTTCTTTTCTGGTTTAATTTCCTTTGATGGGTTGGTTGCATCCAGTTTGTTTCCATTAACTGTGATTTGTGTCTCTGACTACATTGTTCTGTGTTTTTGTCATTGATGTTCTAGAGACATCTTGGATTTTGAGTAATAACCACAATGCACATAGTTAAATGTCTTAAGTTCTGCGTTTTAGGGAGGAAGAATATGTTACATGTGACATTAATTTACTGGGATTAACTTTTTTTAAAATTTACCAGGAGTAACTATCTCAGAAATGCCCAACTGTATCTGCAAATGCAAACTTCTATTACTGTAACAAATGTGGACCTTATTTTGATTTGTAGGTAGCTTGATTTTGCATGAAAAAAGAGTGGTTTTTGTGTGAATTCTTGCTCTAGTCAAAGCTCTGGCAATTTCACATTGTCTGAAAAAGACACTTGTTTTTTATATGTGCCAATTTTTTAAAACATAATTTTAAAACTGTGCTGATACTGACTTTTTATTGCATAGAAAAGCTGTTACACTAATTATAGCATTGTTTTACCTGTTATGTATTAAGTTCTTTTGTATGTACCCTGGCTACTTCAATGATACCACATTGTGCATTTGGTACTTAAAACTGTTTGAATGGCTCTGAATTCTTGAAGAGGGAAGCTCTTCCCATGTAGGCTTTATGTAGGTGGACTGCAGGATAAATTGAGGCTTCAGCTTTACAATGACTCAAAGTATTACACTGCACTCTTGAAGAATAAATTCTGTATTTACCCTATACAGCGTGTAAATAAGCAGTTTGCTTGGAGTGCTGGAATGGAACTGGTGAGGAGAGGGCAGGAAAGAGTGGAATGATGAGGCTGTTGCTGCTCTTATTCTCTCTTGTAGGGAGTTGATGGTTTGTGCCTCCACCATTCTTAGCAGCCTAAACCCCATTTTCAGCTAAACCTAAACCCCTGTTTTCAGCTCAAACAAAAGAAGTAACAAGCCATGACAAATGGTTAAAATCTGGCTAGAGTTTGGGATTACTTTTGTGGTGGTTTTTTTTGTTTTTGTTTTTGTTGTTGTTGTTGTTTTGTTTTTTTTTTTTTTTTTTTTTGTGAAAAGAGATTACCTGTTGTCTCTACCTTGTATCTGTGATTGTTATTCAATACACTAAAAAACCCAAACTTGTTGTTCCATGATCCAGAAAGCTGTCTTAAGTTGTAGAGCTATTTAAACATGTCTTTCTGCCTCAAGGTAAAACTTGTGTTCTTTCAGATTACTCCAGCATATGGGTAAATCAAAGTTTGAGGTCTTCTGTTGGCACAGAAAAAGAACATATGCTATTCTTAAAAACTTCACATACTTACTGGCTTTTTATTCCTTATATGTATATTTTTACATATTTTTCTCCTAAAAGAAAAGTGGACACAATGTTTAAAAGTCTCCTGTACTGTTATGCTGATTGCTTTTGACACCTCCAATTATGATGTTAAAACTTCAGAATTTAAACAGGTGGTCCATACTTTGACTCCTTTGTTGGTCAGTATTTTTTTCTCTGGCAGATATATCTGCTCTCATTTTCTTGAATTTTTGGGTCCAGAAAAAAATGTGTAAATGCCTAATTAGCAACAGAAAGATAATGAACTACTATTTCTGTTACTTTACTGTAACTTCTTTATAATGTAATATATATATTAGTATGAGTAATTATTACAACTATTTCCCTTTTCATACATCCTAGGTTATAGAGGAGTGTGTAAAAGAAAAAATGAAGTGTCAGCAGGTTTTAGGTTTTTTGAGAGTAAGCTAAAACAGAAACTTTCCCTAAGCACTTTGTGCCTTCTCTATTTGAATAAGTGGAAGGGTTTTCTTTCGGTCACATTAATAAAATCTCCAAAATAGAACAGAAATAAAATTTATATAATTTTTATAATAATGATTTTTAGTAGCTGTAATACTACAGGATGATTCCTGTGAAAATAATTCAAGGACTGCTAAATTAACAATACAGAAAAAGAATTACAATGTGAAGTAGTGCACTGGAATACATATTATAAAGATGATGGTGTAACAATGATGGAACTCTGTTTTTCTTTCAGTTCTAATTAAAACAGGCAAATTGAATGTCTGTTTATAAATACCTTGCATATGTAATAATTTCTGGCTTCTGTTTTGCAAAAGTTGTCTCCTGTGACATTTGGGAATTAATAGCCTCTTTTTATATGAATTCCTTTAATTCACAATAATATGTGGATTTCTAAAATCAATGCTTTATTTTTTTCATATGTAAATTCTAATCCTGACTTTATTCTAGTTGCTTAGATTAACATGCTTGTCATGTCTGTTTGCCATTCTTTATTTATTTCACTGTAAAGCTGAACAAAAGCCCTGATTTCTATTCTTATTTTGAGCTGTCCTTGTCCTGAATCAGAGAGAAAAATGGAAATACTTGAAGTTTAAAGATAGATACATTTAATAATAAGATTTCTAGGAATATCTTTTTAAACATTCTGCTAGTGTACTACCTAATCAAACACAATATCTCTGTCTGTGCTGCCAAGATGCACACATGAGCCTGAAACCTGTTTTGTGTCATGGGAGATTTGTCTAGTGGAAAATGACATGTTGATTTTCATGAAAACCAGCATTTTCCTTGAGCAAGTGTTTCAACTGGGAATTAATGACCAGACAGTCAGGGATCCTGTATTGCTCAGCTGTGACAGAAACTGGATACTTCAGCATTTTGGCAGTGGCTGAGGTGCTCTTGCAAGTCTCTGGTTCTGTTCAGGCTGGATCCTGTGCAGTGCTCAGTGTCCTGAGGACGTGCCCGGGCTGCAGGGTCAGTCCCAGCAGAGTGAGGGGCCACACTGTGGCTTTTGGAATTGCCCAGACAATGTGCCTAGCTTAGGACTTTCTGACTGTCTTCATCTTCAAATATCATGAACATATGGTCTTTGTTACTGTGCAAGTTTAGGTTGATTTTCACCAGAACCAATGTTTTCACATCATCATTTCTCAGTCATATGAGAGACTTTATTCGCTATGGAAACAAATATATGCTGGGCACGAGATGCTGACTCTGGGCCAGTTGGACTCTGCAGTTATTCCTGGGTATGTGTTAGGGCAGTAAGAGATAGTTGGCTCATGTATTTGGTACTTTCTCTTGTACTTTGTTGTGGTGTTCAGAGCTGTGTGTGGCTTCTGACATGCCAGAGAGGGAGAAGGAGTGAAGGCAAGCAGGGCATGGCCTTTGCCCCTGTGGGGTTTGTGTGCTGCCCTACTGCCAGCCCCACACCCTCTGTGGGTGCACGGTGGGCTCTGGCCATGTGCAGGGCAGTGCTGGCATTAAGTAAAAATATGCTTTATATTACATAGACTTGTTACTTGACTCTGTTTTTTCTTTTTGAGCTTTCATTGGCAATGAAAGTCTTTGTTGGTCAAAAGACTTGCTCTTTATTTCCACAAGACTGGGGTGTATTTAAACATTTCTCATCCTGAGACGTTTTTAAAAAGTCTTTAAAATGTTTTACTAAATTCTCACTGGAATTTTTTTTAAAATTTGTTTGCTGAAACATTTGTTTTATACATGTCCATAATCACATTTTTCAATACTGAGTTTATAAATCAGTTAATTTCCAATGTATTTAATTTTATACCAGTCCATTTTTATGTTATTTTTTTGTAGTTGTTATAATCAGGACATTCTTATACACATGAGTAACTTTGTAAAAATTCACAATTCTATTTAAGTCAGTGAGGATTACTTTTGTAGATGGATATTGCCCAAAATTGGCATCTCCTCAAATTATTTACAAAAGCTGTGTGAAGGCAGGACTTTCCCCAAATGTGTATCTTCAGAATTGTATGCTTTAATTCGTATAGAAATTTTGTCTTCTAATATCCAACAATATCCTTTTTATTTTCTAAATTACCTTCTCATATTCCTAACTGGACATGATGAATCATCTGTCTCTTGAGAATGTGCTATTCTAAATAAGTTTTTAATTAAAATGCCATGTTTAGGTGCATCATATATCTGTGATATGAAATGTATGCAGAGCTCTAATAGTTGTGTCATTAGATGTTGCTTTATTTATAGAACTGTTAGTATTCTGTAATAATGATACTTTTTTTAGCAGGTCAGGTGGTTTCCCCACAGGCTACTCCAGCCTGTATTGAAAACAAAAATGATGTGAGCAGAGAAAACAGCACTGTTGACTTTAGCAAGGTAAGTGTTCACTGATGGTGAAGAGAGCTTCTTGGCTACCAAAAAGATATTTAAAATGAAATAAAATGAACCCATGTGAATCAGGGAAAGCTATAAAATATAGATTTTACTTAAGCGTTGAAGTTTTGTGTGTACTGCAGTACAGTTTCTGTATGACAAAAGAGAATCTTACATTTTCTTTCTAAATTATATGTAATAAGAAATCACAGTTTAGGAACACAGATAAATTTAATATCATAGGTGTATATTTGTAGGGGAAATTTTACAAATTAACAGAAAATTATTTAAGTAGAAAAGTAATCCAAAATTCCTATAATTCACATTTACATCAGATTTTTACTTTCTGTAAAAGTGATGCATGAATGCAAACTATGCTTTTTATAACCTGAAGTCGTGGATTCCAGATGTCTCAAACAGAATGTGTTTCTGTAAACCTATAACTTAATTCTTCTGGCAAGCCAAGATATTTCAGTACACTTTATAAAAGATGTTAACTGTTCAGTAGTGGGGATTGCAATGACAGTTCAATGTTAGATAGCAAAGAAAAGCAAACAGCTTCTCAGCTTTAATGTGAAGGAGAATCCTAATTTATGTAAGAAGTCTGTATGTACCTAAGAGAGTCATAGTGGCTGCAGATGACAGGCCTGACAGGGATGGATGGCTTCAGCTGACACATTAATGCAACAAAGGTTGAGTAAGTGAAGAAAGGTGCTTTAAACCAAAATTCTGAAGAGCAGCACTTTGAGTCTGTTGAATTTTAATGTTAGTGCAGCTGAGCTAAAAGTAGAGTTATGTGATTGCTCCATCTGGTGCCAGACTTATTTCCTAGCAGCAGTAGCTATTTGCATCATTTGAATTTTTGACTGAACATTCCAGACCATAAATCGTATATGGCTGAAATAAGGGGGAAACAGATCTTTCTGTCAATGACAGTGAGAAAAAAGGAGGCTGTCTGGGAATGTATTATGAGCCACATTTCTATAGGAGCTGCAGGAACATCTATAAACAGTGGCAGGTTGTTAAAAATTGAATGTTAATCCTTTAAACATGTTTCAAACTAAAATTATAATGCTTTAGAGTCAAGTACAATATTGGTTTCATGATGTTTATATTAAAGCCTTAAGTAAAACTGTTTTTGCAAGTATTCTAATATCAAGATGTAAAATTTGTAAAGGATATAAAATATAAATAAAATTGTCTATTCAAAATTAAGCTATGCAGAAGTGAAGGAAATGGCATAAGTTTCAGTACTGCTTTTCTTGAACATTTCTCCAATTACTTTGACTATTTTAGGATCCAAATCCCAGTCAGTTGTCTAACTGCAATTCTGTTTGTAATAAACAAGAATGGGAGCTGCATAATTTGATCCTTCACTCATTATTTTTGTAGTGCTGCTGCTTTGCTGATCAAAAGAGCTCTTCCCATTTAAACTAGCTGGAAGAAATCAACATTTCATCTTTTTCTAACCTCAACAGTGATGGATACCAACAAGGATGTCAGGAATATGAAAGGAACAACTTTTGTTAGGAAGAATGAAATAACAGTAAAGAATTGTTATCTAATACCTTTCTTTTTGACTGACTTTAAATAGATCCATTTATCCTTTTGAAGATGCATAAGTGCAGTTTCCCCTTGAAATGTGCTATTGCAATAACTCCCAGCGGTTATAATTGGAATTATATGCACAGATTGAGAGGAAAGTAGAGCAGTACACTGATTTTCTCTTGAGTATTGTGATTTCTTGCTCTAATTTTGTTCCAGATATTAATTTCATTTATCTTCTACAAAAAAAAGCACCTTTGACTACCTCACATATTCTCTCCTTGCTAATCTGTCTCCCTTGGGCTACATCTAATATTCCAAATTTGGAATTGATTCAAAAAGCTGACTTAGTCTGGATATAGCATTGAGACTGTGTTGATTGTATTGGTATCTATCTATGAAAAATGTGAGACAGGCACTGAAAGCTGTCTTGTGTGTTACTTCAGTAGCATGGAGAGAGATGGTTTGTGCTGTTTGTAAATGTGTCACTCCTCTTCCTCTGCTGCCACCACCAGGACTTTGTGTTCTCAGGGTGATGTGGAGGTGATTTGTCGCAGCACCACTTAGCCCCCTGTCTGAGCAGAATGGGGGTGATGGTTTAAGAACTTCATCTGGCTCATTTCTACTTTTTGTGCCAGAGACTGAAGGGAACATTAATTGTCCTGAAACACAAAATGCATAAAGGGACTGTACCCACATCCCTTCTCATGGCAACGTGCCTGTGCTCTATGTGCAAACACAGTTTTGGAGACAAACCCCTGTCCCATTCTGACAGAGTTTGGTCTTTCAAATGCCATGTGAAGCAACTGACTTGTTTTGAGTGCCAGTTGACCCTGCTTATAAATAAACTTGATAAATATGTTTTACTAAGGAGGGATGGTGGGTATTTTGTTTGTCTTCATGTCAACTTATGCTTGGTTTCAGGATAGATGTTCACCACTCTTCAGTCTTTGCATTGCCCTGGAGGGACATGGCCTCTGCATTAGTTTTATATTTAGTTTTATATTTAATTGGAGTTTGCTGGGACTTTTTAGGGTCAGATCAGGAATGTGAGTCAGGTTAGGGTACAGATGAAGATGCACATCAGGTGTCTCCAGCTAAAGACATGGGATAGGAGATGTATTATGGATAGGTTAGATGAAGCATTCAAAATATGCAGCTTCTGCCACTTCCATAAATTCATGGCAGGACCACCTCCACTCTCACTATGCAGTGAAAGCAACACCTTTGGGGTTTCACTGTGTTTGCTCAGTTTGCTCCTCTGCCAGCTACTTCCCTTTTAATGGGGCTCTCTTCACTACCTAAACAATATTAGACAGTATTAAAATCTCAAGCTGATAAATAGTACAGGAAATATCTGGGAATACTTGCTGGTAGACAGGAGACAGAATGTTTATTTCAAATTTGCATCTTGTCATCTGTATGTTAGAGGACCTCAATGCCACAGCTGTAGCATATTGTATATGTGACATTTATTATTAAATGTTAAATCCATCCATTCGCAAGGTAAACCCCACACAGAATGCACATTTCTACATGCCTGAAAGACTGCTTTCTTCTCAATTACAAATAACCTGTGACACCAAAATTATCTGCAGAGAGAACCTTAGTTATGTATTTAATCCTGAAGAGTTTTTTTGTGATTTGAGTGGAGAACAGAATTTTCAATTTACCTTGAAAAAGTATTTGGTCTCCAGCCTTCCAGGTTGATGTCGTTGTTATTGAACTTTGTGAGGTGTTTAGTCATCTTTGTAGCTCAGGGAAGCATTAGATATCTCTTTGTGATCTCAGCAAACCAAGATTTCATTACACAGGCAACTGTGTTATATCTGAATTCTGATTTAGTGCCAGAGCCATTTGCAAGAAAACAATTTTCTAAATATTACCCAAAACTATGCAAACTAGTACTGACAGATGGCTGTAAGATAGACATTAAAATGGTCCACTTTAACAGTTTATATTGGATTTGGTTGCTGTTGTTGTGTTTAGATTAATAAAAGGAAAGCAAATGACAAAATTCATGCATTTTGAAATGTAGACAATGCTGGTGCATAATTAAATCAGACATACATTTTATATTTTATTACTCCATATCAGTCTTTGTTACAGAGTAAAGTCTGGAGTCATACATTCGTACACAAATACCTTGAGCTTATTATAGCAATGATGAAGCTGTGTCTCTGGTTTTCTGTCATCCTGCAAAAGTCAACATTGCTGCCTAAAATTCCCAAGTTTTTCTTCTGCTTTGTTCTTTCAGTTTGCTCTTGAGACGGTCAGTGCTCATGATAGCTCATTTTCTGTTACTTTCAGCAGAGGGGGAACTGTCTTCTGTTAAATCTGAAATCAAAAATGCGTCTCAGAGTAGAAAAAGGAAAATTGTGTGTATTCACACACACATATATATATATATGTATGTGTGTGTGTGTATATATATATAATGTGGAATCTAGTGTTCTTCTCACACAATAACACAACAACTATGAGCTGTGAATTAATGGTTTCCAGAATTATTAATTATGGAAAAATAAGGTGTCTTAATTTCTTCTACTGTTATGATTTTTATCAAGTACTCGTGCTGTTATGAGTATAGATAAAAAGCATTACTAGGAAATTAATCCTATATTTTTAAAAGTATTTTGAATTTGATTTGTTGTCTTTATAGATTAATTTTGCAGTTCTGCAGTGCTTTGTTTCCAAGAAAAATCAGTGAAATAATTGTCTAGTTTGGTTTAGAGACACATTTTTATTAAAAAATAAAATTATTTAACAGACAAGAACAGTGAAACTGCATAACTGAAATAGCTAAGTTTATAGTGCAGCAATCAGGAAGTCTCTGTCAACAAAGCAGAGGGAAAAAAAAATCCCTGTGAGTAACTTTTAGGTTGTAATTTAATATACTTTTCCCAGGTTGACCTACACTTCATGAAAAAGATACCACCTGGAGCTGAAGCATCAAATATCTTAGTTGGTGAACTTGAGTTCCTGGACCGTGCCGTTGTGGCGTTTGTTAGGTTGTCTCCTGCAGTGCTGCTTACAGGACTGGCTGAAGTTCCAATTCCAACCAGGTACAGTTGGGCTGATTTTCCTTTGTGTTTTCCTGAGTACCTTGTGGAGACAGGGTGATGTGACCCTCAGCTTTGCCATTTACTGAGTGAGGAATTAGGTTTGCTCTTTAACAAAAGCATCTCTCAGCCTTCCACTTATCCTGTAAATGATGCGTGGGTATATTCAGACACATACCTGGTTTGTGAGTGCTTCACAGATGTGGAAATGTAGGCTATAACACACAGTTTATCCTATACAAACTGGTATTACTCCAGATGAAATACTAAGGTGAAATATTCAGCTTTGTAGAATATTTCATCTGGAACTGAAACTACTTGTGTGATACTGCATAATTATGTACAGAACTAAAAAAAATGAAGAAGGAACTGAGAAAAGGCAAAAAGCAAACTGTGATTTGGTTGACTAGGGATAGTGAGTGAATGGATGGAGAACATACTGTAAATATGTTCTTCAAAAATTTGTACTTCTTCAAAAAATTACTTTGCATGGTAGGGAATGTGACTTTTAACTGTAAATTTTTATTAGATTAATTTTTTCCAAGTTGAAACTTTTTCTGATAAAGTACTTTGATTCTGAAAACAAATTATGAGGAATTAAAAAAAGAAGTCTAAAATAGACCTTGTATTCAAGTAGAGGGCATTGGGATAGATCTGTGATTACATTGTGTCCTGCTGGGGTTAATTCAGATCAAAACTCCAAAGTAATTCTCCTGTATCTGTGTTCACTGACTTAACTATTATTGCCATATCCCCCTCCTTTTCTTTTTCATTTGTGCATATGTTTGTACACATATTCTGTCTCTCTTTTCTCTTCCCTCTTTTAGTTGCTATAAAAATAGAATTCCAACAGTAGGCAGTAGTGTATTCCAGTTGTTTGTAACACTCAGGACACTCACATATAACACTCATGTTATGCTATGAAATGCAATGCTGAGACTCAGATTCTTGCTTCTAACCAGATAAATAGTAATATTTTCTTTAAATTGTACTTTGTAGCTACTTTGAATATAACTTTTTGGATGTTTTCTAGTTTTTCTGTGTGTATATGAAACATTGAGTGACTGAATTTGCTTTGGAAAAAGCTTTTCCTTGTTACCTCTTCCGAATTCCCACAGGAAAAAAAAATACCAAAAGTAAAAGAAGAGATTTCTTGACTTTTGGTCAAAATAAAAATAAATAGTTACAATTTAGGACAATTAAGTGTTTTGTTTTTAAGCAAAAATGCATGTATAAAAAATATTCAGTAATATACATCAAAATGTTGTCTTTTGCATTTTAGCAAAACTGAGAATTTTAGTGATTTCATTTGGACAGATCCTCTGCCTCTTATAGAACTTTACTTGCCTACAGCCTCATGTAGAGACTGTCCAGAACCTTAATGGGAACAAAAATTATTTAAAAATTATTTTTATTTGGGTTAATTTAACTTCTTCAATATTGCAATAATTTACATAACCATAACCATTTTGTTGAATTAACAGGATGAAATAAATTAATGTGTCCTGTACATAGATTGCAATTACATACATTTATTATGTAAGTTAAGGTTTGTTATGTAAGGAAGTTCTGGTAGTCTCAATCAAGGCTGACTGTTAAGCTCATGATATATTTTTGGAAGCTATTTTCACTTTTTTTTTCTAAGCAGAGCTTCATGTTTAAATGCATGTGTGAGGATCTTGAAGGAGATTATATGTAGTGTTTATCTGAGAGATTCTTCTAGTCCACATTTTAGATAAATATTTCTGGAACATTTATAATTATTTCAACCATCTATCCTTTACAATTTCTCAAATTTACATTTAATTTGCAGATTTTTGTTTATTCTTCTTGGACCACTGGGTAAAGGCCAACAATACCATGAGATTGGAAGATCAATTGCAACACTAATGACAGATGAGGTATTTTTGTTCATGGTTCAGTTTTGTACTAACTGAAGAGGTGTAATAGGGAATCTCCAATCCTTCAGATGAAATGTGGCTAATCATTCTGGTGATGACAACGAGCATTCTAGTTCATTTCATGGTCCTGTGACAGCCCAGATTATGCTGCTGTAACGGGATAACAAAATGAGAAGCAGTATTCACAAGTGAAGATATCTTCACCAATAAGGTTCCATTTTACACAGTTGCTTTGCAGTGGATTTAATTTTGTTTAAGCTGCAAAATCTCTGGAATATTTAGCAGCCATAAGGATGTTTTTCTGTAGCAGCTGGAATTTCTATGACAACTATGTACCAGAAGCTATTTTCAGTTGAAGCTGAGATTGTGTGTTCAGTGGGAACTTTACAAAGTGTGTTCTGTTTCAGAGAAGAGGGGCCATTATTTTAGAGAGAGTTCCTTTTTCCATCTCTTTTTCCTCCCACACATACTTCTCAATTTTTCACAGGTATTCCATGATGTTGCTTACAAAGCAAAAGACCGCAATGACTTGGTGTCTGGAATTGATGAGTTTCTTGATCAGGTTACTGTTCTCCCTCCTGGAGAGTGGGACCCAACAATTCGAATAGAACCACCTAAAAATGTTCCCTCTCAGGTTCGTACAGTGTAAAATTCAGACACTTTAAAAAATTGTGATGAATTTTTATTATGTAGATTTCTGTCTCATTAATTTAGCATTTAGCAGAGTCACTATGTTTTGCATCCTCTTTATGTTTTAGGTTAATTTTCTTTGGAAGAACCCTTGACTTGCAAGTATACAGTATAGTGATGACATTTCGTTCAGTTCAGTGTCAGTTCTCTCCTGAGTAACTACCAGTTGTACCTAAAGATACTAAATTCGGAGATGAGTGGTCTTAACATCCTTTATTATTCCAAATAGCCATGGTTTGCTTTTGTTTTAAGCTTATGGCAAGCATTGATCAAAGCTTGTTACTTTTTAAAATGTTTTCTGATACAAGATTTTTTGTGATCAATTCTTTAAATTTCACAGTATCAGAATTCTTTTTACTATTAACTATCTCGTAATAGAACTCCTCTACACCTTATGAGGAAGTGATGTTGGCAAGTCTTAAAATAAAATTTTTATGTTTAAGCTTTTAACTTTCAGAGCCTGTTTCAGTGCTAAAACCCATGAGAAATACCTTTTCCTTCTGGTAGGAGAAGCGTAAGATCCCAGGAGTGCCAAATGGAACTGCAGCCCATGGGGAAGCAGAACATCCTGGGGGACACTCTGGACCAGAACTGCAACGCACTGGAAAGTTAGTGAAAACATATTCAAAATCTTCAGTGTTCAAAGTGATGTTCAAAAGGAATCACAGGGGTCTGGTTCTCTCTCAGAAGTCTCTTGGCACATGATTTCTTTCAGGCATTTGTTCTGATTTGTATATGCCATGTAGCTGAAGAGGACAATACGTGCTCATTTGCAGAGAGCAGGAGAGGGCAAGAGAGTTTGAGTTTTCTTGTATTTATGGCAAGCTCCTTTCTCTAATATTTACAGAGGCCAGACCTCTCTTAAACTCGATTGATGTTTCTTAGTTTTGTACAGGATGAAGGAAAACTTGGTATAGTATTGTGCCATATATTATGAATACTTAGAGCTGTTTTGTAGTTGAAGTTTCTGGGTTGTGCAGCTCTAGCATTTTTTTTTTTTACCTCAATAAGCCATGACACGTCCTGGTACATGAGGCTGTGGTTACATGGCTAGACATCAGAATGAAGAATTTGTCTCAAGGAATACTTACTTTTTCTCATCTAATATGGTGTGGTCTAAGTCAGCAGTCAGTGGCTGCCTTAGTGCAGTGTACTTGGGCAATAGTTGTTTCTTTTACTTTGCTGTCTCCTGATATTTAAATATTGTTCCTACCTTTAAAGCTAAAGCTAAAGATTCAGCTGCAGTGCTGGTGCACATTGGGGCAGGGGAGATGACGGCCAGTCTGGCTGGAAGTTGTTTTCTCACCAGAGAACCTGCTAAGTGACAGCTTGAAGGATTGTTTTAATATTTAGGAGGTAGTAACATTATACCTTTACCACCTTCTTTCCTTCAGCAGCATCTCATACATTTGTGTGCCTGTGAGGAAAAGATCATTGTGGGGTTATTTACTTTAGCTGTATGGTATTTTGTAAGGGAGAGTCTGTTCCTAAATATCTGATTATACTTGACACAGTGTAACACTTGACAAAAGGTGACAGTTCTTGTCCTTCAGAAATGGTATTGTATATTCATTTCTCTCATCAAGTGTATTTAGGAACACGTTCTCAAATGAAGAATGTGAAGCTCTATATATAAATGTGTGGGCAAATAGGCACTGTGATTCCCCTCTAATTAAACAAATGTAAAGAATTATTTCTTGTAATAAACAGTTTGATTTAGTGTATGAGAGCAAGCAACTGTTCAGAACTTTGGGGTATAGATGATTAGTTGAAGAATTTATAAAAGAGACATGGAAATTATTTTGTTTTAAAACCACAATAATTTCCTGGTTGAAGTTACAAGGACAGGTGTCCTATGAACTTATTTTTTTATGAAGGGTGAAAAGTAAAAGTATGCATTGTTTGATCAAGGAACAGTAGCTTCTCTGCAGTTTGGTCGAAGCAATACTGTAGAAGAAAGTTTTGTGTGCCACCTTAATTAATTTGAGCTCTTCTATGTTTTCTTTAGATTTTTTGGAGGATTAATTTTAGATATCAAAAGAAAAGCTCCCTTCTTCTGGAGTGACTTCAGGGATGCTCTCAGTCTGCAGTGTCTGGCATCATTTTTATTTCTCTACTGTGCTTGCATGTCTCCTGTCATCACGTTTGGTGGTCTGCTGGGAGAAGCAACTGAAGGTCGTATAGTATGTGTTAAATCTGAACTTTTAAAACAAACTTACATTCCTAGTTTTGTGGTTAGTATTTCCTTACTGTTGCATGAATCACCTTTATATATTGGTGTTTCAATGTTTAGAAGGCTACGGACTAAGACATTGCAAAAAGAACCTGTTTGAAAATTTATGGACACTTCTCTCTGTATCATATTCAGAGTGCAATAGAATCGCTGTTTGGAGCATCCATGACTGGAATTGCCTACTCTCTTTTTGGTGGACAGCCTCTCACTATACTTGGCAGCACAGGACCAGTTTTAGTGTTTGAGAAGATCTTATTCAAATTTTGCAAGTAAGTGAAAATCATGATATTCATCATCCTTCATTTGTTGTTAGGTAAAAGTAGAGACACCACCTATCCCAAAGTTGAAATCCTAAGCAGTGCACTACAAGATAAATTGTTGCCTTTATCGTGTTGCAGAGTCCAAAAACTATGCAGTGAATTGGTAATACAGAAGATGAATTTTCTTAAATTTTGGGCTTTTGTTGCTTTTAAACTCTCCTTCCTCCCATCCACCTTCCCTCGGCTTTTTTTAGGGAATAACAGCTTCAGGATGTTTGTGGGGGTTTTTTGGTTTGTTTTTTTTCATTTTATCATTCTCTATTCTGAGACAGTATGATTAAATGAGTGGTTTATCTTATCCCTGACTCGAAAGATGTTGTTTCTCATCAAGGAAGTAAGTGCAGTATTAGTGGTGCCCTCTTTCAATAGTCACTATACAGACCATGCCATTCCCTCACCTGGACAGAGAGGGGGTGAAGTGTCATGCCAGCAGAGCCACATTTAGGCTAATGCGCTGTACTTGACATATTTCTGCCACAGTGTGGGTAAAAGTTACGTCTCCATTTGGAAGCCATCATGCTTCTCTGCTATCCAGTCTGCTTTTCTGCCTCATTGCTGTGACAGGGACTTCTGTACCAGGATCTCCTGCACAACACAGAGTAGGAAACCCTGCTTAGCACTCAAATTTTCTCACACCTTCAGACAGACCTTTCAGTTTGCTGTGATAATGTCACACGGTGTGTTTGGAGCTCTATTATCATATGCAATAAGCTTACAGAATTTTGATGAAAGTTGTTATAGCTACTCTTTCACGGCTTAAAAAGAAATTGGCAGGTGTTGGCTGTTCACAAAGCAGGATATGGGATAAAGAGTGAGTGGACCTTATACACTTCATGTGTGTGACTACTCTCAAAGCTGCTCATGTAGAGATAGAGCTCTTTGTGTCCTGTTATTTGGGGGAAGAGCTCTGGTCAGGAGGTGACTTGATAGGATCTTCTGTTTGCAGTAAGTACATAATTTCTGATCCAGACTGTCCCCAGAAAAGAAATTTTGCAGCTGCCTTGTCTCAATTCACTGTGGCCGGACAAAAGGTTCAGTGTGTCAATTTTTTTATTTTTTAGAGAGTACGGGTTGTCATACCTTTCTCTGAGAGCCAGCATTGGGCTGTGGACTGCAATCCTGTGCATCATCCTTGTTGCAACTGATGCAAGCTCCCTCGTCTGCTACATTACCCGCTTTACTGAAGAAGCCTTTGCTTCTCTTATCTGCATCATTTTCATTTATGAGGCCTTAGAGAAGCTGTTTCATCTCAGTGAGACGTATCCAATCAACATGCATAATAATTTGGAGCTGCTGACAAAGTACTCGTAAGTAAGATTTCTTAAATTAAACTGTTAGGGTTTTTTTTCCCATAGGTGGTCTTCTCTGCAAGGAGCAGAGCAGGAAAAGTTTACAGTGGTTGCAGCATGGGGAAGCTATTCAGTCATTATGCTGTCTTATGGAAGTAGTAGTTACTGGGGGGATGTATTTTAGACCTCAGTTTTAGGTTTCTATCAAGTTTTATTTAATGAGACTAAACTCATGGTCTCTTCCTGTAACCTTGTACTTATTATTTATAATCTTTCAGTGGCAACAGGATGTTCAGATAATGTTTGTGTATCATATTTATGTTGTTTTTGTTTGGGTTTTTTTTTTTCCCAAATTGAAATATTCACCTTTCTAAAAGGTTATAAGTTAATGTACCTTCTTTATTTTAGCCTCTCTGGCATTTAATCCACAAGAGCTGAAGTGGATTTTGAATTGTTAGATGCATCTCAGCAGCTCATAATCAATTTGTGCCTAACACTAAGATTTTTCATCTAACTCAATTTAAACAGCTTTACTTTATTGTGAACTTTAGACAGGTAATAATCTACTTGGGGAATAAAAAGGTGAATTGCTTTTCTCGATATTATCTCATTGAGAAGTAAAGCCTTATAGACCTGTTTCTGTGATATGAGAACAAAAATGTTCTAGTAAAGGACAAGATCCTAGTCTGTCCTGAGGCCAGTTACGCTTGCTCACATCAGTAAATAAAATATCATTAAAAAGCATTTTCAATGAAAATCTCTCTCCAGAAATGTCTTTATTATTTCACTGAACCCATTTGAACTCTCTGCATGAGCTGGGTGGGGCCGTAAAGCAACAGTGCTTGAACAGTGCCACATCTTCTGTTCACTGGAAAAACAGGAGTGTCTCAACCAAATGTCTCATTTGCATTTTAAGCTGGGAAAAACAGAACACAGCAACAGAGAAAACATTTGAGCTTTGTGTATGTTATCACTAGAAAAATAGTTAGCATATCCTGAATCTGAATATACATTATATACCTTAATACACAGAACAAGTTAAATTAGAGAAACTATAGTTCTACTGTGACATACTCTCATCTTGCTGGAAATATTATTATTCCTCTCTAATAGTTTGATCAGTAGACAAAGGAATATTAATTTTAAGAGAAAGGAACAAACATCAAGAATAGACCATGCATGCAGTTGAGGTTATGTCCTCTTAACTTTACTCACCTTCTAAGAAGTAGGTATTTTACTCTGAGTACCTTCATATAGCACAGTCTTCGTGGATTTTTGTTTTTTTCTTTACCCTCTTTTGTGTATTTGAAGTTGGGAAGTATTGATTTCACAAGGAGTTAGAACTTTTCCTGCAACATCTGATTGCAGTCCTTCTACTTGTAGTTTAAATGGGGAACAAACTTGGGCTGAAACTTGGGTCCTGTCCTTAAAGGACCAGCATGCTCTGTTACAGAAGCTAATTAGTATCTGCTGTTTTGCTAATTAAAACAGCTGTTTGCATTTTCCTCTTTGGGGATTTTAAAGACAAGGTTTTAATTGTTAGTAAAGCCTTGGCAGGTCTTTAATTAGCCATGGGTAATCTTCAAAAGGTTGAGCAACTCATTTCTCTTTGAATGCTCAACCAAAGCTTATGTAAAACTCTGTCTTGGATCTGCAATTCTATGCTATAAAACTTGGGTTATACTGTAAAATTTCTGTGTTTTCTGTTATCCACTCAAAAAGTTGATGATAAATTGGTCAGAACACTGAATATATTTGAAATTTTCAGTGTATGCTGTGGCCCAGCCATCCTTTTTTCTCCCATAGGCTTTCTGATGATGCTCTGATGTCCACAGGTACTCTGTCTACATGCCAGTACTGTTCCTTTGACCTGGTGAGGACATGAGTTTGACCCAGGAAAAGTCACTGGCATTCTGTTAATGCTCTTTTTGGAGTACTAGAAAGACAAAGAAAATAGTGATTTTAAATGGTTGGTATTTCAACCAGATTGAAACTGTATTTCAAGTAAGAAAGAAAACCCATTCTGTATTTTTGGTGGGCTTGAATTCTATTATAAACAGCCTCTGTTGCATGAATTTGATGTAAAAGACTGCAGTGCATGCATCTCTTACATTTGAGAGTACAGGAGTCATTACTATTCTCTGCCATAATACACTTTAGAACACTAGAGGAAGAATGTTCGTAACAGTTGGGATTTTCCTTTTTTCCAGTTTTTAATCAAGCACACCCAAATATTTGAAAATCGACTGAATGTCCTCCTAAAAGATTTCTTAAAAAATTGCATTTAGCATTTTAGTAGAAGGTTTTGAGTTTGTTACAGAATTGTACCTCAAAAGGACAAAAATATCTTGTTGCATGATCTAATTAATGTAAAACTAGACATGATGAACTTTTTACTCATTTTTAAATTTATTTTTTACTCTGTATTTAAATATTACCTCTGATCTTTACGTGGTCTACTTGCAGGCAAATCCATTCAGCATTTATATGTAACTTTTTCCTAAAACACCATATTTTTATATGGATGATGAAGAATAAGGCATTTAAGTGGAAAATCAAAGAAAGGATAAAGACAACCTGATTTTCAGTGTGGTACTAGGCTGTATTTTTTTTTTTAATAATTTTTAAACTGAGATGTTTTGAAGGAATTTGAATAGAGTAGCTACATTGTTTATTAAATTAAATACAAATACTTCTTGATCAGAGCTTTTCTTTCTATTTTTTTTATGTGACCTTTTTGTATTTGTCATGCCATTAGCATTTGTAGGTTGGCATAGCAACTCTCTTATTTCTGCACTCTCCTCCTCCTGTTTTTTTCCTACCCTGGTAGCAAATGTATCTCCAGTTAGTGAAACCTGTCTGGAACACTGATGCCCGTCAGTTTTAATGTGTATATTAAATATTAGAATGTTATTTTTGCTAGGAAAAGAGAACCTCTTACAGGAGCAGATAAAACCCACTGTTTTAAAAAGGAAAACAGAATAAGCATTGTGGATGAAAGGAATGTGATTTAGAAAGCAATCCAGTATTCTTTAAAATACGAGCATTTTAAGATAGTTATCTTAGAATACAGAAGTTCAGTTATTTCTCAGGGTGAGGTTGCTCAGATCTTTATATACCTTTTTGGTGTAGAAAGGACTTTTATATACCTTTTTGGTTTTTATTAATTCTTTTTTCAAAGTGATGAATTCATGTTGTTTTAATAATTCTTTACCAGAAGTTACTCAATTATTAACAGATTACATTGAATAATTTTAAAGTGATTTCTTGGCATAGTAATATGCATATTGCAATCTGTCTTGGTATTGACATGCACTTAAGCATTAGGAGTAGAAAATCCCACTCTGATGTAATTAGGGAGCCAAGATCATGTCAATCTCAGTATCATTTCAGGCTATAGTAACCATTGCTTCTAGAAGGCATTGTGAAGATTAGTTTTGTTCATACGGCTGTTTGCACAAGCAAGTTTTAAGTCTTCCATTATCTATATAAATTAATCTAAGTACATCATTATTGGATGCAAATTAGCATCCCTAATCTGTATCCTGTATCCCTTAAGCTGCAGGTGGAATGAGAAGAGTCAGTGATGATGAGCACAGTGTTGCTCATTATGGTCCCAGGCATGTAAATGAATTCCAATTCCTGTAATAATTTCTTTGAAGTTAGATATGAATATAGATTTTCTGTTCCCCTTCTTTATAGTTTTTTTCCTACAGTTAAGTAACTGTGCCATACCCTGTGCATCCTTCCCTAAGAATATCCCTCTTCTTCCCAGAACCATGCAAGTGCCATCACTGAGTTTAACTGCTGGTTCCATTTTGCTTCTTGACAAACCTTGGAATCCAGGCTTTCTTTTTCTTTATTCTGTTTTTATCAAGACTTCTCTGTGCCTGCCCAACCCAACTGACTTGTTTGTCTCTTTCTCCCTCATTTGAACCCAGAGAATGCCCACCTTGTTTTATTCTTTCCTACTACTCGTCCCCTCTACTGTGGAAATAGATCTCCTTATTAAGCAGTTCTCCACAGCATTCTGTTTGTAGTTGAGAGCTGGTCTACGCAATGCTTTCCAAATCTAGGAAGGCTTACAAAAAATCCATGGGTGGTTTTGTTACAGTACCTTCATGTGTACTGATGCATTGCACCTGAACAATTGAAACTCAAGCTGGCCATACAGCACTGTAATGTATGGCAGTAATTTCTGTACCAGCATTATACTGAATCTCTCCTCCTCAAGTGTATGCGCTCTTAACTTTGGAAGCAGGGTGAGGTGACATCCTAGAAATATTCACAGTGAAAGCTTTCAGATGAATTGTCAATATCCCCCAGAGTTGCACTGCTTTTCTGCACGGGAACTTGTGTGTATGGCAGTGTGCATAGTGCTGCTGCGAATGCATGGACTGCATACTGCACCAGATAGCTAATAGAACCCAATGTTCAAGGCTAACAAAGCTACAATATCATTGTAAATCTGTTTTCTAGACTTTCCCCTTGACAAAACACCATTCTCCTCCTGATGTGCTATCCAAATGAACCTGATTCTTTGAGATTTCTTCAGCCTAACATCAGTTCCCCTTCTCAGATTTATCTTTTATTCTCTATGAAACTACTGTGCTGCTGAGTGCATTGTTTAGGTGCTCTAATAGACTTTTCTATTTCCCTCCTGAACTTAACCAACTAAACTGTACAGACTTGTAACCTTAGAGAATATATGTGGATGCCTACTGATGTTCGTGACTGTCAGAGATGGGCTGCATAACTTAATTGTCGTAATTCAGGATGGCAGATCTCATAAATAAATGAAGAAAAAAATCTTGCCTTGCCATGACAGCTGTGCTGTGAAAGGGTTTCATGATACTGAGAATAGAACTTAACTGACAAGTCCATTTTCCATCACTATTAATTATTTTGTTCTGAGTCTTTTCTCCACTGAGACTTTGATTTAGTTGGTATGAAGGTTGGCACGAGAAGGAATATGGTAAATATAATGTTAGGGATATACAGGTATTGCAGATATGAGACAGCAGAGAAGACATCATTTTATGATATTGTTGTTGTCCTTTTCCCATGGAAGTTCTTAGAAAAACAGAAGGATTCTGTTAATGCCCATAATTCACATAAAAATGATGTATTAGGAGAAAACCTAAACATGCATAACATTCTGCTATTAATATACTTCAGCCTTGTAAATGCAACGTAAAGAATACCTACACGTATACCTTACTTTAAAAACAAACCTGGTGATGTTATCTTCCATTTCATACTGTCATCCTACTGTGCCTCTGTTATGTGATCAGTGCACTGCACGCTCAGAGCGTCCTCTGTGCTGGGGGAAAACCTTCCTACTCATACTACCAAATATGTGCTCTGATATTCAGTGAGACATATTGTTTAATCAAGCACATTTTGCAACTTATTTGTCATAGTTGCCTGTAGTTTTTTAAGTATTATAAATATTCATATTGAGCAAATCTCATTCTCAGGCTAGCTTAAGTGAGCCAGAGAGGCATTTTTCCCTTCTAGGAAGGGGAAAATGGTATATTGACTAATCAGGAAGAAGCTGCAGTTGCATCTTTTATAGATCATATCCTTATCTAGTATAAATAGGTATAGCTTGCAATATGTAAATGCTGGAAAAAATAAAAGATCCAAACCAGTGCCTTTTGGATTGTATAAAATTGTCAATAGTAAGTGCCTCCTAGTCTTGAAAACAGCCTACTGAAAAATGGCAGCTGCTGAGGGGTGAATGGCCCTGGGGCTTTCAAAGGGAGCTGCACTGTTTAAATGTGTTTTATTTACTTGCAAAAACACTGTCTGAGGCTCTTTTTTGAAGCTGGACAAGCACCGTGTTGCATTAAAGTCTGTGTGGGCAGCAGAGCATGCATGACAGTAAAGAGAAGAAAATGGTGCAGAAGCAGCCTGAAGAATCAGGGGTAAGAGGTGGATATTGTAAGGATTGGAAGGACTAGACTAAGGTTAATTTAGTAGGTAATAATAGGTAGTAGTAGTACTAACAAATAGTAGGTAATAAGTTTCTTGTTTTGCAGTTACCAGAAAATTACAGTCAGGATGAAAGCGGTTTTAGTACAGAGCCTTTCACCTGACTAGTTGTTGAGTAGCCATGGTATTTTTGTTTTATTGCTAATCTAAAAAGGAGGGGGAAAATATTCCTCAACTTGACATATAAAGTGACAAGGTTTTAATTTGCTAACTAATATTCCCTTTCCCATAGTCCAGAGAAAGAGGGATCATACAAACAGTCTTCTTGGTGCTATTAAGGATAGTCATAATTGTTCCTTTTGTGGAACGAAGAACACTGCTAGTTGTCTGAGATTTCCTGAAGTTGCTGTTGTCAGATCCTAGCTCTGTTCTCTGAAAACAGGACAAATTGTAGATGTTGCATGCACTGAAGTTAGGATGGCTGCCTCTAATTAATGAAGTGAATGAAATTGAGACTTCTGAACCAAAACCTAAAACAGCTAAGAAATTATGGGGAGTTTAGGAGGACAACGAAGGGAAGTGGGGAGTGACCTTATACTGCCTATACTGTTACAGTTGAATTGGTGTTGAAGATTTAGCTGAAATTTTGATCCTCCTATAAAAGGGAGAGAGATGCAGGCTCCAGAGGATACTCATTTTTCATGCAGTCCTAAAATTCATTATTTCTAATCTACCTTTGTTCTCCAATAGGCAATAAAGACTCCTTGCTCTGGTTATTGTTCTAGCTAGCAGGTTCAAGTTGTTATTCTTTGTTAAGTTCTCATTTTGTCAGTTCTAATCTTACAACAGTTCTGAGTTGTCTGAAGACCATCTAGTCTGAAATGGTTTGTTTATTAACCTCAGATGTATTAAGCTGTATTAGATTTTTAAATAACCTAAAACAAAACAAACTCCACTGATAATCCATCAAGCTGCAAAATATGGACATTTTAAATACAGGTGGGGACCTGTGACTGGGTATCTAGTGTCATTGTAGATCTCTCAGCCTCCAGCT
This sequence comes from Trochalopteron elliotii, assembly GCA_024734555.1. Classification (NCBI taxonomy): domain Eukaryota; kingdom Metazoa; phylum Chordata; class Aves; order Passeriformes; family Leiothrichidae; genus Trochalopteron; species Trochalopteron elliotii. The sequence goes on from JANPWX010000011.1 coordinate 8,431,550, forward strand.
GCTTTGAAAACAAAGGCATGAGTCAACAAAGATCCTCTCACATGTGCCAACTCATTACGGATGTCACAGATACCATGGAGTGTACAGTCACCCATACTTGAACATCTGAATTTCTACCAGGAGATCAGAATGTCTTGCAGTATCCAAAAGTGTAAAGATGAAAAGTGAATTATTTCTGTCATCAGTGTGATGAAATGGATGCGTTGAAATTGGCAGCAAAGATTGCCCCTCCATAGTGACACCTATGCTTTTGCTACCACAACCAGTGTCAGATTCTTCTCTGCCTGTATTCTAGCCAAGATGAAAGAGAATCAAAAGAATCCTTCTGAATCCTTTGGCATCAGCAAGATGATTTCTGATATACTACTCAAAGACACAAGAGTATATTGTTAAGTTGGTACATTGTTATGTTGGTACTGTACTTAAAGCTGAATATGTTGCTTAGAAAATACAGGTGTTTATAGAGTCTATTACTCATTTGGTAATAGCATGAACTCCACACAGATCCCTTGTCATGGGCAAGCACTCAGCACTTTAAACAACTTTACAAGAATGTAAGAGCATTTGAACCCCAAGAGGAAATAATTTTTTGCTTATTCCAGCCTTCTGAGTAATGTTTTATCCGGAAAATAGAAGGATGTGTTGATGTTAACTATGCAGCATATTTTACTTTTTCTGGCAAAACTACCCAAAGTAAAAATGGCAATGAAAGATTAAAATATTAAAAAGAATAAAGTAGGAAACATTAATTAATGTGAGATTCTCCTTGCAGGTCAGTTATGCTGGGAAATAGTAATCATTGAAGCAATTATATCTGCTATGAAATGACACATTTTGGTAGATAATGTTTTGATGTTTTGGCACTGAATGGTACCTTCATTTGTGTTTTCTGGGATGGACAGGGAGTGTTTTACTATCTCACAGCTCTATAATGTTAAGCAATTAGTGGGATGCTGGAAGACAGTAATACCATGATACAATCTTACATCAAAATGTCAGTGTTGCCAAAACACATACAATATTGAAAGCAATGTAATGTTGTACATATCAAAACACTGAGATCATTGTTTGAATGGTCTTCTGAGTAGAAACAGGATCTGATCTCTACAGCTAGAGCCTAGTTCTGCTCCCATTCAGTGACAAAAGCACTGTGCAGGGTGATTTTGGTCTGCGTGGGTGTAGTTTGCACAAGTCACTTATCTGCTGCTGATCAGTCTGCCATTGCTAAATGCCTGTGAAACTTGGCAAAGACCAGACTGGAATGCTGTGCAGGAGGAATGTGATATTGCTATAGAAATAAACAGGTGATCTCATCTGAAGGTGATTTACCTGAGCTGTAACTATAGCTTCAACTGTCATGTTTCTGAGAAAGTAGAAATTTTGGCTCCTCTAACCTTTAAATGTAATTTTGCAGTTTGCATCGAGTGTAGCTGTACCATATAGTGCTGGCGACAGGCACAGTCTTCCCTTCTAGTGAGGAGGTGACTGAGTGAGCAGCTCGTGCCACCCTGGCCTGCTGTAATCCTGTCTGGCCAGTCTGCGACCGGCGAGGGACACCAGGGGCCAGGGAGCTCCTGTGCTCACAGAGAACAGCAGTAACCTGACACAGCCACCTCTGCATTGCTGCATGAACATCCAGTACTCCCCTGCAATACATGATGTAGCCATACTGTTTGTTGGCTTTATTCTGCCACTGTAGCTCACTGGTAGTGATGTGCTTCGTTTAACCCGTTTTGTAATACTTCGAACTACGCATCAAACACGCATTCATCCTGCACTTAGGGCCTGATCCAAAGCATATTAAATATCTTTGAAAGATCCAGTCAAGGACTTTTGGCTCAGGCCCTCTATTTCTCTGAATGCAGCTGCTTTTCTTTGGTTTGTTTTTTTTTTTTTTTTTTTTTCCTTCATGGGCTGTAAGGGTTTTCTCTTTCTTTTTTAAATAGCTGTATTTAAAATAAAAGCAAGGAATTGCACAAAGACAACCTGCATCTTTCCCTGTCTGTGTATTAAATGCAGCTGTTGTCACATGTATAGTATTGTAATTAAAATAGAATTTCAGTGTTGTGTCCTCACAATGTAGAAGGTAGAATTTCGTATATAGAAAATCATACAAATCTAGATGAGTATTGTAATTTTGTGGAAAGATAAACAGCCACACAGAAAATAGATGGTGTAGGTAAGTGAATAAACTGATACTCTGCTGCAGCTGTAATGCAGTTTATGCTCAGTGGCTCTGCACGCAATAATCAGATGTTATCCTGTCCCCAGATTCTCCTGAAAACTGTATCAGAGAGTAAACAATATATTTAAAGTCATCATAAGCACATTAAAATACTAGCAGGCTAGTTAGTGCTGTAGATTATTAAAGTAGGATTAATTTAAAGCGTATTGCGAAGCGCACTTGATATCTTGGATCCTACAGAGTATCCTGGATGTTTTGAAGGCTTTGTCAAAGAAAAAGCCTCCCACAGTTGCTTCAGAGGCTTTAAAGATTTAATTTTGATTTAAAATTACCTATTTGCAGTATTGTCCTCCTACACTGCCTCGTCATATTTTGTGTGTTAAAATACACAATTTAAAATGAAAAGTGTGCTTTTACAGCAGCTGTGGGGAAAGGAAAAACAAAGGACACAGAGTTCAGAGAGCCTCTAGTGCTGGTGATCTTGATGCTCAGAGCCCTGACAGTTGACTGGGTAGTTGGGCAGTTTTACATGCAAAGGCACTTCTTCATCTGGGAAAGATACAGAGAGTTTGTTATTTGAGACATGGATCATCCTGGAACTGTATATAACATCTAATGTCCATGTGAGAAGTGTTAAGTGTAAGAGGGTGCAACAGGAACGGCATATTCTCAGTATTACAAACTGCTCAGAAGTACCACTAGACGAGGAAGAAAACAGGTGGTAAAACTTAGTGTGATCAGTGGCTTGATCAGTGGTTGTCACGTTACGTACTATATATGCATATGCACCTCACAGCAAATGATATTCTAGTAACAGCACTAGCTACTGAACTACAAACTGCTTCAAAGCATGCATTTACTGAACCCATTTGAACTAAAATTATCTGTCAACATAGAGCATAATTTCAATATATGATAAAATTGATAATTTGGATTAATATCTGATATATCTTTTATTAAGGAATTTTTTTTTTTTCAGATGCAATTGTGTGGAACCAGAACATCCTAGCAATAAAACTTTACAATACTGGCAGGACTACAATATATCTGCATCTGACGTGCCGTGGGGGAACCTAACTGTGTCAGTAAGTAAATTTTGGAACTTAATAAATAAAGGCATAGGCATAAATCATTTTGTCCATCTTGCTGCAACAAATACATTAAAAAATACCTTTTTTTTTTCTGCTCATATTTGTTCAAATAAATAATAAAATACACTTAACAAAAATTAACATAGACCTTATGGCATTATCTCCTTTTGTAAGCTTTTTTGCAGCCTCTGATAGTACACATTAAAGCAAGTGCGTGCATTTTGTGCCCTGCTTTGGAACCTTCTTGACACACTAGCACAAGAGCTTGGCTGAGATTATGTCAAACATGTCAAATGACAATGAATTTGTCCTAAATTCTGCCAGATGGCAAAACCAAAGTTCCCTTGTGTAGAAAGAATCAGAAGCATTTATTTCCCCTAAAACACTCTTGCAATAGTTCAGGATATAAAAAAGAGCATGGGGAGAAATTTGTAACATTTTCTCTTCAGTGACCACTTTTTTCTTAAGTTCTGTAATTCTTTTTCCCAGGGGAGGAAGGGAATAAAAGCTACAGTTCATTGGGGCTTGTGTGAATGTGTAACAAGTTCCTTAACAGTACTTTCCTGTGTTTAAAGGATTTATATAATTTAAGTTTGCCTTCTTCAAAGTGACATTTACAACTTGATTAAAGTCTTGTGTTGAGATTGGGCCACCACTTTTTCTCGCAAATGGATAATTTCATTGTCAAAGAGAATCGAGTGCAAAAGACACCAGACTGAAGAGAGAACTGAATTAACCAAATCGTAGGCACAATCAAATGGAACACTTAAAAGCCAATCCTGTGGACTGTCTCCAGAAGATACTGTTCTTTTTTTTCAAAGGCAGGAATGGAGAAGAGCTCATGTTAAGTAAGAGCTGTCTTCCATGGCTGCTCTGTCTTGCTTCCACGCCTTGCTCTGAGCAGGGACTGCTCCTCAACTCTGTTGGTGTGGCAACAGCAGAAAGAAAGTTGAGAACTGCTGGCCTGAGGGATTCCAGCAGTCCAGAATGAATATTCTCAAAATTGCAGCACACTCTAAGAGCATCTGTGCAGGGGCAGACTCCTCCTCTCACTTTCTCAGATCTCTGACAGTGTTTTTCAGAGTACATTTGCAGCTGAGGAGATTTAAAATAACAGATTTTGTTTTAACTATAAATGTAAAAGACTGGCTGCATTATATAAAACCCTTAAAAACTTCAGTGAAAGCTTATTACCAAAACTTGAGTTTACACAGGTAGCAGTATAATTGACCAACTTTTCCTATGAATGCCTATAGTTGTCAAAGAAATAACTGAATTTTTTGTACTTTTGTGTCTTTATTTCTTGCAAGCATCATCAAGAAACTTCTCTGTTCTAGAGAGCTGCAGTAAGAGCTTAGACATTGCTGTCTGTAAATATTTGGTCAGACTCACCCCATTATGTCTCTTTTACTGCTCATATCTTCATATATTTCTTGTGTCTAGTTGAAATGTTTCAAGTTTCTGAAGATCTGGATTGTCATTCTCTCTTAAAACCCAACGAGTATTTTTTGCTATCAAGACAAACCAAGTGTGAGCTAAGGATTTTTGACCAAGTATGAAGAGGATTTTGGACAGGTGTGAGGAGGATTTTGATGGTGACAAAATTTTCTTCAGGAAGCCTGTGATGAACTTCATCCCAAGTTCACTGCTCTACCAGTATAAAAAGCTTTGTGCTCCTTTGTCTTACAGTCATCAAATAGCAATTTTTTTTCCCCATAACATGATATTGTGCAGTGAGTCTGATAAGCCAATGACACACTTGATTTAATACGAAAAGATCCTGTTCTGGCAGGGTATTTCTGCCTGGAATCCCTGATTCTGAGTGCTGCATTTCATTTTTCTTAATAAGTGTGGAGGGATTGGGAAGGAGAAGGAAAAGATTGTGAATCCAGAGCTGGTAGCTCACATTTCTAGAGCTACTCTTTATGATTTTAGACAATTAAGGATAGTGGTGGAGAAGTACTGGAAATGCTTTTCACTGTATCTGCATATTGATAATAAATTATATTAAATATAATTGATGTTAAAGATTTTGGATTTTCCGGCATTTTATCAGACCTTTTTGAAGAGAAAGACAATTTGCAGGATGTGCTGCCCCCGTGTGGTATTAAATGTATTGGGTTCCTTTTAGGCCAATGGCACACATCCTAAATAGCTTTTTCTTCAGTTGCTGGGCCTGTGAAGTGAAAACAAAAAAAGCACTTCTTGAGAATGCACCAGGAGAGTGTTAGTAAGTGTGAATCTGTATTTGTACAGAGAAAATAAATCAGTGTACTTGCTGAATTTGAAAAAACCCTGTTTTTATATTAATTGCTTTATTTATGGTGCGTCTTAGCGACTTCATCATTCAATATGGCTAAAAAAGAGACTCCTTTGAGAATTTTCCATGCAGACTAGATACACACATAGTGAGTTTTGAGTTTTAAAAGATTAAATATGTAAATGTTGTTTTACTATTTCTTGATACAATTTGCTTGAAATTTAGGAAAGAAATTACAAAGAAGAGGTTCGTGCAAGCATGGAAAATTTTTAGAGCAACACTGTTTTTCTCTCCCTGATAGGAATGTAAAAAATTTCATGGCGAGTTTGTTGGGCGAGCCTGTGGTCATCACGGCCCTTATGTTCCCGATGTCCTCTTCTGGTCTGTCATCCTCTTCTTCTCCACAGTGACACTCTCGTCCACACTGAAGCAGTTCAAAACTAGCCGGTACTTCCCAACAAAGGTGTGTGCATTATTGCAATTCAGATGTTGTCATTAGGCGTGTCTAAGCTGGAATTCCATCTGCATTGCAAATTTGGTTAACTGCTGGTGATGTAGACAGTGCATCTTTCCTCTGTGAGGAGCTTGTATCAGAATAAGCATGGTTTTAGCTGTAAGGTTAAGCTGTAAGCTGTATACTAAAACAGTGAAGAAAAATCTTAAACCATACCTGAAGGTTTTAGTTAAAATTGTTATTTCTCAATAATTGTAGGTACGCTCTGTTGTCAGCGATTTTGCTGTCTTTCTCACTATTTTGTCCATGGTTTTAATTGACTATGCCATTGGAATTCCATCACCAAAACTTCAGGTTCCAAATGCTTTTAAGGTAAGTTGTTGATAAATTGTACTACTTTATAATTTTGCAAAGTAATCCACTATGTTTGGTTTATAATTTTTTATTATCATCAGCGGGGAGTAGTGATACTGTTTTAAAATTTTTGTGTTTACAAGGTATTATGCAACCTCTCTGATTTATGAGTCATGTATGTGAAGCTCTCCCATCAGGCCCTGTCGTGCTTCCTAATGTTATCTCTGCAGAGATTAACAAGGCTCAAGTTACCCACATCCTAGACTACTGTAATGTTCTGGGGCTTCCTCCAAATTTTGGATTTACTGTATGAAGTGCAACAAAGTCTGTAGCAATCCAGATGATTTTATTATATGTAATTTCATGTTTTGGCATCAGAGTAAATTTAGCATGTTTTTTAGTGCCCTGTATAGGTTGGTTTTGAAGGAAGTCATATCCTAATAATATTTTGTGTGTATTCTTGTGAAATTGAAATGTAAATAAACCTTACTGTTCTGACTGGCTATGCATGACTGTTTCTATAGCCCACCAGAGATGACCGCGGCTGGTTTATTACTCCTTTGGGGCCTAATCCTTGGTGGACAGTGATAGCTGCTATAATTCCAGCCCTGCTTTGTACTATCCTTATCTTTATGGACCAGCAGATCACAGCTGTCATTATCAATAGAAAAGAACACAAACTAAAGGTATTCAGTCAAAATTTATACTTTCACTGTTGTTTTCTGCTTCAGATTATGTATTGTGCATCCATCTATTTGTGTATGCTAGTTTGTTATATATTATATAGGACCCCTTTAAATTTTTGTGCTTTTTTCTTTGTTGGTCTGTGTAGTACCTGTGATCCACTGTCAATGATCCACTGCCTTACAGAAGACTCTATGAATGTTATTTGGAATACAGATTCTGAATTAAGAAAGTGCTACCTTCTGTGCTTTAGTAGAATTCATTCACTTAAAGAGAAAAAATGCCTTCAAGTTAATAATCTCCTTAAATACCACAATATTAATTGCCTCTTTAGGTATTGACAGTGTTGTTCTACTGGATTGGATTTTTAAAAACTACTCGGGTTACTTTGCAATAGAAGATACTTTTCCCTCTTTTCATCCTTCTCTGTCATTCTACCCATCCTTTTTTTTTAATGCCCTTCCTATGTTAAAGAAGGGAGAAGAATAAAACTGAGCCTCAGAGGCACAATGGGTTCTTAAAACAACATAGGACAACTTCCTGCTCTGTTCTCCAACACTTTAGTTGCCTACAGATGGAGAGAGAAAAAGGGACATCACCCCTCTGAAAAACTGTTGGGCAAAATCTAGCAGCAGGTTTCTGTACATGTATATGCAGCAAGCTTAGGCTTTTTTTTTGACATACTTTTAATAAGCAGCAATCCAATCCCAAGTTGCTTTAGCAAATGCATTTGCAACCTTCACTTTGCATTGCCTCTTCTTGGATGATTGTGACATTTGATATGTTCTTTTTTTGCCCTCTTTGTCAGCCTGGCTCTTCATGTCAATCCATAGCATTGCATGTGGTTAACTTGACAGATGCAGGAATTTGCTGCCAAGCTTTGGAATGTGTTTTTTCAGCACTGGCATCTGGGAGTCAGATGGTCCTCCTGGCTGCCCCCTTGTCTTGCTGCGTTTTAGTTTTGCTGGGGTCTGGTGTAGCATCACCTGTTGCTATGCTTCCTTTTCTTCCCATATGTCAGGTTCCTCAGATCATGTATGAATGTGAGGAAATGCTCTCGGATTCTGTATGCATTAGCAGATACATTCCTCATAAATGTGTCAGAAGGTAAAAAAAGGTGTCTCTGTTAGGATTTAGAATTAAACTCTTTCTTTGAGTGCATTGTGCCTGTAACTAATATCTGTGTTTGACACATCTCTGAGTTTTTTAAGATGTGTCTTGGAGATAAGACTCATAAGCGCTTTTGGGGAACGAGGGAAGGTTGCTAGAGTTGATTCTCTTCATTTTCTTTACTTTTCCCCCTTTTTAAATAATGTAAGCAAATAAGATGGCATTTTCGTTTTGATATGTGGCTTACATTTTCATAAACCCAGACGCTTCCCATTTTAGAAGTAAAAGTTGTCTTCATAAAGAAATGATTTGTTTGCTTCCAACTCATTTTCCCCTCTTTTTTTATACTTCCCATAGCAAATTCTGGATAGTGCACATTTCAGCTTTTGGCAGTCTCTGTAGCAAACCCTTCCAAGTTTAGTTTAGTTACTTTTTTTATGTCAAAAGGCATTTGCATGGGTTTACAGGCAAAATTATGGTTCAACATATTCACATTGTTTGCATGAACATCGCTGTTTCATCAGACCATGACACTGGATTTGTTGCCATATTGCAAAGTTTTGAGGAGATGGCTAACTACCTGACTTTTTAAAGGAAAATAGCTTGAGCTGCTGCTTGCAGCTGTGAGGAGGTCCTGGATACTTGCTAAAATTGAAGTGAAATATCCCACTCAGCTATGGGAGCAGCTATCTTAGAACCAAGCTTGATGCATTTTCTTTTTCAGTTAAGTCATAACTGCAGGTTTTTAAATTTATCTAAGATTATCTAAGATTGACCAAAGGGTTTTACGCACAAAAGCAAACCATTATCCACCTGTTGGTAAATCTATGTAGCATTTGACCTCTACAGAAGTGATCCAAACCCAAAGGTTCTGTACTGACTTCGTATATGGATATTATGATGCTATCTTTGAATAAGTTAACCCATAAACCAGTACCTGATTTTATATTTTAATTTAATGTATCTTATTTTATACCTATCTGATCTTATCTAAGATTGAAAGTAACTTAGTGAAAACGTACATCATGTGCTTGCCATCTTAAAAAACTTTAGAAGGATCGGCATGGTTTTATGGCCCTTTCTACCATAAACTGACTTTGCAAATGTTACAGATTTTTATGTAGGGACCAATAAAAATACATACTTTTCTACCTCTGTAAGAGTGGATGGAGGGTCTACTAAGATTGGTGCAGTGGGAAGTTGGCAGCACAGCTGGATATTCTGCTTACTGTTATCCACAGAAGAGACTTAGTTAAAACAGAAAATGTATGGATTTTCCAATGTCTTACCAGTATCCATTTTATAAGCAGGAAAGCTGTTTGGTGCCCACTGTAGAGTGGATTTGCAGTGCACTTAACTCATAATTGGAAGGAGTCCAGTGACATTGGGCACTGAGTGTGGACTAGTATGAATTCCCCTTAGATAACCAGTCTGCCATCCCTACTGACCCAACCTGGATAACACATAGAAGGAAGCTACTTTTTTCCTACAAGTCTCAAATTTTTAATTGTTTCTAGCTGTTCATTAAGAATGCCTGCCAGGAGCGTTCTCCTTAATTCAGATGTCATTTTTCATCTTCTTTCCATCCTTACTTTTTTTAACAGAAAGGATGTGGATACCACCTGGACCTACTCATGGTGGCAGTGATGCTTGGTGTGTGCTCTATTATGGGATTGCCGTGGTTTGTTGCAGCCACTGTCCTCTCTATTTCCCATGTGAACAGCTTAAAACTGGAATCAGAGTGCTCTGCTCCAGGGGAGCAGCCAAAATTTCTTGGAATCCGGGAGCAAAGAGTCACAGGACTCATGATTTTTATCCTTATGGGCTCCTCTGTCTTTTTGACAAGTATTCTAAAGGTAATTTGGGGAATTGAGGGAAGGTTAAAAATACTGCACTGAACATTTCACTGTTGTTACTGTGTTAATGAATGCTCTTTCCAGGCACGTTACTAACTAGCATAATGTTACACAATGAGTGACTAAAGTGGAATTCTAATTTTGCTTAATAAAGTGCCTAGGGACTTCTAGCATTTTTTAAATAAAAACTTTGCAATGAAAACCTGGTCTGACTGAAGTCCAAGGGAATTCTGCCATTGAGCTGTAGTAGATGAAGATTAACATTTTGTCAATGCTTTGGGTCCATGGCAAAGTATCATAAAACAGTTATACCAATTTAAAATTTATTTAGATAATTTAAAAACATTTTGTGGTTTCTGAGTAATTTAAAATTATTTTCATAGTTGCAAGAGAAGTTCTATTGTTTGTTTCTTGGAAATGAACATGAAAATTCCTCATGTTTCCTGCATACTCAACACAGTTCACCAGTGTCCTGAAAAAGGGTGTCTAGTTAGTCATATATAATACCATGTATACACTTAATACTTTATAAAGAATTATCTGGCCTTTGTGAAATCAGTGAGAGTTTTGGCTTTAGTAAAACCAGAACTTAGTCTTACATATTGTCGCAGTGAGGGCAGTAAGTCCTTAGAACTTGTACTTCCCAGCAGTATTTTATTAAGTATATCTAAAACCTTCACTTTGAAAACACACAGAATGTGCATTTTGTATATTTAGTATTTCTGACAGATTCTTATCTATGGACATACTTGTTTACCTACGCAGTGTATGCTGAGAACCTGAACATTTAAAATAGTTTCTTAAAAAATCATTCCATAGAATCATTCACCCATTTTTAAATGGTTACAGCACAAAATATTACTTTTAGCAGTAAGAAGTATTTTTTGTCTCTTGAACATTTTTCTGAGCAGTCTTTAAAGTAAAGGATTTAAGTATAAATTAAGGCTTTCATGTTTTTGTGTAGTTCTATTATTTTTATTAATAGGGAATTAAGTATATTGTAATAACTGGCCAGGAGAGGAAAATAAACCTACAGAGCCAGATTCTTTTGCTTTACACTCTGAGAAACATTATTAATTTATAATTGAGTGACTCTGAATTTACAACTTGTCTGATTAATGCAGGCATATGGCACTTTGTATTTGAACTGTTTTGAATGTCTTTCTAGAGGCATTTAAAATTGTTAAGTAGTGTTTAATATGCTCTTCCCTTTTTCTGCTTGTTTGTGCAGTTTATTCCTATGCCAGTACTTTATGGAGTGTTTCTTTACATGGGTGCTTCATCTCTAAAGGGAATTCAGGTAAAATGGATTTATGATGAGTGTGTTATTGATGATGCTTTCTATAAAAAATATAGTTGTTTTCACTATGTTGTTGTATTACCTTGTGTGTATAATCTTAAAGGAATGTTGCCAACCTTAAATTTTTGGAAGTGACTCACTTAAAAAGGAAAATGGATTCCCTCTAAATAGAGTATTATATTTCCCTTTAGCCAATGTGCTCCTTTTTTTTTTTCTTCCTATTTTTTGGGTGCTGATTTTTCTGTTCTCTCTTGTTATCAAAGGAATTTTGCTGAGCCTAAAAATGAAGTAATAACTGTCACGGGCTCTTCACTCTCTGCTTCCTCGCCATTCACTTGCTTGCATGCTGCCTTGTCCAAGTTCCTTTGCAGGGCTACACTTATGTTGAACTTTGCCTTTAGGGCTAACTTGCCCTAAAACTAACATAAGTGAAATTTTGAAGATCTTCCCTGTGCAAATGAACACTCCAGGCAGGGAGGGGGAACTGTTGCGAGCCACAGTACTTTGGAGTGAAGGGTCAAATCTAGTGGAAGGGCAGCATTCCTGCAGTGGCCTTAAGTAGGAGTAGCTGGCAGAAGCCAGGCATTCCAGCAGCCAGGCTGGGGTTGTGCTGTTCTGTTTCTCCTGGCTGACTGCAGCATTGAATGCCAGTATCAAATCTTTTAGCCCACAAGGCATTGGCACACCTTCCAAGACAATTGAGAAAAAAAAATCATGTGGTGAAAACACAAGTTATACTGTGCAAAAGGTCAAATACAAAAAGCAAACAAAATGTCTGGTTGTTTTTTCATTATATTTGATTGCAAGTTACTTCCATTTATAGGCAAAGCTGGGAACTTTTTTTTTTTTTGACTGGTGGTCTCTATTCAGAGACTCTTCTTTTATAACTTTGCCTATCTCTTATCCTTTGGGTTGATATTCTCAGAAATGTAGTTTGGCTTTTACTGAGGTTTAAATAATTTCAATTTAATATAGTTCAGCTGTTTCTCAGAACAGGGGTATGAGAAAGTACACTACACTATTGAGGAGTGTTTTTAAGACATGCTGAAATCTGGCTATCTTTACTTGGAAAAGTGATAGCATCCCCCTCCTTATCTCCCTCCCCCATGCTGGGACAAGGAATGGAGATTTGATAAGATGGCTTTTGTGGGAGGATGTGCTTTTTGCTGTTTCTGTGAAAAAGAAATGTGCTCAAATCTGGCCAAATTATAAGCCTGAAAAAAAATGCAGTTTGCACATGCTCAATAAAAATTTCCAAAGCTTGACATTGCTGAAGGCTGTGTGAATATAGCATGGCTCATCCATGCAGGGAGAATTGGTGTATCACCATCATCACTGTGCCATGACATAAATGTCTCAGGTCAGTATGGAGCCAAATAGGACTGAAAAATAGGAACCTCTCACATACATTCCTAGCAGTGTGGCAGTCAGCTTTCTGGCATTCATTCCTTTTTTTTTTTTTTTTTTTTTTTCCCCTTCCTTTTTCGTTTCTGGTTTTGTGAATAAAGTGAAATATGGAGAAGAAAACAGCCTGGGATAAAGTGTCTGGTGAAGTAAAAGAAAAGTTGTTCATTCACAGGAAATAAAAGACTGCAGAGGTCCCTCCATGAGCAGCTTTTTATGTGCTAAAGGAGGCAGAGCTCAGTTGTTGAAAAAGGAGTGTGGGATGTATTAGGAAAGCAATGTGATAGTGCATGTGCCCAACAGGATCAACCAGCTTCCGTGCAGTTGGATTCACAATTGATTCACGACCACTCTGAAGTCTGGCTTTGTCTAATGCTAATAGTTCACAATTAGCAGTATTATTTCAAAGTAACCACCTTTGTGTGTAACACCCAGTGAACAGGGGATTTCCTACAGTATGGCTATATAGAATGTAATTCAGCAGAATTCAATGTCTCAGCACATCTACAATACAAATTAGGGAGACAAGTGTATTAAAATGGAAAGGAACTGAAGTATTACTAACCAAGTAATAAAACTTTGTTTAAATAACATGAAGGTTCATTCATACTCTGGTGGCTCAGTAGGTGACAAGACAAGTCCTTTGCCACTGCTGGACTAATCTAGATTAAAGGCTCATGGTTTAAATGAGGGAGTCTCTTCTGTGCTGCTGAAATTATGTAGTTTTTGCCTTTAGAATTACAAGCCAGATTCTTTGGATATTCAGGATCTCTTAGGCAGTGTGTGAATGCCAGCATAGATGATCCTACATCTCATTTTGATCCAAACTTTAAAAATTTTCTCTTTCAGCTTTTTGACAGGATAAAGTTATTCTGGATGCCTGCAAAGCACCAGCCAGATTTCATTTATCTAAGACATGTTCCTCTTAGAAAGGTCCATCTTTTCACTATAATTCAGCTGAGTTGTCTTGTACTTCTCTGGATTATAAAGGTTTCAAGAGCTGCCATTGTCTTTCCTATGATGGTATGAGATTTTTTTTAATTTCCTTTTCACTTGGGGATAATTATTACTGAAGAAAAAATAATTTTGGGCAGTTAAATATAATATTGCTTTGAATCTGTGTTCAAGGACAATTCATAATGTATTAAGTAATGAAAAATTTGACATTTAACCTCTGTTTTGAGTCCTACATGTGGATATGCCAACTTACATTCTCTTAGGGAAAACTATTCTCTTAAAGAAAAAATACTAAATATTATTTGCTATTTTTTATTTAAGGAATATCACTAAATCCTGTTACAGAAAGGACATTCACATATTAAGGAAGAGCGCTTATTGAACTGAGAAGTCTAACAGTTCTGTGTCTTGGGAAAAATAAAGATGGCCTGCAGCTTAAGTGATTTCTCTGATGACTTCACTAATAGAAAATAAAAGATATTTACTGACCTCAGTGATTCTTAAATGCTTCCAGCCATAGTTCATTTGAACAAAGGAACAGCAGCTGTTAAATTATTCAAATTAAAGGATAAAATTCTAGCTACAAACTGATCGCTTTTGAAAGTATTCCTCTACAAGTGTATTTGTCTGTTTTACTTGCTTCATTTTCTAATTCTTTGAATTAATATCTTTGCAGGTCCTAGCTTTGGTATTTGTCCGAAAACTCATGGATTTCTTTTTTACCAAGCGGGAGCTCAGCTGGTTAGATGATTTGATGCCTGAGAGCAAGAAAAAGAAACTGGAAGATGCTGAGAAAGAGGTGGGTCATGGTTTCTTTGTGTGTAGCAATTTATCAATTTCTCCTTCAGACATTTAGAGAAAATTCTGTGCACATTCCATGCATCAGGCAGACTTGTTAACATTGTCTGAGTGTAATATTGTCATATTTTGCATGAGTGCTTTTAAAGTTACAGATCTGATGGGCTTAGGTGGGGATGTAGATTCTTAGGCTGCCATCCTGTCATGTAAAATATTATCCACAGTACTCCTGGGGATTGCTTCTGAGACCCACTGAGATGGTGTGCAGAGATGAAGCTGTAGGAAAGCCCTCAGATCTTAGCCCTGGGGCACTTGGATGCTGCTCTGGGCCGGGTCTCATCCCTGCAGGAGATGCTGAGGAGAGAAGTGCAGGATTTAAGGCCTGTGGGTGTCCCAGCTGCCTCTGAGCCTTACACAGGCCCTCAGCATCACTCAGTGCCCTTTCTGCTCAGCAATGTCATCACCCTGTGCAGTGTCCCAGTTACACTCTGGGCCAGAGCTACCCTTCTGCTTCTGCAGAAACTATTTACTTTGACTCTGTAATGAGAAGGTCAGTGACGCTGCTAACACTGTTAACCAAATGCTCAGACTCTGATTTGCACCCTGTGGCATTACCACCCAGTCAGCTGGTTCAGATCTGAACTTCTCATTTTATTTCAAAGAATATGCTTTTCAGATAATTCCTTATCAACTTGAAAATTATCCTTAGGGATGCCCTGAGACTTGAGGCAAGACCACTGAAATGGATGTGTTAAGGATTCCCATTAGTAGCTTTATTTGCAGAAATAGGACATGAGCTAATAATTCCAATGTAGACCCACAGCAACTAGATTACTCTGCCTTTAAATTTAGATTGACTCTTCTGTGACCTTTGAAAACTCGCTGCCTCATCTGTAACCTGAAGAACCCTTAACTTTGATTTCCTTGACACATTCAACATACTGTCATGGAATATATTCTGGGGAAAAGATTTTACCTATAAGAAACATCAAGACGATTATTTACTATTTAGTATGTGCCTGTAAAACTACCAGGCTGAAATTAAAATATGTGAGTCATTGTTTTCTCCCTTGAATCAAAGCAGACCAGAGAGTTGTTTGATCACGGTGTCTGTTGTCATCACAATTCAGAGTAACCAGAAGTAACCAAGGTAGCTCTCTTCTTGTGGGTCTGGTTATTGGAAAGAATTCCTTGTTATCCTTATGTTTTGGTTCTATGTCACTTTCCTTTGCTTGATAGGATAGCATCAGAAAACAAAACTGGGAAAATCTACTGGTGTTACTTTATTTCATTCACTGTCTATTTTGAGAGGTTATTTTTACATATTTTGGCATTTCTAAATATTTAGAGCTATTATTAAAACTGTTCAACTGTCAAAAACTTATGAAGCTGTGAAGCCTGGAAATGACAAAATTAACTAGTAATAAAAAACTTCTGACATGTAGCCTAAGGAATTAATTGGAGAGTTGCTATCACACAGCTTTTAAAAATAGAAGTATTCTACCCACAAGAATATTCAGAAATATAGTTGACAGGATCTGAAACTTACTTGATTGGATCCTAATTTCATCACTTAAGTTGCTTTTATATTTTTAGGCCATGTTTTTTCCAGGGCTTTGTACGTTTATAGTGGATATTATACGTGCCTTCTCCTCACAGACCTCCTTTGGAAGCCACTTTGATGCTAATCAATGAAGTCTTTCTGAGACAAGAATGAACAAAGGACTTTGACATTTGAAGAAAAAAGAATATTGTGACTTTTGAAATAGTTGCAATACTAAAGCATTGAAGAAACAAATTTCTGAGCAGAGAGAACTTAAATTCTACTATTTTGATAAACTGTACTGGCTCTTGCAACTAATACCAACAGTCAGTGTTTGTGATGCATGTGGGGCTTTGGTGATCTGCCAGAAAATGATAAACTCTCTTTTTAGCCAACACATGCTTTCAGACAGGCACTGGTGAAAACTGTTACAAAGCCATCTAATAAAGGGAAGAAAGATGTGGAGGTCTCTGGGTGTCTGTTGGGCTCACACACACACTGCAACAATTCGGAGCAGGATTTGATGGTTACCTTCCTGCCAAGACTTGTTAACCTCCTAGCTGTGGGTATCCTGACCTAAGGGGTGTGAACATTGAGAATCCTCTTCTGGGGGACTTGTTTTCTTTTGTTCTTGCAGGCAGGACATGGTCCTTGAGAGGTGTTCTATTCTTCTCCCCTCTGGCTAAGACAGATTTGCTAAATTTGTAATTACATAAGGTTTTGGTAGATTTCTCTCCTAATTCTCTTCAAGTGAAAACTAATTTTGGGTCTCTTATTTCTACCTTTCTCTACCTTTCATTGAAAAATCGGTATTAAAATCAGTATTATCAGTATTAAAACTGTGTGTGCAAACTTAAATAATCTTACCTAATTTTTGCATGTAAACATCAATGCATATATCCTGTTATCAATGTTACTTAAAATTTATCAGACAGTTGTTCACTCTCTGTTACTAATGTTCCTCTTTACTGTTACAAAACAATGCTCTATTTGGCATTGGAAAATAGCATTAAGGGAAGATACAACTTTTAAAATAGAAGGTTTTAAATGTCAACTATTTATAGTAAAAGTTGAAAAGTATCTTACTTTAAGAACTTCAAACAAATAATTAATATTAAAGAAAATGCAAAGATGATTACAGTACACAAATTTCACTTTTCACAATTTCATATCCTGTCTCATGTCTAAATTCCTTTGTTCTAGGAAGAGCAAAGTATGTTAGCAATGGAAGAGGAAGGGACTGTTCAATTACCACTAGAAGGACATTACAGGTAAAATATACCTTTCCTCTTTTAGGTGAGTTGCAATTAAATAAGCATGCCACAATATTTATTTTTAATGCTTACCGAATATCAGGAGGATGTTTGTCTGGTACAGATAGATGAACTGAACATACACTACAGCATTTAACAAGATTAGCCCTTTTCTAGTCTTTCCACATGATCTCACATTCCCTAGGAAAAAGACACACTAGTTGGAGGTTTTCCATTGGGCTGGACTGCAGGGATCAGACTGTTCACAATGAACTTTGGCTTCTGACGTGCACAGTGCAAAAGGAAGATGTGGAGCAGGTCAAACCCTTCACCCTGATGCAAGCAGGGATCCAGGAAAGGATTTGAACATGCTGTAGAAAAACTAGGTTCTTACAGTATTACATTCTAAAACATTCTGATTAAATCCTGTGCTGTAAGATCATGAGTGAATCAAGAGCTATCCTGGGTAGATAAGGCATAGTGCAGGGTTGACACAACTAAAAAAGCATGAACACCTCTGTTACAGATATGAATAACACATGTTACCAGCCCATAAGGGATGAACATAATTTAAAGTTTTCAGAAAGAAATTCTTAATAAAAGATTAGAAATATCTGGTGACAGTAACCTCTGCATTAATGTGAGTTCATAGGAACACCATCTTAGAGTGGCCTTCTCTGTAACATTTTAACACAAAATTACCCAAATGTCTCCTAATGCAAATCAGGAGATTTGTAACTGTGTCTCTGAAAAATCCCAGCCTATTCCTTTTGACTCATCACACTACTAATGGTCTGGGTTTTTTTTCTTGTTTTGTCTATACCTTTTTGTTGCAATTTATATTAGCAATGTGTAGCTTAATTTATCTTGCAGTGTGATCTCTATTGATCTCCACTGTGTTGACTTCGGTAGAGTTGCCTGAATAGTACCTGACTGTACTGTAAGGGCTGCAGTCATGTAGGCAGAAACAAGAGTCAAGATATTGGTGGTTAAAGTGGTTCCCCAAAACACACAATAGCATCTTGACTGAGGGCTTACTGAATACCAAGTATATGTGACCATGAAGTCAGGAATAATGTACAGGCAACCCCTTAAAACATTTAAGACTTTGTTATTCTTAAATGTAAAACTACAGGTTTGGAACAGTCCAGGTAAAGCAAAGAGAATACTGGCTACCAAGTGCTACTTAAGGCTACTGATTAGTTTAATTGGGGCATTTTTATTAGCTCTCTTAAATATTTTGTTAGGGCTTGCTTTTGAAATTGTTTTAAAAGTAGGTGGAGTTTCAGAGTATCAGTAGGACCTTTTGGGATTTATGTTCAATCCAGCAATACCACTATCATGCTGTGAGACCTTGGGCAATAGTTAATTTCACACTTCTTAATTTTTCTCTTTTTTATTAGTTGGGAGTGACACAATAACTTTTATGATGTTGCTGTGATTAATTGCTGTTGGAAGAAGAAAATACTAAAAAAGTGCTAAGATGTTGTGAGAGAGTATTAAAGTAATTGTTCAGGACTTACAAAGTTTAACATAATTCCTTAACTTACATTTCACTTAATTATAGTCATCAGTGTCAGTTTTCAAGGATTTTATTGGGTTAATAAGTAACAAGACTGATTGCTGATTGTTTTATTGTTTTATTTACTTTCATTCTTGTCTAGAGATGACCCATCTGTGATAAACATTTCTGATGAAATGGCAAAAACTGCTGTGTGGAAGACATTGTTGATATCCTCAGAGAATGCAAAAGATAAGGAGTCAAGCTTTCCTTCTAAAAGGTCTTAATTTTTTTTTACTTCATTACACTTTATATATTGGTGTCAAACCAATATTGGAATATTTTGCTAGGGATTAGAAAGTTTTCTAGTGTTTTGCAGTTTTATTTCTTATGTCCAGTTGTAATATTCTGAGCTCAAAACACAAATTCACTATTTATTTAAAAACAAAAATCACAAATATTTGCATGGTACTCAGTTATGCTCCAGTGGAAAATGAAGTTGAGCATGCCCGATGCTTGTGTAATGAACCACCAGCCTCCACCTGGGTATTGCACAACAGCTGTTGTGTTTGTTCTGCTTGCTTTTGTTCTTTCCTCTTGAAAATAAGTGATCATCACTGCCCTGGAAATAGCTGTATGAAGAACCCAGTACTCTGAATGCAATCTAATAATATTTGGAGTGAAAACAATTTTATGATTGCATAATTTCTTTACATTTTTCTGCCGACTTCACTTGTACTCAAAACAGTTAAATAATTTATAATTTTAGTCCAGTAAAATGAAGCCAAAGTATTTTATCTGTGCTACAGAGTTACTACAGGAATAAGAAAATATTAAATTCAAGCACAGTGTCATTTTCTAAGAGAATTTTTTCCTCTGCTTCCATAAATTTAAAATTTAACTATTTTCTATTTAATTGTTTTGTATCACACTTCTGTCGTAAGCTCCCCTTCCTAATCACTCTAGAAGCTGATTCCCCTAAGGTAAGACCCTGTCCCCAACCTTTTCCTTGACTGTGTTTTTCAATTCAAAATGGTGTCTCCTTGGAACCCAAATGAGTTGACTTTGTGTGGTTTTTGGGGAGACAGAATGAGAAGAAATTTCAAATAAGAATGTAAAATCTCTTTGTTAAAGTCCCAAAGTATTTATGCATTTAAATAGTGTAGTG
The DNA here is from genome assembly GCA_024734555.1 of Trochalopteron elliotii. Classification (NCBI taxonomy): domain Eukaryota; kingdom Metazoa; phylum Chordata; class Aves; order Passeriformes; family Leiothrichidae; genus Trochalopteron; species Trochalopteron elliotii. The sequence goes on from JANPWX010000011.1 coordinate 8,451,468, forward strand.
TATTCCAATGTCAAACTGAATTTATTCCTAGTCATCATTTTTAAAATACAGAATTATATTCTGCCCATTTCTAAACATACTTTTCAAAACCCCATGTTTGAAACAGCTAGCCATTGTTTCAAGGTGAACAGATACAGGAAGAGAACACTTGTTTTTTAATTTTGTCACCCCAAAATGGCATGCTGCCTTTCAGTGTTGTTCTGTTCCCTGTACTGCATAAACAAGCAGTAACTGAGCAGTTGATGAGCAGAGAACCCTCATTTCAGACACCCATGGAGCAGCCCACTAATGTGGTCACTTTGATATTTCAGTGACAGTCCAAGTAGCGTAGTTCTTGTTTGTCTTCCACACTTCACATGGACTGAAAAGGATCCTGTCACAAAATCAGTGTGGTGCATGGGAGAAGGATGTGCTGGAGGGTTTTCTTATGTCAAATGCCTCTGCTGTCCAGGCTGAGAAAGCCTGGAGAAAGAGAAGAACCTGATGTGGTACACTCAGAGCCCCTGGTACAGAGGACTCGTAATTCCCCTGGTCGATGTTGTGTGCTTTGGTGGTATGAGAGATGATGTAAACACGACCCTCTGAACAAAGAGCATCCACACAGATTGTGACTCAAATAAGAGATTTGGCCTTTAAACTGCAGTGAAATAGAAACTAATTTTCTAAAGGTCTCATTGTGAATCTGTTCTTGTATCTTTGCTCTTAAATACAAAGACTTGGGAGAAAAGATTTTTCTGGTTTTAGATATGAGTGTCCTGTTGTAAAGGAACAGTCTTGAAGACTCTGAATCTACTCCTCTTTCAGAATCTGAGATAAGCTAGAGTGCCTGAAAACGCAGGATTTCAAAGAGCTTTAACCCTGAAAGACTCTCTTTCTGATAAGCAAAGCCATCAGCAACTTTAATCTTAAGTCATATTAGGGATAGAACTTCAAAAATATTATAAACCATAATGCATGTATCATTACATGAGGATATAATTCAATCCTAGCTAATTACTGAGGGGGAAAAAAAGCTTGGAATGGTAGCAGTTGTAAGGATAATTTTTGCAAATGATCAATATCAGCAGTGTTAGATTACACAATTTCCACAGTGAAGGGTACCTTATCATAGAGGGGGGAAAAACATCTCATTTTGAAATAAATTTTACTGAAGCCTTGTGAACTTCAACTACATAACATTTAGTACTCCCTTTCTGCTGTCAGCTCTGCTTCCTTATATCTCAAAATATTATTAAATGGGGATAATTATGATAGTGAACCATGATTTTATGTAATGCCTTTTATGCAAGGCATTCACCAATTAACATGAAGTTACTCATAGTAATTAAATGCTGAGTTGACTTGGCCAATTATAAACTAAGACCATCTACAAAAAGAGCTTTTAGGCAGGAAGGGTTTATACAAATGACTTCCCAGCCTGATGCATGGATAATTTCTATCACAAAATGTGCCCTGGCCCTGATCCTGTGAAGTAGCACAGTGTGAGAGAGTTCTTACATCCCAGGCTCCTGAATGTGTTTACCTGTCTAAAGAGAGGGCTTACATGGGATTCAGTCAAGGTGCCTACCTTGAGGCACCTGAGCTTTACAATTTTCCAACCTTCATTTTTTTACTATTAAAATTCCCAGGGATCTAAAGGTCTGCCTTTGAGCCTTTCTTGGTAGAACTGAACACCAAGGCACCTACCTGAAACACAGCCCTCTTTGGTACAAGTAAATAAACATTCCTCTGTCTTTGCTTATAATATTGAGCCCTTCAGAGAGCAATTTCCAAGCATATGCAGATCTGACCATGGACAGGACATAGACCAAGCTGGTATTTTAAAGTATTGGAGAAGGAGGAATCTGTCACTTTTTAGATGGTATGAATGAGTTGCCTTTTCTACCTGGAGATATGAAATCCCACATCCCAGACCTTCCTGCTCAGGCTTGTTAGACTACTCCCTTGGTAGGGAGGAAGAGAGCTCCAACTTCTTTACAGATCCACCAGTGACATATTTTACTGGAAAAAGACTGGACTTGTCCTTTTTTTTTCAAATTTCTCAAGGCATTAAAGCCCACATCTGCAGGAGCTGCTCAGAGATGTGAATCCTAAATAGAAGGAAGACTTTCCTGGTATCACAGAGGCACCTAAAACGTGGAAATATTATAGACTGTAAGGCACACAACACCTCAGTGTTTGCTTTTACTAAGCACAGGTAACTCCCTGCCTGCTGTACTGCTGCACTTTCAATTCATCCCCTCCAGAATTTGTTTGCATACCCTTTGCGTGCAGAAAGTGTAACATACCCAATTCTATCACTGTTCTACAGAAGGTGACAGATTTGGCAGTTGAAGTGGCAGAAGTTGGTATTCTTTAGCTATTTCCATTAACACCTCTGGAAGCTGCCATTGGCATAGAAGTAAGCTTTGGCTGAACTGAATTGTATCCTTAAAGCAATTTTTATGTGAAGAAAAATGTCAAATGATTGTAGAATTGTGCATGAATCGCCTTAAGAATTTGAGAATTAATCTTGCTTTCTTTAAGCCTTGTGTAACTCAGCCTATTTCTCATTCATTCTAGTTAAGGAATTATTCCCATGAAACCTGGTAGGTTATGTGCTTGCTACAGGTTTGTTCTCAGAACCATCTGGGTTTTTTTTAGCTACCCTGCCACTCTTTGTTGAAGGCTTGATTTGCGTGTGTTGTGGAAGCCTCTTTACATTTTCATACTGTGATTGAGACTCATTAGAAGAACATGACTTTTTATTTATTTACACTGCTGTAAATTAGGACACTCAGACACACACAAAATCATCTGCTTTGCACGTATATTGCTTTCTGTAGGCAAATCAACATTGTTTTAACTGGGAAAAAGAAAAAGCTGAATCCAAATCTGAACTCACGTTTAGAGTTCTGAATGATATGGCTTTTGTCTGATCTTTCAGGCTTTCTTTTTTTTTTTTTTTCTTTAAATTTAAATTACTTCCTTATCATGTATACATGAGGAAGTATGTATTACACTCCACATGGGGAACATTGTCTCTCCCCATCCTCCCCAGACTTCTGCTCTCCCCAATCAAGACTGAAAGCCAAATATTTGTTGGATATTAACTTGCATTACTCTAGTTCAGAAGCTTTCCTTCTAAATGTACAGCTGAACAAGAGAACACATTTTAAAGACAAGAAATACTTTCTGTGACCTCTTGTTCGTTCCATTTAAGAATGTGCTGGTATTGTCTGAGAACTGTACCATTACCACTATTTAGCGAATTAAGCTGTATTTGCCAAAAAAGAAAAAAAGAAGTGGCTATTTTTGCTTGCATGCTGGCTGTCTCTGTACATCTTAAGTTGTTTACCTACCTTGTCACTAAAATGCTGGCTGATGTCGTCTACACCATTCAGCACAGAAATTTTCACTTGCTTTCCCAGTTTGTGCCATGAAGCATGAAATATAAAGTATCTGTGCAATGTCGGTTTTCAGGTAGATAATTTATATATATATATATGTCTGTGTGTGTACGTGTGATAGTGCTACTATAATTCTATTTTTTAATTTCCCCTTTCATTTTCTAGTGCTGAAACCAGGAAAGAGAAGAAAGCTGACTCAGGGAAAGGTATTGACCGGGAGACTTGTCTATGACTTGCTCTTCAAGTAATTTTTTTACAAATGAATTAAAGGAGTGCCACAACCACTAAATATAAATGATTTACCTTGTAACTTTTGTCTTTCATCTCAAACTAGCACAGGTAATGTAGTGCAATACTTGTCTCATTCCACCTTGTCTACCTTGTCTAGTATCAATGTAAATGTCTGCAGTAGCCAATGCAAAAAAATCTTTGTGTTCGTTGCTGATCTTGGCCATTTATCAGTACTCATATCAGAAACGTAAGAAGCAAATTTTCTTTCAAATTCAACTTTCCTGTTAATAGGTTTGTACTGTATTTTGCTACTTTTTCTGTGTGAGAATACTTAATAATCTTGACTCAAGATGAACTTGAAAACCCTTGTTTCATTTTTGTTTTTAAATCACCTAACTAGTAAATGATTTCAGAAGACCCAAACTGACAAGCAAACAATAAGAAGTTTAAAAAATAACAACTGATCTGACCCTGTGAATAAACTAACAAGGATAATCCTTTCCTCCTAAATCTGTCCTTTTGAAGTCATGGATTACTTTTGCAATGTGAATTGCAGGGTCAGATTCTGTATTTGTGAAGTTTTCCTTGATTTAATACAGTGTATTTAATATTAAAATTTGTATGTAACTGGAACATAGTCCTATATATATATAAATATATATATATATATATATAAAACTATATATTAAAACATTTTCTCACCTTAGCTAAAGAACACCACCACATCCTTTGATGTGAAACATGGGTACAGTATTTCTTAAAATGCGATTTGTGATTACGGTATCTTGTATTGTATGAATGTTGCCATGGTAGGCCAAACAGATGCATTTTGTCATTAATCAATCCATTATTTTATAATAGGGAAAATTTTGTAGATACAAACTATACCCCACATACAGTTTTATCACCTGCCCAATGACCTTCCTCTTTACTGCCTAAAATTCAGCCACATAAAGGGCGTATTTATATTGTCTTCTCTCCACTAACAACTATAAACCTCTTAGTTTGAGAGATTGTGTATAATACTTAAATGGGTATCCTGCTGTTGTTTTGTTACAGCTCTTTATTATTCCATCAAGTACATATTGATTGAAAGATGAAAAACAACATTGCAAAGTAAAATGTGGCTTTAAGGCTATTACATTTTTCGTAATGGATTTTGTTACTGCCCGATCCTTCAAGTTGTTCTTTTATGTAAAAACCTGCAAGATCAGGTACTGAATGAATAGGGATGTGGAGCTAAAGTTTTATTGTGTTATTTGGAATTCACTGATTTTTAAATTTTTTAAGATAAATTTTTAAATTATTAAAATGAAAGCTAACTCTCAGTATTATGCTGTAACTTTGAATCCTAAAAATAAGAATTGTAGTCTTGCAATCTTCGTAAGAACTCATCCATAGGGCTCTAACATTCCCCAGCTTTCCCAAATACTATAGCGAATTTTCTATACACCTCGTGAACAAGTTTTCCCATTCAGCACATTTAAAGTATTCCAATGTTTTTGTGTATGTGAGTGTGTATGTTTTAATACTTTAGCCATAAATAATTACATTTTGCTGCAAACTTAATAGGGTCGCTGTTCTAAATTTACCTTAGCATTATCAAAGCCCATTAAAAGCCATTTTTATGAAGAAAAAAAATCTAACGGATACGAAGGAGGATTCACATCTAATTCAATGTTTGTATATGTAAATTTAGGGAAAAATGCTGATGCATTAAGGTTAAATGCTTTGTTTTGTGTACTTGATGATAAATTGTAAGATTCCAATTGTTTTAAAGTTAGTATAGAAGCTCAATACTGGTTTGTCCTGAAAGCAGCCTGATGGTGTTTTAACATGTTGCTGACTTTGTTACAGATAATGTATACAATCAAAATGTATTAGCTTCACTTGACCAACTCTTAGAATATTAAGAAATCAGTGTATTCAATGGCATTCTGTATTTCTGTTCTGTATTTCAGAGTGGTTTTATTTTAAAACACTCTGGTTTTGCGTGAATTTAAGTGCTTTTCCAATGTTAATCTTAACATTCTGAAATCACACACAATATAAAGCAGATGTAGTGCTATATTTACTTCTAATTTCATATTCCTGGTCAAAAATTACTCAATTTCTTGGATGTAATTTATTACAAAAGTTTATGTGTACATGTGAATAGACTATTGTGTTTTTCACAATTAAGATATGTTATGTGAAAATAAATATTTATCCTAACTAATTTTCAAATTTTTTTTTTATACTGCAAAACCCAGACAAGGTTTGCAACGTCATGTGGTATTTGAAATGTCTACCTGACCTGAATGTGCTTCACAAATTTATGAGTGGTAGAGCCCAGCATAGCTCCCTTTTCAAGTGGAATCTCACTGAAGCATGCAAGGCTGTGAGTGTTGGCTCCCTGCGTGGAGTTGGTGGTGATGTACTTGGTCTGACTGTAACAGTAAGTGTGGCACCAGGGACAGCTCAGAGCTCACTGTTCCAGGAAGAGAATGGGAATGAAGCTTCAATTTACTACTCATGAGTTGGTCCTCCTTCCTCCTGAGAGAGGTGATGTGGCCCAAGCAGGAGTAGCTGGATCTTTTTAGAGATCAGTACGTAAGGTCCTACAATTTAAAATGCTTCTGCTCTTCTCAGAACCCTAAATTTCTGCTACTGAAAAACATCAAGGCCATAAATTGCAGTACTACATACAGTATTGACTCCATCATACTGAATCCCTTTTGAGCTTCTTTGCCAATTATTAAATCAAAGACTAGAATTCTCCCAGCCTGAGAATGGTAACAGTGACACTTCAAGGTTCAGCTGCTTCTGTTAGGATTTTAGACAAAGTGTAACCATCCCACACAGCTGGCTTAAGTGTAATTTTACATCTTTTTTAAAATCAGTCATCCAACTGAAGAAATACTGTTGAATACATGCTTGGACTTTCTTTTCTTTGAGTATAGGTTCATACTGTACACAAGAACTTGGCAGCACCTATTTAAATTGGTTTTAATCAGTCTATCAGTCCTGATTTCTCTTACAAAGGCTCCTGAATGATTGCAAAAGGTGATGATGAACTTCATCAATTCAAGTACTGGATTGTGCTGTGGCCCCAGAGGTGCCACACATGAAGCGTTACAGGATCTCACACATATGGCAGCACAACAAACAGTTAAAATAGTACAATAAACTTAAACATCCATTTCACATAGGAAAAAAAATACGGAGAAAAAAGTTAATTTGTAGGTGTGTAACTAACTAGCATGATGCAGTAATTCAGGCACAACTGATTTCTAGCTTTGGACATTAATGAAATGAGCTAGATATGTTCTCTGGCCTCGGTTTTAGTTATTTACCTGTCCTCATGCAGTTCAAGCAAGTTGTCAGTCCCCTGAGGCAGCTCAATCATTCTATTGCCTGCATTATTTTTGGAGCCGAGGCATTTCTACCCGAGTGAAGAATTAGACACTGAATTTATGTTAACTAGGACACTTACTGTAGCAATAAAACTTTCTTTTGTTTTAGAAGTTGTATCATTAGCAGGATATCTTAGAAGTTGTTTTCCAGGCAAGGAAAGATAATTAGCATTGCATTGTGTTATGCCTTGCAGATAAGACAGTTAAAAGGGGATGATGTATTGAGAGTACAGAAGAGTTTCCCAGTGAGATGCTAGAATCACTAAGGTAGGTCAGATGCAAATAATTGCATCTTAAGAAGACTTAGACCATATAATTTCTAGCTTCACTTTTTTTTTTTAATGTTTCTTTGATTATACTAATTCTTGCACTTATCTAATGAGAGCCTGGTGAAAGTAATTTTCTAGGTTACAGAAACACTTCTTTTTGTCTTTGATAACATTAAAATAAATCCTAACTCTTTACCCTTGCATACACATGCCATATCATAATGATACTCTTTTTTATAACCTGTCTATATTGGTGGGATTTACCTTATACTGATTTAGGTTTCTTTGCCTTGAGTCAAAGGAATGAGAGATGTGATTATATAACCTCTAACTAACAGGCTATAATCCTGTAGAACTTTAACAGTGGTGCCAGTCTACATTAGAGACACTACTGCCTTGAACCCAAGATGGTATTTGCAAAACCCAGCTCCAGAGTGTTTCAAAAAAATGCCAACAAACAGAACAAAACCACCCATCTTAATTTGTGAGTCAAGGAATTGTTAGTTTGTGAAAACAAATTCTGATTTTCTATTTGAGGCTTTCTCATTTAAGGACAAGCTGCACAAAGTGTCTTAACATTCTTCCCCATGCTTTATCTGTCTGCATGAGTACTTTTACATTCACACCTAATGTCACTAATAACCCACAATACAGACATAATCAGATGCTGGCATGTAATATCAAGAAGCTAAGTGTTAGATAATCATGTCACACTCCATTACATGATACCATTACACAAAATCAGAAGCTTCACTGTACCTCATCCTCAAAATTAATGGGGATTTTAAAAAAAATTCTAGTGTTCTTTTTCTGAAGCAACATTTTCAATGATATGGACTACACCTCCTTTCATAAATTAATGTCTTTATTATTTTAATGCAGCATAATTTTTAGTACAAGTGGATTGCATTTTTTCTGTGTTTAATTGAGAGAACTAATCCTCAGACTAGATGGAGAAGCCTACTTGAAGTGCTGTAAAGAAAGCAGGCATTTATTGGTAGGCTGTAAGGAAAAGCAGTTTTGTCAAAGAGCACATTCACAGGAGAGTGATAGTCCAGCCCTTGCTTTAAGTGACTGCTAGTTCGCATTGTAATGTTTTATGTTTGAATGCAAGAACCAGTTCTTATTCATCAGTACATGAGCAACTTCTACATTTAAAAAATGGGGGTCTTGTTGAGTTCCCAGAGGAGATTTTGCAGTGCAGATTCTTGGTAGCAGCCATTTTTACTATAAAATAAGCAAAAATCACAGTACTGTATGACAGCACACAAAGAAATTCAGTGCCCTTGGTTTGATTAGGTATCATTCAAAATCTTTGGTGCAAGCTGGTTATGTGCTTTCCTTGCAAGAGTTCTACAACTAATGCAAGAGATTACAGAGAAAACACACGTCAGGAACTGCAGTATGAAGTGTTTCATTCTGCGCATATCAACATTGCAGTATTCCTGATACCAATTCTAAAATAATACCCTGCAAAAACCTTTCTTCATTATTTTTACAGAAATTACCCCAGGGTTCATTTCATTTTTGATGGAAACATTATTATATTTTTATTCTGCAACTGATCGCCACATGACATTTCCATCATTCATTACCCTGATATACAAACTGGATTGTTTCTCTTTTAGACTGAAATGTGAAAAGGTAATTACTCAAGCAAGTACCATGCTTCCTCCAGAAGTCTGCAACTTCATTCTGGTGATGTAAAGACCTGATTAAACACAATCAATAAAAATGCAATAGTTGCTTGGCAACAGGAATCATTATAAAGATTAGCATTTTATTCTGTACACCACTATCCCAAGAGCTGACTCTTATCTCATCTTGATTTATACTGGCTCAGAGTACATTATCTGGAGAGTTTTCTGGAGAAGTACCATCACTAACAAACAAAATGCTGGTGCTAGTGCAGTGAGAAACACTGCTTTATGAAGTGGCTCATATGGGTATAAATGTGCTTATGTGCTTGACCGGAGATGGAATGGTCTTTGTCAGTGTACCACTGTGTGAAAGAGAAATACAGAGAATGTTAGTTGTAGCTACATCTGAATGATATAAATCAAACATGACAGACATAAAAACCTGTGCAGCCATTTAAAATTATCCTAGTATGAGGCTTTCAGCATGGAGGCAATGACATAATGGGGTGGGAAGCTGCTCTGACACTTTAGCCCCTTCTTTGCATGTGGGACCTGCTCTGTTTTTATGCTGAAGGCGTAAAAACAAGACGTGGCTTGTCACATGGAGGGCAGATTTAGCTGTTCAGTTACAAGGGGTGCCTGACCTCTCCCTCTGTATGTCCTTGGAGTTTGGCTGAAAGAAAACCATGCACTTGGCCCCCTTCTATACATTCTCCTTCTTAGCACTGCTCCACAAGGGCTGAGAGAATGTAGGAAAGGAAGAGCTTGCACCTTAGTCTGAGAATTTCCATGCACAACATAAGAAAAGGCAAATAACTCCTTGTCTTACAAGTTCAGTAAACACCAGATGTGACGGACAAGGGTATCTGGGATTTTGCTGAAGCAAAACCACTATCCTTTGCTGAACCTACACTTATATCCTATCTTACAGATAGGATAAAATTCATTGCACTTGGGTATATGCAAAGGTTGGGACTGGCTGTTTGTCTGAGAACACAAAAAATTTAAGAAAATGAAAGATTAGGTAAAAAGGGTCGAATATAAGCTGGCATTGCTTTACAGTTTTTCTTGTGCAGAAATAAAATACGTCCTTTATGTTCACATTTCAGTTACTGAACATGAAATGCAACTATATGAACTTTCATTTAAGAAGGCAATGAATTACCTTACCACAGGGAACTTAATGTTATTATTCGCATTTGTATAATGATAAACAAAACAGAACCATACCATTGCCTGAAAATCCACTTCAGCATCAACAAGAGCTTTGGAAATCTGTGCTGCTTGCTGAAAGTGAACATTATCTGAAAAGTGGAAGAGGAAAAAGGTAAACAAAAACTGCTTCTGTAATACTCTGGGGGAAAATCAAAGCAATGAACACACTAGACTTCCCAGCACTGCTGACTGAAACACAGATTAGTTGCAAAAAGCAGTATTATTTTATTGATGCAAATGTAACAGCCTTGCCCCTTCATGCTTTTGTTTTGTCAGTAGTAGAATTGCAAACCTGTCTGTAATACTAAAATGTCTAATTAACTGCAACTCACCATCTGCTGTTCCATGAATAAGGAGATATTCAACTTCCTTGAATTTTTCAGCTCTGGCCATTACTGTTGAACTCTGAAATTAAAGGAAAAAAAAAAGAAAAAAGGTGCTACTTATTAGGATATGACTTGCTACCAACTGACTTTGATTCGTGTTGACACCGTCTGGGGTCCTTTAGCTAAAGCCAAGCACAGCCCTGCTTACCCCCCTCTGAACTGCCACGGGACGTGGCCACACATCCAGGGCTGGGTGCTCACACTCCACACCCACCTGCAGTTGTTACCAAGGTTATGGCTGCAAAGGAAAGGGCAGCTGCACAGGGGAAGAGTTCTGGAGTGAGGTACACACTCAGTGCACGGCCAGCACGTTGGTAGCCTGCAGCACACCCAGTGCCATAGGTTCCCTGTGTTACTGCAGACAAGTTTAAAAAAAAATAAATGTTGCCATGGCAACAGTGTACCCTGTGAGAGCAAGGAGTAGATCTTGCAGAGGCTACACACGTTATCTTCCCCACTACAAGGTTCACCTGCAGGTAAGGCACCACAGCTAACACTGCCTCAGTCTCCAGTAAAATTTGGTTTAGAAGTTTAGAAAAATGTGCTCTCCAAATACGAAAGAGAAATGCCTGAACGAAAACCACTAGACCAAATCTCTAAATAGAAGTACATTTTGAGAATGGAAACACAATACAGTGATGAAAAGATGAAATAATCAGCAACTATGATTAATCAAGAAATTTAAAACATAGTAACAATATATTCCCTAGAACATTCCAGCCCATCTGACTTGCTACTGTGACTAAAGAATGAAGACAGTAAGGATTACAGATAAGATTTTTAATTTGAGCAAGGAAAGGGAATATGATGGTGCTCTGCCATGAGCAGAGGAAGAAGAGGAACAACAGGGACAAGACATTTGAGGCTTGAAAAGACAAGAAAGGCAAGAAAAAAATACTAAAAATTATGAACAGAAGAATTTAATGATTTGCTTCTTTTCTTCCCCATTTTGTACTAAGGCTGTATCCTTGCACAAGGATTTGCATTTAGTACCCCCAAAAAGTCAAATACATTATACTACCAAGACACAAAAGTATTCTAATTTCCTTATGTCTCTTGTACACTCACGAATCTTTAAAGCAAGTACAAATATTAAATTCTTTTGTCATGACAGAATAGCACACCAGAACCTTCCATACATGAAGCGAGTTCTTTGCATATATTCAATGAAACCTAAAAACCAAGTTCAGCAGAGAGGGCAAAAAAACCCCACCCTCCAGTCTGTAACAATGCAGTTGCCCTCTTTTGACAGTCAAAGGCTAGAGGGCAGCAGAAATCCAGTATATGGAAATCCACCAACAGTGGAAGCGTGACACTTTCCATTTAGAAGTTTTGATATCATGGAGTAGGAACATTTAGCTGTGAGTGCCAAAATATGGAGAGAGCACTTTGATGCACTGAGGAACACTGGTAAACCAAGAACAAATGAGGAGAAAATGGCCCAGTGAGATTAAAGACAAAAACCCCCCAACAACAACAAAAAAAACCAACCCAAACCAACGAGTATTCTTTGAGTAATTCTCCACATGTGCAGAGCGAAACTTGATAGATCACCTTGCTATGCTTTCTTCCAGAAAACCAATGTTGTTTTAAGTAAACCACCTGTGAGTGGAAGAGGATTTAAGCTACACTTGTGAGAACTTGACTTGGCAAAAGCAGAAAGAGGATGTCACTATTTTTCCTCTCCAGGCTTTAAATAAAATAAAATTATTTGTAAAAATACTTCAGAAAGAAGAAGCATATGAGATACTTTGTCTGCTTTTTTATCACTGGTGATACTTCACTTGCTACACTCACACTCAACATGAAGAGTCCCTTCCCTAAAACATGCTGTAAGGACACAGTACCTTTGTGTCCTTAAAGAAGGTTGCAAGACAGGGAGCACTCTCAAGTTGGGCACAGTTAGATGACAAAGCAACAGCAGCTGAACAAACCTTAAGTGGACAGCAAAAAAATACAACTTTATTTACCACTTCCATTTTATAGTTCTACTGCTGGGACAAAGGCTCTGAAAAGGTAACATGCACAAGTACTGAGAATTAGGCCCTGCTGAGTGTAACTGACTTTTCTAAAGATCACACAGCAGTCAACATTTTATCAGCACTCCACAAACAAGTTAAGGTTTGGCTGAAACTGAAGGTCTCTCTCCCTTTAGCATATTCTCAGATAATAGAACAAATGTCAAATCAGTACAAGATGGCATATTTACAAAATTGTACCCTGTTTTGCATAACCTAATGATGCAGCAGTTCTTAAGGACTGAACATTTCAAATCTGCTAGAAAAAGATTGCCAAATCTATGACTGTTTCAAACACTTGCCAAAAGCATATAAAATTCAGAGTGAACTGCAAAATAATGTTCTCACAAGTTGAACAGTCTCTTCGGTATGCTTTACATGGCTACTGTGTCTGACCTCCAGAGCTCTGCCCTGATTCAGTCTCAAGTCTTTTGCATCAGGGATGTTTCTTTCAGGCCACCAGATTGTCTACCACTCAGCCTAGGATTATAGTAGAGCACCACCCATGCTTGCTGCTCTCTTTTATAAAGCTCTAATTTTTAATAGTTTACAACTACCTTAAAAGACACTGAACATACCTAATTAGTCCACTTAGGATTGTGAGTCCTCCCTCAGACTTAACTCCTGACAAACAATATTTAACATCTCAGACTCTCTGCCTTCAATAAATGTAATGTCACAGTAATACAAAGATAGGATGTACCTCTCACACCACAACTAATTTCTTGAGTCTGTATATTCAGTCATTAATAGTACTCTACATGCTAGGAATGTGCCTAGCAGTGCTCATCTTCTCTAAGCAGGTGTTTACACCATCTCATTTCTTTTAAATCAGGGTGCATACTACAGTTAATGCAACTTTTCACTTTTCATGCCAGCTTTACAGCAGTGCAGCAGGATAGAGAATATATGATGCAGCAGAAGCCTGACGGCACAGAGTTAGCAGTGCAAGCTTTAACAGCTTCAGCTGTATGTACTAGCTTTCAGTACAGATTCTGCATTCACCTCAAAAAACATTCATTTCAGCAAACAGCTCTCGTCAGTGTCAAGGGGCCAGGAGGCTGGCTATTGGGACTGGGACATGGAACAAAGGGGCTGCAAGCCAGAACATTCTGGGCTGAAGTCAGTATGGGTCTTCAGCAACAACAAAATCCCACAAGGCTTTCTCTGAGGTTACATGAAAAACAACAAACTTGCTTCTCAAGCTACCCCACCCTCCAGGTTAAAAGTAAAGTCCAAGTATTGTATTATTTAGAGCTTTTAACAACAAATGAGGATTTAAGTTGCATTTTCCTTTCTCTTAAGAGCAGCAGCGAAGTGTGACAATCTGATCTAGGCAATTACTCCTCCTCCATCTAGCCACCATTCTCCCCAATTAGTCCTCTGAGTAACACATTTGAAACCTTTAGCTCTTTGGTACTGGCAGTTTCAACGTGGCCATTGCCAGCAATGGATACCATGCCAAGAAAATCCGACTCCTGGCTTGAAAGGATTAAACAGTCCTCTGTTGCCATCTGTGCCGTGAAGCTGGTGAGTGACTTTGTGCACCCAGAGCGTTAACGTTCGTTCTGCACAGCGACAGTAACTCGTATTTACACTGCTACCTCGCAGACCTCCTACTCTTCCCACTGCCTTAAAGAAACACATTTGGAAAAAGGCAGGCACATGGCTGCAGGCTGCTGGTCAGTGCCTGCTGGGCCCAGTAGCTCAGTGGTTACGAGAGGGAGACACAGACACAGTACCAAGAGTTCCAGCAGTCACTACCACTTTCCCCAGTCTTGACCAGAATGTCTCATACAGCAGCGGACAACACTAGACCACTGTAAATATATGTCAAACCACATGTTTCAGTACATATATGTATGTATCTATATGTTTTATCATACTTTTAAATCAATGCAACAACCCCCACCCTTTTTTCTACCCATGACATTTTTAATGCACATGACCAGTGCTAAATTGTCTTCTACCCTGCTTACCAACCCAAACAGAGAGAATGCTCTATCTCCTCTAACATCAGTGTTTGGTTCCAGTATCACCATGGCTGGACTCTTCTGTGAAACATTCCAATAACCAGGCTACAAAGTACCCCTTAGATTCCTCACAGTTCTCCCATAGCCCTGTATTTTCACTGAGGCCTGAAGTTTAACAAAACCTAACAGAAAGTGTGGCTCCTGTGCCCTATGTCCAGCTACCTGGGACCTCAAAAAGCCCTCGAGGCAACAAAAATCATCTGGCACATGGAAGAGCAAGTCAAGCAATTGATTAATCACAGTGTAACAAGGATGAACAATCTATGTGCAATTTGCTTTCAGCAGGACACATGGGAATTCCCTCACTTCTGTGCAAGCACTGGTCACGTCAGAACAAATTTTGGACACCCTGTGTTTGTGGAGATTGGGCCAGCATTTCAGTCCTGACACTGCTGGCTCTCAGTTGGTCTGCAATTTGATACAATCACAGTACAGAGAGATCTGCCTACCTGTCAAAGTGTTCTAGTATTGAGGAGATTTTGCTTTCCCTGGAAAAAAATTCCAGATTCCTAAAGCAGGGAATTTCACACACTGCTCTTTTTTTTTTTTTAAATACATTTCAAAAAGAATGGGAGTACATTTGTTTTTGTGAATAATGTTTAAGATAAAACATACCTAGCTCATGAACATATAAATTTTAAAACAAATTTGTTTCTTGGTGGTTAAAATAAAAGTTTTTACAGCTTGTTTTACAGTCAGCAAAAGTCAAATTTTTTTTTGTAGGAGTCAAATGGAACTAAGTGTAAAAAAAAATCCAACCCAAAACACCAACACAGCAAACAAACAACAGAAACTCCACACCATTCGCCAAGAAGAAGCTGACTTGTGCTAATCCAAACACCTGAGCCTATAGCCTCTAACAGCACAATGCAACAATTCTAGCAGGAAAGAAGAAACAAACTTATTTCTTCCCGCAGGGAAAGAACTAAACTGTTTAAAGAACAATATAGCAGTTTAGAAATGAAACGACACACACAAAAAAAGAAATAAAGTGATTTCTTTCTTACATTATAGTTCTTCAGATTATCATTTGCTGTAGGAAGGCCCATGTATCGCTCTGTGTATATTGAATCTGAAATTTGAAAAATCCCAAAATTAGAATCTGCTACTTAATTTTCAGTCTGTCTACCATCAATTTTACCCATCCGTACAAGCAGTAACAATGCATACTGGAAATCAGGTTTTCCACAATGAGGGGTGTAGGTAACCATCGTTATTCAGAATATTTAATCTTCTTGTTGCCATGGACACCTGAATGTTGAATATTAATATAGTACTTTGTGTCAGTGTTTCCTTATTGTTATTCTTTTAGTAATCCTAAAAAAATGACTGAAAATGTTGCAGTAAATAACTAGCATCTGAAAAAAAATCTTGTTTATCTAAATATTTACTACCAAAAATCTATACTATGAAAATATAGTAGTATATTAGGATTCATCTTGGCTGATAAAAAATAATTGATTTTCCACATGTTTTTTTCCATTTTACCATTTGCAGATTTGCTGCTTTGTTTTAAGCCATACGAATTAATGCTCTGCTGCCATATTCTTGACTTCTCATCAGAGTTTTTGCACTGGAGGTTTTTTTATGCTGAATATGTATGCCTCCATAACCCTTCATGTAACTAGCTAAAAGTGGAATTCTAGAGATCTTGATAATTAAAAAAATATTTCCTGTCATACTGTAATATTCATGTCCAAAATATTATGAATATGTTGCTATGTCCCCAAGAGACTACTGCTACTGCCTGGCAATATGATCTGATCTGCTGAATTAGCTATTATACAGCCTCTGTGCTAGTTGCAGAATGATAAATTATGCCTTATTTAGCAGAGGTTTGCCAGGGAAAGCTTTTCCTTGAATGTTTTTGGACAAATAAAAATGAGAAAAATGTTAAGATATGTTCATATTGTACCAGCACCTATTTATAAGTTTACATTATTTTTTAATCTGGGAGGAGGGCCCCAAGAACTGTATTTTAGCCTCATGCACCTACTTGAAACCTTTTGCTCAAAAGGGTTGAAACATGTAGAGATTTGTCCACTTGATCAGGTTTTTCTCACATCAAGCTATTCTCAAGATGAATTAGATTTATAAAATCCAAATTTTACACGCTAAAAAAACCCCTGACCAATCAACCTAAGGCAATGCAAATCCTATTCTGTTACTTTGAGAGAGTAAATTACAGTGCAAGTTCAAAGTTAATCATCACAGTTCATTCTTGTAAGTGAAGTTTAATTTTGAAGACACAACAGTTTAATTGTGATGGATTTCTGACACACAATACTGGTTTCAAAGCAAACACAGACACATTAGAGGAGTTACCACCAATAATACAATGGCCTTCATTAATGGTTAAATAGATTACCTGAAGTTACCTATCTGAAATGGTCATGAGTTCATAAAAACAGACCAAGTGGCATTTCCATGGCATCCATTAGATAATCAAAAGTTCTGCGCTACAAATCCAAGCTTTGCAGCGAGTGCACTAGAAGACATATGGGAATCCTTGTAACAAGGAAGCCCTCACATACCATAATATTGCCAGCGTGACACGGGGGCAACCGCTATTCCACACTTGAACACGCCGCTTCCAGAGCCAAGCACCATGGAGGTCACATATCCCCCATAAGACTGAGAAGAAAACATTGCTGTTATTTTAGTCGAAGGGAAAGGATGGGGCCCATCTGCTACAGAGCTCATCAGGCATTTATAGGCTCAGCGTTTTTCATATTAATGAACTCCATTCTGAATTTGGGTCAGATCTCAGCCAGCCTGCTCAGTTGGGGAAACAGGCACCAAACAGTGCATGGCAGCTGTGGTGCTGATGAATGAGAACTCGATGGGGAAAAAGGGCGCAAACGCTGCTGAACTGTGACTCAGCTGGGGATGACTGTGTTTGGGAGCACTGTAGGCAGCAGCAAAAGACAGGAAACAAGGCACTGCTGAACCACTGTGTCCCTTCCTGTGCTGGGGAAGTGGGTGGAAGCAGAGCTCTGGCCCACAGTGCATCTGATGAGTAGTTGCAACAGGGCATCCAAAAATTTACAGCTCCCTTGGAGCAGGCCTATGGTAGCTCACTCCCCAGCTCTCCCCCAAAGTGTCAGGAGCAAGACTGTGACTGGGGAGTGAAGGATCTGCTGAGTCTGTGGGAGGAACTGTGCAACAACACACTCCTTGCTACGCACAGAAAATTTACTCACAGTCTAGCCTGATACACAGATGAGTAAATATCTGACACACTTGAGCATCCAGGCAGCAAGATACATAAACACTGTCGCCGACCGCCCAAATGACTGCCCTCACAAGAGTCTGAATGGGTTATTTAGGAAAATGTGCCCACCCACATTCAAAAACAAGAGCTATTTTTGGATCTCATTCCTGTCTTAAAAACAGATTACAGGCAAAGGGAATTGCATCTTATTTCAAAGTGCTTAAATGTTTGGTCCAAATTCAATTCCCAGGTCCTTCCAATGAGATTAGCACAGTAACACATGCACTTTGTAATTAAACACTGTATAAATGCCTGTGTAACCTGGCTACAGTGAAGATATTACTGCTGAATCTATGGCAAACAAAACCCTGTACATAGTGACAGGCTGACAATGAGAGGCTGACAATCTAAAAACTTGAAATAAAGAAAAACTGTTTGCCCACAGGTTCAGTGTCCAGGATGCGTAATTCCAGTGTAGCTCCAAAGAGGAATGCTCTTGTACTATTCATCCTGAGGGTCATAAGGACTTAAGATGGGATTGCATTAAATCATAAATTTCTGCAGAAAGAATTCTCCTTTCACTGCAATTAATACATGTGACTTCATGTAACAGAGGTGTTTACTCCCAGAAGAAAAGCTATTAAAGACACCGTACTGCCATCAAGCAAGTTATTCATTGGTGCCTGTCACCTGCAGTGCCCAAATTTCAGTTAACCATTTAATTCAGCACTGGAATCACTAACACTATGTACACACTTAGCTTTGCAGCTGAGGGGACATGCATATGCTATTAAACTGTTAAATATTTCCATCTACTTTGCCAGGTTTTAAAGATGCATCAAGTTAGAGTAATCTGGCCTCTGGTTGCAAATATCATGATAACCGTCCCACACAGCTGGCTTAAGTGTAATTTCACATCTTTTTTAAAATCAGTCATCCAACTGAAGAAATACTGTTGAATACATGCTTGGACTTTCTTTTCTTTTGAGTATAGGTTCATACTGTACACAGGAACTTGGCAGCACCCATTTAAATTGGTTTTAATCATTCTAGTAGTCCTAATTTCTCTTACAAAGGCTCCTGAATGATTGCAAAAGGTGATGATGAACTTCATCAATTCAAGTACTGGATTGTGCTGTGGCCCCAGAGGTGCCTCACATGAAGCACTACAGGATCTCACACACATGGCAGCACAACAAACAGTTAAATAGTATTCCCACCAAAATTATTTCAGTACTTACCCAACCCCAAATAGCTATTCTGTCCTCATCAACGTAGCTCATTTCAGAAAATTTTCTGAAAGCAAACAGAATAATTAAACAGACTTAAATTAATTAATAGTTACACTTACCAGACTGTAAGTATCTGCCATTCTACAGATGTGCCCATTTCCTATCAAGTCTGCCTACTTCTATTGCACAAATAAGCATTTCCCATTTCATCATAGCAACTGCACATGAAGACATACAATAATTCAGGCACATGTGTCTTTAGAAAATTTAGAAAAACATCTGTGCATATGACACTTGGAAACCCCTCAACCCACATTCACTGACATTTGTATTTTATTAGGTTAGATTTCACTACCTGCCTTGTCTTTTTTTTAAAGATGCACAAAAATCAAATTGCAGCAGTAAGGAACAGACAACACATGTAAATACAGTCATCATTTAAAAAAAAAATCAAGAAGACTGTGAAATTCTAATTGTTTAAACTTCTTAACATTTTAAAATCCAACATAGAAAATCCTGTAAGATCACTTCGTTGCAATTCTGAGATATCCATACTGGGATTGTTTGTTTCAGTGAGGTTACACAAGCATAAACCAAGTGACAAACATGAACTATCATTTAAAAGCTGATTATTTATCATAATTCTGCAACAGCAGAATGAAACTCGCAAAAAGCTTGAAGTAGAACTTCCATCTCCAAGTTCTTTGGTAGCATGTTCTTCTAATGATATGACACATAGCATCTCTATAAAACCATCTCCACAAAATCAGAGATATGGTTAATTGGTATTACAGCATTAACTCTCCTCTCTTTTTATGCATAAAATGATGGCTGGTCTATAAATGACACACTTCAGTGTACAAAATGAAGCTGGATGCAGTTATTTTTTGCCAACATTTTCAAGATGACGATTTGAAACCTTCACCTGTTTTTCCCCCTATGCAATAAGCACGTAAAAGAAGGAGCAGGTGTTGACCTTTCCCTGCAGCTCACCTGGCTGCTGTTATCTGATCTTCCACTTCATATGTCCCCAGCCTTCTGTTTATGGCGTGCATGATTTCATCCCCCTGGTAGCCGCTGCCCCTGCCGTCGAAGCTGGCCACGATGACCCGCTCCGTGCTGGCCAGGTAAGTCGCCCAGTTGATCCGGAAAGCCTGGTCCACTTTCTGACTGCAGGGTCCTGCATACCTAGGGGAAAAATATCACAAAATTCAGGCATTTACTCTACACATATTCTCACATCAAGCATTTGAAACGTCATTATTGCTGACAAAAGTCTGGCCTCTAAAACAGGATAAACTTTCAAATTAAATTGAGGAAACAATAAAAGCATCACTGACTGACTCCAAGGTGCCACTAAAGCAATATGCTTTTTTAAAACTTCACTTGTTAATCAAAAAAGTAGACTGGATTTTTTTTTTTCATTTTACTCCTTTCTGCTCTAATAAGAACCCTTCATTATTTTGACTTTAAGCAGCTTATCAGAAATCCAAGACAAGTTTTCTTTTGTTTTGGCATATCTAGTCACCTGAGTTTCAAAGTGATGTTCTCTAACTATTTCTGTTCCATTCACCCATGATTTATTTGGTTTAAGTCTGAAATCAATAAATAGCCTTCAACTGGAAAAATGAAAAATACCATTTTCTGCATTTTCAGTGTCTCATCAGTCTGAAATATTTCTTATGCAGGCTGAGAAAAAGGAAGCAAAACTTAATTTTAACTTTTTACTTCAAGTATTTCAGAAGCACGTGATCACTATGAAATCATACTCTGAGTGCCTTGATGGTAAAATTCTGTGCAGTGCACTTCTCTGGCCACTGCTCAACAGAGTAAGAAATAGAAGAATGGCTCCTATAGATCTACAGCCCAGTTTTATCAGTTTTAAAAGCACAGAAAAAACTGCTGGGAATTTAATTCAAGCTATGGATCCCTATACTTCCAAAGCAATATCTGATACTAAGATCACTGTGAACCAGAGGTGATCCTGACAAGGGTCCAGGTAAGTCAATAAAAATAGTATCGTAACCAAAACAAGTCTTAAGAAGCCAAGAGCACTGGCTGCTCATTAAAATGTTCAATAGGCACATCAAGAAGTGCTACCTAATTGCATTATATAAAGATGTATCTAACAACCAACAGCCAGTTTCCTTATAGAGTCACCTTTTTGTAAAAAAGGAATAACTTAACATTTTTACATTAATGCACAGCTAAAATTCAGTAATTCAAATTTAGAAGAAAACATACCAGGATGAACAGAAGTGCCTGAGGAAGACCAGACTAATCAGCACATGCTCATAGGCTTGTATTTATGAAAAAAAACCCACAGCAAATACAATCCTGACCACAGGATGATGTTTGTCAACATTGACTGACAGTCAAATGTTACAGAAAAAATACAATGTGTCACACACTATTTCAGATACAAGGCTTATTCAAGGTTTCGTTCTGGAATGGGATTTCATCAAAGATTACTCCTAAGGAGCGTCATGAGCAGAGGAGGAGGCAAGCTAACACAAACATCCTGGCTGTTAAATCCCATAGGATGTATCTGCCTCAGGGCCACTGCCAGAGTATGTGCTCATTAGGCATTACATCATTTTGGGGCACAGGAATCCACCATGAACTGGGTTAAAGCCCTATTTTTCATTCCATCTTAAAACTACTTCAAGAAGTAATTAGAAAACATGCCAGTTTTGTGTTTCCTTATTAAGAACATTTGAAGTAGATGAAAGTGATTATTAACACAACACTGCCATGTGATTGAAAACTTACACATCAAGGAGCAGAGGGTACTTCTTTGATGAATCAAAATGGGGAGGCAGAATCATTTGATACCACAGCTCTAAAAGTGAAAAGAGTTTGACTTTGGTCAGCTCTCCAGTGAAATTATTTGACATGCATTACAATTCATACAAGAGCACATTTGAGCCACCCCCTAAAAATAAAAGAGCAGTTTCATCTGCACTGTCCTCATATATACATGTAGAAGTTCCTAACTAATCTAATAATTTTAAATGTTTTACAGTTAAATTAGCAGAAAGTAATAACATCTGGGGACTCAACATGCCGTCTTAGGACATTATTCTAAGCTTACATGTGAAACTTATTACGTCTCTACAGTGGTAAATCTAACACAGGCTCAAAAATAAAATTTCTCTCCCAGCAGAGGAAAGAAATTCTATATTATTTTGAACCTGCCAGATAGACTTTGCTTGACAGTTTGTAAAGCATCCCAGAAACATATCCAAGTATCTATTATTTTTGAAGCAATATTGACTCCAGTTCCATTCATGTTATTTGTCCTACCCAAGCTGGCTGTGAGCTGAACATTTTAAAGGCACACCCTCTAAGTTTTGCAAACTGAATGGCTCAGTTGTTCACTCATGAATTTTAAGGGAACTGATGCTGGAATGCTGATGGACTGCACTGCAATAATAGTCAGAGTGCAAGTCTTACAGAAATCTGCCCAGATATAAATATGCAAGGCATCAGAACACTGAAACATAATTTCAATTGAATGCATTAAAATACTAATTTTAACTTTTGCATACTGTAGTCACAGGGGTGGATTTCTTCTCTAATAACCTACATGGATTTGTGAGCAGACCTGTAACCTTAAGTAGGACTACATAAATGGATTTGCTTGTCCTATTTTTGATATTGAAAATAGATTCCCCTTACCCAAAAGCTTTTACCCTGAAGACATGAAGTAGTAAGAACAAAGAGGAATAAAAACAATATGAATATACAACTGAGAGCATGAAGAACATCTTTAAATCTCCATCTTGCCTGGAAGATTTCATCTTTAGCCCTAGTAAAAATGTGACAGAAATAAAAGACAGAAAACACAAAGATAAAGAGAATTATTATATAAATAAGGTAACAGTGAAAGAAGGGAGGCATCAAAAAGAACAGTTAGCAATGTCTGACCTAACCCAATACAGTTTGTAAAATGGAATTCCATTAAGAATATTTGCTCATTTTATCATGAGGAAGTTTGACATGAAGAGTAAAGCCAGTAGCAAAGGCTGGAGCAAGAACAGTTTAGACAGGTACCAGGCCTCCCACTGCTGGGCTCTCTGACATTGCTCAGCCTAAGAGCACACCAAGAACATTTCTCTACCCAAATTCTAAGGGGCACCTCTCACAAAGCGTTAACAGTTCATTTTCTAGCATTTTCTTCTGGTCTGTATTGAAGTTTATGCAGTCTTGGAGTGTGACTCTGCTTTCAAGAATGACTATTCAATCCAAATCTATTCAATCCCCCACACAAAGTCAAAGGTGATAGTTTTGAAATGTTGCTTAAATGTTTTCTTAAGATTTTTCATTTAGACTGTGTCTGCTTTTTCATAGTAACTGAACCTCTCCACTCTCCCAGCCTGCTAACACAAACCAAGGGGACTTGCACCTGTAAATCAGAAAGACCTACTTGAATTTATAATGTAATTTAAATTCAACAATGTTAAAGAGCTTTGAGTTTGTGCCCCAACCTCATTTTTCTTATTTATTTAATGCATTGTTAGAGACTTCTGGTTTCCAGTCTATTATAAAGGAAAAAGGAGTTAAGCCACTACATCATGAAAATGTGAAGTTGTCACACTATGGAAGAAGCACATTTTAGATAAGAACATTTTGGGATTTCAGAAAATAACCGAGAATATTTGGGAATGTCCAAATAAAAATCATCTTGCCTCTAAGTTCTGAATAACTGCAAGAATTCCCATTAGACCCATCTGTCCTGTCATGCTCCTCAGCAGAAGACCTTGAATGATTTGGTGAAAAGGAGGAGGGGTGGGAGGGGAAAAGTAAAAGATGTTTTTGAACTTACTGTATCCCCCTATATCAAGGACGTCAAATTTTTTTGAAGGCATCTGAATATCTTTCAGTGAATTTTCCAGTGCAGTGTTATTTTCCAAGTATCTGATGACTAAATAACAGAATAAGTAAGATTCAAAGACTAAACACATTCTTTTTGAATACACTGCTCTTTAATTATGAACCACTTTAAATGCTAAACCTGAGATGATGGCAACTTACATTGCAGTTTTAGTTTACTGTAGTTTTTTGTTTTTCCTCTCAGATTCAATGTTTACAATATAGTTGTCCTTCCATTCTTTTTTCCCTGTTTTTCATCTAAATACTATTTCAGAAAAACTGAACTGACTTATTCAGTAAATAAGTCATACACTACTTACTGTTTTCTAGCCCAGTGTAAAATAATGTTAAATAAACTCTGAGTAAATATATGTTAAGCTATATAATTTATTCTTCTGGTAATTATTTGAAATTAAATTTGCCCTTTATAACTGCAATTTTTATTATTACACTATGCAATGAGAACAAAAGTAGAATAAATTTACAGTGCACTGTACAGAAAAATCAGAATAAATTTCCTGGCTCAACATAAATTAAAGACAATCCCATACCTTCATCATCAGTGCTTCTGTGCAGAGTGGATATGGGCAGGCCAGGACCTGTTAACAGGGCACAAAACCTTCATGTTTACATGTTGGCTTGAAACACAACCCTTGTGAAGTAATTGGAAACAGGTGAATCATAAAAGCTGAGAACTTGTTTCCCTCCAGTCTGCTCAAGCTAAATTTTAGGTTAGCAGGGCCCAAATTCAAGCCACAGATTCCCACAAAATGTTCAGACTGTCTCAGAGATGAACCCCATGACTGTGAGGTACTGAAGAACAGAATTTCCACTCTTTAGCAAAGCCCATGCCTTGGCTGTGGACAATGGTTTGACCATCAGGAAGCCTTGTCACAAGGACCACAGCAGTTGTCTTCAACCATTTTTACAATCTGACAGAAAATTCCCTATCTGCTCTCTGTCCTTTTAGCCCATGCATTAAGGAAGATCTTGGCATACTAAAACCAGCATACATTTATATTTAAAGTAATTTTGGAGATGATTTTATTTTTGCCACCCTGTGATTAATTTAACACTTGTACTATCTAGCAGGAGCACTTACTGGTCAGAGACAGACTGCAGTCCCACTACTTACCTTATGGTTACATTACTTGGATTTTTTTCTTGACCAGCACTATCTTAATTTTATTCTCATATAAAGCACTGCTCTTTACCCAGTCTGTTGCTTGTCACACTTTCAGAGCCTCCAAATTCCTTCTGCAGGCAGAGCTTCCCATGCATCTCTCGAGGAGATGCACAGTGGACAGGAGTGTTTTGCAGCTCTTTCAGGTCCACTGACAGATAGAACTAACAAGTTTTATCCTAGTAATTTTTGTCAAGGTACTTTTGAGCCTAGGAGGCAGTATGTTTTTCCACTGCCAATACATTTATCCAATGTTATCAACACATATCATTGTTACACAGTACATATCAAGATCCTGACGAAGTGAACTTCACCACCCAACTAATCAGTGAGTCATGTTTATGTCAATTAATTCGGGATATACTCACCAAGACAATTTAGCTGATAATACTGTGTGTCTTTGCTGAAGGACACAGAATAATACTGGCATCTTTCTTGATCCAGATTACAGCTAACACATTTAGTAAATTTTGGACTGCTTTCCAAGAGCACTCTGCAAAGTAAATGAGCTTCATCTCAGAGATAATTTTTTTAAGCTATGCTAAACCAGTATATGCTTTTTAAAAAAGATGGCCGAATGAAAAAGGTTAAAATTTGGAAGTGATAGGAACTGATTCAAAAACTAGAGAAAACAGACTTTCAACTTTTGAGTTCAATTAATACTGAAATTACAGTAATAGGAAAAAAAGCATGAGGGTTATTTTTAGGGGCTTTTTGCTTGAGGATTGGTTCATTCTCCTCATAATTTCCCTTTATTAAGTGAATTTATAGAAAAATATTTCATTTATTATTTTGCAGTTTATACTCTTACACTGATTTTCAATAAATATCCTAAAGGTCCCACATTAGGCTGAACATCCGGATCTTTAAGTTTTCAATGCTTTTTCTTAAAGTTTCTCTTTTCCATTAAAAACAATTTTACTCATACTGCAGAAAAAAAGAATTTCTTACTTATAAAGGTTTCTTCCTCCTGGCATGTCAAGATTTTCATTACTGATGTAGTATCTATAAAAGCAAAATATACTGGTTTTAGTAAAATATTTACAGTAAAATATTTAAAAAAATTTTCTGACAGATTTAAATCAGATTTTTAATAAGTTAAATGACACCTTCTCCCTGCTCTCTCTCCGTGCTTGCTTAGACCCTTGTTACCAGCCCTCATGATAGGAAGAGGTCCCTTATTTACAGATACTTACAAAAATTGATTGGTTACAGCTTCTATGCTGATTACTTCCCATTTTCCTGAAGTAATAGCTACAGGAGCCTGGAGCAGAGGGAAAAGGCAAGGCAAAAAGTAGAACATGAAATCCTTGATCACCAGGAGAAACACAAGCCAGCAGTGACTGTCCTAGACAATATTCCTCACCTGTGAGCCATTTATGTAATGGATGTGCTTGTAACCTGCTGTGTCGCTGAAGACTTTGTAGTAGGAAGAATTGTCGGGTGCAAAGTGAGGGACAGATGGCTGAAACTTGAACATAAGAGAGATGTCTATTAAAGCAAAAAACAAAATTCCAGATCCAAAGCGATAAATTTAGATTTTAATAGCTCCAACCAGGAGTCTCAATGCTTGCAACAAGGCATCAATGAATGTACTGCAAACATCTTTGCCGTCTGACTTAGTAGGTAGAACCTGTAGCCATCACTCTTAAAATAAACACACTTGAAATATTTTCCTGCTCCTTAAGCTGCAGAATTTCCTGAGTATTAGTCCTGGCAGTGATCCATCCACCTGTCCCACCATCCCCCCCACAGAATGTGAAGTACTTTCGGTGGTCTTAGTTTTCTAAAATTTTAAGAAACAATATGTGCATCTATTTGTTTTATTCCAATGCAGCTGTAACCTATAAAAATGTAAACCTTGCAAACTCACGATTTTCTTGAATTTCCCATTTCAAAACAAATTTTTGTGAACAAATTCTTTGAACTCAATTTCTCTTTTAGCTTTACAGTGAAAAATGTCCTGTTCTATTCGGAAAAACACAAGCTGCTTTCCAAGAGGAAAATTTGTTAGTAAGTAGGTGATTACAGAATGGCAGAGAACTCAAACTGAAATAATATTTTCATGAAGGAATTATCCGTTTATCAATTGAGAGTGACAGGAATGAATCAATTTCTTTGACTGCCATTTCAATGTGCTACATATGGTAGAAAAAAAGAGAGGAATGAAATTGAGCTGAATGAAATAGAACTTATTTCTGTGATAAATGCCCAAAGGATCTAAATGCTAATTAGGCAACTGACACAATGTAACTGCCTCAGAGATGTTATACCCATCTTGAAATGGTGAAACAAAGCTGAAGTGATTTGCCTCCGGTCATTCAGAAAGCAATGACAGAAATTAAGTCTTTCTAACCATGTGCTCCAAATAACCTCTTCTTGTTCCCAAGCAGTATTTTTGCAAAAAGTAATCTGACAAATATTTTGCTAGCTTTTCCCTTATTTTTCAAAGTGTGACTTTCCTTTAACTCAACTGGCAAGCTCTAACAGCTGATGACCTAGAAGCCTTATACAGCAATGCAGGCTTTTCTGAGCATTCTTCATTTCAACATAATTTCATCTCTATTAAAAAAAAAACAAAAACAAACACCTCAAAAACCAAAAAACCAAACCAAAACCACCAACAAAAAACCTAAAAAGCCCTCCCCTCCAAAAACCAAAGAAAACATTATAGATAAAGAGAGGACTATGTCTGTGTTCTACACACATAGATAATTTACTTAAATTTGTCTATACATATGTATGTGCATAAATACATCTTGCAAATGTATAAAAATATTCCTTATCAGTCAAATATCATTTTATCATCTCTAAGAATGTGAAAATATAAAAGGAATAAATATACCTATCCTCTCCCCTCTTTAATCCTCCCTACTCTCTATTTCTTTCTCAAATCCAAGATTCGTACAGTGAGATTATCATTTCTTCCAACAGCTCCTAAGAAGTGGGTTGTCTCTTTAAAAGAAACAAAAAACCAACAACCTAGTTTAGTGGCACAGACTTGCATTTTGCCCTCTCATTTTGCACAACTGTTTACAAAGTCTGCAGCTTGATCATCACATTGTCTAATTGTGAAGCCTTTGCTGCAGAGAAGCAAAATGTGTCAGCGTTAAGGCCTTCCTTTCCATATCAAATTTGACAGCAGGTGGGTTGATCTCTCATCTTCATACTGCGGATGATTTCATCCCTGCTGTTGCCTCCCTCTTTGCATTTCTTTAAACTTTCATTTTTGACTTCAAAAGTGAATTAGTGACTAAAGCATAATCAGTGTGTGGAAAATGCGGGAGTGGAAAGTGTACTCTGTGTTCTCATCAAAAGCTCTGAAACTCATTTCTCCCTCCAAATCTGAACTTTTGCATCTCTGCTTCACTTCCCCCAGATCTTCTGTGTAGTTCATTAGGTGCCTACTCTCTACCATGTACAAAAGGACTGAGAGGCAGCTTGGAAAGCATCATCCAGACAGTAGCTGGTTTGGCAGAAGAGCATGAAAATTTTAACCTGGCCAGTTACATGCATCTTGTCCCCACTTCTCTTCAGTGGGCATTTCATGTGACGGAAAAATAGATAAATAAGTAGCCCAATTAAAACCTGGAATGGTTTGTTGCAACCTGATACACTAAAAACTGCTTTTGTCCTCTGTGCCTTTATTCCAATATGATTCAAAGGTTACAGAATACACTTCTTAATACATTTTATTCCCTAGATCTTTCTAGAGGTAACAGGAAGACTAGAAAGCAGGTAAACCAGCAGAGCCGACAACATCCCAGAACAAAGGGAATTCTGAATCTGGGCTCCTGCATTTCCCCCCTACCTACTGCTACAGAAGCAGCAGGTCAGTAGAAAGGAGTCTGGAAAGGGCGTTACGCTTTTGGTAAGCTGAACAGAAAATCACAGAATTATAGAATGGTGTGTGTTGGAAGTGCCCTTGAAGTTCATCTTATTCCAACCCCCCCTGCCACAGGCAGGGACACCACCTACTAGACCAGGGTGCTCAAAGCCCCTAACAACTTGGTCTAGAACACTCACAGGGATGGGGTATCCACAGCTACTCTGGGCAACCTCTTCCAGTGCCTCACCACCCTCACAGTGAAGAATTTCTTTCTAACACCTAATCTGAACCTACTCTCTCAATTTAAAACCTCTTGTCCTGTCAACAAGCTGCACAGGTCACAGAAGGCATGATGAGAGCTCCAGCCATACTGCACTGTCAGCCCAGCTGGGAGTTCAGAATGCATTGCCCACAAAAAAATAAAGCATAGCCCTGGGCGTGGGGTGACATTTGAGATAATTTTTTCCTGTACATGTAAAACGCAGCAAGTGAGAAGACTGGACCTACCCACAAGAGGTACTGCAAAATGCAACGGCTCACATAAAATTTTTGGAATTATCAGAATTTAGCATGTAGTAGTTTTAGAAATTGAACACTCACTCTGCCGATCCAGCCAGTTTTACTTTCTTCAGTAAGTTGTTTTTCCTAAGAACGAGAAAAACAAACAATCCCACAACAATTATGTTTATTTTGCATCAGGCTTTATTTCTACAAAGATAAACATAGATACACTCTACTCCTTTCTGGTTTAATTTACCATTGCAACTCTCCCACCAAATTTTTCTTACCTTTGGACATGACCAAGTAGCATTTTCAAAGTCACAGACTGTGAGGACTGAAAAATTCTGAATTCTTCTGAGCCACTGCAGACAAATCCTTTCATCTGTCACCCATGTTACAACACTCAAATAATGATCACTGAAAACAGCAACAACATAAGATATTTAAAATCCTCTCTATAATAGCATACCATACAATTGCATTCAGCAATTCACTGAATGAGACTCATCTGGCTATTTTCATTTCAATCTACTCTTCAACAATAAACACTGATGCAAATGTAATTGAGCCATTTTTTCATCAATTGTTTTTTCTGCTAGTAGATGCCTTGGTTATTTTCAGAGATACAATAAAGAATTAGATGGCTTGTACAAACCCACTTCCAGAAAGACTGCAATTAAATTTTAGCAGTTATTCTCTAATGCATAAAATAATAGCTACTCCAGGCTGTTCATAAATCTTGTACTGTGTGCATCTAGAGCAGAGGAAATTCTTCTGAATATTAAGTTGTGTATGCCTTAGATTAAGGAATTTTATCCTTAGCTGCCTGAAGTTGGCTTCTTGTAATTATTTTCTGAGTGATACATACTTTTGTTCAATTTAGTAATTTCCATTAGTTACAATGGAGAGAGATCATAGCAAAACCAGATATTACTATTTGAATATGTTACTTTCATCTTCAGAATACCACCCAGCTGACATGAAGAATGAAGTATGAGAAAAAAAAAACCAAACATTTTCATGAATATTCCTGTATATTAATTTTAAAAATGCACCACATTAAAATTTAGTGGCTTTGTTTACCATAACGATCTGTTAGATGTACTGTCTTTTCTTATTTTAGATCTCTTCTATCTCCTTGAAGCCTTATGAACTAAAATAAAACAAACTTCCCCTCCAAAGCAAGTATACATTTTTAACCGTAATTTGCACATTTGACTTAGTTCCAAGTTCATGTTCCCTTTTCCCCCAAAGTTAGTTAACAAAAATGTGTGGGAAGTTTTGTGGTAAGAGTATCTTTCTGATCACTGCAGTTTGGGGAGGGAAACACTACACTTAGTGTGGATGGATTACAAATATGTCAGCTGGTTATCAAAAACTTTCAGATTTATTTCTAGATTACAGTTTCAAAATCATGTTTGGAAAAGGTCTATTTCTGCATTTATATTTGACTGGGAAGTCAGCAGGTCATTTAATTGCTACTGCCATTGAGTCTGCAGGAGCCTGTTTGTAAAAGAATAGAAAAAGGAAAACATCATTCTTCCTGTAGCTATAATACTGGTTTCCCTTGTTTTGTATAAGGAGAATTAGTCCCACATTTTTCATTCCTTCAAAGTGAGAGACATTAACAATTCTGGTTACTATAAATCATTAATCAGGTAAGATGAACATTACAAGGAAAACACACAAACAAAAAGATTATTTATCAAGCTATTATAATAAATATCTCTCCCCTGTGAGAGTGGGAATGCACCTTAAGTATTCAACAACACACAAAAGGTTAACTAAGCTGCAATTAACTCAAGTATAAAGTACAGTAGTTCTGCACTGCCCTTCCTCATTTGTTGCTGAAAAGGGATACTCTGCAACTACTCAATTCAGAAGTCAGTTTATCTAAGACAGATCATTTCAGACAAGAAGGATCCATTCCCTTCATCCTCCTGTTGACTAAGAGGAGCCCCCTGTATCCATGGTGCCAAAACCAGTGCTTAAATGCTGGATGGATTTCATGCTGGTCATTCATGCAGCATGCCAGGTTTCAAGTACCATTGTATGGCAAAGCACTGCCATTCCAGATTCTGGCAGTTTTTCTTGACAAATAAAACTCTTGCTCTGCAACATAAGAGCACTGTGCCCCCTTCATATGTGGGGGTAAAATTGGTGCTCATCCAAGCTCTGGAGAATGCTGTAACAGGCAACCATTTGCTGAGGCACTGCCCCTCAGCATCCTAAACCAGGCAGGTGGAGTGGCGTACGCCACCAACTCAAACTTAGTTTTGCTCAAAATTTAGCTCCATGGAAGTAAAAATAGAATTTTCCATCACAAAAATGAACCTTTCCTGTCATACAGTGATATATATATATATATAAATACAATATAAATATTCAATACTTTGTGCTTCGAAAAAAACCCCAAAACTACCCAGCAGCAACACAGCACATTGCTCACTTTTTCCTACTCGTGTACCTTTGTTCTTGCAAAGTTCCCCAAGACTAGTTCTGCCCACTTCAACTTTTGCAGGACACATATGGTGAGACTTGACCATTATTTGGGTCAGCCACTGGGAAAAGGAGTGAATTTTGATCCTTGAACTCATTGTTCAAGATCTGCATTTGTATTAATCCTGACTAACAGAGTGGCAAATTAATTTAAAAATGGATGAACTCCATGTAACTCACACCTGTTAGCCAGATGGGTGCAAGGCTGGAAGGCAGCTGATGGTTACTCTCCTCACATCAACTTCCATAAGGTATTAACAAAAGGTAAAAAAACCCCTCTAAGACAGCAAAGATCTTAATCAGTACTGAGCAAAATGCAAAGGGCTTTTAATTCTGAGGCACTGGAATTCTGGAGGAAAACAAGGCAGACAGCTATCTAACATGCAGCTATTGCAGTGCGCCTGTAACGGAAGGATAAAGAACAACATATTCACAAGAAATTGCATCTCTGTTAACACATGGATGTTTCACTGTGGTGAGGACTGAAAAGGAAGAGTACTGATCTTCCAGTTACAGCTTTTTGGCCCCCATGTGTAAAATGCTGGTTTTATGCATAAGCTAACAGACCTTTGTTTTTTTCTGGTTTATCAGTATAACCTGAGCTTTCATACCCACCATGTTTGTAAGTGCAAACCTCTAAAACATTTCCACAATACTGTTGAAAAGAAAAAAACAAACCCCAAGATCTGGGATACCAAATTGTGTGCATGCACTTTAAATTGATGTAGCTGCTCTTTACAAAATACATTTATATCATGTTGTGCATTTCCAGTGGCATTTTGAGGAATACAATTTTCCATTTACTCTGAGAGGTGCTGATTTTCACCATCTTCCCAAAGAAAACAAACATTTTAAGTATAAATCTGAAGACAACCATGATACCTTGCCTTAGCAAGGAGTCTGCTTCCAATGAAATCAAATCTTCACTTACCATTAAGGTTTTGTTTTGTTGGGTTTTTTCCCCCCAGTGAATTGAAATACATATATTATAATTTGATTATATGAAAACTTGCTCATATTAAAGTTGTACTGTGAAATGACTTCACCATAGTTAGACTCCACTGAATGTGATGAGCCAAGAACTTGTCACATTCTGAATATAACATACAT
Organism: Trochalopteron elliotii; assembly: GCA_024734555.1. Lineage (NCBI taxonomy): Eukaryota > Metazoa > Chordata > Aves > Passeriformes > Leiothrichidae > Trochalopteron > Trochalopteron elliotii. The sequence goes on from JANPWX010000011.1 coordinate 8,484,487, forward strand.
GGAATATGCCATCTATATATAATCACTGGGAGGATAATCTCTGTGCAGATTTTCTCTGGTAAATCTTGTTGCTACCAGAGCCACATTACAGGGAAAAACTGCCATATACACTGAATACAGGGAGGTCACATACAAAAGCTGCTCCTCTCCCATCAAAAGAAACAATCAAATATCAAATATTTAACCAAAAATTTCTCACCTTGATTCTATTTCTGCAGGTGGAGAAATTTTAACAGGTTTGGGATCTGGAAGTGATGTGGTATCCACAATAAAGAATTGTACAGTTGGATTTGTAGCTCCTGCCTAAAAATAAAATTTTTCATTGTACTTTTGAAGAGAGAATATTCTTGGTGAAGTAAGTGTTTGAAATTATAGATGAGTAACTTACTACTGACAGAAAGGTAAAACCAGCTAACTGCAAATATGTGAAAAGACAAATTCCTAAATGCAGTTTTATGATTGATACTTAAATTATCCTTTGTATTTTTCACACAAAAGTGTTAGTTATGCATTTCTAGATTAGCAAGGCTACTACATTTAGAAACAATCACAGGGCTTGCTGTATTTGACCAGATCTCATCCTACATGCCACACATGGTACCTAGCAGAGAACCAAATCCATTGCTTACACGCAGGAAAGCTCTTCTCCATGGAAGCAGCACCTTACACTAACTAATCATATCACAGCTGCCTATATCACAATCAAAGCTGTGACTGCAGCATGTACTCCACTATCTCTAATGTAATGCTGCTGAGAGCAAAAGAGCTGTTTCTCCTGCAGTCAACCAGCCAAGTCCTCATGGTAACACTTAGGTAGCTATACTTGATCCACCTCCAGAAGTCAGCAATATTCCAAACAAAAGGGGTTTGTAATAAAATGTGTAATTTAGATTGGTAATTCATTGGACACCTATGCCTCTTCTCAGGGGCCATGTTTAGGACATCTGCAGCTGCCAGTGAGCCCTCTGGGGGAGGCTCCATGGGCACAGGCAAAGGCCATGTGCTCCATGACCTTTGGGAAGGGTAGGGAGTCATCATGGCTGCTGCAGAGAAAGATGAGCTAGGCACAAAGAGGACAGTTTCTCCACCAGGCAGCTGTACCAGATGAGCAATAAGCTTGCTGTATCATCTGTCCTGCTCCATTAATCAAGAGGGAAAATATCTGCCTGGGATGGCCAGACCTTAATGGATCGGGGCAGGGCATGTTGATGCCTTAAGCCAACACAGAGTATAAAAACCCTGGGGTGATCAGAAAGAACTAAAATGATGGGCTTGAGATGATTTCAACCCATTTATTCCTTCCCAGCAATGGGGATGCCCAGCATGGTGATGGTGGGGGTATTATAGAGGCCAGCTATGAGAACATGTTTGTTTGTATTGACACTCAGCAGGGGAGTGACTTGGTACTTGCTTTACATCTTACGTGCATTGCTCAGATAAATCAAAATCCTGTGTAACATCAAATAACAGGTAAGTCTTGGAACCATGTAACCCTCCCCACATGGAGCACATGAAGGAACCCACTAGAGCACTCTGCACTCAGCCTCTCACCCCATTCTGCCCAGTGCCAACTGTGCCACAAGCAGTGGGCATAAAGTCACGGGGAGAAGAGGGGGAAGGACGAGGAGCTCCTTGCACTAAAGGTTTCACTCTCACAGCTAAAACTGGAAAGCTTAAGGTGTGGTCAAAGAAACTCCTTTAGCAGATTCCTCCTAGATTAGCTGAAGAAGATTCCATTATCGATACCATGAACAACCCTGACCTAATGTACATCTGCCTAATGCTTTGTACCAACTTGACCCCCTGAGAGCTTTTTCATCTCAATATCTACTCACTACCTCCAAATTTTATGGTGAAACAACAGAACCTTAAATCATACTTTTTCTCCTTTTTTTTCTTTCCCCTGGAGATAATAAAATACTTTAACATTGCCAGATGCTGTTGACTTCAGAAAGAGTAATCACAGCAAGCTGTTGAGGAGAGACAGACAATATTTTCATTAGCAGGAACTGATTAAATGAGACTACTCCCTTAATGAAACCACAGAACAAACATGTTTAATAAATAACACAGACCTTGGGATATGGGATTTTAATGGTCTTTGGATACTGCAAGGTGTCCTCAGAATAAAAGGAATACTCTATAACAGGAACTTCTGTATCATTAAAGGATGCATATGCCAAAAACGTGCCATTTGGAGACCACCACAGAGCAGAATGGGTGCTAAACATTTCCTCTGGAAGAGATGCAAATGTATTTAAGTTATAATTGATAAGTTGACTCTTCTATCCCAGGTGCTGTTCTCATTAGTTTTTCATAGGATATTTTTAAAAATTGAAGTTCAGATATTAAAATGCAGACTGTTTGTTGGAGTTTTGAAATGAGATATTTGATCAATGTTTATAATCTAGCATGTGAAGGTAATTCACACTAAGATTTCCAGTGACACAATGCAAACTAGGCAAACATATATATTCTTAGATACTCACACTAGCCAGGTATTAAGCCCAGATAAGGATTCATGTTTCTTTTAAAATACAGACTTTGATTAATGTGAATTTTTCAGTGGTAAGGAATGAAATAATAATTACAATAAACCCAAGTTTTCACATAATAATAGAAAGTAAAACTTGCTTGATACAGTTACCTTCATAAACCCAGTCTGGTATTCCATTGAAAATTTTATTTTCTTCTCCATTTTGAGTGATTTGCACAGCTTCTGCTGTTGGTGAGGCTTTTACATAAACATTATTATTCCAAACATATGCCTGTAAAACATCATTGTGATAACAATCACTATTACAGTAAATCCTACTTCCTTTCTTTATTTCATCTACTGGGCAATTTACACAAGATGACAAAAACCATCTTTAAAAACTGCATTTTCACCGAACAGCATTGATACTTCACAAACTTGGAATTACTAATACAAATACTAATACAGATCAGGGTTAACAACACAACTTCAGGCCTAGATGTTAAAAAATAAAGTAACGTGACTACTGTATCAAGTTCTGAAAAATCTTTCAATTAATTTTCTCTTAAAAACAAGTTTACTTTCTGTCATCAGGAGTTGTTTTCCACTAATTTGTCTTTCAAAGAAAACCATCAGGGCTTTGGTAAAACATTCAGTGGGGTCTCAGTGCTGCCAATAGATCTGCAAAGATGGCACATTTCTTCAGTAGCACTAACTCTATTTGTTGGCACCTGCCTGCCTCTCTAATCACCCCTGGTTTTCATCTCCAATAGCTGAACAACAGTTCTAATCCAGAGCTTTGCTTCGAGATGCAGAAACTCTTTTCAACTTCCCTTGCTTCTGCTGTTGGTCTTTGTAATTCACATACTAATTCACTAAGCAATAAGAATAAATACAGACTACATTCTCCCATGACAGTCCAACGCTCAACCCAGGGAGGGCAAAAGCCCTGCAAATGTGGTGGTTGTCACCATTGACATGGACTGGAGGGGAGGAAGAAAACAACTGTGGGAAAGAGTGCAGGACAGCTTTTAATCCTCTAATCCCATCCATCAAGTAAAACTTCATCGATTATTGTGTAATTAGGAAATAAAAATCACAGTGATGATTAAATAGACAGTTGTAATGCTGCTGTCTTTGAAAGGGATGAGCTACTGTCTGCAACTGTAAAAACACAAAGTTCCTGTGCATTTGTGCATCTCATGACAACTGGGGCCACTAGTTACTTTCAGGAATGCATTTTCATTAAAGAACAAAACACACAGAGGGACTTTGGAGTCTTTCCAGCAACAGTAGTCAATTTTGAAACTAGTTCAGCTACTTTACCTAGCAGCAGGAAAGTCCCAAAACCTCAAGGGTACAGACATCATGAGTTTCCATGTCATGTGTATGAAAATGACTGCTTATGTAAGTTTCACTTTTCTTTACTAACCAGTTTATGACCAACAGGTGACCAGGATATATACTGTGTATCATTAGGTAGTAGTCCGTCATCTAAGATAGAACTGGAAAGACAAAAACAAAATGCAGCCAAGAGAAATCAGTGAAATGACATTTCAGTGCACAATGAACGTTAAAACAACATCTTATGTGCAAAAATTACTGACCTGCTACTGAAATCATAGATGTGATATGAAGCTGTAAAGGAATGCCTCCACAACTGCAAAAGAATTATTTTAATATTAAGAAAATGAATTTCACAAGGTTTCATATCTCTTGCAGTTTGAAATATCCCTAAAGCCCTCCTTGTGATTTTTATTAAGATAGCAAGAACACAATGAACATACAAAGGTAACAGATCTCTGCCAGGTTTAAGGAAAGACTGAAGAATTTCCATCCTTCTAGGGTCAACATTTAAACACTAGGACAGAGGCCACTGACTGATCAAGGACAGAGATATGGATGCCAGAGATGCTGCAGATTCTCAGAAATCCTTGTAGCTACATGGCAGACTATCATCAGCATGCAGTTCATCCTCCTCCTTGTGCTTTACTGGCTCACTTGCTGTCTTCTGTCTCATTTTTTATGTTGTATTATTTAACCTGGCATCTTATTTTATAGTAGTTCTCACAAGTCCCAGCAGTATGTCCGTAGCAGTTCCTCCAGTACCAGGGTGACCTATTCCCATTAATACGTCACAGAAATAAAACCCTTCTCTGAGAAATCTGCCTCTTGAAATCTGTATCTCTCTGTGGGCACTTAACAGAGAGAAGGATGATGATGATAACGCAGACACATTTAAACATGTTCACTTTGTGGGGCTGGAGAGGTTTGATTTAGCCCATAGCATTGACATGTTGCAATAATGCTCCCTTCTAAGAGGGTTCTTGGGTATTTGTATGAAGATATAAACCAACAAGTTAAGTACTACACAGCCAGATGGCTATTACATAACAAGTGTCTACATCCTCATGACTCATTTTGTTACTCTCCTTCTTTGCAATAAAAATTAATAATAACAGAACTTTCAATCACACTGTTATATAAAGGTTAAAAAATCTTGCTTCAGAATTAAAACAAAATTAACTCTTACAAATGCAACAAATAAAATTCTACAGAGTAATAAATTACAAGTAGAGGGGATGTGTAGGGTGGCTGGTAAAATAATAGGCATTTTGTGCTCTCTAATGATGCAGAGAAGAGTCAAATAATTCTGAACAATTCAGAAAGACAAAAGGTAACTGGCTTAGGAGGACCCAGCGTGGAAGCAAAAACTGAAAAAACCTGATGACTTAGTGCACAGATTGTGTCTGGCACAGTGCAAGAACCACTCTGGGACTGCAAGGCCAGGACATGCAGACAGTGTTCAGTGACACAGTGCTCAAGTATTTGTACACTGCACAAGTTAGCACTGAACTTTTTACAAACAGAACAGGCACCTCTCTAGAACAAAAAGGAAAGAACAACTGAGTGAGCGGTTTCCCAGGGCACAAACTGCACAGCAAATGATCACCCCCATGAGGCTTCTCAGCTGGCACTCAGAGCCAGGTTTCCATGCCACCTGGCATAAATGTGGGTTGACCTTTGTTGCACGGTTCAGCACCATGCCAGGATGAGGCATTCTGCTGCAGGCTCTTCATGTGCTTGCTGACAGGAGGCAACAGGGACACACAAACCCACTCCAAGCACAAGCCTTCTTTGAAGCACATGCAGATTTTCATTCACCTCAGTTTTAAACTCTTACCTCCTACCACCACAATGTAACAACCACATATATATATAGCACACATATACAAGCAGATGTATACCAGCATATCTACTCATCACTTCTCCTTACCCACACAACTCCTTGGACAGCCATGCCTATCTACTCTCCTAAACTGTCTTCCCAGATAAACCATCTAGCCTTATTCTCCTTGCAATAACTCTCCATCCACTTTTTATCCAGATGCTTTTTTTCTTGGGCAGTCAACTCTCTTCTGCCAAGCTCACAGATAATACTAGTCTCTTCTCCTGCCTGCTCAACTTGACTGTTCCCTTACAGACTTTCATCCCATTCATCCATCCTCCTGCATTTCCCTCACGTTCTCTTAGCCTCTCAGCCATTCCCAAACCCTTATTTTCCAGTTTCATCCTCAGGTGTAAAGTGCACTTGTACCTTTGTATAGCTGTACTGCAGAAGAGCAAACTTTTGGTCAGGAGACAATGCAACTGTGCTTGCCTGGTACTTATCCTGTCAACAAAAGAAGCACAAAAGAAACACATTAAGCACGGATTCCAAAGACTACATAGAACAAAATATGAAATCCAATACCTTTCCCAATGTCTGTCTGCATATATTACATGTAAGTCAACATACTAATGTTGTATTTGCCAGGATTACGGAGGATGTTCCGTTGTCAGCACTGATAGACAGGATGTCCCCATTATCTGTTTTGTGAAGATACTGATTTCCTAAAAGCACAAGAGAGATGACCAAAAAAAAGTAAGTAAAATGCTCATCAGTTACTTCTATTTTCCCTCTATGTTTTTAATCAGGAAATAACATCCAAAAAACTAGTCAATGCTGTTTCCCCCCAGTTCTTTAATGAAAGGATGTTTATAGAGCAAGAATGTTCACAAAATGTAGTTGTGGAGCTCACAGCATCCACCTTCTAGCATCTCCTTCCCTTGGGGCACTAGGCATACTGAAAAGGAAAAGCAGCCTGCATCTCCCTGTTCCCTGGCAGCCCCATGCACAGGGACCCGACACACCTCAGAGGGTAACATGCTTCTACCCTAAAGCACAGAAGTAAGTGTGCACTTTTAGCAGTAGGAGAATATAACTTGCCATGAACATGAGCATGTTTCTAAGGGAAACAAGGAAACAACCCTTTGAGCTATGCACATTCTATACATTCTATAATGGCACTGTTAAATAATTTGACTTCTTCTCAGACTACAGTAGTCACCTCAGCATGAGGTGACTGAAGGCAGTACATTGCTGAAGGCAGTACATTTTCCTGACATTCAAGTTGTATGTATAAAGGAATTACCTGAAATCCACTCCAAATTATGTGTTTTGTATGTATAGTCATTGTTCAAGTAATTCTGCAGAGTGTATGTTTTTCCTGAAGAGGTCTCTTCTGAAAGAAACAGACAGAAGAGAGATTTTGATCTTGCTGCAAATTGTTCCACCCCAGCTTCTTAACCTGGCTACTAATGGATTTTTGTTGCTGGTTATTAAAGTGTTTTAGCTAACTGTCTCTAAAGTAGTAATTAAACTTTATTGCAGGGTAAATTCATCCAGCATAAAAAAAAGGAGTGTCATCAAGGTCATTCAACAAACTCATGGAAATAAAAATACCTTTTTGACAGTGAAAAAAATGGCCAGAAGACCTCTGACTCTCTTACCTCAGCAAACACATACTCCTCAAAAGCTGCAAAGAAGTGACCTTTTTGCCTTTCTCCCCATGCTCACTCTCGGATATTCACTGCAGAGCCCCTATTGCTAATAGTTGCAGTTGTTAATCACCTGCTTATCCTTAAACTCAAATTTCAGAAATGCCTCAAATTAAAAATGCTAAAAATCTGAGAAGCAGTAAAATATTCGGGGAAGGCCTAATTAAAAAACCCCTAATTAAACAACACACACTTCCTGATAAGATTATGATGAAATAATGGATTATTTGTCCCTCTTTTGATATGATTTTCATCAAGGTATCTTAAAGTTTATTTTAGCATTATAATTTTGACTGGAAAATTAAAGCCAAGTAACTAGGTTAGTCTGAAAAGACCAAGTGAAACTTTGAATCTAGTTAAGCTAATGAGTTTGGTCACCTTCAGCACACTGGAGTCAGCTTCTATGTAAAGTATTTCTTTCTTACTGCCTGCAGTGCACAAGGTACTTTTTCCAAAGTATGACAAGTAATAACAACAACAACAACAACTCAGTCTGTGAGTATTTGTAATCCTTTTCATCTGAAAACAGACTACAGATTTTAAATTCAGGTGTGCAATTCTCTCCCTGCATCCTCTCTGCCTTTTTTTTTTTTAATGGAAAGTTAAAATCTACCTTCATCTACCTGTACCTACCCTTTTACCTACAGGGTCCAGAAGAGAAGGAATTTTAGTTTCAGCTGGCTAAATCAAAAGACTAGAATAAAAGCAACTGATAAAACCACTCAAGTACAGATGTGGTGACTGATCAACCAAGATGCAAGATCAACCAACCTGCCCCTATCAATTCTGAGCCCCCAGGCTTTTGGATACTTTTAAACAGACTGACTTCTCTTTCCTTATGCTGAAGAAGAAAAAGACAGCAAAGTCCCTGGGGACACACACACAGAAAAACACCTCACAACAGTTTTTGCAGGTTCTCTTTCTGCAGGTTAGATACCTGTGACATCTGGAACATCACAGGAAGACATTTATATTGGCTATTACAGGTTTATTCTTATTTCCAAACAATAAGAAAACTGTATATATACAGCACAGACTGGACAACTATCACTGCAAGAGACATAACAAACAATGATTTTACTCTAAAATGCTCAGAAAAGGTTAAAAAATGCTTGCTCAATTCCATCTGAGATGAAACTCTAAAAAAATTACTAGGCTGAATTTGTTGCTCTTGAAGTTTCTGTGAGAATATTAATTTCTCAGGCTATTTATTTAACTGAATATTTAATTTGATGGATTATGAACAAGTGGGTATTTAATATTCATACACAGTTGTCTAGTTGGGAATACTACTTCATAATTGAGAAAGTGTCATTTTCAATCAGAGGGGCTTCAGAAAGCAAGAAAACTCTCTTGGAAAAGGAGAAGCAATTTAAGACAGGTGGCTGATGAACAGGTTTAGGGATTTTTCCAAACTGATGAATGTTTTTCTCCCTGCTGACATACATATTTTGCTAAGGTCTCATTACTAAAAATCAGGCCACTATTAAGATTTGTTGGCTATGTATAAAATTAAAATTTCATTTTCTGTCAACACCTTGCACATAGTATCTGAATATGAAAACACACGACAAGCTGTAAGGGTACAGTCATAGAAGTTCTAGTTGAAGCATTTTCTTAATCTACAAGGTAGGCCAGTACCAGTATACTCCTACTTATCCACTTTGTGCCACTGACCAGAGATACTCAACATACATTGATTTCCAAATTTTGGTTCCTATTGTTCAGATTCCATTTGAAAAGAAAGGTCAAACAGCTTTACTTTGACAGAATAAAGTAATTGCTGACATTCAAGAGCATTTTACTGGCTTTGAAGATTGTATACAGGTCAATGGATGTTTATGCTTCAGCAAAACTGCTTCTTTCACTCTTAGGTTCCTCAGAGAGGTTGCATTTTCTTGTTATTTTTCTTTTTTAACAATTCCACATACAGACTTGTTTTTCTAAACTTCAAATGACTAGCTTCCAATGCTCAGTACTGGGGCCAGTTTTGTTTAATAATCTTTATCAATGCTTTGGATGAGGGGATTGAGTTCATCCTCATTAAGTTCACAGATGACACCAAGCTGGGCAGGAGTGTTGCTCTGCTGGAGGGCAGGAGGGCTCTGCAGAGGAATCTGGATAGGCTGGATTGATGGCCTGAGGCCAGCTGCCTGAGGTTCAGCAAGTGCCAGATCCTACACCTGGCTTACAACAACCCCAGGAAGTGCCACAGGCTGGGGCAGAGTGGCTGGGGAAAGAGCTGCCCAGCAGAAAAGGACCTGGGAATGCTGGTCAACACCAGGCTGAGCATGAGCCCAGGTGGCCAAGCAGGCCAATGGCACCTGGCCTGTATCTGGAATAGTGTGGCCAGCAGGAGCAGGGCAGTGATTGTTCCTTTGTACTTGGCACAGGTGAGGCCAATGGAGCTGGTGATGGCTCTGGAGTACAGGTCCAATGAGGGAGTTGGGAGTGTTCAGCCTGGAGAGGAGGAGGCTCAAGGGGAACAGTACTGCTTCCTACAGCTACCTGAGAGGAGGCTGTAGCCAGGTAGAGGCCAGGTTCTTCTCCCAGGCAGATGGTGACTGGACAAGAGGAAATAGCCTAAAGTTGTACCAGAGAAGGTTCAGGCTGGACATCAAGAAGAATTTTTTCACTGAAAGGGTGGTTAAGCATTGGAAAGGAGTGCCCAGGAAAGTGGTGGAGTCACCATCCCTGCAAATATTTAAGAGATGACAGGATGTGCCATGGTTTAGTTGATAAAGTGGTGTTTAATTAAAGGTTCGACTTGATGATCTTGGAGGTTTTTCCCAATCTTAATGATTCTATGATTCATCTTTACCCTGGTGTGACTCCTGGCAATACATATATATTTCCAGAGTCATAACAATACACTAGAAATAGTTTCTTCATAATACCCCTGTCATGATAGTAAAACTGTAAGTAAGTCCTGCAGAGAAAGCTCTTAAACTTTTGTGTAAGTAGTACTCATACAAAGTTGATAAACAACTCTGTTTGAATTTTGGAATTTCCCATTAATATGCCACCCTCTCTTAAGAGAAAAATTGAATTGGTTTCTGTAGGTGTGAGGTGTTGACATTGTTTAACCCCAGCTGGCAACTAAGTACCACTCGCTTCCTTCCTTCCTCACCCTCAGTGGAGATGGGGAGGAGAATCAGGAAAAGATAAGCGCACAGGCTGAGATAGAAACAGTCAATGATTGAAATAAAACTAAATATAATACTCCTAAGAATATTTGTAATGAAAAGAAGAGCAAGAGGAATAAAACCGAAGAAAGACAACTGATGCAAAATACATTTGCTCACCACCTCCTGACCAATGTCCAGGCTGTCCTGATTACCAGCCAAAACCAGGTGCAAAGCAAACAAGAAATTTACAGCTGTGTAAGGTTTATGGTATGACATATCACCATACCAAAATAGAACCATGTTGAGAAATAACTTTTAGTATATGTATTGGTTAATCTCCAGTGTCAAGGCACATTTTCCTGATTTCCATGTGTAATTAAAAAAAAAGGGGGGGGCAAGAAATTAACCAACTTTAAACCATGGAAAACTATAAAAGCAGTCATATTGGAAGCTTTACTGCATGTTCACCACTACCGAGTGAGACTGGAAAAACCACAAAAAGGGAAAGACAAGTGCAAGCATGATGTTCAGTAATAATGAGAAAGGGATAGAGAAGTCATAAAAATCAGAAAAGGTGAATAGTTATTGCCATTTTAAAGTGACAGCAGATGACAAATCTGCAATCAAAGCATGTAATTTAGGAGCAGCAGCAGAGATGCAAGGGAATCCTGGCTGATTCAGTGGTCAGAAAAGTAAGAGACATTTCAGGCTAGCTTTTCCAAACCTGCTGTTTCCCCATTTCTCTTCCAACATGTGTAAAAGTGTACTCTTTTCCCCCTCCTGTATTCAGCCCCCAGTTACTACGTGACAGAGCACTGAAGTAGATTTCCAGCAAAAAAGTAGGTAAAAACTATTTTGCTGGCTCAGGCCAAAGGCTCACTTCATCCAAAATTCTATCCAGTACCCAGAAGCTGATACAGGACATTCAGGAGAGACCACTACCAACGAGTGAGTGCTGTCACATCGCCTGGAGCAGTTCATCCAAGAGCTACTCCATGGGGCTGCAGAGACGCCCCTGGAGAGATTTAATCATTAACTTGGTAATCAATAGCTCTGGAATTCCTCTCAAATTCACCCCATCTCATGCAAAGCAAGGAAATAAGAACAGCAGAAGTGTTCTTTAGATAGCAATCTCCTGTTGATAATGGATTTTTTTATTATATTACTCAGCATTTGAGTTAGGGTAGATAACTGAGTTAAATGACAGTTACAGAAGTCAAGGACACGTAACAGGAAAACATGTCCATTCCCTATCTTTCCAGACTCACAGAACACTCAGGCACATTAAGGTCACTAACTTCCCCAGGACCTGCTGTGCTCTTCCAGCCTCCCCTAGGCACATTTCTATCAAAAGACCACAAAAGCACACACATAATAACATCTAATCATGATGGTGATGATCCTTCTCATTTAGTGAATATCTCACCCTTGGAGAATTAAACTTGTAGGTGAAGAAAGCTGGTTTGTGGACAGACAGCTGTATGGGACCCTCACTCTCAGGCTATCTATGACTGGCTCAAGGCAGCAGAATAGTAGTAAATACTGACTGCCTCCTTCCTGCTCTCAGCATTTGCTCATCCTCCCACTCCTGGCCTTCCAGCCCAGCTCTAACAAGACCTGCAGTCAGAGAAGTGGTAAAGGTATAAATAGACATGGCATGTTTCAATGTGCCTTTTGCAGGGAAGGTTATAGAAGAAAAAAAACTGTGAGAAGTGTAAGCAAATTGGTGAATCATGAACAAACAGACCAATTTTTTTAATAAATACTCATGCTTCAAGGGTAACAACTTGTTACTGTAGTCACCTGTTGGATAGCTCCTCAAAGCACAGCAATGCTTTGATCTACACACTTCAAATACAAGCCTAAAGGCTGTTTTGAAATTAAACTGTTTGATGCAAGTAGCCCCATGTGGTTATTAAATATAGAATGAAGTGTCAAAACAGGCAGTGGGTCTAACTGAAATACAGAATTTTGTACAGAGTTTTGGCAGCAGACCCTCCAGGTAAATTGCTGCACCTCAAATTAGGGAACCACTCTGCAAACTTAAGTCTGCACTATTTGTCCATGCTAAGTGTCTGCAAGAAAAGAAGCAGAAGCAAGGCCTACAAGCCAGCCAACAAGCCAGACCTCTGCTGGAGGGGCAAAATTTCACTACCTTCCACTGCACTGGTGACTATTTATCAAACTAATTATGTGCTGCATGAATACTAAGCTTATGAAATTAAAATACATTGAGAAGCATGGCAGGGAAAACAGCTGCAGACCAAAGGTAAGAAATCCAAACTCAAAATTATCTGTTAATAACAGTAACTGTCATATTCACTCCCTGTACAATGCTTGAACAATTGGGATAAAATAAAAACTATTTGACTGTAATTACAAGGATTTTTATCAGAGCAGACTTTGATTTCACACACTCACAGTCATGTGAGCTGCTCCTTCCCAAAGCAATTTTGCCACTTGCATTTTGTACTCAATCACCTGCATGGCCCAAGAGACTGTCCCAGCTGACTCTCATGTCCTGTGGTTGCTCATAAAAGCCATGTAATCAAACTAGTGATTAATTCCTCTAACCTATAAATTACTACTTTATGAGTACACCACCTGTGCACTCTCAGCTAACAGAAAACATCTGTTTAGCACCCTTCAGTCAAAAATTCAGAGGAACTCTGCAGTTCCCAAACTACAATGGTCAGAATTGTTCAGATGTTACTGCTGGCCTGATTTGTGAAGAGACAGGAACTCAAGTTTTTGAACTAGGATCACTCCATCTCAATCCTTATTTTACCCAGAGGAACTTACTAAACTACCTGGGTGTGTTTTCTATGCCTTAAGTTGAACCAGCAGTAAAAAGTCTGACACAATGTTCTATGCTTTTACAACCAAAGGACACAAGCCAAGGCTGACAGCATGGTGGTATTCTGTGTATCACAGAACAGAAATGCCTCTTTGAAACAAAATGAATTTACTATGTAACTGAATGACTGATCTTGAATTGCAGCCACTTCTAGAGCAAAAGAACTCCTATGCTACAATTCATGAAGGAAGAAAACCCACTTTATTTACAGTAAGACACAGCATTGGCATCAAGATAGACAAGTAGTAACTCTTCAGCAGAGTTCAGGCCTGCATACTGAGTTCTTTCACTAGGTGTTATGCCTGCACACATCCATCTGATAAGTTATCAAGACCCTTTCTCTTGCTCTTCCCCACTTGTGAAATTCAGAGTATTTTTTGTCACCTCAAAAATCTGCTTTTTTGAGATAAGTGGTAAAAAGCTGCCCCAAAATAAGAGAAAATAGACTCAGCATCCACTGATGAAGTTTAAGCCTAGAAGGCATGTAACTCAGATATCTGGACTTTGAAAATCCAGTTCTGAATGACTGTGATATTGATATTAAAAGAGCTGAACTGCAAAACAGTTTAATGTAAATCATGCCACACGAGCACCAGTGACACAAGCTCCGCCTCCTCAACTAACGCAGCAAACCCCCCAGGACTTTATGTGCACATTAGCAATTTCTGAGCACACTGTCAGGATCCGCTTACACAACTTCACTTTTTTGGGGGTGCACTTCTCCGACCTGGGTCTAGTCTAGAAAACCCTCCCTTGGAGTTTGCCGTGCTGACCATGCATACCACGACTGCTCGGTTGTTAATCACAGGAACACAAACCGAGAGCAGCTCTGTCCTACCAGCTGAATGCAGTGCAGTGCTTGATCAGGATTTAATGCTGTTTCACATTAACATCCAGGGCTACAAGGGCAACCTGGAAAGTGCTAACTGGTCAGAGTCCAAAAACGCATTCTGCATCTTTCTGCACTCTTCCGACCTCTGTAACCGTCCTGTTTATATAATTTCACTCAACGGCGTTAACAAAAGTTACGCAAACAAAGCAAATGAGAGGAAATATAATCTTTTCTCTTCAACACACCCTAGGAAAAATTAGTAATTGGCATTTTACTGCTGATTCGAGAGCCTTTGGCGACAGTAAGAACAGAAAATGGTGAAAACGACAACGCTTCTATTACCAGCGCATACAAGAAAATTATGAGACTTTTTAATTGTCCCCGCGCCCCCCACTCTCTCTGGTGAGACGGCCGTAGCTCCCCGTTTCCATGACCCAGCGGCTCCAGCCCAGCGGACCCCGTTCCCTGGGGCAGAAACTTCCCGCAGAACTTTCCCCGCTCCGCGGCCGCCGCCCGCCCCTCGCACTTACTGCGGGTGAGCAGCACCAGGGGCACGGTGATGACCGCGACAACCACGGCGACCCCCAGGATCCCCAGCAGCCACTTCAGGAAGGTCTGCAAGAGAACTGCCGTCAGCCGGCGGCGGCGCAGGCCGTGCCCGCGCTGCCGCCCACCTGCCCTCACCCACCGGCATCGCGGAGCGCGGCGGGGCGGGCGCGGAGCCGCGATCCAGCCGGGCGCGCCGAGCTCCGCGGGGCTCTCCTTCCTCGGGAGCCGCGCCTGGGCGGGGGCTGGGGGCGGCTGCCTCGGGAGCGGCAGGCGCTGGGGGCTGTGCAAGATCGCGGCTTTCTGCTGGCTTTGCGGTTTGAGCGGCGCTTTCTCCGTCGCTTCACAGCCTGGAGCGCGGTGACACAGCTGTACCCGGCAGAGGAGGGACTTGGGACACCGGAGGGATTTCTGTCGGAAATCAGATAACGGCCCAGAGATGAAATGCCTTCGAACTCTGATAGAAAAGCTGCCAATGTTTTGATAGCACCAGCATTTCTTGTAAAGTTTCTGCTCTTTGAACTTTTTTTTCCTAACAGTCAAGTAATGAAAAAAAAAAACTGATAAAATTGCAGGAAGGGCTTATATTTATAGTTTTCTTGGCACTGGAGACAGTTGTGTAAGTCTGCTGAGTGGGTTTTTAAATTAAGACCAGAAAATGGAAGTATAGGACAAAAGTTTAAAATGTAGTGCTGAAGATGACCCTTGTTTTATTACATAAAATTCCCTTTCCAAGGAGAGTTTTAGAGTGTGTGCTGAGCAAGTAGGACAAATAGTTGGAAAAGGCAGAATAACCTGCAAATCAAAACTGTAAAGTTTTTGATTGTTTAAAAAGCTGAGTGTTACCAATTATTAAACAAACAGTCTGAGTTTCTAAATTATTTTAAGAGCTCTAGCACCCAAAAAGTAATTATAAGTGGTGCTTTTGGTTTTATCCATGTTAGATTTCCCCCCCTCTAATTGCAGAACAGTAGTAGCTACCAGAGACAGATGCAGGTATTTTACAAGTTGAGAAATGTAGCAGAAAAAGTATATGATCTGCTGAAGCAAGATTTCAAGTCTAGGGAAATAGCAAATGTTCTTAGTCTTGCCTTCGAAGTACTTGTCAAAGCTTTCAGAAAGGTTATGCTGCTTGCTCCTTCATTCTACTTCTGCAGATGGAGCACAGCATTTAATATTTTACTGTTGTTTCTTAAGAAAACTGTGTCTGGAAGCGGGATAATAGCTTTTTGTGATAAAAAACTATCACAAAGTATATATTTTAATATAACCAAAGTGTTTGCAAACATTAAAGATGTGTCTATATGGGAGGTAACAGACTTCATCTAGATACAAACATGTTCTTGCTCATTGTTGTATACCATTCTCCTTGAAGGCAGCAGTTGATATTAGTTAGGAATTTACTCTGTGCTGGCTGTATCAGATCACCTCAGGAATGTCATTAGTGTGCCCTGAGAGTGGTTCCAGGTAGCACAGTGTACATTTACCATGGAGCATCCAACCTGCTGCAGTTTCAGTTTGCTAATCACTGATCTCTGAGTACAGATACAACCACTTCTATAACGTAAAATCACAGTGAAGTGACAGTGTTTTACATTACTTTTCAAAGTAGCATCTTATTATATGCTGTAAGATGCATGACCAATGTTTCAGAATGTCTTACAGCTCCACTTAAACATCAATGTGGTATACTGTGCATTTGTTTGTCTCATCAACAATCAAAAAGGAAAACAAAACACCACCACCCCTCACCCTAGGGTGAACTTTTCTTTTCCTAGTGAGTAGGAATCACAATATAGATATAATTCAGCCAATCTGTGCTTTTTCCCCCATAAACATTTAAGTAGTGATCATCACAATGTCACAAAATGTAGCAGTCAAATTATGTCAGTCTTGTGAAAAAATGTACCTGAATGATTCGTAGCTTTTCATAGCAAAGTTGCAGTTTAGTAATATTTTGAGAGATTATCTGCCATGTTTTTAAGTTTCTCAGTGGTGAATTCTAAGGAGAAAAATGGAGCAGTACTGTCAATGTATATGGCTGGCTACTGCTGGTTTCTGTGGGAACACAATTTGAAGTGCCTTTGGAAATCTGGGTTCCTATGTCTAGATCAAATTTTTAGTAACTTACAGTGCCTCTGACTCTGGTCATTCCAGAGAGACTTACAGGACCCAAATCTGTAGGCAGAACAACCTGAGTGATCCAGTAAAGCAGAATATGTTTTTCATTTAGTTGTAATAGTTCCTAACAGTGATTCTCTACAACTTGAAATAAATCTCAAGTTTCTCCTGACTGATCAAAACACCCACGGGTCCCAAAAATTATTGTTATGGTCATGCTTCTGGTTCTCGTGCTTCTGGTTCTGGTTCTCTGGTTCAGATTGTCTTTTGTGAAAGCCTGAGACTTAAAAAAGTTCATCCAGCTAAATATTTCAAGTTACTTTATACTGTGATGTTCTTTTGTAATCAGATATGTAGTAGCACCATGCCAAGAAATTAAATGAGTATCCAGCAGTGGCTGCTACAGGATGGAATTTGAGAAGCTGTAGCTTCATTTTGTATGTTCAACACAGTTGTATTCATAAAGAAGTTGCATGATTGCAAAGAGCTACTTACAAGGAAAGAATGAAAATGCAGCTTTTGGCCTGAGACTGACTTTCTCAAACAGTTGGTGGACCTGCCAGATGCAATGTCTTCCGAAGACTTCTAGCCTCAGTAAAACTTAAGACTTTTTTAGACATCTGTTTATATATTTGAGCCTTTCCTCCAGAAATATTTGGAAGAGTCAAACTGCGAAAATGGAAAACTTAAGCTCTCTGCAGAATAAAAAAAAAATTGTGACTGAAATGTGTACAGTTTACTTCACAGGTGCAATGATGTATTCCAGATTTCTCAATGTATTGCTGTGGGAGACAAAATATGGGCTGGATAAAGTTTTGTATGGATTCAGTGACTCCACTGAATAGTGGAGTTTCATTTTTTTATTTGCATTTGAAGCTGAAATGGCATGACAGTTTTGTAACACATCTTTGTACTGGTTCTGTTTGAGAGGACTGTGAAGAGAGTGTAACCTGAAAATCAAGAAAGAAAAATCCCTATTTTATGTGATTTTGTCACTGGAACAGCAATTTCAATGTGGTTAGTAGCAGCTGTCACTTAGTTCTTTCAAGTTTACGTATTTATCTTTAGAAAATTATTTTCCTGGGAACTACAGATTTTTAAATGTCCTCTGAGCACAGTTGACTGGTTAGAATATCTCAGGTTTCTTTTTTTTTTTTTTTTTTTTTTGTGTGAATTCCAAGTAGTTGTCTTGTTTTACTGCAATAGGCTTATTTTCCCAGATACTTAATGAATAGTATGGAAGAGGAAAGATGCTGCACACTCAGCAAATAAAATACAGAGGGAGTACTTTTAAATATAAGGCCACCTGGAAGTTCAAGGCAGCACATGTGCAATACACAGAGGACTCCAGCTATTGTGTAGTAAAGACAAAGAGATTGCGACTTATTTCTCCCTATATTCATACCATTCACTGAATTTCACGTAAGATGTGTGAGAATATCCAGGGCATACCTTATTACTGCTGCCACATGGACTTGCTCTGTGAATTCAGGATATGCAAATCCTGGTCCTGTTGAGCTGAAACATGTGTTTGATATTTCTGATTACAAGCTCAGCTTCATCTCACTTGTGAAGAAAGGGTTACTTTTGATTCATGCTCTACATTGGGACTTAGAAAATCAGAGGTTAAATGTTTTTGTTGTGTTCCAGACAAGCTGCATAAACTTGAGAAAATAATTTATATCCCTCTGCTTCTAAAGCATATAATTTGTAAAAGTGAGGAAAGCCCAGTATTTTCATAGCTGACAAAGCCATCGTGAGGAGGGGCTCAAAATCCCTCATGACAGACACCATGGAAAAATGGATTTGTACCTGAGGAATCCTGTACTTCAGAACACTAAAATATCCTGTACAAAGTGAAATAAACTATTTCAAAGGCACTTGTTCACTTGTCTGTGGAAACAGAAGAGTTACCATTTTATCCTGGACCATGTGTATCCAACTGTGTATAAGTGAATCTTTTCCTGTTCCACTTGGACCCAAACCACTGTGTACAAATGGGATTAAATAAACAAATAGTATGTATACATAGCCTCCACCTTTTTTTTTTCTTCTCTCTAGTGGTATTTTGGATGCTACAGTTTTATTTTTCTTTTTAGTGCAAGATTTTATTGAATTTAAATTGTTCAAAGTTGGGATGTTAGAACAGCTTTCTGTTGCTGTCACGAAGCTGATCAAAGTGCCAAATTTGGTATGATCTGTTCTGATCTGAAATTACACAATATTCATTCCTATAGCACTTCGGAAGAATGATCCAATATTTTCCCAGAAATTTTAGATTATAAGTGGAAGTTTCAGATGCTTTTAAAACACTTATTCCCACAAAAATTTTATTCCTAGCAAAGATTATAGGTACTAATTCTGATTCAACAATGGTCCCATTTCATATATATTTCATATCAACTTCTACTAGATACTTGTTAAAACCATTTCTCTTAAACCACTTGTCCTTTAGGACATTTTAATATAGATCACTGGTATGTTGCTAAAATAGCAAGGGGAGAAGTCACTGGAAACAGGAGGTAGGAGCACATAAAAGTGATTCTGAGAGGAAGAAGGAAAGAAGGAATGAAACACAGATTAGAGGGTGTTGGTTTGACTTGGCAATCTTAGAAAATTTGAAGAAGTTCCGGGGCAGTTCCCACACTTATGGAGTATATTACACTTAACATTTTTCAAAGCTGTCCTTCTGTTCCGAGCCAGAGTTTATGCTAATGAAGAATAATTGTCTCTTCAGTCATGTTTCCCCCTCTAGCTTCATCTTATATGATTTATTTTTCACCTAAAGATAGTTCAAAGTTCACACAACTCTTTTCTGGAGAAAACGTGACATTGCGGAGAAAACGTGACAAAACAGTGCTGAGTTTGTTTTATCATTCCAAACAAACCACTTCTAAGATCTCAGTGACACTAAAATATTAGAATACATTGAATTGGACTGCAAAGAGGAACATGACATATACACATGAGAAGTCAACAGAAAAGAAGCTTGAAAAAAATTTATTTAAGGCTATCATTTAATATCCTTAAAGCTTAGCCTTTTTATAACAAAGGTTTTAAGAGGGATATTCACTTCTCAGGCATTTGTAACTGCCAGCTTCTTATGAATAACACATATAATTGGTGATTGAATAATTTGTGTGTAGAAGTAATTTTTTTAGAAAAATAATTTTATCCTTAAATATAAATGGAGTTACTTTAGTCCTAATAAATGGAAAATATGAAGTTATTGAACTTTCACAGTCTTAAAGCTGTTAAGAAAACCATTCCTAAGACAACAGGTTTTCCATATATAGACCTTTGGCAACACTAAACTATAGTACAATTATTTCCTGGCATGCAAGGTGACATAGCTTTGTTACACCAAATGTAAATGACAGAATACAGATTTCAGAATCTCTTAATAACTGGCAGTTGATGAAATGAAGATCTTCATTTATCCCATTTTATTCTGCACTTTTACTGGTATTCTTCCAAAAGGTCTCTGGGGGAAAAAAATAAAAAGAGAAAAAGCAGCAGCAATTAGGAAATAGAAGTCTCCCAAAATTTACAAAATATGCGTAGGACATATTTTTTCTGTTTAAGAGTGAGCAGATGTTAGTTCCACAGACCTCTCAATGCCTCTCTTTAATAACAGACTGAAAACAATTATTCCTAAAGGAAAAGCATTTTAGTAGTTTCTAATAGATTCTTTTCCTAAATTGTTTGTTTCAATGTTGAACTACAAACATAAAAATAGTAATATGTTAATAAAAACTATTTTAACGACATCTTCTAAATTTTTTGAGACAATATTTTTTTCAGACTTCCAAAATCAACTAGTCTTTCTGGATGCTTTAATAATGCAAAGTGAATATCCAACATTTTAAAAAATGTGGTCACTCACACGTGTCTTTGAGTTGGCAATTAATTATTTATTAAATGCTTTCTTAATTTTGTCAAATAATTCCCAAATATTGACCTGTTTGCAGCGCTCATTTAGAAAATGCTGCTTTGCCTGTGTACAGGCAAACTAAAGCAGGGTTCCTAAAGAGTCATGTGGCAGGAATTCAGATTACAGCACTGTTCCCTAATGACCAGCTGCATATTAAGGCAGTATTTTATATCCCAGTCTTTAAAGAATAATCAATTTTATGTGATTTTACCAATAAATATTTCTGATTTTATAATGTCCATGCAAAGCAAAGTTTTATTTTTCAGTAATTTAGTATGATCTTACTTCTGGTAACATTCAGTGCTAAAACTACTTTCAAGTTAAATAGGAAATTATTAGAGAGGTTCAGCATTGATAAAAATGCAAATAATATTTGGAATGAGTTCCATTTAGTGTCCCATCCTTCTTCATCTGTCTATAACAAAGTTTGCGCTGTACCACAGACATATCAATAGCTAAGAGAAAAATTAGTAGTATTTTCCCCAGGTGTGACAAATACATTTTAAACATCAATATATTAAGAATAGTATAAAATTCAGGCACCTTTGGGTAACTTTTGTGTTAATTAGCCATTTTAGGAACTCTTTGGCAGCCATGTCATCGAGGACTTTGTTGATATCACTTGTAAAAGTGCCATCTGCATGTCTTCGACCCATTTCTTCAGCCACAAGAGCTGCTTCTGGGAAACTTCAAAGGTAAAAAATTATCAACAATGAGCAGATCAAAACAAACAAAAAAAAACATTTAAAAGGGCCTTATCACAGGGTTCTAATAGACTGCACATTCCCTGCAATTTGAAGGAGCAAAGGGTTGAGCCTGATCTTATGGCTCAGTGTAGCATGACACGTCAGAACATTTTTGAGGCATTATTTTCAAAACAGACAACTGCTCCTTCCAGTGAACCTGAACTCCTCTCTAACAGTTTTGAAAAAGCCATAATGCAAAAATATACTTCACTCTGCGATGTCTATGGCGTGTAGATTAGGGATCAGTACATTTACTAAGAATTGTTATTTAAGGAATACCACTAGTACAACATTACAGTCAAATTTTCATACTTTTTTTTCTGTTTTATTTGGACATAAGGCCTAATAATTTACTTAAAATTATATTTTGTAAGAATTCTTATTCTTAATAAGAATTATTAAGAGCAGCAATTTTTTTGGGGGAGGCAGAGTGTTTGAAATAGCTCACTTAAAGCACCCGTATAAAACCTATGTGCTTGTTTGATGTAAAATCATAGAATATTGCATTTTGTGCTTGGAATCAGATCCTGATCCTTGTTCTATTCTTTTTTGACTGCTGGAAAACCAGTTTATCTAAACCAGAATTTGATTAGAAAACTTTCCTCTTTTCTTTCATCCCATCAAATACAGGAAGATTTTGATGGGTTTCATTAAGGTGGGCTGCTGCTGAAGCACCCTGGGCCCTGGATCCAATGACGGGCAGACTGGTTCATTTAAGGAAGGCTGTATACGAGTTAAACCTAAAATAGTACTAAATATTGAAGAGCAGAAGGGTTTCTACAATTATTGGCCCATCTAGGTTTCTAAGTTCAGTTGAGGTTGTATTTCTCTCAAATGGATACAGAAGTACCCTATCTCATGCTCGTGAAAATAAAACAAGAAAAACAAGTGGAAGTCTGAACATAACTAGGAAGGGGAACCAGCTTTTCCCTTCTCTGTATAGCTGACCTAATTTATTTAACTCTGTTTTTTTTCCGGAAATTGTCAATATTTACAAAAGTTTTACCTATGTAGTCATCCTTAACTACAACACACAATCTTGTCTTACAGATTGTATTTATTATTATTATTATTATTATTATTATTATTATTATTATTATTATTATTATGTAATGTGAGNATTATTATTATTATTATTATTATTATTATTATTATTATTATTATTATGTAATGTGAGAGACTTACATAATACTTTACAGCTGGTAGAATATTTATTCAGAGGATGAACTGAAATCCCTGCCCCAAAGAGCTTACAGTCTAAAGGCACAAATAAGTACAGAACAGTTAAAATGTGGGGAGTGCAGCTGCATGGTGTGGGTTCTAACCATGCAGAGTTGGAAATAGATGAGCAGAAGGTGCCTGCAGGAGACTGAAGGCAATGCCATTCTAAGTGTAAGACAATCATGGCAAAAGATGTAAAGCCATGAGGATGCACATGAAGTGGATAGGATAGAGAAATCTGCAATGAATATGTGGAGAACAAAACAGAAAGGAAAGAAATAATAGGAAGGTAAAATCATTAATGGAGCACTGTGTCCAGGGAACTGCAAACCATAGCAAAAGGATCAGAGGCATCTTAAAAATGAAGATAAGTTATAGCCAATGACAGTTATTATGACAGCAGCAGCTTGGGGAGACTCTGAGAAGCATGGGAAGAGGAAAAGAAGTCATTAGTTACTGCTGGGAATGATCATCAGCACACAGAGTACACCTGATGACATTGGTAAAAATTTAATCTGGGAAATATTGCAGAGGAAAAGATGGACTGTTAAAGGAAAAAAGAGAAGGCAATTTAAGATGACACTGACTTGAGTAATCTCAATGATAGTTAAGGAGACTGTAAGCAAGCTTATGTGAAGGGGAAAGGTGGTAGGCAGAGGAAGAAGGTCTGGTTTTGTTTTAGATGTGTTGACCTTAAAAAAAACTTGACCTTTTAGAATGTAACAGCATACTGAACAGGTTTTAATCTGTATTTGAACTTAATAATGCAAAGTGATAATCATCAACAGAATATCTTCTAATACAAAAGAAAGACATGAAGTACAGCAAGAATGATCAAAAACACATCAAAGTTTCATCAGACATGATTTTTAACCCCAAAAGCTAGGCAAAAATTAATAATAGGAATGGATGGATTCTTACTCTCTTCTTCCTCGTCCGTTCACTAACCAAGCAATGAACTCTTTGGCAGCTTGACCTTCCAAGTAGGAGGTGATGTCACTGGTGTAGGTGCCCTCAGCATGTCTCTCAAATTCAGCATGGCGCTTGGAGATTGCATTGCTGGAAGAAGTACCAAGGAGCAGACTGCATGAGAATTGAACTTTTTAACATTTTTTATTGATTTAAATTTCCCATTTGCCAGACTGGCATTTCTATAGGAGAGAGAGGCTCTTTTTGCACCTCAAATTGGTCTTGACTTTTTTTTTCCTTGTTAGGTTTCAGTTCTGAAGGTATTGCCTGTACTATGCAATATAGCTTTGTGCAGAGATTCCTGAACTAGTTCTGAACAACTCCCTTCAGGTGTGGAAAGCAGTTACAGCTGTATGTATTGGAATTGTCTTTTACTAGACTAATTAAGTGTGAGCTGGAAAATGCATTGTATTATACAGATATGCTTTTTGTTGCCCTTTGTTAAATGCTCCCCCTATCTTCATCTACGTTATTTCTGAGCCAAACTATTCAGACTGAATTCTTTTCAAATTTACATTTTGAGTTGTTTTATGAGCACCTTTTTAATCATCACTCTGACCACGTCATAATCTTGGAAAACTTTCAAGCCTGATCAACTCCATCTTCTAAAGACTTTATCTTCTCCCTCCCTACACCTCACTGTGGTTCTTTCTCTGATATAACACAAAATTATATTACAGTGGCTCTTGGGAAGGCAAACTGCACTGAAAAGTAGACATCTTATGGAATATTTTCCATGAATAAATTCCCTAGCATTTTTGTTTCAGAATTTGCTAATTTCTGCCCAAATCTAGCTCTTTCTATTATTTTTTCTTCTTGGGATGTCATCATCCCTCCTAATTTAGTACCATCTGCACTTTTCATCAGCATGCTAACTAGAGTTGTTTGGAACATTTTTAATGAAATGTTAATTTTTTTTGAGATATGCTGTTTCAATGAAGTGGAAACATTATTACAAATTTGTTATTAATATTGACAGTGTGAACGTAAGGATCTTTGTGATCTGGGCCATCCTTTTTCAATTTTCTGACGAGAGAAGGTGTTAATATAGGTATCTTAGTCTGTTTTGCAAAAAAACTTACTCAATTTCTCCTTTATTTATTTAAAATTTCCAATCTCTCTAACCCTTTCCCAAAAGCACAGTCAAGAAACAGAATTCTGGCCTTCAGAAGGTCTTGTGTCCTTCTTTCTGCAATAAGTGTTTATGTATATAACATGGGATTGAGTGCTGAGGGCTGAACATTGCATCATGTTTAATGAGCTCTCTGCAAATTTTCCTGGCCATCTTCCTTTCACTAATCCTCTCAATGGTTTTTTTATTCTTCAACATAATGTGGGTTTTGTTTTTTGCTTTTTTTTTTTTCTTCAGCCTTTCTCTATGCCAATTTTTTTCTTTTTATGTTATTCTCTACTCTCCTTGATTACTTAAAATCAGGTGTGGAATAATGATTGATATTTCTTTGATTGTGGTAACATTGCAAAGAATACTAGTTCTCTTTCTTGTTTAACTGAAAATGAACTCAGACTGGTTTCAAATAACAAATTGTGACAAATAGAATACCTTGAGAGCTGGTCAGGGACTTTCTCATTTTCTTTGTCCTCCTGTGCTTGTTGGCTGTAGTGAAATTGCACAATCATTAAGTCATTATTAACAATACACTGCAGAGCCTGCATAAGCTTTTATTGGTCATTATTTAAATATTATGGTAAATCCCCATGACTGATAGATGAATATTATATTCCCTATATTTCAGACATATGAATTTAAATTAGTAAAATATGTAGAAATTGTTACTTTATACTTTAAAGACTTCTACAGAGACTTAAAAGCATTGCTATAATAGATTTTTGGATTATTTTTGGACAGATTTTCTCTAGAACACAAGACCGACACACCTTTACATTATTCTTGCTCTCAGTTTACTATCTTGAGTCTAATCAAAGTATATTTGAAAAAAAACATGCCAACTTATAGTGAAGATACTGGTAAATTATCCAGTGGGCAACAAGGCTTACACTTTAGGTGCCTTTTCACAAATGAAACATCAGGATTAGAGTATCTATAGGTAGGAAAGTTTTGTTAAGACCTAATGGCCCAGAATTGTACATTATATTTATAAATCTTATTTGTATTGAACTTAATTGATTCACTGAGAAAATCTGCCCCAAAGAGGCTGAGACAGATTTTTTAGGCAGCATGTCAGATACTGCACTTTGATTTAGCCAAATCCCTTTGATTGATTTTGCATGTTTCTCATTTCTAATAATGTATTCATATTTTATTAATGGCTGGACTTGATGATCTTAGAGGTCCTTTCCAATCTAAATGATTTTATGATAGTATATATAATTTTTCCTCAAGTACTTTACTTATTTGAGGTTTATCCATGGTCTGGGATGGGAAGCTGATGCCAAGAAACTGAATTGGCTAGATTTTTGGCTGTTTCTGTGTGTGGAGATCTGTGTCACTGTCACCAAAATGCTTACCCATTTCTTTTAGTGCTCATTAACCATTGCACAAAGTCCTGAGCTCGTCTGGTGTCCAGGTACTTGGTGTAATCACTGGTGAATGTGCCTTGTGAGTGACGTTTCACTTCATTCATCTGTCTCGATTCCTCTATTGGCTCAGAATGGGAAGCTTTAAATGATCTGTGAGAAGTTTAGACCTTGTTAATCAGCAATGGTTGCAGTACAGTCTACAGGTGTATTGATTTTTCTTTTAACAATACCATTTTTTACTCCCACAAAGTGAAAGCAAGTGGCATATTGATCCATAGCTGTCTGGTAAAAGGAATCTGTACAGTAGATTGGACACTGTGCAATTACATAGTCTTCTTGGATAAAGGAGGTAACTATAGTTTCAATACCCCAAATTTCTGTGCTAAGCTTTGGAATATTAAAACCCTGTCAATTTCAATGGTAGATCAAGCACTGAGGAAAGCTATCTTTAAATCATAGTATATTTGGTTTCAAAGTGTAAGAAAACAAAGTTCAGGCCAAGTATTTGTAAAAGTTTGGTCTAAAGAATTTACCTTGATTTCTCCTCTGTATCCTGAAGAGGATTTTGCCAGGTGCCTTGAACTATCATTAAAAGGAGACCAGCAACAAAATAAATGCTTTTCATTTTCATTGCCTGTCAAAAAAGAAATAAAGCAGAAAAGAAAAATATTATAATGTTTACATATGTCTGAATCAATTACATTGAAAAGAGACATTCTTAGAGCTGATGTAAACTTAAAGACAAATATGAAGAGCCTTCTAGGATGGGTTTCATGTCCAGTGGATGACATTTTAGGGCCTTCTATAGGCATTCAAAAGATGTATTTTCTGTTCCAGTCTTTAGGCTCTAGTCTGTATTCTAGAATGCAAGGAGAGCTGAAAACAAGTGCATCCTCACTGTCTTTTTCAATGTGAGGATAAAGGTCTGTTCTCTCCTTTTCTCTGTGTTCTGCTCATGGCAAGTACTAGATCTGTAATACTGCTCTATTGCAAAACTGGGGGTAGTGATGTGACTTTTTTTTCCCCAAATCATTCACTGGAGAAAAAACAAAGCAAATCTTTGTCAAGAATACTGTCACATTTGCAGCTCCCCACCCTTTCTTTCTCACAGAAGTTGCAACGAGTTCACATCAGAAAAATGTCACTGGAAATAATTTCATCATGTACTTGGGCTGATACTTGTGTATTAGAAAAAGCCCTTCTGCCATCCATGGCATTTTCCTATGGAGGTTTATGATACAGTCTGGCAAACAAAGGGAGATAGGACACATGAGTGCCTTGAAGTAAAGTGGTAGCAAAATCAGTCCCAGTCACAAAACACCCTCCCCACTAAATGTAGTCTGTACTCTATTCCTGTGGCTCCACTGCAGGAGTTACTTATTGGAGCTCAATGATTTATAAAATAAGGCAGTCTAAGTGAAAATATATATCTTCTCTATTGTAATTCCTGGTCACAATAGGCTGAATTTAAATATCCTTTGGGCTGGAGGAAGTCTTAGAAAATGATGAGGGAATGATGTGTAGTGAAGGTGCAGATTACTCACTCCATTTTGAGACTGAGAGTTGGCTCTGCACTGAGCAATGCAAATGAGAGGGCTATATGAGCACCTCTGAAAAGGCAATCTCCTGCATCAAAAATCTTACTGCTGTAGGACTTCTACTCTGCCCCAGAAAGTCTGCCCCTTCATAGCAGATTTTTTTTTGAAACCTGTTTTTTCCATCTTTTTAAAGTAACTTATAGTTGGAGATGCAAAGCTTGACTGTTGGCAGGCATTTTACCAATGGTTAGGAAGAATCTATTGGACTGGTGCTTTGTGAGGCCTGATTTTTAAAGAGAGTATTTCTGAATAATATGAATGTTTTACTAGAATACCTCAGTATCAGCATCAAAATACTTGAGGCAATCAAAATCTTAATCAAATATTGATCAAACTCAGGAAAATAAATATCTAACTATAATATTTTCTGATGGATTTTACTATTAAGCAATGGAGTCAGTTTCCCTCTCTCCACCAGAAGCCACTGCCAATGTTACTCATTTTTTCATCAGTGTCTGGAGACTCATTTCTGCCTTGTGCAAAGTCCTGGTATGTAAGAGTTGACTCCTTCACTTGAACATACCCTGCTACTGTACCAACATATACCACAGTGGTCATGTAGTCTTATTAAAACACTAACTATAGTACTGAACTCTGTTTTCACTGTTTCATTTGAAGCTGTAATTTGGTGGTGCAACACTGACATCCAATGTTTATCTCAAGGAATGCATAATTTCACATTTCACAGGCTTCTAGCAACAGAACAAAAGCTCTGCCTGTTCTTTGGGAAATGACCCTGTTGTGGTAATTTCAGAATGGTTTGATTGACCCCTCTAGTGGCTGATACAGCTGTAAATGAAATAACCTGGACTTGGACACCAGATAAAGTCTGGCTATTACAGCATACATAAATAAATTTGCTCTGCTTAATAGTCCTAGTTTACAGCTGTTTGTAGCTTTATTGAACTGCTATCCAGATCAGCCATAGTCACTGAGATGGAATGAAATACCCAACACCAAAAGCTTTGCTTTTATATAAAAGTTATTAAAAAATAATTCCAAGTCACTGTAGTCAGTAAAGAGATATTCAGTGATTTCAGTTTATCTTGGCTCTAACTTTAATGTCTCCAGCCTTTAGAACTTTCGGATGTGAATAGTCCCACTGGCTACTCTATTCCTTAAGTATTAAGATTAAAGTTAAATGCATTTTCAGCTGCTTTCTGAAATTTTAAGAATCAAAATTGGGAGATCATTAAAAAGAAATATGCATAAATGCAGTTTTTGAAATTTATAAAATTTTCAAGAATCCTTATTTATAAAATAGGCTTTTCCAAAAACTATTAATCTTTTGTCAAATATGTTCTTTAAAAAAATTAGCATCACTTTTGTTTTTTCAAGATTTAGTACTTGCTATTGGTAAGTCAAACCAGCAACAGCAGTTCTTGACAAGTTAAAACAGGATACAGTTTTAAAAGAAGAAATTGTAATTTTATTTTTGGTAATACAGACATGTTTTATAGAGAAAAAGAGATGACCAGAAAAATAATATTTTCTTAGTTTATGCTGGCTAATCAATTTCTCACTCAGAAGAAATGTTTTGTTTGCTCTAAGTTATTTAGGTCACCAGTAGGTACTGCTAAGAACCATGGAAACCTATTGTCAAGGTACAGGAAAACTACAGCTAATCTTACACAGAAAATTTTTATTCCTATGCATATTAGACTAATGAAAATATTTTCATATCTTTCTGAAATCTTTCATTTTAATTTTTCTTCTGAAAATGAAAAGTTGACGACATCTCAGTTTGAACCACCAGAAATATGTAACAAAAATATCTCTCAAATCTTGATCAGATATTTATTTGAATATTATTTCCTTGATCAACCTGATTTTTCTAGTTTTCTAATATATTCTACTACAGATGTAGTAGATTTTTTGTATCTATGTACAATTTTAACTAGCTTAATTTCATTGAGTTTTCAAAAATTTTTTTCAAAAGTCACATTTGTATCTTCTTCCAGTTGAAAAACAGAAATTATGAAGTTACATTAAAAAAAGTAAAAAAAAAAATACTTTCATATGAACATACATGAATGAATAAAATAGATTTCTATTGACATGAAACTGTCTGCAAATAACAATAATTTCTAGAAATAAATAATTTACTTTTTCAGTTACATGTATTTTACATCTAATTTACCTACCATGTTATAATGCCTTGTGGAAAGTTCTGTAAAATCCAACAGTTCTAGTCTAAGGAATTCCATAATGGAAGACTAAGTTCAATTTTATACAATAATAACAATAACTATTGAAAGGCTTTAATTTTCCTTCTGTGATATAAAATTTCCTTGTTTGATCTTACAGTGATATTAAAGTAATAGTTGCTTGAGACAAACTAATCTAAAAGTGGGGCAGTGGAGTGACAGTCTGTGGGGTGAGAGAGGAACAATCTGTCTTGGACAGTTTAAAATCAGTGTCTACATAAATCCACTGAATTTGTTTCCATGCTTCTAACTTAGCCTTCATTGATTCATATTTATGCAGTGCCTCTAAGGAGTGAATAATTTTAAACTCACATTAATTAAATATCTCTACTACTATACTAAAGAAGAGAAAAAAAAAATCAATAATTGTGTATCTCATTTAAATTCTTACTACAATGCTTGTCTTTCACATTCTCATGGTTAATCTTCCTTCTTTCAATTAATTCTGCAACACAAACTGTTGATTTCCCTTTTTCAGATCACTCTCTGTTGAAGTAATCAATACATCAAAAGATTTAAATTATTATGTCATTAACTCCAAATATTAGTGAGTATAACCTCGGAAGAAAGCAGCAATTTGCTGAAAGATCTGCACCTCTATTGCAAACTTTGGGCAACGCAATGCAGATAATGCACTCAGCTTTCTCAAATAAATAACTGGTAGTTCATATAAATCTTACCTTATTATACTTTGAAGTGATACGTGGCAGTTGCAGAAAGAGCTACTCTCTCTTCTGCAACTATGGCAAGCCTTGAGGATCCTGAGCTCTGCCTAGCTGCCTCTTTTGCACAGACTTATATATATACTGTTCAGCTCTAGTAAGCATTACAGGAGTGCATCATTGCTGACAGTTTCCTTATTCAACTTAAAAAAAAAAGTCATCATATTTGCTATTCATTTCATTTGATAATTTTACAAGCAATTTCACACATTCATTCTGCTTACTTTATGACATCAATGCTAACATGGATTTGCAAAAGGAGTGAGGTAGCAATGTCCAAAGTAGTAAATATCAAACAGAAGGGCATTAACATCACAAACAGTGGGCAAAAGGTGCCTGGGATCAAGGCAGCAATTTCTCCAATTTCAGATTTGCCATGTTTAACATTTAGAATCCTGATTCTATAGACATCAATAGCATTGTTTTAATATCAATTTTGAATCGGAGTTTATAAATTTAATCCATTTTCAAAAATAAGCACAACTTTCCCAAAGCCCTTGAATGATTCTTCAAGTAATCCTGTGCCAATATAATGAATATGAAGAGATCTGAAATACTGCAGTGATGGCTACACACTATGCAATGCCTAGCACAGGTGAAATTTAAAAAAATGTTTTGATTGGCCTTCGCTGTAAAATCCCAAATTTGTAAATGCTACTGTAAGAAAATTCATACTCACTTGAGAACTATATGCCAAACATTCTCTATAAATTGAGTTTCACACAGTGGCCTATAGATTAATGCAAGATAAAACCATTTCCTCACATTTCCACTCCCTAAAAGGAAAAAAATGAAACAAAATAGATTTGAGATTTGTAGTAGTGCCTGTTCTGTGCAACTATTATTGTTCACTGGAGATGATTTCATAGCTCTGGTGGGGCAGCATTGCCAAAGAAAGCCACGGTCATCCATGCAGTGACAACACAGAGACTGAGACAGGTAGGGGTGATAGGTAGGAGGAAAGTTCTGGAATCACAGTAGACTGCTCACTGAATGCTAATGACAGCCTGTTCTCCAGTCTAGAGTGTCTCATGGTCTGGTTTGTGGCACAAGCACATCACCACAAACCTTATTTCCCCTAACACTGCTCCTCGAAGCCAGCAAAGAGTGTGCTTCAGTGAGACTATTTTTCTGCTGACTGACCACAGCCAGACTGGCATAGCCCATAAGATACAACTGAGGTAGTGTATAAACTTAATAACCTTATTAGAATAGCAAACAAAATTTACTGGATTCTTCCTAGAGCTCTATCCTAAAAGCCTGGCTGTGGTATCATGGTAGGGATTCAGGGAAACATTGTCTCACTACACAGTCCACATCATTGAATTTAATTTTTGTCGAGCGTAATTTTTCAATGCTTTTGAATCAATCTATGAGATTCATGGTTTATTTTTTTCCCCATTTCTAGTTCTCGGGGTGGGTCACCCGGCGGCTCCCGCGGAGGCCACCAGCGGGTCCTGCAGTACCCGGACAATGCAGCAGATGGGGATCAAAGGGCCCTTTCCACCGCTGCTGCACCAGGACACCCACACGCTTTGCACGGACTGCTACAATCATCTCTCTACACGCCGAGTTAAAGACACTTTGGGAAGAGGCAATACAGAATGTGAGACAATATCCTCTCCTCCAAGAAACAGACAGCTTTTCTCTTTTTGTTTAACTCAGCTTATTTTCTTGTGTCATATAAAGTTTCTTGTTTACAGTAGGATGATTCCAGAAAAAAAATAAAAGAGACAGAGCGCCTCAGTGCACCTGGTTGGGCAGGTTGTTGATACACCGCTGTATCATCTAGCAGGTCATCTAGCCTCTAGAAGGTAAGCAGTTATTTGTGTTTCAAGTGGTACACAGACAATAAAATGTACAGGAAATAAGTGAACTGCCATCAAGAACCATGAAACCCTCAGTTGCCATAACTAAGTCTATAGTATATATTTCAGGAGCACAGTAAACAAAAGTTCCCAAACAAAAGCAGAAAATTCTATCGGGTGTATGAGACATGCATATATACTCAGATTTGCTCCTCTCACATTTTAAAACATACTGGTTAATTGGCACTTCTTTGCAAAAATCAAGGGCAACCTCACTGTCCTCTCTCTATATCATTGTTCTCAAATGAGAATACTTTGAGTCAGACTAAGAGACAGAAGCTGAAAGTGGCCTGTCTTCGGGGAATTTTCATGTTTCTCATGATTCAATTGGAATGGTTGGGTTCACTGTATCTGGAATTTATCAAAGTTTCCTGCACCATCATCTGATTAAAATTGTCAAGATCTGAACATTTTAATGAATTAGGAACTTGCTGGCTTTTGACAGTAAAAAGTGAAAAAAATACTCATTAAATGCTTTCAAAATAATGACCTTCCCAAATCCTTCTGTGTATTTCTTCATTACATATTTATTACTATTGTATTATTATCCATTACATGTCTAAAGGGAGGAGGATGTATCTTGGGGTATGACTACAGGCCCACACCCTTTACTTTCTTCTATTATACAGAAAGCATTCTCTCCTAACCTTGTCAGCTGTGAGTTCAGAGGGCTGGGCTCTGCAGCCCATTTTGTTGTGCTATCTTTGTTACACGATGATCACAAAGAGCATTCCCCTTCTGAAAATGGGAACCAATACAGGAGGAACATATGTGTAAACACATGCACACATAAACCACCACGTTATACCCCTAAATGTGTGCTTGTACATAACACACACAGTGTGTGCCTATGAATGTGTACAACTCCACGGCCACCCTTTGGGGAGCCAGAATGGCTTTCTGAAAGGGAGGGTTAGTCTGGGGTCTCTGGGCCTTTCCACAACACTCAGCTCCATGCTGTCTGCCAGGGATGGTGAGCAGTTTGTACCTTGGGAGCCACAGTCGTTGTCACTGTGCTGTGGCCCACACTGTCTACTCACATAAGTTGGAATCGCTCCACTGCAAGTCAATGGAGCTGCAGCAATTTGCGCAAGCAGAAGAGCTGGCCAAATATGTACTAGTTATTTTACATTCTGAGAAGACAATGTTCATAATTGAAAGTAATACCAAATGCTCTCAGCAAATACTATGAATTATTCAGATTAAATATAGAGCCTTCAAATGACTCTATAAAATGTTCTAAACAGCTGTGCCTTGTAATTGGAACTGACTGGCAAACTGGGAAGCATTGAAAGCAGTCTGAATTGGACTTGATATCTGACAAAAATAAATATAACACTAACCATATTCTAGAACCTGACTGGTTTTCTGCTAAATTTCTCTTCAGGCCTTTCCTTCCTTGCAGCTGCAGTAATCCTATGTGAAACAAATCATGTAGGTCTGCGTTTGAAGTATAAGGATTGCAGGTTCTTTCATGTGGACAGCTCACATAGCATGAATAAGGTAGACGATGAAAAGAGATTTGGAGTGGAATCAGTGACTTTCTACCATTTACGTATACTTCAGCTCCTAGAATAAAGCAATTTTTACTTTTCAGCTCTAGTTTTAATTTGTAAAAGCTGGAAAGGGTTCCTAGTGGAAACTGACTTGTAAAAAATGCTATTTGTGGCTATTTATCAAGGGCCTGTCTATCTAATTCAGAACAACTACATCCTACCTTCAGAGGCTTGGATACCTTTTTTATATGACAGGTAGTTGAAGACTGATGTTTCATTGTCTGAAGTAGTATGTTTGAGCATCTGAAGTGTGAGAATGTTATCCAAAAGAGAAAAGAACAGAAACTGCTCAGCATTGTTCGAAAACCAGATCCTCTAAAACATTTGAAAGTGGGAAGCAAAACTTAGAGGACGTTCATTCTTGTCGTAAAAGCTTAGCTTAATTCAAATTTTCCTAGTGTTGGCTTTTACACACCATATTGCATGTTTGCAGTATAGTTATATATACTTTTTATTCACATACTTTGTTAGTTTTGCCTTGATACCTCAGCACAAACCCTTTCAATTAAACTATTGAAGATCTGTTACAAAAGAGCCTATTCTGTACCCTCTTAAGGCTCTTCTCTCTGATTGAAGTGGAATGGGGAAAATAACTGTCCAGTGAATGTTTGGGGTAATGTTTCTAACATGGATTGTGTTTGTAGGCAAGGCAGAATGGAACATGTTCTCTTTCTAGAGAAAAAAAGCTTGGGAGAATCTCATCACCATATCTGAAGGGATGATCTCTTCCAAAGAGGACTGAGACAGCCTGATTTCAGTGGTGCCCAATGACAGAACGAGAGGCAACAGGCACAAACTGAAACACAGAATGTCCTGTCTGAGCATAAGGAAGCACTTTTTTTACTATGAGGGTGACCAAACACTGGCAGCGGTGGCCCAGGGTAGTTGTAGCACATCCAGATGGATTTTAGATATTCAAAAGCCATCTGGACAAAGTCCTGGGCTATAAGATGTAGGTAGCCCTGTGTGAACAGGGAAGTGGGATAAGTAGACCTCCAAAGTTCCTTTTCAACCCCAACCATTCTGTGATTCTGTTAGAGGATGAGGGTAGGTTTGCAGTGCTCTGCACCATTTCTAGTGACTGTGATATTACCTGTTATAAGCACAGGCCAGCCAGCAATCTGATGTTGATGTATTTTTTGGGAGGGTTTTTTTGACACTCACAGCATCCTAAGACATTTTCTCCTAGGTCATCAAAACACATGGTTGCTCTATCATAAAGCTTTCAGGTTAGACATTATTTCAGCAATTCAGTGCAATTCTCTGCTGGAGACATATTCCCATTCTTTGGCAAGGGCACTGTGTAAGGCAAAGACATTAACAACATGAAAAACAATGAAGGAAAAATATTGGCAGCAACTGCACTTATTTTTAAAAAAAATTTATCCCCACAACTGCTGCCTACAAGCCAAAGTAGATGGTGAGCAGTTTGGAGGATGTGTACTCTGATTGCCTTAGGAAACAAAGAGACCTCAGGGCAGATTAATAATGAAATAGCTAATCCACCCCTTGAGAAAGAGGTACCTTCTGTTATTTTATTTGAGAGATTTTCCTGAAATGTCCCTTACTTCAAATACTTCCAAAAGCTTCAGACGACAGAACTGTGGGCAGGGTGTGAACAATACATTGCATCATTTTGTTACTGTACCGACAATCTATATGCCCAAGTTTCCAAAACTTAGAGGATTTTCAAAAGAATAAATAAAATAAAGATGCAGAAATTGAAAGTGACCTTCATATATTCACATTTATGTGAGATTGATACCATGCTTTTTTGGAAATTACTCTAGGTGCTCATTGACATATTCAGGTATCTTAAACCTTTAAGCATGTCAGATAAGAGCTTAATTTCTCTCTCTTTCACCACAACATTGCAATGATTTCTATGGTGTTGTAGCAATATAACAGATTGAGAGTTAAATCTCAGTATTTCAACTGAATTGTATTCCTTATTTGTAAGATAACCACATTTCTGAGACTACTGTTGTGTGCAGCAAATGCACACAGGATCATATAATCAACATCTAATTAGGCCCACTTCATGTTATATTTGCTTAATGTTAACTTTCTTACAGCTATAATTTTTTCCTTTAGCCATTATAGCAGTTGAATTTTAATTACATTACCAACAAAAAGCTCATTAACGTCACGTAATTGGCAGCGTTTCCAAAAAAACCTGAACTAATTGAGTATTTTCTGAAGAGTTCCCATCAAAGTATAATTTAACCATTACAAACAGCTTGGCAACTACATTTACATAAAGATGTATCTAAGGAATGTTCTCATGTGTGGAAAATCAGATTTGATATTGCCATTAACAAACGAAGGAAGCTGTTACATAGCAAATCACTTCCACATTTTAATTATTTTGGCCAAACCCCATGTTTTTGTCAAGAAAGTCAAATGAAACCCCTTGCTTTTCCATGAAGAAGCAGCAACTGGTCTCTGACTGCAAGTTATGAAGCATCTTGCTTTGTGGGAAGGCAACACAATCTATTTCAGGTTATTTTGCACTCTCAACAGCTAATAGCAGAGATTGTGTCAGAAAGACTATGGTTCTTATGCTGTAGACTAATTCAGAGTTTTTTAAACACATGACCAAGGAATGGTTTGATCTAGAATGGATCTCTTGCCAATTATCTTGATAATATTCTTATATTATGACAGGACTGATTTAATTACTAATGAAAAGAATGCAAGCATTCCAGTCATTATTAGCTTCCAGCATTTTTTAAAGACTCCCTAAAATAGTTTCACTAGAAACAAAGCAAAGAAGGCTTGCACAATCCTTTGATCCTTCCCCTCCAGTCTGCGATGAACGACACTGAGATCAATTTGAATGCTGAGGTGACGATTAGAAATTAAAAACAGATCAGTATGGCTCATATACTTTGATTACAGGTGAAAAACCCACTGATATATGATAGTTATCATGAGTGTCCTACTTTCATGTTTAAACCTGAACACTGAGAGTTTTGCAGAAGGTTTCAAATAAGAGTTGAATAAAATTTGAACATGTTCAATAGTCTCCATAAGTATCCAAACTTCAGTGTTAAATATTTGTGTGTTCCTATCTCTTCTTGGATTGTTTACAAAAAGTTGGAAATAAATTTTGAGAAACTGGTTCTTGTTAGGATGTTAATTGGGTACTTGCACCGCTTCCTTTGTCCTTTCCCATTTTACAGTTCTAGTTAACAAATGAAGTCATAGTAATCTGACAGTGTGCAATGAACCACCTTTCTTGGACTGCAGAATGCAAGTTTAAGCAAGTCAGCAATAGATGCACAAGATTTTTCACATTCTGATTTTATTTTTTCTGTCAAACAGGTATCAAATGTGTCAAAACATTTGTTACCATAACATATGCTAATATACAGTATCAAAAGTGGATGTAAACATCAAGTTTAAAATTTCAAAGTTCCTGTGATCAATTCACCTGAAAACTATACAACATGGGCACGGCTGTCATTTCATTCTCCCAGAGATGTCTCAGATGCCTTAGCATGCTCTGAGTAGCCTACTTATTCTGACAAAGAAAAACATTGTTTGAGGAAGTGGGTCATATGTGTGTAGAGATGTTTGCTGGAAAGGCCTGGAATTCCATGGTTCTGATCAGTATACCACTGAAAGAAAAAACAAAACAGAACATAAACCCTTTATGTTATGTTTTCAATTCTGCAAGAGCTAAACAATACAAAAAATGTATTTTATTGCTATACATAAGAAAGTGGATGGCTCAAGAAAAAAGAGGAACTTAATAATTATTTTTTTATTTTAGTTCCCAAAATATTATTACTCTTGCTGAAAAAAGGTTTCTAAGCCTTTTGTTATTTAAGAGTAAGCATTACTGCCTCAGTACTTACAGGCCAGTTGTATCAAGTCAGGCAAAAGAGCCTTGAGATGCTCTTAGGGATGAAATGCTGCATGGCCTGGGCAATAGGGGTAAGAGACTTGCTTAGGAATAAGCACTGGGATCTAAGCAACAAAATTTCAGCTACATGTTGTTTGAGTTCTATTCAAAACATCCTGCATTACAGCAGGGCCAATAACCTTGTGAGTGGTGTACCAGAAATAAAACACACATATGAACTATGCTAACTCAGAAATATCTGCCATTCCACTGTGGCTGAACTAGAATGACTACAACTGCATACAGCATTCCAGATACTTAAGATATAACCCAGATTTGCTAAAGATCAGCAAAGGAGGCAGAAAATGTGTAATGTACAAAAGGGCCTACAAACCCCTGTCATCCCTTTCGGTGGAGTTCATGGCCCTGTGAAGCCAGACTCAGACAGAAGGCCAGTATGTTTGATAGCAGACAAACACTTTGGTTATTAGCCCTGAGAAAATGGTTTGGAAGCAGAGGTTAGCAAATAAATCAGATCTACATTTCCCCTGTTTATTTCTCCTTTATATCCTGCAACTTCTTGCCTATGTGTTTCTCTCTTTGCCTGTATCTGCTATCCCATGCAAGTTTTTCAGAGAACATTTTTTTGCTGATTCTGGGTATATATTTGGATGTCTTACACCTTTTTTGCTTGTTTCACTTCGTGCCTGTGGCAGGCAAGCCCAATTCAAGATAGAATTTAGCACAACCAGTGATAATTTGGCCCCAGAACTCAGCTCTTTCATCTTCCTCTTCTACCAGGTATCGAAACCACTCATAATGAAGCTGGATTCTTATTTGTCTCCCTGGCTCATTTTAAAAGCCTCCAAGTTATTCTTGACAAGAGGAAACTCCTGCTAGCATCCAAAGGGCAAGGAAAAAAAAAGAGCAGGCAAATCATTTGGGGAAGAAATTGAGAAGTTGTTTATGAAGAATAACAAATGCATTAGCAATTGCCAAATTTTGAAGCATGTTCAGTTGAACAGGGTTGTGAAAAACACTGCCAAATGTCAGATGAGCTTATTGATAAAGTTGTGAACCACTTTTCAAAATGAAAAATAGTCTATTATTTACCATTGCCTGGAAATCCACCTGTGCATTAACCAGAGCTTTTGCAATTTGTGCTGAGTTCTGGAAATGAACATTATCTAAAAAGAAAAAAAAGAAGAGATTGTCTGTTGAAACGTGTTAATACCACAAAGCATAAAGTTATAGTGCATTTAGTTGTGTCCACTAATTATCAAGTGATAGAGTTGACATTGCTAAGAACAAGTAAGCATCTTATGATAGGTCATATGGAAATCTACCAAAGATCTAAGTCCTGACCCAATCAAAGATAGATGCTTAATGTTTTTCAAACAAAGTGATTCTGGCTCTGTGTTTGTTCTGCCATTTGCAAACCTCACCATCTGCTGTTCCATGGATGAGAAGATACTCTACGTTTTGGAAATTCTTTGCTCTTGCCATCACAGTTGAATTCTGTTGAGAGGAAAAATGAACAGTTCAGCAACTTCAATTTAAACCACTTATTTAGAGTGCTGAAAGGCTTTTATTATCTAGTAGAAAAACAATCAAACAGTTGAACTGACATGACAGCAGTGACTTCATATCAATTTGAGATTACAATAGAAACCATGCATATGGCTGTATATCTATCTATCTATCTATCTATCTATCTATCTATCTATCTATCTATCTACACACACACACATCAGTCCCTACAGAGGGATCTGAACAATCTGGATGAATGACCCAAAGCCTGAGGTTCAACAAGGCAAAGTGCTTTGTCCTGCTCTTGGGTCACAACCACCCCTGTGCAGCATTAGGGACCATGTGGAAGGGTGGCTAAAAAGTTCTCTGGTAGAAAAGACCTGTGGGTATTGGTTGACAGCAGCTGAAGATGAGCCAGGGGGTGCCCAGGTGGCCAAGAAGGCCTGAGCCAGCCTGGCCTGTACCAAAAATAGCATGGGCAGCAAGACCAGAGAAGTGATCATCCCCCTGTACTGGCCACTAGTGAGGCCACACCTTGAATCTTGTATTCAGTTTTGGGCCCAAGAAAGACACTGAAGTGCTGGAATGTATCCTGAGAAGGGCAAGGGAGCTGGGGAGTCTGAAGAGTGATTCCTCTGAGGAATGGCTGAGGGTGTTTAGCCAGAGAGAAGAGGAGGCTCAGGAGGGACCTTAACATTCTCTGTGACTCCTTGAAAGTATGTTTTAGGCAGGTGGGGGTTGGCCTCTTGTCCCAGACAACCGTCAACTGGACAAGATGAAATGGCCTCAAATTGTGCCAGAGGAGGTTTAGACTGGATACGAGGAAACATTTCTTCATGGAAAGGGTTGTCAGGTGTTGGAACAAACTGCTCAGGGCAGTTGATTGAGTCACCATCTGGGAAGGTATTTAAAAGACATGTAGATGTGGCACTTGGGGACATGTTTTAGTGGTGCACTTGGCAGTTTAAGGTTAGTGGCTGGACCTGATGATCTCAGAAGTCTTTTCCAAACTAAATGATTCTGTGCATCTGTGATCTGGGATTTTGGCTTCAGGACAGGAATACCTATAAATAAATACTGTTTTTTTCTTACATTATTTGCATGTGTTCTGAAAAGCACTAGCAGGAGAAAAAGTATTAATCTGTGCCATATTGATGATATCTGCCCATAAAAGGTCAGGTAGCTTTCTGTGCTGTCACAAATGTCTCTACACTATCAGAAACAGATTTGTATTTAGTGTCTTTTCTAGGGGCCAATTCATACAAAGAACAGCACGAGTCATGCCATTCCCAGAATGCTCTAATTCCTGGCTACCCAGACAGCTCTACCAGGCCTGTTTGGTATTGAGCATTTCTGTTCTTTGAGCTGGGATGGAAATACATACTAAGAACACAATCCAAATCTTTAACAGGAGTGTTTCCACTAATTTCTTTGGATGTTATTTCAGGCCTCCCCGTAACCACTGCTGGTGTGTGCGTGCTGCTAGAGGAAACTACAGACTTCCTATCAACGTGAAGAAAAAAATGGCAACCTGTTCTAGGTAGGGGAAGCTGCTCTGATCATTTAGTATGCTTAATATCTTATTATCAAAGGGCTAAATTTGCATGAAGCGTTTGCGTAACACAGCTATACAGTATCAACCAAAACCTTATCAATATCAGCATTTTAATCCCTCTCACTTGAATTCTTTTCTAGGTTAATGGTTTGCACTGGCAGAACAGTCTGACTTGTCCAAGTAAGAAAATAAGGACTTCCATTTAGCATTTTCGGGATTTATAAATACAAACCCACAGTTAATTTTGTAGATAAGAAT
This sequence comes from Trochalopteron elliotii, assembly GCA_024734555.1. NCBI lineage: Eukaryota > Metazoa > Chordata > Aves > Passeriformes > Leiothrichidae > Trochalopteron > Trochalopteron elliotii. The sequence goes on from JANPWX010000011.1 coordinate 8,525,841, forward strand.
TTCATGGCAGTAGCTTTGCTACCATGAGACTGGTGGGCCATTTTCTTTCTTTCTTCCCAATTCCACTTATCCATGGAAGTGTGATTCAAATTTAAGGCAGATCAGCAGAGAAACAGAATTCTCACCTTATAGTGCTCAAGATTATCAGACTTTATAGGAAGACCCATAAATCGTTCTGTGTAGATTGATGCTGAAATTAAAGAAGAAAAAAGCTTCAGAGAAAGAAAGTGCAGATATTTTGTGGTTTCAGTGACACATAGGAAATTAAATTATGTTTAACTGTGTCTGTTCTTGGTTTCCTCATGACACACCAAATTTAAACATATTTTAAATATCAAATATGAAAGCTAATTATTTACTGTTCTCCAAAACATCTTTGCAGAATAGTGGTTTTATACTCATCTAGGTTTTGTGGATAAAGGTAATTAATTGATAATGCTTTATGCTGTTGGGTTGAACTCCAGAAGTCAGTTGAATAAGGCAACGAGCAAATAAAGGTGCATGGTGGAAAGATAACACAGACTAATTCTGACACCTGAAAAAGAGGAGCTGAGGATTTCTATGTGTATTGACAGTAAATATGGATATGTATATTGTCCTTTTCCTACTGAATGTATATATGCAGCAACTAGGGGGAGCAGGAAAAGATGCAGGCATGAACTGAAAAGCTGGCCCATTGCTTTTCAGGTCTCTGTTCAATTCCTTTTCCTAACTACAATAAAGTCTGGCAACAGATTTGACAAAATAAACGTGAATAACTGAACAGTATCCATCACCAAGAAATCAGTAGAAATATCTCTCTTTGAGCTGCCTCAGTATTTGTACTTTAACTAGGAGCTGTTATGAAAAAATACGGAAAACTGACACAGCAGCTGCTACTACCAGATTACTTTCTTTATGACCTTCCCTTGAAAGAGTAACTGACACATATTGAGCAGTCAAGCTGCAATATTACAAGGATTTTATTTATTTTAGGGAGTCAGGGCTTTCTGACAAAGAAGAGCTGTAATCTTTCCCTCTCAAAAGACAGGTGATGGCATTGTAATCATTAAGGAATTGGGATTTTCTATATTGTTCAGTTTGATGCACTGTATTAGAAAAAATTTATTAAAAAATAGAAATGAGAATCCTCCAAGGAAAAGAAAATCAATCAACATACTCTTGTTCCCATAGTTTGTTATGTATCATATACATGTGCTACTAGTGAGAGCTAAAGACATGTACTATGTCTCCCAGATCAGCCAAGCAAGGCTTCTGAAGATAATTTGTAATATAAGTAGCAAAAAAATTTAAATAGCCTATCTTTTATCAAAATCCTGTATCATTCCATGAAAACAGAAAATGTGCAATATCTGTTGTCAACACAGTGTCAAACAACCATATCGGGCTCAAGTTTTCAATAAAATAGACTCTGTCTGAATGGCTGGCATTTCTACAGTATTCTGAGCCAATTTTTCCACTCTCTTCTACCACTAGAGCTACAACAAGTCCACAGAGGTCAGCAGAATTGCATTATAATGACTACGTGGAAGATTCAGCTTGTCAATTATTGAGGAAGGAAAAGCAGATGAATTTAAATAAATTTTAATAAAACAGTCACAGATAGAATGCTTTTAACTATACATTGTCCCTGAATGGAATCTTCCTTTCCATCTTATTACTGTTCAGCTGTTATTAGCTCTCACTCAAAATGGAGGGGGGTGAGACAGCTTCTGACAAAAGATTATGGTCCAGAATCTCATCTGGGCATCTAAAAGAGGGCTGGACAGAATTTAGAAGCTCTAGGGGCCAGTACATCCTCTGACATACTGATACTACTCAGAGACTCAAGGATGTAACATCCTGTAGCCTTGCCCCTAACACAGTTCACCCTAATGTTAACATGATCTGTTTGCCAAAACTTATGACTCATGACTTCCTTGTTTCCTTCCTTCCTTACTGGAGGTACATTTGCCTGTTTGGATTTTACAGCGTGTTTTCAGCAAGATTCTTTAATTGCCACCTGAAAACTCAGCTGACGTAGAGATTGCAATGGTGCAGGTCTAATCTGCTTGTGCTTAAAAACTTCATTTGAATTGTGATGCTGGGACAAATTTTTATAACCTGTCTTTTATTAAGGGACTTTTGCAAAAGCAGCATTTTATGCCTGCATTCTGGAAATAATTTCGTGATCATGAGTAAAAATGTCTTAAAAAAATCTTGATGCCAGTGAAAACATGAAGACTATGCTTCCTGTGTCATACAAATATTTTCCCCTTTGTTTGCAAAACACCATAAATACAAGGAATGTCTGTGCTAGCAGTCAGGGAAGGAATCTTTCCCATTTAACCAAAAATTTTTCTCATAACCAAGACTTCTTAGAAAACGACCATATGCTAAGTAAATGTGTTCGAAGTGCTACATTTTGCTCATTGAAAATATTCATGCCATGATTTTTTTTTACACTAAGGTTCCTTAACACCATGCCAAAAGCTTAACAGGTCGGCAAGTATAAGTATGTGCCTGCTTTATTCACACAGGAAGGCCTTGGGAATATACTCTCAGTGTTGTTTCCTCTCAACAGTTTGGAGACTAACTACATAAACATAAATAAAAGTATGAATCATTACACAACAATACAGGAGGTGTGGCTGAGAAACATTTAAAGGGAAAAGTATTTAATTAAAAAAAAAAAAAAGTCAAACACAATAGTCCTCTTTTCCACTGCTTTTTGGAAACAACTTCGCAGTCATCAGAAATACTGATTCCTGACACAGGTCATCTGTGGTGTCAGAAGTTGAAAAGTATTATGATTCTGTTACTGGCAGATAAATTAGTTCAGCTGTTTTTGAATTCAGTGATAACATTTTAACAGGATTTTTAGGCAGATTCCTCCTTAACAGCAGTTTATTGAGAGGGCTTTATGCACTTACTGTTACAGAAGTGCATATGGAATTATCCAGACATACCTTCTTTGTGACAAAGTCAGTTCCAAACTGCCAGTTGCACTCAGTTATTTTCAGCAAGAAAAACATTAAACTTAAGGTCTTAAAAGTTTTAAATCTAGGTAATTTGAATGTCTTTATGTTTCAAATTGCCAATCTCCTGCAATGATTTAATTTAAGAAGTCATTAAATGCTACATCTTGCTTTCCAAGTCAGTATTTATGACAAGTTTCCATACCGTAATATTCCCAGCTAGAAACAGGAGCCACAGCCATTCCACATTTAAATACTCCACTGCCAGATCCAAGTGCCAAAGAAGTTACATAGCCACCATAGGACTAGGAGGAAATCACAGACAGTTTAAAATTGCTGGTGAAGTATTATTCTGTTTTCTGAATCAAACTCATATAAATTACTTCCAAATTAACTAATTGGCTCTGAATGCATGGAGGACAAAGTAACAAAAGGTTGAGGGTTTTTTGAAATTAATTTTTTGATGTCAAACAAATCTGATGTAATTTGTTATCAGAGAGATTAGACAATTTTATCAAATCACTTCTTTTTTTGCTACTTCTTCAATGTTTATCACAGGATACTGCTTTTATTACCACTACAATCACAGTGAAATTTGATTTGGTAGCATCTTTCATGGTAATCTAATGCAACCTATAGCTCAAAACAGGGCTCACTTCAGATGTAAATGATACCAATGGCAGTCACATCCAGAGTACACATCCTCTCCACTCAACCTGCTTCAACAGTGAACAATGTTTTTATCTTTTTTTCCTAAAACCAAACAGAAACTTTCCTGCTGGCAGCTTGTTTTCATTGCCTCTCATCTTTTCAAGGTGCACCTCCAAGAAGTTAGAGGGTTTTTCCCTCCCTTAAAAAACTACCTAATTTTTGCTAAAGATTAGCATATTGAACCAACTCAATCATCAGTACTAATATACTCATCTACTTCAGCATGGAGCAATTCCTCCCTGCTGCCTGCCACTGTTCCCAGTATTTTCTGGTCTGATGCCTCAAACTGGGACCCAGAAAGGAAGAGTAAGTTCATGGCTGTAAGAAGGGTAAAGCAGTAAGTAAGCCTGGATATAAGAATAAATCTGTGAAACTGAATGGGGTTAGTTGCTGAGACAGGAAAATAATGTAAATAAAAGGCCTTAGGTTTGGCTCTCCACAGGATGTGGGATTGAGGTTGGGAAAACTATGAGGTCTTTGCAAAATAATGGGTTTCTGTTTACTTTGGAATGGAGGAAGGGATAAAAATATGGTGTGTCATGAAAAATTCTGAAGATTTCTTCAGTAGCATATGAAAGACTAAGGGAAATAGGCAGAATTATTAAATATTTTTTTTGGTACAAAAGTTAAGTTAGTCCATCATCTTGACTTTTCAGCTTGAAATGATATTGAGGGCTACAGTAGTAGAAACAGTAATTCGTAGAATTTTTCCAACTCATTTGATTTGCTCATTTGATCTTTCAAAAAATCAGTCCACAAAGCTAAAAAGTAAGGGATTAGGATTGGGCAGATAAATATATTCACTGTAACAGGCCAAGAGAGAGAGTTCACAGCCCAAATTACTTTAGTGGTTATTTAAGAGCTTTTGCCATCTTGAAGAGTTTGGTAAGTCTAAGCACGAGTTCATGCACACTCACTAAGCTGCAGCCTATAAGTAAGGAAACACCTTTCAACTCCTGTCAAAGCTTACAGACCAGGAAATGGTATAATAAACTGGAAATAAATTGGAAAAAAAGACTAATAGGTTTGCCAGTAGTGCCTTTATTTTAATATTATATCCACTACTGGAATGCAATGTGTCCAAGCTCTTACTTGGTTCTGGAAACACTGTGGTGAAATAAAATATGACGTGATTTAAAAAAGAAAATATTTTCTTGAGGCCTTAAATTACCTAATGTCACTTTAGAATTATTCACTTCTAAGTGTCTGTGTCACTTAATTTCACCATATGGTATCCATTTTATTCTGTTTTTTTTTTAATATCGGTTAGTAGAAGCTTCATAGACAGATTTTAGCAATTCTGCTCATGTGCTGTCTAAGATCAGGCAATACATCTGGCTATTAAAGGTTCTGGGAGCATTACAAAGACAAATACGTGAAAAAAGCAAAGATGAAAAGTAGACTGGCTAATAATTTGGAATGACTCCCATACTGTCCAATTTTTCCACGTCTTGGTGAAGCTGTCAATGTTGTAAACCCCTCAGATTCATTCCTGACCACCACTGCAAAGCCAGCCAAGTACACAGTGATTCAGGATGATGCAGGGGTCACATTTTATGATGAGAGATAGTCATAGGACTTTTCTCACTATTTTAATCTCAGATCAGAAAGGAAAATACTTGAATTTTGACAGCATGCCAGTAAGTCCCTAAGTTAAAACTAAAGCCAAATAAAATGTCTTAATTTGGCTTAACTTCTAGTCCAAGCAACGTATTAGACATGAGATTTTCAAAATTCCCTCTTGAGATGCCAAAGATTCATTTTGGGGGGGCTTGAACTGTTGCAATTGCATGTATATAGGTACCAGCAAGAACCATCCCCTTAGGTAACACCATCACACATTTGCAGAAGAAATTTTATACATATTTAAGACAGAACCAGGAAGAATAAAAAAAAAAATATACTGTAGGATTATTTAAAGATAGATGTAAAAACTCCAATCACTTACCCAGCCCCATATTGCTATTCGTTTCTCATCAATAAAGCCCATTTCTATAAATTTTCTGTGGAAAATAAAATCACAGCAATAAATGCATTATTATTACAAAAAAACAGCTAGTACAATAACAAATTAACAAAAAATAGGGTTTTTTTCACTTTTTTTCCCATATATCCCACCACTTTGAGCAAACTGACAATCAACATAGCATGCCTGACTTCTACAGAGCATCAACTATTCAATCAATAGGCGTTGAAAGGGAAGAGGCAGAATTTTTCCTGAAAGAATAAAAAATACTGAAATTAATACTTTCATCATAATAATTTTTGTTCCAGTGGATGAGGATCATTTTCACTGCTTTAGTGCCAAAGGTGCTGGATTACCATTAACATTCAGACTTTATCATGCAAGATATTCAACATACTGATGACACAGTGAGTTAATACTTTGATTTCTCAAGAGGAAAAGTATCAACTTCTGAGGAGATTAGGTATTCCCTGGAGAAATAAGCTTTTGTTTTATGTGCCTGGAAAGTAAAAAGCTCTTGTGGCTACTTTAATAAAAAAATAGTAACGAAGGAATCATCTATTAATGCTCCAAATAGGTAATAAGCTTGAAATGTATAAAAGGTCCAAAACTTCTTATGCTCTCAAGAGTCAAACAGGCCAAAGAAAATATTAGGTCTCCTACAAATATCCCGCATCAGAGCGTGCAGACTGCATTTCTAAAGATGCACTAGCAACAGCAAAGAAAAGAGGATGAGGCAAAGACCATAAAGGGTTGAGAGTGACAGATAAACACAACAGGTTCAGATACACATCAGGACATGTAGTAGCCTTATTTACTAGGACAAACACAAGTGAAATGACAACACCCAAAATGTGGGATGCTATCTGGGTGGGACAGAGTCAGAAAAGCCAAAAAATTACTCAGCTTTGTTGTATCACTGTCTTAATCCTGTGGGTTCCACCTACAGTAAAAGCCCCTCCAGGAACTTCCCACTAGAGTATAGAGGCTCTCTAAAAATCATGCATCCTAATCCATGTGTTAGATCAGGAAGATGGAATGCACTACATTTAACTGAACAAAAATTTAGTCTAGGTGCTGACAGAAAACTGGGAAGTGTGAAGTCTGAGGTCATTTTTTCATGGCCTTTTCTCAGCAGATTTTGCAACTGCAGAATCAGTTTAGATTCCCTCTGATATCTGAGTGACGATTCAGAATAATATAGAAGCTTTCTTGTGATATTTTGAAGTATGTCACTCCTCCTAAAAGTTTCAAGATAGAAAATAATAGAATAATCAAAAGATTTGACATGATATACTGCTATTCTGTTTCATTTATCACTGAAAGGGATAATGGTGCATTTATATTTATAACATTGAAGAGGAAATGAATTATCACAAAGCAGAAAGAGGAAGGAACAGATATCCTCCTCACACACACATGTAAGTACAGGCAGTGCTCTCAAACAAGCAGAAAAAGCTGTGAAAACCTGGGTTGCTACATCCAATTTCCAGCTAAGATACTTGAGTACCTTAGACAAGGTACTTAGTCTGGAGGAAACAGGGTATTTACTGTTGCACCTGGAAATCTATCCATACTCTGATGGGACAAATTCCACACCAAAGGCTAGGCTAAATTCCTGCCTTGCAGTCATCTCTGTGGGGTTCAAACTAACGCTTCTTCAAATGCTCACTTCAGCAGAGCTACTGCATCTGTAGAATTAACAGGACCACCTTTGCAATCTTCAGCTTTCACTTCCTCCCTAAATCTCTGCATAGGGAATCGGTTTCCCCTGGAGCACTTTTACGTGTTTTCATGTGGAGGAGCAGCTGTTGGGGAACACTTATCAGGGGACCTCAGGTACTTTCTGTTGCTCTGATATATCCCACAACAGCACAGAATGCAAGTTTGTGACTCATTAATCTGTAGAACACTTGTGTCAGGTTCAGTTTCGCTACAAACTTCTCATTTGACCTTTAGGTAATCAGTGAGATAAATCCCCATGGATCTCTGGCTAATCTCTGTGGTCACTGAGGTAGGCTTGCCCTATAGGAAATAACTTGAGAAAAATGGATAATTGGCTTAGCTCTCACCACTGACAATTGTATTTCTTTAGTCTTAGGACTGAAGCCTCTGATGATTCTCTTATGCAATGCAAGTGGTGAGGTCCAAATGTGGACTTTGTGGTATATGGACTTAATATACCAGACAAAACCTCACTGACACCAAGCAAATGCTAATATTTAATTTTTACAAATGTTTTTGTCTTTTATTCTGGAGACCTCAGGTCTTCAGAAGAAAGGCTGAGAATTCAATGTTTCTTTCACCTTACTACTTCTTGGTATGCAAATACAACAGCTGTACAGGGAGATAATCTACTTACTTCACTGCTGAGATTTGGTCCTCAACTTCATAGACTCCAAGTCTTCGATATACTGCATGTAAAATCTTGTCACCTTGATAAGCTGTCCCTCTGCCATCCACCAGAGCAACAATAATTCCCTCTTTGCTTGCAAGATAGGTTATCCAGCTAATGCTAAAGGTTTCCTTTACATTCTGACTGCAAGGTCCTCCATACCTGAGGATGAAAATTCACACATTTTCAGCTCATACTTACAAATTTATAAATGGTTATTGGACACTGGACTATAGCTATTGGTACTGATAACATTTTCTCCACATGTATTTTTCTACATGAGTCTGGTTCAGAGAGGTCAGCAGACAAACAGTTCAACTACTATTTTCATGTTGTTATGAGATTTTGCTATCTAAAATTCATTTTAATAATTTAGGTCTTATTCCTAAGGCAAATACTTAGTTTCAGCTCAGAATAAGTGGTGCAGTATCAGCTGCTTGTCCTAAGGGGAATTCTTGGAAGAGCTCAAAGATTCAATCCTCAAAGATTCAATTCTTTGCTCTCTCCAAATTTAGGAGCAACAGCCCTTTTTGGTGCTTTTCTGCATTTGATTTCCACATGCAGTCAGTAATGCCAAAGAAAATGAGAAAAAGAAATATAGCTCCTTACACATTTTGGCTATCCCCAGACCTTATTTGTTTCGCTAGGGAATATCAGTTGGAACTGGGGGCAGAACACACCCCACATAGCTGAGCAATACAGAGACACTTCTCATGCAAATGGCCTAATGCAAATTACACATTTCACCTCAAGGACAGGACTCTTCTACTCTAAACTTCAAAGATACTTAGCATTCTTGGACCTTTGGATCATCACTTGTTAATAAAAAATGATGTGAAGTTTATTACACCCATTCAGCCCTCCTTTCTGCATATTTTTTTTCTTCTTTCTTTCACCACTGCAATTTTTATTGCCTTTTCTGTCTGCAATAAATTATGTCAAATGCTCTTAACAAGCAAGTCCACATGGCTCAGTTTTCTTTTCTTCTTCAAAAATGAACCAGGCTCTTATATTTTTTCATATTAGCAAAGCTGAAATCAATACCTTCAGACTGTCTCATGACAAACAGAAACAGCACAGAGCTAACATCTGCAAAGAGTAGCCCACATGATTTTAGCCTTTCTCTGAGAAAGTAATCCTTCACCAAGCTAAGATTAACATTAAAATCCTTATCGATCTCCATTGGGATGAATTTCTATTCCAGAAATAATTTGAAAAAAACACAACAAACTAAACAGAAGGCAGTAGTTTTGCTTTTGCTTTATAAAATGTTGCAAATGTCCCAGGTTTTGTTAAACAAGAAAAAGTATGCTTTCTAACAAAAAAAAAAAAAACATTGAAAGGAAGGAAGAGCTACGTACACCTGAATAAGCAGAGGGTACTTCTTGGATCTATCAAACTGTGGAGGTAGAAGCATTTTGTACCACAAAGCTAGAAAAGACAGATTAAAATAACATTCTTAATGGTTGAAACAACTCCTCTAGGCATAATCCAGAGTCTGCTGTAACAGTATATGAACATGAATCAGCACATAGTACACAAAGCACGAACTGTGAATCATGGAACTGATGCAATTAACTGTTTATATTGAGCTGTTGAAGAACAGCTTTGAAGAAACCCACATTTACTTTAATTTAGCTATGCATTAAATTATTACTTCACAAAAGTCTAGGTTCTCAGTTTTTCCAGGTGCCTAGAAAAGCATATCCATTTTAAGATTATCAGATATTAGTTTTGGAAACTTTACACTGATTTATTACTATGGGATAATGTTGGTAAGTCACTACTCAAAAGAACAGTGCAAGCAATGTCAATATAATGCATAACACAAGAACAGCAGTTTACATTTCCCATTTTATTACCACCATATTATATTGTTTTTATACAATATTTAAACTCTTTACCAATAGTACTAAAGATTTCTTTAAAACTTGTGTTGGGAAACAAATGGATTTTAACTACTGTTTTACTGAGAGATACCCTGAGGCATAGACAAATTAGCTGCTATTGAACAGGGCAGAACCAGGCCTCTTCTTCCCAATCTGACAGGCTAACAACTTTGCTCTACAGAAAGACTATATTTACTATAACAAAATTAAGGCAAAATATTAAAATGGTATGAATAAAAAGTACAATAAATACATGCAATTCTTACTTATACCATCCACTTCAAGCTTATTAATTTCTTCTTTTGGCAGTCTGATCTCTTGCAAAGCAGACTGCAATTCCCAATTGTCTTCCAATACTCTGAGCTCTAAGTAAAAGAAATGCCTGAATTATTAACTCATTTATTGTTAATTTCTCTTCAGTAATTAAGATTCCTTTACTTTGTGTTATTAGAACAGAAAGGAAATCTATGAATTTTACAAGCAGAGTAATGAAAGCCACTCAGACACTTCTAATTGGGCTTGATCACATAGCTAAATGAAAGAAAGGCACTGGTATTGCAGTGCACAAATACTCGTTAGATTTTTATAGGATGTACATTTTGCAATGCAAATCATTTCACATGTTGCCTCTGAGTGTTAGAGTCCCGCATGTTAAGAAGAAACAGCTTTCTCCTGCAGATCCCTCATCCCAGTTTTGTAAAATAGGGGAGCTAGAAATGCAGAATTCATGGCATTGTGCAAAACACAGTCCTGTATCTCCTGTGTCTCCTCTCTTGCTGATCAGACTAACATCAGTTTAACCTCTGAGACCCTTGGGCAGTGTGGTCAAGCACATGATCCTCAGAGAATGTCTCGTTTCTGGGTAATGCAGGAAATTCAACTTCTTAAGGGGTTATGGCAAACCTTCACTCAACCACTGTATGATACATTCCTACCCAAAGACACCAGACTCACCATCTCACTGTCCTTATTACTGCTCACTTAGTAAGCCTTTTTTTATTTTTTTATTTTTTAAAATCTAAACAGTACTAACATTTATTGGTTTACTTGTTTAAACCAAATTTACAGTTACATAATTTAAAAATTACTTTTTAAAATTTAATTAACTTACAGGCCAGACTGCAGAACTGTATATTATGAAGCCATTGGGTCGTGTTTATTTATGTGTTTTCCCATGAGTAGTGAAGGATGGAGAATATTGGAAATGTAATGGAAATCGGTGACTTTTCGCTTCACTTTGAGAATGAAAGAACCTTTTAAAACTGCAGATTTTTCTTTTTTCCTTTACCTTTCCCTCCTCCTTGTTTCTGGAAATGTTCAAAAACGTACAAGAAGTATTCTTCTCTCAACATATATTGAGCTAGGTAGTGCTTAGGACATGCCAGAAATATAATACTGGAATTTGTTCTTTCAAAGCACTCTTGACAAGTTTTGCAGATTCAAGTGGGGTTTTTTATGGTTGAAGGATCATTCTGCCTTCGGATGCTCATGCAAACTCAGCTGAACCCTTTTTCATCTTTCCCCTCAAAACTCCTGAAACTTCCCCATCACCACAACTGAATTGTAGGCATCCTGGAAGGAACTTCCAAAGTGATCTATGTCAGTTTAACTGTCTCCTACTAAAATTCATGGGTGATATAGTTTCAAAATGCTGCCAACTGCAACGAAAATGGATTTACTAAAAATAGTTTTGCACCACAGAAGAGATTATGAAAGCAAGGAACTGAAGAAAAATTAATTCAAAAAAGGTAATGAAGAAGTCAAAGAGAAGCCTGAATTTGTTTTTATTCCTGAAAATAAGAGCACAGAAGAGCGAAGCATGATGAAACCAGTGGTGAAAATCCATTACAGGAAATTGCTCTTTGCTGCAGAAAGGTTAAGAAACACATAACTGCAGTTGGCAGTATGCATTTCAAACAATGCATAGTTTGATAAGATAGTAAGGGCCCTTCATATAAAAGCTAACAGCGGATCAGGAAAAACAGAGAGCTATAACAATGGATTAAATATATTTTAAAAATGCATGCATGCTCTGTATTTAAACCTTTAAATCTATTTAAACCTTCTGCAAAAGAAATACCAGAACACAGTGTTTCTATGCCATAACTGCAATAGATACGTTAACCTATCTTTTTCATTTGCAAAAAATTTTAAGTGGTTATAAAATAATATGTACCAACTACCACTGGAGTCTAAATAATGTGATGTTGCAATTCACTTCTACTGAATCACCACGGATTAAGTTAGTTTAACAATATTGTGGCATTTGTCTTCCTTATGTTTTTGTGTCTTTTGGTCAGACAACACTCAGTTAACAGTGAGTTATCAATGCAGGCTGAACTGTAAGGACCATTACACCTACCAGCTCATAGCTCATTTCCACTGATTATTGGGGAAGGAAGGGAATGCCAAATCACTGAAGTTTATACAGAACCATGCTAGTTTTCATAACATTCCAGGAACTGAAGGCTTAAAGATGGAGAAGAACTTTTAGGAAAAAACCAAGGGACAGAGAGAAAAGATTCACTGCAGAACAATTAATATTTTCATAGTTAGAAACTTCCTGCTTGGCTTGGTTGCAAGCAGTCTTCACTAACAGGCTACTTAAAGAATAAGGGCTCTGAATGTTTCTTGCTGAAGATCACATTTTGTATCAGTAATTACACCTTGTCTGAAGCAGTTATTTGAACTGACCATCTGAAAGAGCTTCTACTCTTCTCTGACATCTCTGCTGATGGCTGAAGAGGAAGTCATTGATCCAAATTCTAATTAGTCACAATAGGTCAAACTGTAAACTCTAAATAGTACACTATTGTCTTTTGTATAAGGTAGTGTTGCCTCATGAAAAAGAAAGTCTTGTGTTCATCCAAATGTGAAAAGGAATATTCTGGAAATCACAATAATGTTTTCTACAAAGTTTGACTCAGAATTTGGTAGACAAAGAGTTGCCCATGTTCATTTTATCTACAGTGTGTAAACAGGAAAAACAACAGGATGCTGTAAAAGTGCTGGACTCAGGAATTGAGATAAGCATTGGTGTATTCATGTTTGGATTTTACTAATGAACAAATCTAGAAAGACACTAGTTATTTTAATACCAAACAAGATGAAAGGCTTCTTGATCACAATCCTAAGTATTGCATAAGAAGACCTTGATCTTGATTAGAGGTAAAGGAGTATACCAATTGCTCAGAAATGGGAAGGATACTTGCGGTACCTCTATCACCATGGTTCTCAAAAAGAGTAGAAATGGGAATCCCAGGACCTGTTGTAAGAATGATAATAAGTCAGTTTACAGTTTGAAGCTGGAATTTGGTGATGCAGTGTGTATTACATTAAAACAGATAACTGATAGGAGTTAAAAAGCTCAAATTTGATGCAGAAATCTGAATCTTCTCTGCTGTGTAACTCACTAGTCCCTGCTGCAATACATAAGGTACTGTGTGTACAAGGACTTGCATATACAGGTATTGCTTAGCAAACATAATAGAAGCAACTTTAAATCTACTAATGTTTCCTCCCTAGAGATGAAGTGACATCTAGTTAATACCTGAGATGTGATTACATAAGGTGAATGCAGAATTACCAGTGTGAAACATTCTTCTGAGAACATGTCTCATCGTATTTGTGAAGGTGAGTGCCTTTCACATGGTGACGACCTTACTGACTATTTTGTGCAAGAATGATTGAAAGGTGGTGTTATTTGCCACATTTGGTTCTCTGCTCAACAGAAGTTCTAAGGAACTTTTCAGATGATCAGTCGGTGCAGAATCACAAGAACAGTAAACTTTACAAGAAGTAAACAAAAGGAAAACTTTGGATACTACTCCCCCTTTTTTTAGATTGTGATGTCACTGATTTTTGAGTACAGCAGTGGATGAAACCTCAGATCACTGAAATCACCTAATTTGTTACAAAAGAGCTAAGACTTCGTTTAATACTTGTGTCTTGCAAGCGGATTCAATGATCAAATATCTAGAACTGAATTTTTCTTAGATCAGTTATTAAAAATGTTATCAGATGCTAAACAGCCAACATTTATGGTTGACACAGGTCTTAATAATTTCAATTGGGAAACGCAGTAAAGTAGTTTCTCACAGCTAACTTCGATGACATAAACTGGAAAACAGTATATGATTCTAAATCCTGCACTGGCAGCTGCAAGAAAAAACATGGCTCTCACGAGCTGGATTAAAATCTGTTTCGTGGCATGAAGGACATCCACAAATTTGTTTTTAATTCTCAAAACCTCAAGCTTTTTGTTGAAAAATTAAGAAAATCCTGAATATATCTGTATTTACTGAAACATGTTCACAAAATTTTTGAACATGGGAAGTCTCTCTCTGGAAATCTTTCCTGGTTATTGTGAAATTTCTGTGAGTCACGCTAAAATCATTTGGGATAATCAGTATTAACTACAGTGCTGATAAATTTTAAAGAACAACTGATTATATGTTTGCTCCCATGCCATACATACCATAACAGATCAAGGCATAATATTTAGAACGTTCACTGAATCTCGCTGTATAATACTGACATCTCTCTTTTCTTAAATTGCAAGTAATGCATTGTTTTCTCATCGGTTTACTTCCAATGCTGATTCTAAGAGAAAAATCAAAAAGCAATGGTTATTTTGCTAAAATTAACTTTACATGTTTCTGTTTCATATTCTTGAATGCAGGCCCTGTACTTTCAGAACAGTTATTTTAAAAATAAACACTTGGTCATTTTATGAATTTTTCCCAAGAGTATATTTAAATGTTAGATGTCATTTCTCCTCAATTGTCAGATAGAACCTGAGGTTAAGATTTAGTTAAAACAGCTTGTGAAATTACACATTAAATATCTTGAAACTAAATTGTTTTATTGACAAATCCAGACATCTTCTATTAACCTACTATCATTAAGATAATGTTGATAACACTTACTTGTAAATATTCCTTCTTCCTGGATAGCCTTCAAATTCATTGCTTGAATAGAAGCTGCAAATTCATTTATATGTTAATAAATAATCCATAAAGTAATGACCTATGAACGAGCATCAAGATGAAAAGCCGTCTTGGAATTTAGACTTTTTGAGATTTCTGCATGTGATGGAAGAGTAGTTAAGCTTATATACCTTTCATCTTAATAAATCTTTGCTCAGACTATGATTAGGTGACATATAAGCCATACAAATAGGAGTTCTATCTTAATTCTCATGAGCTAATCCCTCCAATTACGTAAGCTGTTTCTGTCTATACAGTAAGCTGAATGAGAGATCATAAAAAGACAAGTAACTGCAAATTGTGTGAGGGTTAACCACATGATTAAATTAAGTGTTTTTAAATAGGCCTCTCAAAGATGGGTGATAAAAATAAATAGGAAATTGAGAGTAATTTGCTAAGAATCTTTCATAAGTAAATCATGTTTACAAACCTATGCAGTGCCTTAGCATACAAATTTGTTGTGGATGTATTCAGATAAAAAACAAATTACACCTAATTATAATCTGACGAGTCAACAAACGGTGTTCAAATGATTAAATGTTGCTTTTGCTGACAACACTCACAACCTTTTTTCTTCATGACACTTACATTGCATCATTTGTTACTCTGAAAATGTATATTGCCTCCCATTCTCCACTTGTAACTTGGATTGCATTCTCCTGTGTAGTGAGACATTCAAGTTAATGAATATTGTAGAATTCTTTCAGGACAGTAGATCAATGTAGAACACTTTGCTTGACTTACCACAGAGCCATTGATGTAATGAATATGCTTATAACCATTTTTGTCACTAAAAATTTTGTAGTACGAACTGCTGTCTGATGTAAAATATGGTGCAGAAACAAAGAACTGAAACAATGGAAGAAAAACAGTAGATGAGACATGAGACTGTCCAAGCTATTTAGCAGATTATACTACACATGTTAACAGTAACAAGACTGCAGACTACTTTAATCAGTTCGAATGGGACAAACTACTTTGCACAAGTTTGTACCCGTGATATTCGATCTCCCCGTGATCACATTACAACTTCTGTCATTTGAGATGTCTTAAACTGATAATATACATAACTCAAGAACACCACAAATGTGAGCTCTCTACTTGTAAGTGGAATAATTTGCATATTCTGAATGACCTTTCTTTAGTTATTTAAAAACAGGCAGAAATTATTTTTAACAAATAAGTTTGTTATTAAGCATGCATAGCATCAAAGAAATGGGTATCTGAAGTTTCCTATACTATTCCACTAATTTTAAAGAACAGATTATTCCAGATAAGATCATTCAACTTTTACTTCCTTTCAAACAATTATTTCTTTACTACAATTGTCAGTCAAGGTTGAATTACTGCAACTGTAAGTTTTGTTTTCAAAACAAGAAGACAATAGGAATGACCTGCAGGTACCTCAAGCATTGTCAAACATTCCTGAGTGAGTATAACTTTTGAATAATATTAACTAAAGCTCAACTAGGACTTGTGACCACAAGTTAAATTCTGCTGGAAACTGTATCTGTGATTCCTAATACTTGAAAGCCCATAAATGCAAAAGCTGGGACTTATGCATGTGTGCAAATTCTTTAGCTCTAATAACAATCTGTCATCAGAAACTCAAATGAAGTGTCAAAAAAAAAAAAACAGAAAAGGACAAAATAAAATAACTAATCCTTGTAAATATATGATCTTCACATTAAAACATCTCTTTAGGGATGATGTACTGAAAACTGAAGCTCATTGTTAAGTCCACTGCAGGATATTCAGGCAGTGTGAAGTTCACACACTTGATTCTGTTAACTTCCCCTGCCTGAAAGTAAATATAAGCAACACTACATATTCATTGTTGGACTATAAGACTGGAAATACAGATCTCATGCTTTTACAATTTCCTCGTAGTTTTGTTTTTACTGCAAGTTTTCAAAGGTATATGGTTGTCTAGGGTTAGTGGGCAGAGAAAACATCTTTTGCTAAGAGGTAACTCCAGAGAAATACTGCCTGCCACTCTAAGTGGGTTATCTTACCTTAAAGGTGCTCCCCTAGCTGAAGATATGCAGCATCTGGCACTAAAACTGTTCTGAGTGGACAGGTTTTATTCTTAAGATACTGCGATAGCCCATTTTATCCCTTGCCCTAGTGTCACCAGAGGAATTTTACATCTATTCTTAGGCTCCAGAATACTTCTAAAGATTACACTGCACTATAAATCAACCTCTTTTCATTACTTTCCTCCCTTCGTTAATTTCTGTCTCGACCAACTTTCCTGTCTAGTCAGTTGGTCAGGACAGAAATAGGTTTTTAAATTTAGAAAGCAGGTAGCCAGACAGTACATCTAGCACAGCATTAAAAGTCTCAGTCCTACAGTGCAGCAAGTCTAAGCAGTAGTGCTGTATGTCTCAGAAGGGTGCTTCATGTTTCAGAACACTGATGGGAAGATGCAGGAAGCTGTAGCTTTCAACTGAATTAAAAGAAGAGTACAACAAAAAAACCTACTCCGCCTGCCCATCCTGTTTGACTCTCCTCTGTGTGCTGTTGATTCTGAAAAACAAAAACAAACATACACTCTTTAAGAAGATTGAATTTATGGAGATTCAAAATCTTCAAATAAATCAGTAGCTGCCTGTAAAAGAGAATTGTAGAATATTTGCTATGGAAATTCAGGGAATTGGAGGTTGTCTAAGTAAATAATACTCTTGTATTAAGGTCATTACATTAATTAAGTTATTGTTTTTAACAGCTGTCATCAAACGTAAATAAAATTTAAAGCAATAATGCAACCTTTTCACTGAAAACAAGAATAAACAACTACTTAATCTCATTAATTTTTTGGCAAAAATCCAAAGTAAAATAACATCAGGAATGTTAATACTAAAAATTTGGTGTAGATTTTCAGCTGGTTTAGATTTTCTTTGATTTCAGAGCTGTGATGTTGATTTAGAGCACTGGATGATGTGACTACTAGGCATCCTGAGACTATGAATATAAATTTAGAAGATCTTAACTCCTTGTTCATGAAGCTGATTTGGAAACAGACTCATACTGAGCACGAATGATGCAGCTAAAAGAGCTTTTACATTTGCACTTAAGTCTTGCTTGTAAAGTTTCTAATGATATGCTTTACAATTCTGCATTCAATCAATGTATTTATTTTTTTATCTTGCAAATTTTTCTTTATACTGTTCATTCAATACAGTATTTCTTCACAGTCTGAACTAAATTTAACAAATTTGCTTTCTAAGGAATATGGTTTGTAGTTCTTATCCTAAACACAATCTCATTACTATTTAAAATCACATGTTCTCCCTTCTAATTTAATCCCTACAAAGTGACTTGAGGAAAAAGGTCCTAGTCCCTTAGAAGACTATTTAGTACTTTGTAAGAGCTCCACTGAGCTACTAACTGAAAAGATGGATTTTATTTCTTTTTCAGATAATAAAAATGGGATGTTCTGTTTTATATCTGCATCCTAACATTATTTCCCATTCTTTAAATTAAGACTCAGATCTTGATGACATAGTAAATTAGGGATATATTTCAATTCTCTCATTTGAGTAGTCCCAATTTCACATGACATGCCTTTTTTTTACTCACATGAATAGCTGCACTGCTCATGTTGGTTTTCGTGGTCGTCACATGAGCAAGAGTTGAACATGTGAACATTTCTGATAAATCTACACTTTAGGATCATCTTGTAGATTATATTTTGTTAGTATTTTCAAATACATAAAACATAGCACGTTTATTGTACATTAGAGACTCAATGCAATCTGAATTCAACAAGAGAACTATTTTTGCCAAAGGAAATGTTCAGAGATATACTTCCTAATGGCAAATAGAGCTAATGCAGCAGTCCCATCTGTTCACACTCCTTCGATTGGCCATTTGTGCAAACTTTAATGTGATAAAAGCATTGTATCACTGTATAAATATAGAATTATAGAAACGTCAGTAGTGACTCCATAAATAAGGTTTCATGGAGAAATGCAATTAAACAAGGATCATGAACACAGTCCTGAAAGATGTTAATTGGTCTGGTCTGGTCTGGTTCCAGCAAAGCAATTAAGCACATGCTTAATTTTAAACACATAAACAGATCTATTGAAGTAAATAAAACTGGTTATGTGCTAGAAGTTAAGCTTGTGTTAGTCATTCAATGGATTGTGGTAGAATACTAGAAACCTTATATGTTTTTTCTTTCCATTAAAATATGCAATTATAAAAACAGAGCTTACTTGGAGGCAAGGTGGAGATTCAGTGTTAATGTACCTATAAAGTGGAACAATTACTTAGGAAATATAGCAAATGCTGCATTAAACATGGGTTTTTTTCCTAATAAATTACAATATTTCTCTGTGGAATACTACTTCAATGACAATGTTTTTGAAATAACAAGACCTTAAATTCCCTTTAAATTAGGAACAATTTTCAAGTTAAAGAGGAGTAAAATTTATTTTCAGTTTGAAAAGGCTGTGTCAATAAACTCTGAATTTATCAGTTATGCATAATGCTTTTATAAATATTCTTGCTTTTTATTTCCAATTAGTTCAAAGTTTCATCTAATGTTAGTTTTAATAGGGTTTCTGTACCATGAACCCTAAGAACAAGACAAGTCAAAAGCACCAATACTAAAAGACAACAAATGAGATCTCTGTGCTAGAGTTACTGAAATTTAGGGTAGTCTCTCCTTCAGGATCTATATGAATTTATCTGTGTGTACACTTTTCAGGCTTTACAAAGCTCTGTTCCGTTCAGCAGACCAGGGTCTTCTTTCCCAACTTACTAAATCATAGAACAACATATTGAAACCAAAACTAGTTACTGTTACAATTAGCATAAAGTATTCTTTTCAGATCTGACTGTGTTTCTGAAAACTTGTCTAGTGTCTGGAATTAAACGATTTGATAAAAATTTGATAAAACAGAAGAATTTCTTCTTCCAGAAAATGTGCCTGACTATTAATGTGTACATTCTTGCAAATAATCTAACATTAATCTAAAATGATGTAGTCAGACTTAGTATGGAATTTCAACATGGCATAACGAGATTTTCTTAAAAAAAATACAGATCCTATATGGTTCCATTTTGGAAGGTGCTAACACAAGAAGGAAATAAACAACATTACTGAAAGCATCTCAATAATCTCATTTTTCTGGGATTGGTTTTTGTTTTTGTTTGGTTGTTATTTAAGATTCACAAAGAAAAAATGTGGTGATTTTATTTCCATTATTAATTAATGAGTAATTAATATTTTTCACCCCTCTTCCAGCAATTAAAATACTGAAAAAGGTATCAGGACTAGTAAAAGATTATTTTGACAAAACACAGTAAAATGTAATTATGGCAGGGATTAAAAAATGCTAATTTCAGTAATTTTGGATTTATATTTCCAGCTTCATTACCTCTGGACAGTCCCAAGTATTTAAATGCTCTTTGAAGTCACAAATAGCTAAGACTGAAAAATTCTGTATTCTCTTCAGCCACTGCACACAGACTCGAGTATCTGTTACCCAAGTAAGCCAAGTAAAATAGTGATCACTAAAATATACAAAAAACAAAGGAAGAAATGGCCATTATTAAACAACAGGAGTATAAAAATATTGCTACAGATTGCATCCCCACCCCCCACATTGCTCTCTGAAAAACAACAGCAAAGCTTCCACTGTTTTAGGGCACTTTTTTATCCTTTGTACCAATGTATCATATGGACAGCAAAAATAAAAATACAGTATTTCTAGTTGGCTTCTGATCCTTCTAGGAGTTTAATATGGCAGTACACTGTTAAAAAAAGTACCACTCAAGCATTTAAAACAAACAGACAAAACATTTTTTTTAAACAAGAAAAGACATATCTGAGGGCACACTACCTGGATGCTATGATTTCAGGAACTGGCACCTCCTTGGGCCCAAATGCTTCAGAGTTGATAGTGTCAACAATAAACACTTTAACAGTAGGATTTTTAGCTCCAGCCTTCAAAGAAAATGTTTTAGGTTATTAAAACCAGGCTCTGAATAATTCAGATTGAGGAAAATCAAAGCACTTTTTGCAGGAAAGTAGACAGGTTACAAAATATGAATTCAATTGAGTATAACACAGCAAATGGTCTTACAAGATCTCAGAGTGACACTGCAGCAGTAGTAAATACTTAAGTTTGTATCATTGCATATACAACGAAAACCTTTTAAACATTTGAGTTTAGTGCCTTTCTCTACAGAAAATGTGCTTGGTGAGAGGCATTGTTCGGTTTGCAGTGTGGGTCTTTGCAGCACACATTACCCTGACTTCAGTGTAAAACCCCAGTTTATTCACATTATTGCAAGTGCTGTCTGACATCCCAGCTGGGAAATGGTTGCTTAAACTGATTTCATGGTTGCTTCTTCACTGCATACGTTATCACTTTTTAAATTCTTCTCCATGTGTGGTCTAAGCCATCCAGTTTTACTTTAGAACTGTGACCCAGCTGACAGGTGAGCAAATCCTTAAGATACATTAACATGATCCCTTGCAGTCATGTGAACATTATAAGAGTTGGGAGAGTTCTCTAATACATGCTGAAGAAATGCCAGCCCAAAATCTTCTTGCCTTAGATCTGGCATTTGGAAGCAATTAAAATCCAAAGCCCCTTGAGATCAAAAAGCACTATGAAGTGTGCAAATAAAGTGAAGTTGCCATAGCCTTTCTTTTTAAAAATAAAAAATAATTTAGTCTTGTAATTTATTTACAGTAGTGAAAAATAACAACTGCATAGTTTACACACCAGAATAAGTAAACTGAATTGAAAAATATTAAGGCTTGAAAAATGCAAGCATGCACTTTTGCACAGGCTTTTTACCTAAATGAGTAATTCCATTTATTTCACTGACATTATATTTAACATTTTGTATGTACCTACTGCTTTTCAGAACTTTGACCAAGCTTGTTTTCTCTCATTTAAGTCAAAATGGATTTAACCATGGTAATACTTAAGGAATTTAGCACAGTTAATTTTCTCATTGTCATAAATCATTTCTCAACAGAAAGGAAGTCAAAAGAATGGTAAAACATACCTTTGGGTATGGGATAGTTATTTTTCTAGGATACTGGTCCTCACCAAAATATGAATATTCAATAACTGGTATGTCAGAATCATTAAATTGTACATATGCTAAATATCTTCCACTTGGAGACCACCACAGTGCATATTTTGTTGCTAGCATCTCCTCTGAGGAAAAAGAAAAATAGTTTATAACTGTAATCTACCTTCCCATCTATTTTAGCACTCTACTCAGCAATCTAGACACATAAAGACAGTTATGCTAAATAAATAATATCAAACATCTCAAAACATGAACACAGATCCCACTTAACTCACTTGGGATTTTCCTGTGTGCATGTTTTTAACTTTTTTTTTGGTGCACTGAAGTGCCAAATTTTCACTGAAATTAAAACTTTAAATCTTAATTCCCAGCCTCTGCCTTTGCATCAGAAGGAAGACAACTTTGTTGTTTTGATATAGTTTCAGTAACAAAGACTCAGTATTTTGGTTATGTGTTATGAATACAAAATTCATACATTGTACAGCAAATCCAATATGGAAAAGAAGTAATCGTTAGGGCTGAAAATAAAGAGTATCATCACAGATATTTTAAAATGGATTGTGAAAACTAGAACCAATCTAAACAAAACAATTGTTGTTGCCCTTCAAGATTCACTTACCTTCATAGACCCAGTCAGGAATCCCATTAAATATTTCATTCTGTTTTCCATCACTAGTTATTTTAATTGGTGCCTCTCTGGGACTTTGTTTCAAATAAATATTATTCTGGTATACATATACCTAAAGACAAGAAAGTTTTTTTAAGAGTACAGGCAATAACAGGATTAGAGCAAGATCTTCTGCAGTCAATACTCCTACATTACACTAGCAAGACCTACTGAATACAAAATGGGAAATGGTATACTAATAGCCCTTGTAAATTCTGCAAGAGTTGGTTACCTCACCAAATAAATTATACATTACAGGCCAAATTCCATGTTCAGTAAAAATTTAAGAACAGATTTTAAATATTGCATCTGTAAATCTCCATTTTAAATTAATGTATTAAACAGCATCAAAGAGAAACCAATTGGTTTTCAGGCCTTGAAACTGCATTTAATCTTATACAAAATTATGTTGGCCAATTCTGGATAGAGACTGGTGAGCAAACTGAAATATATGTACCTGAGAACATGGATTATTCTTCTATTGAGACACAGACAGTAAAAGCTGAACAAGTTAAAACTCTTTTCTTTGTCATTATTTCTCATAACTAAGATTAATAAACATAGGCCTGTCAAAAATATGGTCTAATAAAATAAACACCAAAGGCAGATAAACGTCTTTTAGCCATACAAAGCAAATTCATTCTAGCACTTAATTATCTTTACTAACCAATTTGTGTCCAACGGGTGACCAGGATATATACTGAATTTTATGTGGAAGCTGATCTTCTGTTACAAAACCACTAAAAAAAGGAAAGAAGTTGAGATGGGTTTTTGTGCACAGTGCAAATGGATCATTATACTGTACATTAATTAAAAAGTCACAAAGTCATTTTCTAACTGCTCATTGTTTCTTGAGCAATGCACAATTAAGGCAGGCAGAGACATGCAGTTAACACAATGGTGTGCACCAGTGCTGGCAAAGACTTAAACTCACTCCTTTGAAAGCCTATTCAGTCGCCTAAGGAGCCAGCCTTGTCTCTTTGCAAATGCTGCACAAGCACCTACAGTCAAATGCTGTAGCTGCAGTCGGCATTACAGTCTCAGCAGGCTAAATGTGAACTCAGCATACACTGAGGCAGCTGTGACAGCAGCATGTCCAGCACCTGCTGAGGCTCCAGCACATGATGCTCCATGCAGCACCTCTCTATTCACATCAGCCTGCAGCAGCTTCTTCCTGTCACCTCGAGCCAACAGTTTCCCAAGAATGGTGCAGCTCAGGGCAGCCCCTGTTGCTCAGAACTAAGAAGCATTTGCTCACGCTGCTACTAACAGCATAAAAAGGTGACTGCAGAGGCAGATGGATTGGATTTGGGTGGAAAGGGGAGTGGTTTGGGCAACCTTGGGAAAAAGACCAAATGCCATGGGAGAAGCTGTAGACTTTTGAGGAATGCAGGATGGGCGGTTACAAGAGTTTTAGAAAAGCTGAAGCTTTTTATAATTTATCAATGATAAAAAGAATGAATTAGTAGAAGGGGATGGAGACAAAAGAGAATATTGAGCAGTGAAAGTGTTAGGGCATGAAATAGAAATCAATCCAGATGAAAAGAATGTATGATTTTTCCTAGAGAACATTTTTTTTTCTCAAGCAAACAAGTAACCCGACAGATTTAGGCAAAAGCAAAGCAAGTTGGTAGTCACATTACTACAGTTTTGGAGTGAATACAGTGTATTCACCACAGCTCTCTGTGAGAAATACCAGGCCTTACCCATTTATGCGATCATAAATGTGATATGATGCTGTATAAGAGTATCTCCACAGCTGCATAAATGAAGCAAGAGAATATTACTAGCCTTGAAAAAGATAATCTAATATACAAATAATCAGCTGTCTCTTCACAGCCTACCCCTTTCTCAAGAAAGTAGCAAGAAACATTTATCTATGGTAAACACAATCAACAAAATACTAAACAAAAGTAAACATTACATTAAGAGCTGTATTAAAATAATTACCTTTGAATAATTGCTTTCCAGAGCTATGAAATATTGGTCTGATGACATCACATAATTTGAAGCATTAACTTGTTTCTGAAAAATTAATAAGTAAATTAGATTCTAATCTCACTCACTTTTAAACAGCAACTTGAAATACAACTGCATTTTTCTGCCTTTTTAATAATTAAAAAGGTACATACCATTGTGCTGTTTGTCATGATGGTGGTTGCATAATTAATTTCAACATTGTAAAGAATAATGTCATCTTCTGCAGACCGATGAAGATATTCATTATCTTTATAAACAAGATAAAATGTCTGTTACCTTCGCAGAAGATACTACAGAACAAATGTGTTTATCAACAAACACACCTCTTTCAAAGAACAGGTTTTAAGCAAGTATCTTTTGACATCTACATGAAAAACGTTTTTCTTCTAATGATGCCGAGGTATAGTTATCAAGAAACTGTCTTCAGGGCTCTTGACTACATTCTCGAGATTATACACTGCACAGAGGATCAACTATTTAACTGTACAAGTGAATGCCAGATTTTATTCTCATCCATGTCGGATCAAGCATGCCAGTGACAGACCCTTAGAAAGTCAATATCAAAATGTAAATGTTTTAAAGAAAAAAAATCTTTGCTTATTATTTTACCAGAACATTCTCATTTGTATATTCCGCAGATAACAGCAGTACCATGCAACTGACACTGCATGACTCTGCCCTTACAAAAGTCCTACAAAATGAGGGTGAGTGGGCTTCATTGAAAATGGAATTTAACCCAGCCTGTACTCAAGATCTGGGTGACAGTTTGGTAGAAAATGAAGATCAGAATTTTAGTTTCAGATTATTATTTTCACTGCTATAAACAGAGAGAAGGAATTACATATTTGGTGTAGCTAGAAAACAAGACTAACAGTTAAAAAGGCAGCCTGAAACACTGTGAAGATGTTCATTTTTAGGAAATTAGATCACCCTTGGATCTTCTGAGCACTCTTGTGTGATTTGTGTTACAGTATTTGTGTTTAAAATCACCCTTAGGATGAGATATACAATTTTAACTCCTTGTTTCAGAAGAGAAGTAGACATATGGAATGCTGTAGGCATGACTATCTATGGAATCTATGGCATGACTTTTGCGTGAGTTTTGTGAGTCTAAGTGAGAAAGCTATAAAGAGAAAAGAAGAATATTAGGTTTAGGTGATATGCTGCCTAGATTCTTCAGACATTCAGACAGAATTGTAACAAAGAGTGATCTAATTTTTAAATTATACAACTGATAACAACACACTTCAAACTGTTATTGTAAAATTGAACTACTGCAAGCAATGCTGTGTAAGGCTTTACTTCAGTTCTAAAATTGTGGGCTAAAACTAGCTTGGTGAGATTCCATGTGAATGGGCACTACGCTTCTTGCTACTGGCAGAGAACAGTGCTTGAGGCAGCACAGAGATGGGGGTAGCATGTGGGCTAGAATGTAATCCAGGCTAGCTCCAGTCACCCTGGGCTGTGCAATTCAGTGATAACAAGAGCAGCACTTCAGCCACACACAGACACATCTGTATCAGCAATTGACTTCATGTCTCCACCTTAAGAAACTTGGAAATTCAACTTTATTTTCTATGCAATATCCTGGAACTCAGGAATTTCAGCAGTTTCAGCACTTCTTAAATGAGATTAGAACAGCTGGCCTCATTGCAGAGCCCAGTATTACTGAAAACAAAGAACAGGGCCTGTAAAACAGACTACCTTAATCATTACAAGTGGTAAGTGAAAAAGTGCTGTGAAAAGCATGAAAAGGAGATTGCTTAAGGAATGACTGACACATTGACAAATTTCTTTCACTTGCTGCAATGAATATGACAGTAAAAGAAATAAAACACTGAAGGCCTCTGTAAAATTATGGTTTATACTTGACTCAGACATGTCTGTTGAAACATCAAATACCTGGATTTTCTAGAATGACTGACAGAACAGTAAATTTCAACCATAAGTTTTGACTAACACATTGTTTAATTTCATAGTTAGCATTCATTCAAAGTAAAGCTGGAAGGAAAATATATTTCTCAGTCTGTGTAAACCAGTATGGAAATACATATTAGAAAGGCTTATCTATGTTTGAGAAAGGGTTTTACTTACCTGACACCCAATATGGAAAAAATGTTTTATATTGGAAGTTTCCATTCAAATAATCCTCCAATGTAAGAGCTCTGGGACCATCATCTGTGTTGACATCTAAGAATAAGACAAAAAGCTTCTGTTAATGAAAAGAGGGAAAGAATTTATTAGTCCAGAGTTTTCTTTTTTTTATATTTAGTGCCATGGAACAGTGAGGATACCATAGTCCTGGAGATATGAAAAGCATAGGTGGAGCAAGAAAGGAAAGTTCTCCATCCTTTGGCCTCTGAAAGACTCATCTTTGCGAATGCAAAATTAACTAGACAAACAAATTTATTTCAAGCATTTATTCACTCAGACACATTTACCTGAAGACACTGTGAGTCCAAATAAGCTTCTTCCACACAAATGACAAATTAAAGGTTGTTTGGTGTTATTTCTTTTTTTGAAAGCATGGTTTTCATGAACTTGTAGAGGCAACTATTTTAATCAAGATCTTCACATGTTCAGCAAATGGTCAAACAACAGGATGTGCCTACAAACTCTTACTTCCAAATTTTTGACATGCCTCATTAATCATTGTTAGAAGACGGCTTGCAAAATAATCACCATCCACATATATTTCTTAGTAGTCACATGAAACACATTGATGAAGGAATGCAGGTAAAAATAAATCTGAAAAGTAATGAGTGAGTGAACCCAAACTTGAACTTTTTATTTAATGCTGCAAAAGAAAATTATCAATGATTCTCTAAAGAAGACAGGAACTCAAATACTGGATTTCTAAGAAGGTCAGATAATGGTATTAAAATAATGCAAGAAGTGAAGGCTGGTTTTCTGGCTCTTGTCTGGCTATATTTTTCCCAAAACTAAACAACTTAAGCTAAGGCAGATGTTAAAAGAAAATTCAAGGTCGAATCAACTGGATAAGAAGAAGATTATGCTGCGCAGTTCCTGTGTAAAACCTGTGCAATTCACAAGAGTAAGAGTAATCAAAATATTTAATCCTCAAAAGACACACGAACTTTTCTGATGGAGGCCAATTTTCAAACTTCAACAGCACAATAATGGCAAGTTTCAGTTCTAGGCATTCTGGACACTATGCCAGGGTATGGCAGGACACTATTCTCCTTTAAAATCGAAAGGACTCTGCCAGGGTTTTCAGAGGTAGTAGAGATGTCACACTGCAGCTTCATAGATCTTTGCCACTTCCCCTGTTTGTTCCTTCAGAGCTCTCAGATGACAGTCAGATAATCAAGATGACTCGTTGCTCTCAGGTTTCATATCATGCTCCATCACTTGCTCATTAGTTGCCCTCTCTGTTAAGATCACACTGACCTCCTGGGAAATGTTTCTTCATATTGCCTTCTATGGTACTTTGTAATAATAATACATATTTTCTTCTGCTAAGTGACTATTACTTACTGTAGAACACACATGTCAGGTTGACTGTTGACACAAGCCTTGTCTGCACTAATGCAGAAGAAAGCTGTCACAAGGAATAAAACTGAATGCCAATCCAGAGGCAAAAACCTGTCCGTATAAACTCTGAGTTGGCAATATGTCCAGAAAATATCCCAAGAAGTTCAATAAGAAGTTAATTCCACTTGCTAATACTATGACTGCATATTACAGATCTTTCATACACTAATGAAAAACATAGAAGATGGCAGACTGAAAAAAAATGCACATAAGATAATTCCAAAAAATCCAGTTCCAGTTACGTTGAATGATGATTACTTATAACTATCTCTCAGTTAAAATTCTCTAAGTGAATAAGCTTATTAGGAAAAGAAATTAAGATCTGTTTCCAAGGTTTTTTGTATGGAAATCTTAAAATTTGCAGTCCTTTTTGATACCTTAATCTGATAAAATTACCAGGTTCCTTCTCTCATTTTAAAAGACAAGCAGTATCACAAACTTCTCATTACTGGTCTAATTTTCACAGCTCTAATTTAAACCTTCCCCGTGTTAGCTCTTTCACCCTTACTTACTTAATACTCCGTGATCATTTATTATGACTACCGATTTTCAAAATGTGGCCACTAAGATCTGAGCTTCTGCCACTGTACTGCAAAAAAATTGAACACAACTATTCAAATTGAGTAGTATTGAGTACTTACAATTTTGAACCCTTGTTTTTAGGTAACAGAAGATAGCAACAGCATCTTCAATTGTTTCCCACAATTGCTGCTGATTCTTTTCCTCTGTAAACTAGAGACCTGTTCAATAACAGTATCTGAAATCTCTGCTCACAAACCAGACACTAACATGAAAAGTACTTTACGTATCTGCAGCACTCTATAGACATTAATTTGGATGGGTATTGGTACGCTTGGCAAATTCTTTCATTGTGGTTTGTTTCTCTGTGAAATAATAAAGATGAAAAAAATGCCCAGGGACAAAAAGGAAGCAAACAGCAGAGCCAACCACAGAAATGAAAGCTTACCAAATTTCAGCTTTGCTCACTTCCCTTCAGCACCCTGCTGCCTCAGCTTTAATCCTTTGTGGCTCATTTCCACTCATTTACGGGGTACAGTTCTGCATTTCTCTGTGAACTGAATTTGTTATCTTGCTTCACAGTGTAACTTGGTTTATATATTCAATGATCACAATTCCTCACTCATGCATTTGCACGTATTGGACTTACATGTATAACTATAGTGAGAAAAGTCTGTAAACATCTAATAACTATCACTGGCTTTATGCAGATACTTTCTCCTTTACCTTTCAGTTCCCTGTCATGAGAGAACTTAATAAAACACAGAAAGCAAAACTTGCAGTTATATTAAACTCAGATTAATTTTATGCACATCACTCCATCACTGTGAAATTCTGTTTGTATTACCAGGATTATTCAAATTCAAAGACAGGATATGGGTAAACCAACACGACCCTTTATATTTAAAAGTTCTCCTGGCTTATGGCTTATTCCACAACATGTTCTAATGTGCATCCTTATAAACTGTGTCTAGTCTTGCCAAATTACAGTAAACATACATATTAATCAGAAAACGTTTCTGTAAATGGTATTTTTTTGTATATAGTTATATATATATATGTATTTTTATAAGTATTTTATTTACCATCCACTGCTAAACATCAAGTAGAGGACATGCCAAAGCAAAACTGGTTAGCATGGTATCATTGTCTGCTTCTGGACTAGAATTTTCATTCTCATCTCTGTGGGCTGATGCTTTGACAGACACAAGTTTGGACATTCATTAAAAATAGCAGAAGAGATTAATTCGAAGCCTAAGCAGTTAATTGTAACTCTGCCTGTGGTTCTGCTTTTGCTTCTCAACTGCAGATAGGTATTTTCTTTCTTGTTTATGCTGCAGAAGAACAGGACTAGACACACCAGTGTACAAGTGAAAAGCTCCTTTCTGAATCCTTTGGAGTTATGGTATCATAGCTGAGTTATCACTGTCAGGTAAATCCCACCACACATTCCTAACTCAAAGATGTGTCAAAAAATGGTCAGTGATTTCTTAGGCATGAATGCCATTGGCTACACTGAGATTGTCCACCTTGATCTTCTGAGAAATTGTCTAATAACTGCAAGTGATGCCTTAAGTTTTAGCTATCATGTTTTTCAGATTATGTGCTGCCTAGGGGTGTAGTTCTGAGCCTCATATTAAGTGCTAGTAAGCTGTCTTCACAGAGTAGGTAGACAAAACAAATCCTTTTCCTGCTGAAGACCAAGGAAAACAAGTATTTCCCTCTTAATATCCTCTCAAAAAATGATTTTCCAGTTAACTTTTGAGAATTTTTGACATTTTTATACACTTGCATGTGTAATTCAAAACCACCTATCACATTTTGAGAAGTCTGAAGAACATGAAATGGCTATCAACTTGGCAGACAAGACCAGAACTAAATGCTTCTTCAGTTTTTATTTGCAGATTTCTTAAGTAGAAATTTATTTGGTCTGTGTCTATACATTTCTCATATGCAATTAATTGTCTTTCTAGATTGCCACATCCTTTCAGCTGAGCAGTGGTAAAGCCGGAATGTACAAACAACATTCCAGCCGTGTAGCCATTTCCTGTCTGTCTTCAACTTGCAAAATTTGTAACTGCAAAATTAATTTATATTTCTTCTATTTACAACTGGTCAGTAGACTACTCAGAATTCAAAAAGGTTAAGGCATCTGAACAGGTAACTGCAGCCCTTGCAGTTCCACCTGAGAATAAGAAGCCATAATCTGACACATCCAACATAACTGTGTGTTGGACATAACTGTGTGTTCTTCAATTGTCTAAAATGCTCCTCCAAAAGCATCCTGTGAAGTAAGATCATTTCTTTATCATCCTACTGGATCTAAATATGATGTTTGGTATGACTGGTTATCGAGTTACTATTCCAAGAGAGATGACAAGTGTTGTCCATAATTGCTGAGGTACTGAAGAGGCCAGTCAGCTGTATGTGACAACCGGAGAAGGGAAAAAACCACATTCACTTTTTCCTATGGTACCTTCCATCATCTTTATCAACTTCTCCAGGCTGCCAAAATGATCCTTGGTCTCCATCCTCTTCGCTCCCTCACTATTATTTTTTAAATTTAAATCTCATAAAAATATTCTGCCTTCCCTGTCATAAAATGCAGATCTGATGGGAGTAAGTCTGACTTGATACCATGCATTTACCTCATAGTGAAAGCTCAGATTTGACCATGCTTAGCTGGACAAAAAATCTGGCACCCCACTATTGACAGTAAAAGTCAAACCTGTCACTCTGAGGTGGTATCTCTTCCAGCACTGCATAATATATATGCATATCTATATCTATATCTATATCCATATCTATATCTATATCTATACATCTATCTATAGATATATATAATTGATATATATCTATCCTCATGTTAAAATGCTGCAAAACATAATCATCCCTATTTGCTTTAGAAACCTTCAACCCTTCTCTCAACAACCCATGATAAACATTAATCACAGAAATATCAGAAATGAAAGAGATTTTACCTTTCACAAAACCTTCATATTAACTGCAGGACTTAACTTTCACAAGACTTAAGCAGATGTTAGATTTTATAACATTTAGTTGTAAATACAAAACTGTTTCTCCATCTCAGTCCCCCTACCCACACACAAAAAAAGAATAATAATAGAAAAAACATTCTTCAAATAGATGCTGTTACAGGAAGATAAGCCTTTTATTAATATTTTAATTATTTCAGAGGCATTCAAGTAATCTGCCATGGTGACAGGGTCATAAAAATACTTGTATTGCCCTTACTAACTTGTCATAGAAAACAATTACCATCAAGTCAGTGCCACTCATGTTCAAAATTTCAAAAATAATTTCAAGCTTCACCAGAGGACTCAGCAGACCACACTAGGTTGATTTACCTACAGCTGCTGTAATAATACTAGAGCAAACTATCCATCCCTATTTTATACAGCGCTGATTTTAATTTTCAAATGCAAGCTTGAATATATTCACAAATATAATACATTGTATCATCTACAAAAAAAAAGTTTAACTTGTAATTGGATACAGAACTTCTGTAATTATCACACAACCATTTAAAACCAAATGTAAATTCGTCAAGCTAAAGAAAATTACTAGCAGTTTGGGAAAGTCTCCTAACCCCCAACACAGAAAATATGAGAAGATCTGAGAGTTATTTTTGCAGCTGTGACTAAGAACATTATGTATCATGCACAATGAAGTTAATTCAGGTGCTTTTCACTTCAAGGAGTTCCTTGTTTCAACATCTGCTGGCATTTCAATTCTACCTTCAGGATATTTCAGCTGTCAGTACATTTCTGTAAAGTGATAAAGCCATAACAATTCTGACAGGACAATCCTAAACATGATTTGATAAACTTTGGTGAACTTTAGAAGCCACAATAGCCAAAGATACTGCATTTTACACTAGATTAGATTAGAAATACCTTACCTCTTGATGGAAGCAGTATAATACACATAAGTAATAAGGAAAGCAAAAGGCATATAACCACGCCAAATATGATTTTTAGCCGGGTCTGCAGAACAGAAACAAACAATAATTACATTTTTAATATTGCCTGAGGTTTGTTTCCATGGCTGGTAAATAATGAAATCCTCCTTCTCTCTAACTGCTGTAATCCGTGCAAGCAACAAGCAAAAAACGTCCCTGCAGTACATATGAAAAGACTTTCCTTCTCCTTTAAAGCAAATATTTTCACATCAGAGCCTGGCCTTGTGCAGCAGCTGACAGTTTAAAACAAGGGATGTAAATGCTATCAAAAGTTGAATTCAGGAGCATACAGACCTTCATTTTCCTGTCGTATTCTAAAAGAATGTAAATTCTCTCTTCTGGGTGCTGGTCAGTAGATCTAGGAGAGGAGTTTGAAAAGGCAGTGTCTGTTTTCACAGTTGGAGGCCAAACCTCTGGCAGACTTTTTTTTTTTTTTTCCTACATACTTTTGGAAACTCTGCCAAATTTCAAAGGCTTTCCATAAAATTGAAACCACACTTTTGGGGAAGTTCTTGGACGAGAACCGGACAGTGGGAGGCTATCAGGGTGGTGTACTTCCCATCAATGCGAGCTGTAACCAACATCTGCTTACACTGACTTGAGGTTTTATGACTCACCAGACACTCTACATGCACTGTTTTTCTCTGGAAAGTATCTACTGTGTTTTTTGGCAATCTCCACATTCGCAGGACATAGCCATGACCGTATTTCTACTCTCTAGAGAGAAATTAGAAGAAAATCCCGTACCTTTATTGTTTATGTAGAATTCACACGCTTACTTTTAGAAATAATAAATGATGCCACAAGAGTGCAAAACAAGCAGCAGAAACAGATACTGTTTAATGTCTTCCACATGTAAGAATTTCTGTTTTCCCCTGGAAAACAGAACGATGCACATCTATAGGCTACGTAGGAGAGTTCAGAGAAGTAAATACATACAGGCCCAGCGGAAATTCTGAAATAGTTCTCCAACCACCAATTACACCTATTTTATTTAGCCCACTGAAATGAGGTCAGCTGAAAACTGGGAAAGCTCCGGAGACTGCAGTGTCAGGTTACACAACCCATCCCTGAGGAGAGCGGGGAACGAAAGGCTGGAAAAGGGAAGCAGAAGCCGGCCGTGCCCGGGCCCCGCCGTGACCCGCC
>JANPWX010000011.1:8560060-8805235 GCA_024734555.1 Trochalopteron elliotii
ACACACGGGGGCAGGGACACACGGGGACAGAGGCACACACAGGGGCATGAAGACACACGGGGTCAAAGACACACGCAGGGACATGGACACACAAAGGGATAACAACACACAGGGACATGGACACATACAGGGACAGGACCACATGGGGACAGGGACACACACATGAACATAAACACACGCACAGGAACAGGAACACACATAGGGACAGAGACATACAGGGACACACACACAGGGACATACACACAGGGACATGGACAGACACACACACATGGACACAGACAATCCACACACACACACATGGACATACACACAGACATACAAATACATGGACACCAACACACCAGACAGACACACACAAAAATGGACATACACACATACACATACACATAGATGCACACACACACGGGAAATGTCATCTGCTAAAGAAGGCCATAATCTGACAGAATATTCACATAAAACTTAGGGCTGGTGACTGGAAGTTGCAGGCTGCGTTTAAGAGTGTTGATTTTGCATGCAGAGTCTGATGATTCACCTCACCTTTCTACCTGCTGGGACAGAGTTTATTTTCTTCTGAGGAAAGGAGTCTGCAATGGTGGTGCCTCTGTGAAAGTCAGGCACTGGGACTGATTTTTCAGAGGAGGTTAACAAGGACCAAGTACCCAGATCTTACTGGAATTCAGTAGTTGATGGGTTTATCAACTCCTCTGGCTTCTCTGAAAATTGGAAATGTAGTAGATGAGATAGGTTTTCTGTCACACCAAATTGTCCAGCAAAACTAGGGCTAACTACGGAGAATTTATTACAGAGTATCACAAAGAAAAAACATTTAATATATTATCCCTCAAGTGGCCAAGTTACCACCTTAGCTTAAGTATGGGCTGGAATTTGAATCCTAATTGTTACACCAGACTTGGTGAGGTGGAACTGATCTGGGCAGTATTTTGGCAATATTCATAGCATTAGACTTGGAGAGAGATTTTTTGAAAATATTCAAATTTAGTTTCTGGAAAAAACAATGATATGAAACATGCCTTATTTTCTCATAAAAATTCAGTTCCCCTCTCTCTGCAGTTCTTGCCACAACAGTAAATTACAAGTTAAACAAGATGAAGTTTCTGAATAAGATCAATCCTGGTGATGTAAGACATGCAGGACAAAAAGGCTGAGAAGGCTAAAATATTTATGTATATATTAAATTTATGTATCTATATAATGTTTATGTATATATTTGTTTATATAATGTCTGTATATACATTTTTTGTTTAACATGCATTTTATGTTTGTACATACATTGTTTATGTATATTGTTATGCTAAAATGCTCTCTGTAATAAGGGCAGAACTCAGCTCAAAACCAGTAGTTTTCCTAACAAGACAAAACTGCAGCTACTCAAATTTTCCATAACAGAAAAGAATTCTGACAAAAGAATTTTTCCCCTTGTAACTCATGCTTCATATTTCCAAACTGCTACTTATTTCCTAGCATTCCATGATTAATGCTGTTTGTATTCTCAATAACATGGTTCGGAGAAACACATTTTTTTCCTACTAACATTGGTTATTTCTGACAACCAGAACATCACACAATTGCAAATGTAGGTTTTTGATCAGGATAGTTTTCCATTCCAAAGATGCAGCTTCTTCTAATGAGTGCATATTAGAGAATGCTTCAAAGGAAATGATTCAATCTCGCATGATCTAAAAGGCTTTACAAAATTACTTTATGCTGCATACTATGTATTTATCTACTTCAGAAATCAAATTATTTAGGCATGAGTTTTAATAGGATTCACAATGGTTGTGGATTAGAAGCAAAAAATTACCTGTCAGATAATGATATTTACAAGTTTTGTAGAACTACTGCTGATGCCTTCTCTGGACTGTTTACATTAGTACCAGTGAGGAAGCAAACAGCAACTCTTTCAACAGCCAAACTCTTTCTAACTTCTTCAACATAAGGAACCCACAATGTAAGAGAAATAAAAGTGTAAGAAAGGTAGAAAGAAGGTAAGTCACTTGGATAAATGGGCAAATTATGGAATAGAAAACATCCTCAGTTTGGCCAGCAGCTATCCAACCAGTTATGCAACTACTCGAAGGTTACTGAAGTATTTGCTCTTCACACACGAGGAAGTGCAGATTTACAGATCCAAGCTGTGCATGACATCAGACCAAAAGGACACAGAGCAATGAACATACAACTGAGGTGGATCTAGTTCTTAAGCAGCCACACACACAGCTAGACAAATCCCCAGTGACTAAGTTTTTCTTCTTTCCACATTTGTGAACTAATACAAGCTGTAAGTAGTAAATACAATCAGGAATTGTCACACTTCCTGGAGGACGTTGGGTCCCTAAGGGCAATAAATGCAGAGGTAAGCAGAAGACAAAATACAGCAATTTAGCTTGTTTTTTTACATCACACTTCCTGGATGGGCAATATAGGTGTGTTTTACAACCCCATTCAGAGAAAATAACTTGACTGGAAAGTCGTTACCCTACACACCAGCAGGATTAATTTGAGGTTCACTATGCATTATGCTGAAGTGAGATTGTGCAAACACTCTTTAACCTTTAGTGACAATGTGTCAGAGTCATGCCAGGAACTGGGAGAATAACAACAGCACCCAGGTGAACTATGAGAAGCCCAGGCACGTTTGTCACACAGGTGTGTAGCGCATGTACAGAAATTCATTGGCATATGCTTTTGTTGCTTCAGTAAAGGGAAGTATCAAAATCTCAGATTTCAGAAAATCTACTCAGCATGGAAATGTATTTGACTGAAGACCCAGCAGCAATCTATGAAATGATGTAGTATTTTTACCAGTGTTTTACGCTTCTTTACAAGTACTGAATAAACTAATTCAGATACTTGAGAATGCCATGTGCAGTGTATTATATTGCATTTATATATCTGTAAAAACTTATTAATAAAGAAATCCAGAGATGATCCAGATGATGAATGATATCTGGATGGATTCCCAAGAGACTATTCTAATAATTAATTCAGTTGCTATTGTAACAACAAACCAACCTTCCTTCCACTCTCCAATATCTTACTTGCAAAAGGGTGGGGGTGGGGGGGGGAAGAAATATGTCCATGAGATAAATATGGGAAACATTATGCTTTTTTTGCAGCCAAAATACCACCATCCTTTAAATTTCAAGGATGAAGTTATGGTTATTGTCTAAATACTTTCAGGGGAAGAGATTTAACAGTATCACAGTTGGTACAGGTTTAGTTATAGCAATTTATTGAAAAAAATACACACCTCATTGTGTAGCCAGTCTAACAGTACTACAAAACTGACACACAGAGAGTCACTTCTGCAATGTGCATCTTGGACATGAAAATAATCAATTTCAGGTTAAGGGCTTGATTTTTTGAAATGTCTTCTAAGGGAGACTTAATTTTAGGTTGTCAAAGTGTATGAGCTTTCAGGTGTATTTATGAAGGGAGGAACTCAGTCATGAAAACACTGACATAGCACCAGTGATTCAGAAATAATGGGTAATCTCTTCTTTATGTGGCTCCTCTTTTGAGATACTTCATCTTCAAAATGGTTATAGCATGAAGGAAATAGTGACCATGGCATATCTTAAGATCTCTTTTCAATGTTCTGTGATTGACAACAGGTCATCTAACTCACTTTTGACAGTTTTGTCACCCTGTATGAAAAGAGACAGGAGTTTGTTCCACAAATACACATGACTGCAATGCATTTGCTATCTTTGTTCAGGAGTACAAATCTGAGTGCAGACTGCAGCTGTGTGACTTTATCCTTCTCCTTTCTTGTTTCGCTTTTTGTCTTCAAGACAGTTCCTTATGACCAGGATCTTTCAGAGTGCTTATGATGCAACATGCTCTGTGGGACACAGGAGCTTCTGATCAACAGAGTGAAGTTGAAAAGGGCTTTTATTTTCATTCTAAGTCCTTAATCTTCATCACTTGAAGGACAGTGAGCTGCATAATCAATACTAGGAAACTTGATGGGCAGATCTGCCCATCTCTTAAAAATTTGCTTTGTTGTTTTCTTGTCTGCAAACACAACTACAAAATTTCTAATCTTTAGACAAGGCAGGTCAAGACCTCGGTGAACCATCATATTTCCCCAAGCCTGCAAGTAGAAGAAAATTGCATTCAGATAAAATAAGACAAGATCATTAGACAAAAATAAATACAGACAACAAGAAGAGTATGAAAATAAAATATTCCTCACTTGTCCACAGTCTTTGCATATAATTTCCCCATTTGTCTGGTAATCGG
This sequence comes from Trochalopteron elliotii, assembly GCA_024734555.1. Lineage (NCBI taxonomy): Eukaryota > Metazoa > Chordata > Aves > Passeriformes > Leiothrichidae > Trochalopteron > Trochalopteron elliotii. Next base: position 8,564,327 of record JANPWX010000011.1, read on the forward strand.
CTTGTTTATCCTGCAGTGTTTTATTTTCTCTTGTATGATAATGACTTCTGAAAAACAAACAGCACCCATCAGAATACATTGGTCATTCCATGCTACATACAGACATATATAAACAGTGACTAAGATTGCTGAAATCAGATATGAAACCTAAAAAGTCATAGACTGTCTGACCGTTGACACATTGAGGAGTTTGAGAAAATGCAAGGTCACGCTTCATGCTCCTAAGTAATGATGAAATACACATGTACTCCATGTCCCACTTCATTGCATTTCAGGAGCTGCATCCTCCCTCACACATCTTAAAATGGGAGCAGCAGGCACTTTTTTTCTAGTAACAGACAGATCTAGCTTGTTTTTTTCAGGTGCAATTGAACTGTCAAAGAAATAATACCTGAAAATTAAAGGTTTTCTTTTAATTCCCTGTAGTTCAACTTTAACCCTTAACAGAATGATTTGGTTCTGACTACTCAGACCTGCAGAGTATGTGCACCTTCTTGCATAATTTATTTAGGGAGTACTTGATCCTGAAGGTTACTATTAGCCTGTGCAGAGTGGAATACATACCACACGACATAGTAAGTGACCTAGTTAATAGTACCACAGAAGCTGCCTCTTTTTTTTGAGGTCTTAAACTCAATTCCCCTTGAAATGAGGAATAAGAACAAACATTTTGTTCAAGCTTAATCCTTAACTGTAAACTCCATAGAGCCTAGGACCCAGCAATATTGGAATAATCTATTTTTTTCTCACAGGCTTAGAGGGTTACAGGCCCTGTTACAGCCTCGATGAAAAGAAAATCTGTTTCTGTCTGAAAGAGATAAAGTAGTTCATAAACACTTACTGGAAATCTTTTTTCACACTGACATGATGCATGTTTTCAATAACTTGTATGTCTTCTCCGGAACATATCAGCTTGGAGCAATTTTTGCATAAGAATTTTATTAGTGAAGGATTTTTCTTGTATGTCTTCAGCTGATCTCTCTTTGCCTTCATTTGTTTTTCCACTATACTTTGCATCTGGAAACTCTCAATCTACAAAACAGATCAGTAAGAGCACTGTAACATTCTGCTGGAATGACAGTAATAGTTTTCTTTCTCAGTTATTTTACTGAGTTCACTGTCAACATGACTTCTAGTCAATTTCCTTTGCTTGTGTGTTTTCCTCTTACCAACACAAAACCAGACTTTTCTAAAGGACAAGAAAACAGATTATAAAACAAATATTGGCAAAAGAATTCAAAGCCATATGTAGTAACTAGTATTATTTTAAGTTTTTCTCCTCTAAGTAGATTTCAATAGAAATTATTTCATACAATATACATCACTTTTCTTTAAAGGGAAAGTGCAGAGTTGCAGTGAATACCTTATTTAAATATTCTTCCTGTGGCATCTTCTGAACACGCTGAATGGCCTTATACATCATTTTCTCACGAAAAATATTAACATCTTCACGTTCAACAGCCTTTGAGCCAGTTGAAGCCACAAGAGCATAGGTGCTTTCATCAGCTCGAGCTCTACCACGAGCCTACAGTTTGCAAGGAATACAAAAATAAACACCACAATACTCCCTACTACATCATGCAACATTTTTTTCTTAGTTTTGTAACAGAAGACATGCACTATTCCATATGCACTATCTACAAAAAACTCCCCTGAGATTTTTCAATTTAACTCAGACAGGTAGAGAATCAGTGAATAACACATACTATTTCTGCACAATCATCCATGATACCTGTGAGAACTGCTCAGGAGATTTGTGATGAGCGAATTGTTTTGCAATGCTGAAATTACATTTTGTTGTTAAAATCTAAGCATGCATTTAAATATTAAATAGATAAACATTTGTGTTCACAAGTTAAATGAGACTATGTATCAAACTGGTATTCTGGTACGTAAAAATCTCTCTTTAGCTGATGATGGTGTGGTGTCCATACGCTGGTGGTACAAATGCCTCTTGTATCAACTGGTCTGATGACCATAATTCTTGTATCTCTTCTATTAAAAGAGCTTAACATTTGTGTAGAACTTTGAACAGATGCTACATTACAGAGAGAGGCAAATTTTATACTGCATACGGACTGAGGATGTCAATTGGAAATGAACCTTGTTGCAAGAGCATTTTCTCTTTTAGCATTCAAGTATTTAAAAGTTATTTCCAAACATCAGGTACATGATTCACCACTTGCCCATTGCAAAAAGAAAAGCACTGTTAAAATAAGTTATGTGTACAGAAAACTCATACCTGCACCATAGCAATTTCATTGGTGACGAGGCCATAGCGAATAACGATGTTACACTCTTTGATGTCCAGGCCTTCCTCAGCTACAGTAGTAGCAATTAGTAAATTTACATTTCCACGTCGAAATTTATCAATGACTTCCCTTTGCTCATTCTGTAAATTAAAATCATTAAATTAACTTTCAGTATTAGTTTCTGTTACCAGTTTCTTCTAATTAACGAGTTTCAGGAATTACAGTCCCATCATTTCTGAGCTGAGTGCCAAACATCAAGAGGCTTTAACAACTGCATTTAAGCATCTTGAAAAAGAAGGAGTTCCTATTGAACTCCTTTACAGGTGTTCAGCACCTTATTTTGAGGGAAGAGGGAGGAGAAGCCAATCCTTTTATGGTAACCAAGCTTGGAACTTCGTAGCCTATGTCACAGCTACTAGGAGATTTGACAATATAGTTGTCCTACTGTTTTCAAATTCTTTAAGTATTTATTCATAAGATTGGATTTCTATCACTTCAGTAATTTCTGATGAAAATATAGACTTCCAGCTCTAGTTCTAAAGCACTTAAAATTCCCCATAATAGATGGAAACCATAACTCTGGTGATGGGTAGCACCAAGAAGAACACCAATGATACACTTAAAAAAAAAAATCTACATCACAGACTTCTGAATCAACTGGGTGTTTGCCAACAGCTTGAGCAGAGGAACAGAATCTTGCTATTTGCTATATTCAGTTTCAAAATGCAGAAGCTATTGTTCTGTTTGTGCAATGTGCCACAGAAATTAAATTCCAAGTTTGATGGGACTCAAGCAACTTTTGAAGAGAATTTTTTTGAGAGAACTTTTTTCCTTGAAACTCAGTGCAGCAGAAGAAAATGGACTCTGCCCAACAGCAAAACATCATTTTGGCTTAAATGCTGATGTGAGGAGTAAAGAGCAGAACAGAAGCAACGTACTTTGATTTGACAATGTTTTAATGGCAAGTATAAATCACCAGAGAGATGTGGTATATGAAATCAATGTAATGGTACAAGATGGACACTACTGAGTGATCAGCTGTGATATTTTCTGTATGAATTTTGGCAAGTTTTCTTTCAATGATTATGCATCAGTGTGAAGCACGCATATAAATTAGTGTAATTTGATTTAAGCAACGATATTACAAAAAGACAGGCATAATCAACTTTGTAGTTTTATTTTTCAATTCAGCAGCTAAAATATAATGTGAATTACTGTTGTCCTGATAAGTATAAACTCATTTAACGATTGTATTTTTGGTCTTTACATTTTATTTACTTTTGCTTCCCATGCCTTGATACAACTTGGGTCTATACAACTATACACTACTCTAGGCAATGGATGCTGGCTGCTCCTATTGCCATAGAATCCAAAAAAACCAAAACCAAAAAAAGCTTGTTACTTGTAGAAATAAAATTATTCCAACATTATTATTCACATATCTTTATGGAGATAAGTTGCTGGCAGGTATGAAACCAGAACTGTGGGCTCCAAACTTCAGTTCACTGGCCCAGTACTAAAACAAGCTGTTTTCCAAAATCACGTACAAGAGGTAATGTTGACATGTATGGTTCTGTACCTGAGTCATGGGCTTCATTTCACTCTTATGCCCAGAGCCAATAAGATAATGAGCCCTAATTCCCACTTCTTCAAATTTTGGGTTGTCCTTAATCCACTGGAATAGGGCAGAGGCACTTAGACGAGTCTTTGTGAAAATGATTCCTCGAGGCTCCTCAGTCTTTGTGAACTCCTCCATTAAAGTATTTCTCAACTTTATTAACTTCTCATTTTCATTTTCTGGCTTTCCAGTCAACTCTTTCAGCTGTTTTTTTTTCGCTTTAAAAAGAACAGATGTAAATTCAGAAAATGTAACCATGTAAAATAACAGTTTGAAACAAAGCGAACGCCAAAACCCAAAAAGCAAAGAGCAACTTTCTATGTAATTCTCTCAGCATAGCTAATTCACATTCAGTTTAAAGAGCTGTGGCATACCAATTATTTTTGAAGTGAGTTTATAGTCACTAAATACACACTAATCAATCAAAATAAATCACCAGTATCATACACTTTGCATATATTTCATGGTGAGAATAAGACAAAGGAAAAAACCTTCCTCTACACACAAGTTGTTACAGAGTCAAATGCACTGTAATAAAGAGCTGAATCACAGCTTGTAATATTTACAAAGCTATTTTAAAATAATGGAAAAAAGTCTTACAGGGAGAAACAGATTAATATGCACAGCTTGGGAGCTGGTAATGTTTTATAAATTTAGACATAAATTGTCCTTGGGACATGAATTAAAGTAGGAATCCTCACTAGAAACATGCAGTACAGCAGACACCAGCATGGGCATGTTGTTATTTATATTGCAGCTCCAAGACATTTCAATGTACTCAGGGAACTGTCAAATGAATGACTCTTCAACTGGCTCTATTGACCATAAGGAGGAAGGATTCCTCATGTGTTTTAAATTTTTAAAAAACTTCTAATATTTAAAAACCTGTGTCATTATCAGATGATTATGCAAACACAAGAACACTTGAAGGCAGTGCTAACATTGGTGTGTTAATACACTCTGATATCATGACCCTGTGCAGACTATGGCAGTGTACCTAATCCAAGGCAATCGTACTCAATGTACCACAAACTGCTACTCCACCTAGACAGTGGCTTTATGACTAGTCTTACTCATATTTTAGAATGTAATCAAACATAGAAACACATACAAAAAGTAGATAGACGTAACAAACTCCCACAATTTTCCACCTTAGTTATACCTAAACTAAGGGCCCCAGGGGGTTTATCACCCAAAGATGAATTCTGTTCTTAAGGCTGAGAAATTTTAGATTTTCTTCTATTACTCCTAGCACTTTCAGTGGTAAAATCCTAACAAAATGGAATTTATTTTTCATTGACAGGTTCTTTGAAATTCAGTTACCTGCAGAAATAAAAGCAACCAGAAATTATACTAATGAAACTAAGTTTCATTTGAAGTTGGTTTAAATTTTTGGTTCTCAGCAACAGCTCACTACTGAAAATCTAAATAAGGGACAATAGACATGTATGAAGAGTCATTAAAACCATACTAACATTATCTAACCTATATTTTTAAGGGTTTTTTTTTTCATTTCCTGACTTTCTCAATGATAGTGAGAAAAATTTGTAGCTCATTGGATACATGAAGATGGGTCACACTCTGCAGTATAATCTATTTTTGTTTGCATCACCCAAGAGCCATGGGTGATGGGAGCAAACTTGTCTAGCTTTTTCTCATTGTAAAGGCAGTAAAGAGCAAAAAGGATTAATGAATGACTTAATTCCAAGGTGACGGATCTGAAAAAAAGCAACTAACTTTGGTCTTTGCAGTTTGATCTTTTGTTTAATTCTCTAATTAAATGTTCTTTACCTGAAGCAACTCAAAGTAAGCACTCTCCTTTCTTAGCATATAGGCAAATTTTGGCAGAAAAGGTTGGTTAAGAACTAATTTCATTACTTTTGTATTCCATTTGCTCAACCTTTTGCCTCCCAAGAGTGTCTGCTGGAATACATATTTTATGTATCTGTCAAGAGTGTCCTCAGGGACACTTCATTGGATAAAAGCAGAGAACAGCTTTTACTTACTGGCAGCAAAAAACAAGGTGCCTTTAGGTGGGAGCTGAAGAACCATTGTTACATATTATGACATGATCCCACTATAATGTTGTTTAATGCATTCAAAACTGTATGAACTGGGATATTCAGGTGTTGTGATAACAAACAACACAGCAATCTCTAGGATGCAATAACTAATGGGCCCATGCAAACCATGTTAGTGCACAATTATAGATTTCATGTATTAAATATCATAATGTATTTCAAACTCACCTTGAAATAAACCTATTAGAAATTTATCTGTTTCATCCTGTTTAGATACTGCTGGTTCATCATCATCGTCATCATCACTCCTTACTGTCTTCTTACTTTTCTCCTCTTTGTAAAAGTTATTTAGGTGATTGTAGGCATCTACCATTCGGATGGTGTCATTTATCTGGAGAGCATCATTGTATTTCTTCAAGTGTTCTGCACAGACACGTTCCCTGCGCTTTTCTTCTTTTGCAGCTAGAAGGGAACAAAAATACAAAAAAAAGTCTTAGCAAAGAACAACCCAAAGAAATCCAAAGCTGGGATATATTTGTTATGCAGTTACCTCTTCTCTCTTCTCTGATCACCCACTGTTCATATGTCTGAGTTCCAAACTCAGACTTGGGATGCAGCTGGCAATAGTTTTGTATTTCTGTCATGATCTCAATAATTCTCTCTTTAAATGGATCCTAGAAATAAATTGATCAGGCAAAGTAAGTAAGCATCTTCTGGCAACAAAAACATTGGTTAGTACCACACTGAGTAATTTTTTTAAAGTTAAACCTTAAATTAAAAAAGCAAGGCTGTTAAGTGTATTTAGTGTTATGGAAATATACCATATTCAGAATAATACAAAAAATTATACTGTGAAATAGCACCTTTTTTTAAAAAATGGAATACAATAACATCACTTCAATACAAATATTTCAGCTTTGGAAGGTCTTTTGACCAGATAACTCAAAATATAACTGACATAAGTAAAAATTTAGTTCTATTTGACTTTATTGATACTTTTTGAAACAGAGGAAAGCAACAATATTCCAATTAGCACTCTTAGATCACTAGATCATCAAAAGTCTACAGAAAAAGAGCATTAGATGAAAGTTTTTGATACCATACAAGACATTTTTAGAGGGCAATATAACTTTAATACTGATTTTTTTGAAAGAACATACCCTTTTTTTGTCATCTGCAATCACAGTCTTCTTAGACGGTTCCTTCACCTGATTCTTTAGCTGGGAGGCATGCTCTTCAACAGTCATAATTCTACATGCATCAAGATTGGCACAGATCTGGGAGAAAACAAAATGTTATTTCTTTAATATTGAATGAGTTATTTCCCATAAAAACTGAATTAATGCAACAGAGCTTCTTATTTAGATATTGAGGTTTGTATTACTCGGCTTTCTTCCCACAAAAATTGGACAAAGGCAGTATCAGCACAAGAAAGTCAAAGTCTTTGAAAAACACTTGAGATAAACTGCACAAGTTACTTTTTAGGCCAGAAGTGATCCTTGCATATGGGAAAAAAAAAATTGTAGATCAGGATGCAAACCAAGTATTTTGAGAATGAAAATATAGCATCAGTACTTTGGAAGAATAGATTTTGGAGCACAAAATAAATAAAAATAATGGTGAAATAGAAAAAAGAAAATAAATAATTGGGATTAATTAGGAAAGTAAGAGTTATTATGAAATAATCTTTCCTGGAACAGGAAGACATAGAGAGATAATTTCTGAGTTAAGTGCACAACTGAACTGGACTTTTCTGCTTTTGACCTCTTCCAAGGAGAAAATATGGACATGTCATTAAGTAATAAGGGAAACCATAACATTAATCTGAGCAGAGAAAAGAGTAAAGGAAGACTGCCAGGTGATCTTTTTAATGTCTTCAGTGGTAGTTGCATATTTCAGCTTGCATATTCAGATTACAGATTCAGATTAATTTTCAGCTACAAACCCCAGAATCCTATCATTAGGAATTCAGATCTGATAAAAAGGAATTTTCTGCTTTTTCCATTGCCAGCAAGTTTTTGTGTCAAAATTCTTTGCAATTCTGTCTGCTTTAATACAGTGTAAAACATTCTTGCAGGCCTCACATATTCAATATCACATTCTGTTCTGTGCAATTTACGAGTCAGGAGTTTTCACTGCAGTACTGTACTAAATTCTACATTTCTATTGCTAATGCAAAACCATTTAATTTCCAGTAAAATATCATTCCTTTAAGTATAGAATTTAACAGACTATCTTTAGGCAGGTGTTCATGCAACTTCAATAAGTAACTCGAATTGAAAAAATGAAACATTTGTATGCTACCTCTATCTCACAAGTGGTATCTGCTTGTTTAAGTATTCAACATTGTTTCTCATTTTCTTGGACTCACAAAAATGCTCATCTTAGTCACTCTAGAAATAGAGATATAAAATACATTGCGTCTCTAGTATTTAGGGATACACTGTAAATTACAAGGCACCAATGGAACAATAAGACATTTAGTAACATAAAACTATTCTACATTGTGGATTTCTTGCCTCTGATCTTAACTTGGGAATTTTTTCAAGTGAGGCAATCATTTAACTTCCCTTTTCAGTAACCCTACTCTCCCTGTAAAGTAACCTTTATTTGTACATGGATCTCCATTTTTTTAGAGGGTCAATTTAATTGTTATGAGCTGAACTTCCATGTATACAAGAAAAAAAAATCAGATTGTCTATTTGGAGCCTGAAAGTGACTTTAAAAGTTTTACTTGAACAAGACAATACCCCTTTGATGGTTTCTATGTGTTAGGGCTATTTACTTTTAAAATATGCTCTTCAGCTTTCGAGTAGGATGTTGCACCTCCTACACCAGGTGAGGCTGTAAGTCCCAGAATCTGAGGCTGTGGGATCAGTGGTTTGTTTTCTTTTGCCAGCTTCTTGTTCTTGTTCTTTTCTTTTAAGTAACGTCGCATTATATTGTTGTAGACACCTTCCTTTTGAGTGTGATGACACTCATCAATAATGATGAGGGAAAAATCTGGAAAAAAAAAGAAGACTCCTAAAGTGAATAATTTTATTTCAAATGCAGAATTTGTGTGACTAAATCTTATAACAGGTAAGGATGGTGTTGAAAAGATGGTGTCAGTTTGTCTGAGAACTAATGTACGAGGAAACTGATGTGTTGGAGGAAGGCGTGGATGGATGCTGAATATATTTAATGGACTTTGGAACCTTTGCTGCAGTCCTGATGTGCCAAGTAGTTTTACATTTCACACAGTGGAAAAAAAGACTTTCTATTTTTGCAAAAATAATCTGATGATATAAAGAATTTCAGAGAAATATTTTTCATATCTTACCAGTGGTAAGAACATATCACAGTTGAACTCAATACTATCTTTTATATCCATAACTGTGTCTGACAAACTACACAGTGTTTGCCTTTGAAAAGATACATAACAGGTTAGAAGCCTTTCAGACATTCTTGAAAAGTTTGTTGTGGTCAAAATATGCTTCCATTTTGTAGCAACACAGAGATTTCCTCCCTATTAGTGTCCAATTAAAACATTTACATTACTTTATGGATGTGATATTGGAAAGAACAAACAGATTACTGGGAGCCCTACTTTCATTCATCTCTCTTTTGTAGTGGAGGAAACTGATGGAAATTCAGACAGGTATTGTGTACTTTTTGGTCACAGTATATTTACATGCAAGCAATATACTATACAACAAGGAAAAATAAAATTATTTTTTGTTTCAAATTTCTCAAAAAAAATAGAAAACATATCTTTAATCTATCTGCACATGCAGCTGGTGACATGAGCTGAAAGATTTATGAACATTTTCCTGTTTCTCTTACAGCAAAACTGGTTTATGGAGCTCCCAGCCCTTCCATAGCTGGCCAGTAACTCTCTAATTCAACACTATTTCCAACAATCTGAAGAAAGGTTGTGGACATGACTGTAAAGAAGATCACTGAAATGATCAGGGTTAAACTCTTATACATATTTTTTAATGTGGACAATTTCCATGTTCTTGTTTACACACTGATGTGTAAACATAATTGATGTGCTCAAATTATTGCACCACTACAAGTCAGTTTTCAACAACTGGCAGCAGAAGCTGGAAATTAACAGAGCTAAATCAGTCTCAGCTGGTATTGAAGAACCTAAAGAAAGAGGGAGACTAAACAAGCAAAGTTGTATTTAAAGGCTACACCAAACAGTTCTGCTAGGAAAGCAACCCAGCGCTCCATGTCACTGGGGAATGCTGATTGCCTTCACAGTGGTTCAGGAAGCCAGTTTGGACAGGAGTGATGTAGTTTCAAATCTAATTTCTTATTTATTTCCAAGATTTCTACATATTGCAAGATTTCAGAAGCAGCGCTGGCAGTTTCTCAGTTATTCTGCCAACATGAACTTACTCCCTTTGATTTTGACCATCATCTCCATCATGCATATTCTATAACCACTTGTGTAGAAACTAACCTACCAGAAGGGATGTGTTTCTTCAACTAAGAAAGTGATACACAGCTTTTAGAAAGTACATACAGTGATTTCAGCCCTTGGTAAAGAAAATAAACATTTGGTAAAATGCAATTAAGAGAGTCCCCTCCATTTCACAGAGGCTGGAAATCCATGTTATGTGTAATGCAGACCTCTGTGGAAACAGATGAAAAAAAGTAGGCACAGAAATCTGGAAAAAACCTTGTAACTAATTGGGATGATTTATAAAAGCAGCTAGTTAACCAAGTCACAGGCATGGAAATGGAGCTGGCTGTGTTCATGCTTGCTTGGCTTTGGTCCAGCTGAACTTAGGAGCACAGGTGTAATAGCACAGAAAAAAACCTGAGCTGCAGGGCCACCTGAATTCTGGAAGAAATGTAGCTCCTCATGAAGGAAACTTTGCAAAGTGTGAAACCCATTCAACCCACTTCATTACACAATCTGGTTGGGACTCAGCCCAATTCTAAACAGGCCAGCAGTTCCAGTAGAAATGTTCAAATGCCTCCATGCAGCATTCCAAAATGATTCAGATGTAGGAAAGTTTATTAACTTAGATACAGTGGAGAGGAAATAAGTATAAGAAAATTGTTGGTACTCGGCCTAGGTTAATAACAAGGCATTCTGAAGGAGGGAGTGCAATTCTGAGGCACCCAAATGGCTCTGCAGGAGTTAGTTTGGATCAAGCAGAACTCCAGTCAGCACCAGGCCCTGACAGACACAGACCTACACCTCAGGTTTCTCTGCTGTCTCTTTGACACCCAGACCAATACTTTTATCTCAGGGCCATTATTTTGAATATCACAGCTCTCCCCTACATTCTTCACCATCTGCAAAGGAGTCGATTTCAGGCAAATAGATGGAGGAGAAGTTAACATCTCACAGAGAAAGCTCACTGCAGCCCCAGCCCCAGAGCTGACATCATGGGCTGTTCTGTTTGTACCTCACTGACAGATGAAACCATTTCTTTTCTGATCTCCCAGACAGACCTGCCACTTGAGCGTTCTGGGAAAACAATCTTGCCTTCTTTATCTTTTGCTTTTTTCCTTCATCTGTTGTAGGAAACCACTATATCTGCTGAGCTCAGAGAGACCCAGTTGTAATCCATCATATCACTGTACATTAGCAAAATTACAAGAGTTTAAAGGATATAACTTTTACAACAGATTGGCTTTTATCTTGTGTTCCATTGTATTTCTCAAACTACCAAGTGCATTTGAGTTTTGATAGTTTTTTCTCATCCTGTATATGGCTTCTGTGAGATAATGATTCAATGCTCTACCAAGCTTGGAAAGTGGAACCAGTACAACTGTGTTTGCACAAAGTTGTGCTTAAGATAGATAAAATAGGAAACATAACAAATATTTAGTAAAAATAAACTATACAGTCTAATTTTGGCTTGCATGCTTATTAATTAAGGTCTGATTCTGACTACAGCTTGCATTTATAAAACAAGTAAATTGAAAAAAAAATTCCTACTGAATGCGGCACATTTTTACTTTGCAATTTTCCAGAACAGAGACATACTTTTATAACCTCTGTAAAGATTTCAGAATAAAAAACTTGCCTGATAAGTGGACACCTTCTTCATCTTCCTTGGATGCATTTAACAGTGAATTCTCAAGGATCTGTGCTGTACAGATGATGACATCATTTCTTCTGACAACTTCAGGAAATGAGATTTTCAGCTGAGTATCACCACTTAAACCAATAACCTGATACCAACGCTTCAGGAATGGACTAAACTCTGTTTGTAAATGCTGTTCTACCAATGGAACCTGAACAAAAGTTTTCAAAAAATTTAAAATAATTAAACACAGGATTAAAAATACATGCCTGTTTGCCACAAATGTTGTTGGGTGAACAAAAGAAAATTAAGCAGCAAAAATCCCCAAACCAATTTCTCCTGTGAAACCTTTTTATCCCAAGAACTTTGGCTTAACTGAGCCTTTGAAAGAATGAACAAACCATGCATGCTCTGGATATTTAACTGAGCTCATAACGTGCTTTCACATTTATTCTTATAAGAGGATATGTATATTGCTTGTAACTTCAATAAAAATTCTTAAATTTATTTCTGTATTTTAATATAACAATAGAAGATTAATTTATATGTACTAAATTTAACTGCTAAAATTACAGCAATTGTCAGAAAATCTGATAAAATATTCCTTAAATATTGTGAAAGTCATTAGGTGGCTGTCATAAACAAATTAAAAATGTGAAAAATATTTTTATTTTTTAAAACTCATTACAAAATAAAATTGTACTTTTTCCAATAATGTGGTTATTACAACACATCTAAATTTGCCCTCGCACTGGGGTACACTAACATAATTTGTGTTTGCACAGGCTGATGGTGCAATGGAGATGACAGTCTAGAACTCTATGCCTATAAACACAGCACACCTGGAGAAGCTGAGAATTGTGTTTTTATTCATTTTAAAATGCCTATATTAACAATGCATGATGTTTGAAAAATATTATTCTTTAAAAAATGGACCAACTTACCTTATTAACAAGTACTATGACTTTTCCAGGCTCTGATGCTCTTCTCTTCTTATCCAAGTGATCTTTGGTAATGTAAACGGCCACTCTGGTTTTACCACTGCCTGTAGGGAGGCATATTATAATATTCTCCCCATTCAGTGCTGGCTTTGCAACTTCCATCTGGTAATCTCTCAGGGTCAGATCTGGTTGAGGTGAGGCTCTCCTCTCCACTTCATCTTCATCTAAAGGTACAATGAAATACAAGTTTCAAACAGGAGGCACAGAATGTGGATCAGAGGAGTGAAGAAATGTCAAAGGGAAAAATATTTATTTACTATCAGAAGCATCTTGTGAATAAGTAGAAACAGCACACTAGCATAGACAAGGTTGCTCTGAGGAGCTGTGCAACTCTGGATCAGAACTGCTTCCATCCAATCACCACTTAGGGCAGGTGGAATAAACCACCTGGGCCTCACCCATCTATATTGAAATGACTGCTTTAGGTATAAATTCAAATTATACAGTTCCATAGCACTGGGACCAGCAAAGGTTGTGTTTGGAGCTGCAGTATTTATAACCTAGCCAAGCTTTTGTGATGCTCTCCTTCATCAATACTGAAATTTATTTGGTTGCAAGGGAGCTACCTTTTTAAATACTTCCCAGAGAAGGAAAAATGGAGCCACAGAAAGAAAAAAAGATACAGAACACTTAAAATGGTCAAGGGAGTTATAAAGACCAAATAGACAAGAAAATTCAATTGCTCATACAAGAAGGAGCTAACTGCAGAATGTATCACACCTACTCATGGTAGATTACATTGCTTTTTAGCATGACTCATACATAATGCAACTGGATGTTCATTAAAAAGCCAAATACATTTGCCACCTAAGGCCAAAGCCTTCCATCTCTTATTGAAAATGCAATGGCAGAGTTTAGATCTACAGATGACAGAACAAACAATGTTCTAAATGTAAAAGTGAAAAAAAAAATGCTGTGGAATTATTTTGAGAAGTAAGAAAAGCATATCAAGTCTCTTGAGTTTACATACATTTAGGGAGTCAGAATTTATATACATATTAATATCAGAACAATTTATTTCAATTGAGTTTTCATGGGTTTTTTTTTCCTTCAAATAAGTTTAGATCACTATTTAGTTATTAACTGCCCTCATTCTACATTCATTCTAAGACTAAAAATGAGGGGAGAAAACCCCTAGTTTTGTTTCCTGATGATATCATTCAATGAAGAATCATGAGGATTTTATTATCACTGATACATTACACACAAAGTAAGTATATTTTTCTAGTATTCCTGATTCCATTAAATAAAATCAAACTAACAAAAAGTAATGAAGCTTGATAAAACCCTGCTGATGGAAACATCTGAGGGCCATTCTAAAGTGTTTTTTGCTTGTTTTGCCTTTTAGTGTGAGTGCAGTGCTACCTGGACACAGGGACATTTGCAGCAGAGAGTACTTGCTGTTACTTATCTGACTTCTACTACTCTCTTTTGAGGAAGAACGTTGTTTGCTTTCTGGCTGGCTAAATTCAATAGCTCTATCATATTGAAACCAGCACTTTATCACCCATCTGTTTGGTTAAATTTCAGTTCCTTAACATCCTCAATTGTCCAGGCCTAAAAAATATTTAACTTGGCTCTCTCCTAGCTTCTTCAGCCCTTGTTTGGATAAAGGCTAATACAGGAATCTTTTCATAGATTAAAGAATTAAATAATTAAAGATTTTTCATCATCCACAGTATAACATTAGGGAAGTTGTCTGCCTTCATACAAGGCTCATGTGAATTGCTGCTCTGGGTTAAAAGAAATATGATAAATATTCTATTGTCCTAACTACAGAATTTTATAAAATGTGAAATGAATCTTGCACATAAAAATGTAGCGGAATCCACATGATTCTTTGCATTAAAATCCAAATCATGTCAGTGTGTAATGACACCATCCAAACATCTTTGTTAATACAACAGCCTTACTGCAAAATCTCAAATTATAAAATCCATTAATAGTGCATCTTCATCTTCTTAGCACTTTTTTCTCATTATAGCTCTCACTGAGTTTACTGGACATGATTAAAAAGCATGGATGTTTTTAAAAACTTCTTAACTGGTTGTTTTTAAAAGCCACATGTTACAGAACATATAGCAAGTAAACACTGTGGAAAAATCTGAAAATTCTCCACTCTTCACAAAAC
Organism: Trochalopteron elliotii; assembly: GCA_024734555.1. Lineage (NCBI taxonomy): Eukaryota > Metazoa > Chordata > Aves > Passeriformes > Leiothrichidae > Trochalopteron > Trochalopteron elliotii. The sequence continues at coordinate 8,579,385 of JANPWX010000011.1, forward strand.
TGTTTTTTTTGCTTTTTCTTTTTCTGGATTACTGGACACAGCGAATGCCCAGTTTGCTTACTGAGAGAGACTTCAGGAATCTTAAAGGATGAGGCCATACATACTTGTTGCCGAATGTCTGGAGCCTGGCTCATCCTGACCACCTGATACAGTGTGCCTGCCTGTCCACAGAACAGAGAAGTTCCCATGCCCAGACATTTCATGTGACAGAGACAGTCAAAAAATACAGTGTGACTGATGAGTGTCCTCTGTTGATAAAGTGCAAAATAAATTCTTTGGAGTTAGTAACACACAGACTAAAATCTCAGCTGTAGTGTAGCAATTTAGATCTCAGATATCCTGAATTTTCTGTGTAGATACAAAATATGTGGATTTTAATATTTAAAAAGCTTGAAACTATTTTAAAAGTGCTTATAATAAACATTTTGCAGGTATAGAATATATAATATTTACAATGACCTTACTGATGTAATACTAGGTTTATCAGGCCCAGCTGGCTTGAAAGGTGCTCAGATTTTTTCTAGCCCTTGTACAAGACATAATCCCAGCACAAATTTTATACAGGACAGATTCCAAAAAGCAGTTCTTGAATTCTGTATAGGTAAACACGATGGTGGACACCTCCCAATTTGTTTTGCCTGAGGTTTGGAAAAAAAAAAAGACAAAAAAACACTGGGATGTCTTTCACAACAGCAGTGTTTAGTTTAGCTCAGACTTCATACCTAGCAAGATAACACCTGTATGCTAAGTATTATTTAAACACAGTCCAATATATAGTTTAAACCTGTATTTAGAACATGCACATGAGTTTAAATGTGAGATTCACAAAGGTCTTCAGATACCAACCCCCACTGCCTAGGTTGCTTTTGCAAATAAAGCTACTAAAGAACTTGGGTCCAAAGTGGACCTTCATTATTGTTCTGCAGGAGATGCTTCTGCTCACCTTTTGCTGCCTCTAAAGCATTCCTATTCCCTTTCACCCTATGTGGGGGCCAGGCACAATCCAGCTCCTCTCTGAGAGCAAAAGAAACACGTCTGTGTGGCAGCAGTATGAATATCTGTCCAGGTGACTGCACTGGATGACATCTATTCCCTTCAGCCTATGTGATTTTATCATTCTGCCTCACTGACCAGTTTGTACAATGATGATGTCTAGAGACCTGTCCAGATGATCTCAGTAAATTGACTGTTCTGGGGCTAGGACTTAGGTCCAGACCATTAAAAATGGCATCTGCTTTCCAACAAAGTAAGTCTGGCACCTAAATACAGTGAACTGGAGTTTACAGTGAAAGAAAGCCCTCTGCTGAGTTTTATTTTAGCTCACTCACAGAGTACTCCCCCCAGAGCTTACTTTGCAATTACTAAGTAATAACAGAAGGGAAATGTACCTGAATCACTGGTTGTGCAGCTCTGTCCCAGGTCTTCATTCAAGTTACTGACACTTCCATCTCCTATGGAGACATCTGACTCTAAATGCAAAACACAAAGAAATGTAGCATAATATACTTCCTGTACAAATATTAATGGCAAATGCATATTGTTTGCTCTCCCCTTATGTTGCTAAAGTAGGTTAGATGAATGTCAGGCGAGGATGGCTGAGACCTAATTTTCTCTATTTTTGGTAAAGATAAAAGAATGAAAAATGTAATTCATTTTCTTATGGAAGAAAATATGGAGTGGAAGATTAATATCCAAAGCATGGCAGAGATAAGGTACTATGGGTCATGATTTATTGCTTAAAGGCAGGGGTTCCAGACATGATTATCTGCATAATCTTCTTTACTCCTATTTTACTGTATCTTTCTGAAAAGGTGAAAAGCCCCCCCCCCAAAAAGTGCCTGGCAAACTGAACATTCTCTTTTACTCCCTGCAAGCCATGAGAGCTACATCTGCAGCAGAATACAAACGAAACCAGAACTGTGATTTTTTTTTTTTTTTTTAAGTTTCTTCGTGTACCATGAAAAGCGCCAAGGGTATTTCCCGGGTAAATACAAGCAGCGATGAGTTACAGAACCGCGCGGAGCACAAGGCGCGGCCGCCGCCCCTCGGAGATTCCGCCGCGGAGATTCCCGGGCTCCGCTCGCCCTCTGCTGGGCCAGCCACGCCGTACATCCCTCCCCTTGGGCCGCCAGCACCGTTCGTAAAGCTGGATTGTGCAAAACTCACTCCTTTCAGTACCTAAGGGGACACCCGGTTCTTCCGGGAAAGTCGGCTGCGAACAGCATCACCCTGAGCCATCAGCTCACTGACACACTCTGCAACTGAGCCCACGGTGTGCAGATGGAATCAGTCAGAATAACAGTGATGACCAATGTTTTGCTTACTTAGCTAGTGAGCTTGTGTTTCCATCAAGTTATTTCCAGTGAACATCCCATTATGATCCATATACGTATTTTTCGCAACTGACTGTCCCTAAAAAGTTATTTATAAAGCCAAACAGATTCTGTGAATGGGAATTTAGCACTGAATGGAAGTTGTAGTGTCCTAGAAAGGAACGCCTGAAAGACTGTAAAGTCTTGGTGAGTGAGGTGGACACTGAAGCTAGTCTGCATTCAGTAAAGGTATGAAGCTATCACAGCTACCACTAGGACTCAGGTATTAGCAGGTTTTCTAACAAATGAATGCAATCAACAGAAAGGCACAAAAAAGAAGAATACCTCACCAGTTACAAGCCATGTTCAAAGACCTGTAACAAACTAATTAGTAGCATAGAGGGAACTCCCAGCTATGAAGATGACACTGTCTCTTGCTTTCACTTTCTAGGAATCCAGATAAAATAGGAAAGGGAGGACAAAATTAAAATTCTGTGTTCCTATTCCCTATGGCCTCGCATCTAAAATGACCTTCTTCTGAAAGTCACGAGAATATGAATCCATAAAATGTTTTGTACACAATTATCTGAATTACAATGTGCAGCATGCATTATACAACAATCTCTCAACAGAAAACATCAGTGGTGAAGTGAAATGCAAAATACTTATCTTCCAAAAGAAAGGTGAATAGAATGTTCTCCTTTTTCAATTGTGGCAACTTACTTGAATTATTTTAAAAGAAAATAAATTAAAAAAAAACCCAAATGCCAAATATTTCCAAAATAATGAAGATAAAAGAGTTAACATTCTATCAGGTGTTTTTACCACATTTGTTAATCTTCCCTTAGTGTCCTGCTTGCCCATTGTAATGCCGAATATTTCACAGAAGATTTTCAGTCACTTTACACTGAGTAGAAATAAGTAGAGAGACAATGGAATGGAATGAAAAACAAGCCTTGAAAAAGAGAGCTGCAATTATTTAAATTGTTGTTTGTACAGGTAACTGCAGCAACTTAATCCAAGTGTTGAGCTTGCAAATTTGCTTGCTTTAATGTAATTTTGGGTGTGTGAAGGTTCTTATCTGTGTTTTTGCATGCTCAATTATTCTCTAGTTATCTCTTAGGCTAAATGATCTATTTCTACTTGTTTTTATGACCTTACTGCTCTTATACCTTCTGACTGTCGCTGTTTCATCTACCTAATAAAAGGGTCAGAGGAGGCTTCAGGTACAATGCAAATGACAGCAATTTCAAGTGACTTGAAAAGCTTTTTTCTTCTTGAAATATGTCCCTCTCAAGACATAAAGGAATGGTGGGATTGTACTGCAAAAACTGACAACACTTGACAGCATCAAATTACAAACTAGGTGGGCTCCCAGCTCACTTAGAAGTAGAATCTTGTTCCATTTGTATTTTAATCTGCCTGGTCTAAAATTACAGTCTTATGAAATCATGAGAAAGGATGGAATTAAGAAATGAAAAAAGACTTGAGCGCTGTTAAGTGGGAGTGTACCAGTGCATTGATATCAAAGGCTACTGCATTTGAAGATGGCTGAATGTGAGGCAGTTCCTCTGCAGAAATCTCCAAGCAGCAGTGCCTCCTGGCAGCCCTTGTTACCCTGCATCTACATTGCTGCTTTGGTTCACCTCAGAACTGCGTGTTTGCAGAGAAGCTGACAATTGTCCCCACTTACACTGCTTTGGTTCATGTCACAGAGCTGCTTTAGATCAGAAGAAATGAACTGTCAGCTGAAACCAAATGAGATTTGCTCCAGCTACTTGCAGGCACGCAGTTCACATGAGACTGCAGTCAATCTGAACCAAACTGATAGAATCCATGTACTCTGTACCCCCTTAGCCATCTCACTGCACAGATCTGCTCAAAACTGCCCAAACTGCTAATACGCACTCTTAATTTCAGCTCTGTGCTGAGACCATAGCTTTTTAGCTACAATTAACTTGTGGCACACTAGATAATAACTGATAGATCTAATTTTCTGTAATCCTCAACGTGACAAGAGGCAAGCAGAAGATCAGGCTAACAGCAATGAAAACCTACTGTTAGTAGGCCCAATAAGAGCCTTAGCTTTGTCCAGAAAGAATAATCCAGTCTGATTATTTTGAATTATCATTAAATATTTGGTACCTCTTCTTTATACTGCCAGATTATGTCCTAATACAGGAAAAGCAAGTTGATAATTTTGCTGTAGTTAATAATTCACTACTTGCTACAAAGCATTGTGATATCCTGTTATTATCATGCTAAATGAGAAGTGGGCTACAACTACTGCTGCACATTAAAGTTTTTCAGTTTTTCAGAGCCATTTTCTTTAAAAAAATATTCATGTTTGATAAAAAGAGACCAGCCTTAGCTGTCTTACTCCTTTGGCTGAGTAAACCCACTAATATAATTTCAGGCAGGGTTTACCTTAGCTGTAACTATTGTTTGAACACATGTGGTTCCTGAACCATGCAGTGTATGTTTGGTTCACTGCTTTGCAGCTGTGTTTGGGCATTGCTGCTGGTTATTGCTGTTGCTCACAGTCAACTCCCAAGGCATGTTTTTAAGAGTGGATCTATATGAACAACAGGCCACAACCATTTCTGAACATTTTTTACTAAAAATGTACTTCTGAGTATGTATGTGACATGAGAAAGGTTGTTTGATATTCTGTAAGTAAAAAACCTTAAAATAAACAGAAAAATTACTTGTTGGACAGCACTAAAGGACTTTTCAAAACAAAAAATGTTTTTCAATATAGAATTTCCAGCCTTCTAGAAAGAAGCACTTAATAAAGCTGCAGTTTTAGTGGTATAAAACCATTCCTCTTATCTTATACTTTGTCAACACTGTATGGAGGTGTCCACATTAACCTAATGTTGCCATTGAATAGTATAAGCCTGCTATGGATGGGTCTGAAATAAAATATTAATCTAATAACATTATTACTCTTATAAAAATATTAAATATATTTGAAAACGACTCATTTATTCACACAAGTACCAGATCAAAATACCAGTTAGTGGACAAACCTGACACCACAGAATTCTTTTCTATGGAAGTTTCCAACACACTGTTCTCACTGCTGAAACTATCATCCACATTTTCTTCCTGTTTCAAATTCTCCTCTATGACGTGTCCAGGTTGGCTTGTAACTTCCGTCTCTTCGTTTGTAGTCTGCTCCATCCCATTTTGTTTATTCTCTGTTCCCAGAAAATAAAGAGAAATTCTAAGGCAGTTCTATAAAACATTTCATTTCACAGAAAACACAAAACTAACCTGTATTCATCATGCACATAACAGTATAACATATGGTCCTGGTCTTGACTCAAATGTTATAGTTTAGAATTTTGACCTTTATATAAATATTTACTAAAAATTTACTAATTTACAACTAGAAACTAAACTTAAATAGGTTAATAGATTTATTTTTACAAAGTTCTCAGTTTCTGTGCATAGGTGTTTGCTAATAACAACATATTTTATTGTAACAAATCACAGGGGGTCAGGCTGCAATGATAAAATGTAGCATCAGTGTTCTTTACCCACAGTACCCAATGAAGCTGTTTCCTCTCTGTGACCTTATGTCAGGGCATGCTCCTGCAACCACACACTTTATGTATCTACACATACACGACTGTGTACAAGGAAAATTACTTATCCTCTTGATAACACCACTCATGATTTATGCATTAGTCTGTACAGTTTGTTTGGGGCCTGCACTGCCCAAGATTACAAAGAAATTGTGGACTAAATGCATTAATCCAGTAGTCCATCAAACAACTGAATTAAACTTCAGTTTTACCCTATATGGTCTGCACTACACTGAAAATTCAGAAATGCAAAATGTGAAAAAAATTGAAAATAAAAATATGAAAAGAATATTAACAATTTGCATATTTGTTACTTTGTTTACCTTAATGATGGCAAAGTAGTGAAGATGAGAATTTAAGCTTCACACAGCTGCAACACGGAATGAAAGTGAGGATCACAACAGCTGCTGAGCTATTCCCAGCATCTGAGTTCCACTCAGAATGATCTTCTGAGGCTGTGACTTGGTTGGTCTTGTCCTGCAGACTGCAACACTCAACCATCTTTGAACTGTGTCCTCAAATATCACAGCTGCCTGTCTGTGTCTGGCAGAACACCCTCTGATTCCTGCCCAAAGCTGGAAGAGACACCTTCATGTCCCTCTTACCTCAATCTTAATGCTCTGACCCATATGCAGCAACTAAAAGCACAGAGACAGTTCTGGTGAGCTCCTCAAGGGAGCAGGCTGAAGCTGCTAAATGGGATATCTGTTAAAATAATTTAATCTCTAAAATTTTATAAAACATATGGCAAATAAAAATAAGGGATAAATTATTTGGGGGCTGCTTTCATTTTTATATTTAAGAATACAGGGGAGAACTGGGATAACTTTACAGTATTTAAGCATTATGCAGGAATGAAAGGAGTAGCCACTACACTAGTTTATTTTATTATTTTTAGTAAATGTTAATATGTTTTGAGACTTATGAATGCCTTAAAGTATGCAAAGTACTTTAAAATGCCAAAAATATTTGTAAACCATTCTGTAAAGGAAACATTTGTATTGAAGAAGAAATTCAGGTAAAGTCTGTTTTGTTTGTTCAAAATAATCATCAGAGTATTTTTTATGAATGAATATAAAAACCACTCTGAAAACCAATAGGTTGTAAAGGTAGGATTCAGTTTAATTGTAACTAAACCCATACTGTTGTAATTCTTGTATTGTTTAATAAGGACTTCAAGTATTTAAAAATCTACCAATTAAGCTGTTACATAACTTGATTTTGAAACCCTTGGTCAATCATTAGCCCCAGTGTCACAATAAAACAATACAGTGGGATTCCTGCATTGCTTCTTAAGTAATGGTACAAAAAAGAAAAACAAAACAAAACAAAACAAAACAAAAAAACCCACGAGAGATTAAAAATCCACACATCAGTACCAGTGAAATAAGATGATTACCTCCTGTATTTCCACTTAAATCATCTGCAAGGTCTTCATGTTGGGTTTCACGGAGAGCAATCAAAAAAGAAGAGAACCAATCTTTCTTCCGGACTATTCTGCTCAGTAGCTCCCTTGCACCCTCTCTGTTCCCATGATTGTCAGCAACAGTCTGGATCTGGTAAAAATAAAAACCCAGAAACAACCCTCACACAGACAGGAAATGGTCTAAGGAAGTTTGCAAGAAGGTGCAAAAGCATTTCACTGTCATCATTAAAACATACTGAAAAATAAAAATATAAAGTAGACCTGCCACCCATCAGAAGAGAATTACTGCAATTTTGTCCAACCTCATATTCATCCCATCTGGTTTTGGGTAGGATCTATAAAACCTGTGAGATCTGGAATTTAATTGGAGAGACTGGTAGTACTAGACAATGGTTACAACAGTAACCATTATATAATAATTGTTAGTATTGTGTAATAAAAATTGGTGTTCAGACTGGCTTAGGGAATAGGCAACCTTGATTAAGGAGAGATGGTATCACACAGTTATCACACAAAGCTCAGACTTAACCTGTAACATGACTTCATACATAAAATGGAACATTTCCCTTCTTAAACTCTGGCTTCATCATCTCAACTCCCACCTAAAAATACCATACCTAAGCCTCTAGAAATTGGCTGTTGCCCTCAAAGAAGCTATGGAACAGTGTCCCATGGCTGTCACAAGCAGAACTTGACATGTGATCACATGAGGAACAAAACCAGGACCCCAAGAGCAAAGCAGCCTGAGAGAAGTCTTCAGTCTCAAGGGCCATTTTCTCAAGGCTCAAGAATTACCCATTCTGGTATGCAAGGAAATGGGCAGCCACAGCAGTGGGAACACCTGACTGAGATCCACGACTAAAAGGAAGTGTGTGCAAAATGGGAGGCATTAGGAAAGCCTAAACGCCACTGGAGTTCAAACTGGCAGGATTATGAAGGATATTAAATGGTTTGATGGAAATACCAGCAGCAAAAAGGTGACCCATGGGAACATGAGGGCCCATTACCAGGGAATGGAGCCAGTAGCTTCCTAAAAGGCCTCTGCATCTGCCTATTGTGTTACCATGCTTGGCTCCCTGTTAATTAGGGTGCATCTGATCATTGCTGCCACCTTACAGTCATGTAACTGAGAGGGAGCATAAAACCACCTCAAAAGTGAATGCAAAGGCTCAGAGTGCAAATGTGATTTACTTCCACCCTTAGCTTACCAGTTTTCCCCTCATTGCTATGGCAATTATTATTTTAATTTGTTCTAACACTGTTTCAGGATATTTATAAATTTCCTTTGAGTTTCAAGTAGTTTTCACATTCCAGTCAAGTCATTCTTAGCCAAGTGGAATAAACACTGGGCAGTGTTTTCATCACAGGTTAACACTTCCTTGTTCTTGTCCAACTGGTATTTCTGCCCACCTCTCTATCTAGTGTGATAGTCCTTAGTGAACCTATAGCAAAAAAAGGAGATGAAAAACCTTGCTTTATTTTGACTCAAGCATTCCTTAGGACTTTACAGACCATCACTACTTCCTACGGTTCAAGGGCCACAAGACAATGATATTCTGAGCCTAAGATAAGCAAAGTCTGACATATTTCTTCACTTAGACACTGTCGTGGTCCAACCCTCTGTTGCTGGCATTCTTCTTTGCCAGGCTCTTAACTGGCATCCCACCGGCTGGCCCATTGTCCACAGCCTTCATTGGCTTACCTGGACCCATTATCTCTTTCCCCCCAAGTCTGGGAACTCCCCTTTGATTTTTGCATTTACTATGCCATTTGTAGCTGTGGCTTTCCCACCTGCCCCGTAGCCACTGCGGCTGGCCAGTGTCTGCGGCACTGCCTGCGCCCGGACTCACCCGCTCCACGTCCTCGTCCTGGAAGATTCCCATCTCCAGGCACTTCCCGGCCACCGACACGGCCTGCATCCTGTCCACCAGCGCGCAGTGCAGCAGCTGCACCAGGTGCACGCACAGGTCGTGCTCGGCCTCCTGTTCCGGCGAGGGCAGCTGGCTCAGGCTGGGGTTGGCGTAGCAGGCGGCCAGGCTGCAGCCACCGTACTCCAGCGCCTGCAGGAACTCGCGGATCCAGCCGCAGCCGCGGGGCCCCCTCTCCACGGCCCGCAGCAGCTCCTCGGCGCCCGCCACCGCGCCCTGCTGCTGGGCGGCCGTACGCACCCTGTCCCTGTCCTCCGCGCTCAGCGACGGCAGCCGGTCCAGGACGGGCTGCACCTGGATGAAGTGTCTCAGCCGCGGCCTGAAGCAGGAGATCATGTACAGGAACCGCTCGTCCCGGGTGCTCTCTGCCATGGCGGCGCCCGTCTCCAGAGGCTCCCGGGGCCGCTACCGGGGGCTGTGCCCGGGCCCTGGCGAGCGGAGCGGCCGCGAACCCTCCGCCAACCCTCCGCGGCCCGGCCCGCTGTGCCCAGCACCGGCGCCGCTTTCGGTTTCGCTTGGGAGGATGGTGCGTGAGGGCCCGGCTCGCCGGGACAGGGCGGCAGCTTCGCGCCTGGCCCCACTCAGTGCCACTCCTTTTTCGTTGAAAACGAAACCTTTTGCTGTAATGAAACCTTTGACAGTGGCCGTGAATTGAAAAACCCGGTCATAAACGGAAACGTGGCTTTCACTTTCCCACTCAAGAGCTTCCCGGGCTGCTCACGGCGTATCTGAGCTTTGGGCGCTGGCTGCTGCCCAGGCACGCACGGGCAGCAATGAGGTGCTTGGTTGGTGTCTGAGGCTGTTGGAAGGTCTCTCCCTGAGATGAGGTTTCACCCATATCGTACATGTCACTGAGCTTCAGAAGCAGTCTTGGTTTCTCTCATGGGGGTTTGGGGAACCTCCGTGTGATTCTGAGGTAAGGCAAGATGATAAGCAGAGAGTGTCTGGATTACTGTGTTCAGTTTTGGTCTGGGACAGTCTGTTTTTCAAGAGACTGAAAAATTGGAGAGTCCGGAGGCCAACAGGATTGGAGGGCCTGGTGCGTGTTTGAAAGAACTACATCTATAAAGCCTGGGAAAAAGAATGGTCAGGGGAGATCCAACCACAGTGATATCCGGGTGTTAGAAAGATAAATTACTTTTTGGTAGAATTGCCTTGTTAAGGTCTAGGGCTTGGCATGTTTCAATGATCTCAGACCTAGGGGGAGGTTAACAAAGCTTGGGAGTAAGGATGTACCACTGACAGCAGACACAAAGAACACAGAATTTACGGGCGTCAAAGACATTTGGTAGAACTCCCAAGGTAACGAAGAAACTAATGAAGACAGCTCAGCAGTTGTGCTGAGATCGGCTCTGGCTGGGTAGAAGGGAATTCTGGCATAGGGAGATTGTGACCACTGATTCACAAACCACTGATCCGGGAAACCACTGACTCAGAAGAAGAGAAAGACTGGACATATGGACTAATCAGAAAGAAGCAAGATAATCATTTAACCAATAAAAGAAAGAATAATAATTAATATGAAAAACAATGTAACTTGTAGCCAATGAGTGTTAATGCCTTTGTCTGCTAAAATGTAAAAAAAATGTTGACACTCATGGTGCTGGGCTTTGGAAATTTGCCACCAAGCACCTCTTTCTGTGCAGGGCAGAACTGTAAATAAATCAAATACCTTGATTCTGTGTGTAGATCAGCCTCTTGCAAACTGGATGAAAGAACCTATTCTGGGACACCAGCAGTTCTTCAGCTCCTATAAGTGGGATGATTCTTCACTGGGGTGCACAGGACAAAGGGGAATTGGAACATATTTCTTTAGAGGAAATTATGTCCAGGTGTAAGAAGAAAATATTATCCACTCTAGAAACAATTAGACATTGGAATATATTGCTTAGAGAAGTAGCAGAAGTTTCCTCAATAGAAATATTCAACACTTGGCCTGACAGTGTCCTTGATTTTATATCTTGCTTTTAAAAGAAAGACAGCTATCTCGAGAGGTCCTATCCCAGCCTAGAATTTTCTATAGCTCAAATTGTACCCTCAGTTGCTTGGCACATTGAGACGTGCTGCAGTAGTCTGCTCTCAGAGGAGCTTCCTTCAGTTGGAGGCTTTTTTTGTAGGAGAACTTAATTTGCTTTTACTTTCATTTCATTGTTCTTTCTGCTTATGTCTGGTTTCACTGTTACTTCATCATTACTTTTTAATTTCTGCTTTGTGCAAGTTTCCCTTGAAAGATTTCTGTAAAAAGCATAATTTCTTTTCCCCCACTACTTTTTCTTCTGCCTCCAGCACCTTAGCTGGAAGACACACAAGCCTTTCTTGCTCAGTCTCAGGAGCCTGCAGGACTCAGTGGGTGCGGATGGGTTGTTTGTGTGTTTGCTTTGTTATGTATGTTGTGGTGGTAAATTAGGCTGTACATTAATCCCAAACCAATCTTTTACTGGCTCGAAGAGTTTGCAGACATTAAAAGGACAATTGAGACTTCCAGAGATAAAGAATGCTACTTGTTTATTCCAGCTGGGTGAGGTTGCACAGGTGATGGCTGAGGTCCTGCTTTGACCACGGATAATGCAAATACGCTGACTCTATCGCTCTCCTGGACGTTTACACTGATTTCTGAGACCTTTGTTCCTTTCGGATGTGATTGAAATTAGTGCCAGGGTTCATAGCAGTCGTTCTGGCAGGGCGGGGAAGGAGCACTCGGCTGTCACAAAGGCTGCGCACTGCCAGCGCCCGGCCCCGCTGCAGACCCGACGCTGCCCTTCCCTGCTCGGCCGGGGCTCAGGGGGGAGGCCAGGACGTGGCCCAGCCGGGAAGGCTGCAGCACGGCACGGCACCGCACATCACTGCAGCCCACCATCACACTGCACTGCAGCGTGCAGTGTGCGTTCTTACACAGTGTTCACAGTGTCAGAGTATTTAACAGAGAGGATAGAAAGATCGGGGGCGCTGATCTACAGGTGTGGTATTAAGTACACCTGTCACAGGAGGAATCATGCCTTCTGCTGGGCTGGTATTGCAGGCTCCTGCGACTCTATTTGTGTCCAGCATTTTAGAGCTCAGCAGCTCCAGTGAGAGGACATAGTTTATCAGTGGACAAGACTCCAGTTGCTCGACATCAGCAGGCAGCCAGAGGCCGTGCCAAGTAGTGCTTTTCAGCTTTTTCTATGTTACTTATGATGCTGGTGAATGAGACAAGAGCTTTGATGGGTGCTCATCAGAGAGACAGAATTGCTAGGACACAATCAGCAGCAGGAGAAGGGAAGAGAGATTCATCTGTGGACAGCCAGCAGTGAGGTGGGAGAGCAGAAAATGTGTTTGCGAAGTGAAAAGTGTGGGAACATGGAAAGAAAGGAATGTGCATTGGGCATATACTTCCAGGAAACAGCAGAGTTGGGACAGTCAAGAAACATGACTAATGTGTATTACTGTAAATCTGTGCCTGTAGATGAATGTGCACACCCAAATAGTTCAAGTTGCTGCACAACTTAACTATTGAAAAGCACCACAACCTCTCCTTTGCTTTAAATGTTGAACTACACCCATAACTGGTACTGGTAGGAGCCAATGAACTTCACAAAGAGCTGTGCTGATCTGTACAACCTCACCTCTCATATTTGAAGTGACTGTCCACATTGCTTTTGCACTTCAGCTACTTTAGCTATTCCTGGTATTCCAGGAGACTTTTCTGTGTCTACAGCTTATAATTAATATGTATTTTTAACCACAGGTTTTTAATGTACATAACCAAGTGTTCCTAAGTTCAAGCAAATCCAAAATGTGCCTCCTAAAGTTCTTGTAATAAATGTATCATTGGGGTAAAAATTCGTGCAGAAAAATATAGAAATATATGTTTTATTAATGTTAGTATAAAGATATAAAAAGTGTAGTTTGTTTAAAAATTCCTTCCCGAGTCAGGCGGCTGCTCGAGTCACAACCTGTCATCAGCCCAAGACAAAGAGCAGAACCAGGACCATCAAGGGGGACAAAGAAGTTGGCCAGCTAAGACAATGATCGGCGACACATCGGGCTGAGAAGACTCCTCTCCAGAACCCACCCGCAAATGCAATCAAAAATTGATAAGCTTGATACGCAGGTGAAAGGAGCCTTCCCGTATCGCTATTCACAAGGCTCCACGAATCCGGGAAATTAATTCAACGTTGTATTTGGACTCTTTATCGGACTATGCTCCACACCTGTTTTGCCTCGGGACACGAAAAACCCTATAAGACCCCAAGCAGCAGTTCGCTCCGTGTGGATTTGGGAAATCTGTACCTTAGGTTACAGATCCCTGTCCACCCAGCGCTGCGCTGTCCGTCCTTATTGTGGTTTCTCTCTTTGTTAGTGATTGGGATAGGTTTTTTCTAATAAATTGCTTTTATATTAATCCGATTTGTGATTCCATTTATAACATTCTGAAATCTTCTTCGGATGTGTTACAACTGTGTGGGTTTACAACCCCTAACATTATTCCCAGTTTGATTTGGATAACACAGACTCATTTCTATCAAGTGAAAAGCAGACTGGACTTACAGGGAGGCCTGCCCCTTCAAAAAAACCCCCAAAAAACAACAACAAAAAAAAACAAACCCACAACCCCCCCCCAACAAAATCACCTGCAAATAAAAGGGGCAAATTTTGCTGTTCAGAAAATCAACACATTTCCAAACCCAATGGTTTTTACCTGTTTCTGGAAGAAAAAAGCTTGAAGCAGTGGGTCTTCATGTACTTCATTGAACCTCAACAAAAAAAGAAGTTACCTGAGAAGGCAGATCTGTCTGTGGCAAGGAAGGGGCAGCTAGAGTTTGCAACTAAACTTTCATCTTTTATTTCTGCATTCCTTGGCAGGGAGCTTAGAATCTCCATAACTTTATAAAGAGTCCCTTATTTATCAAAACCCACTTGAGATTTTTCTTCTTGGTACAAAGAGAAGGGAAAGAGCAAAGTGTCTTTGAGCCGAAAAAAAAAAAAAATGGAGTAAGGAGTGGAGCTTTTCCTTCACTTAGACTGACTGGAGTAGTTGTCACTCTTCCTCTTCCCCAATACTCCTTACCCAGACCACCTGTTCTGTTCAGTCTCTTTGCAGTAATGAGAAACATCAAGTGATAAAATTGGACAAAAGGTCTTTTGTAAAGCAATGCTCATGCATTATACTTTTTTTCCATTAATTTTATTTTTAATTTATACCAGGCTTTTTAGAATGTAGCATAACCACAAATACCTTTTTAGAAAATGTGCTAACTTTTTTCTTGTAACAGACATGAGTGTTAGTTACCAGGCTGAGATAGAGCAGAAGTCGTTAACACTTGCTGTTTAGAAAAACCCAAACAACAAAACCCTCCAGAAGGTATTTGTTATTCAGCACTCCTAGTTCAATGGAGTATATGCAGGCAGAGATTCTGACTGGTCCCTAGTGAGAGGAAAGATGTGTGCTAATGTCTTTACAAACAATTTGATGGGTGAAGGTTACGAGTGTTAACGTCTTTGAAATGGGTCTTAATGTCTCTACCGACCTCAAGCAGCAGGTTTGTTACCGGGCCCAGACAGCTTGGCTCCTGGAACAGGCAAGGGTCTACACAAGCCTAAACTTCTGAACTTTGGGATAAAATAGTAGATTCAAGCGGTGATATGTGGTAGGCAGTTTGGGAAGGCTGTACCTTCTTAGTACCTCAGCCAACGGGGAAAGAAAGAGGGCAACGTGCCGCGGGAGTCCAGGATAAAAGGAGTCTGCACCCTCCAAAACCTCGAGAGACAAAACGCCGTGTGCCCCAGTGGACGTTCTCCCTCTCTTTATTCGAATAAAGTTGGAGGACTCCTCTGTCTCCTTTTCGGATATAAACCTCTGGCATTTGTGGATTCATTTTCCTGACACTAGGATCTGATCCTGCAAGGCACTGAGCAGTGCAGCCCTCTTGTCATCGTGGTAGAAGAGCAGTCAGCCTGTTGTAGCTTTTGGACCTTTCCATTATCAGCAGTACCATGAGGCAGTAGAAAATTTGATCTTGTATGGGAAGAGTCACCTTTTCAGTGACAAAGTTATTGACTTAATTAATTTTTTTATCCTTAAAAGCAAAAGTGAAACAGAGCTATGCTCAGTAGCTCAACACTCTAATTTTAAATGAGGAAAGATTCACCCACCTTGTGTTTATCTACTGGCTGTGTATGACAGAAGTGTCATGTTTCATTCTGACCCCAGCATACAAGGAATGTATCTATGTGAGGGACAGACACTATTGCATCTCTCTGTAGCACTGATTTAGGACAGAGGGTTTAGCTTGGTTTTAGGTAAAATTTAAGTGCTCCTCCTCTAACTTCATTATGTGCTTTTCTGTAACCAGTTCTCATCCGAGAGAAATTTCACATTAAAGCTAGAAGATTAGAAAATAATATAAACATTTAAAAATATTTGAAAGCAGTAATAAAAAGGTCATTTCCTTCTAAAATAAACACAACATTTGAAGCAGAATAATATTTTAATAAAATTAAATCTAAGTATTCACAAAGCATTATGCACATACAGTACATACTGTATTTAAAGCCTACAGACCTTAGATCATTTTATTCTAATGTAGTCAGCTTTGGACACAAGCTAAGCTTACTCATTTTGTAATAAGAAAGTTTACAATTGTTCCTGAAAGTGATTTTACATATATACATATATATATATATAGCTCTATATCTATACTCCTACATATAAGTGTAGGTATATACACACATTTGTGTGTATGTGTGTATATAAATATATATACACATACACATACATACACACCTATGTACATCTATAAAATACACACCTGCACACGCCCAGGAGCATGTGCAAGGTGTGTGTGTATGAGCATTGTAGAGGGGCTGGTCAGTACAAAGAGGTAACTGCAAACAGCCACCCTAATAATTATAAAACAAAAATGTGTAAAATATTTTTAAATTAAAACAGGTTGTTAATAATTTGTATTGAACAAAAGCAACACAGTCTTCTGCATTACATAGAAATTAGGTTTATTGCATTTGATTTTGTTTGTGTGACAGATGAAGAGTACCTGTCTGCTCGTCACAGCTGAATTCTATGATGCAATTAAAAAAAAAAATAACAATACAAAACCCAAAAACCAGTATGTGGTGGAAACAAATGATTCAATTTAATGTGGTTTTGTGAATGTGACCTATGGTGATACTTTCCACCATATGGCAGTTTTCCTCTCTGGTAAAATACTACCCTACTTCAACTAGTTTGGAAGGAGGCTGTTTTCTCTGTCCTAATTGTTTCAAGCCCAGAAGACTTGGTTACCTTATTCTTTCTTTAGATTCAGACTCACTGTGATTTATTAGAAAAAGCTCACTGGAAGAAAGATAAATCAATTTTCAAAAGTGAGCTAGAAGAGCATTTTTCTTGAATTTTAGCTTGGTCAGGTAGGAGTTTTTCTATGTGAATTATTGTTATTTGTCTCCTATTTGCTCTGAAGACATATCCACAATAAAATACTATTTCCATGACAGCAGTAAATTGTAATCTCCATGCAACGTAAACTGTAATTTCAGAACATGCATGTTATTAAAAAAAATAAAAATATAAGGTGCCTTGAGAATGCTGGCAGTTTTACATTTGGAACATACAGTTAGTGTGTGTATATATATATATATATTTACATCAGAACTGCTCAACTTTACCATACAAGCTTCAGATTTAGGAAAATATACAGTACTTTTGCATATAATGGTATATTCCTTGTAGCCCCTGAGTCAAGTATAGAGGATTTAAATACAAAAGAAAAAAAAAAAAAAAAGGAGAAACAGCCATTAAAAGCACTTACATTTTTATGTGAAGTAATAGTATAAAAGTACTATTTCCCAGGAAGACCAGGATCAGAAACATGCCTATGAAGACTCAAGATTCCTACAGTGCTTAGTGAAGATTCTGGCAAGGAAGGGTGCCTAACTGGCGGGAGACAAGTTTTACAAGGCTGTGGGGGACACTCTACAGGCTGGTCACGTTCTTGGTCTAAAAGAGAAGCCAGGTTGTCTTCTGAGGCTGTGTTCAGGTGCACTCCACTTGAGAAGGATTCTTTGGATTTAAGTTTCGGTTTTTCAACATCTGAAATTTCAGGACACTGTAAGGGAAGAGAAGAAACAAGATGGTATTAATTACCATCCCTTCCAGGCCCTTGTTCTGTTCAAAATTAGCACATTCAGATGGTTCATAGAAAACCATTTTTGAAAATTAAACAGTGTACTGAAATATTTTTTTTCATGGCACTGCATTTGATTTAATGTAATTGAATGCAATTCTGCTGATTAATTGTAAAGTCTGGACATCTTTTCTTCCCCTCAGACTTGCTAATACGACATCAAGATACACATATAAGCAGCCCTCTCTAAAGGACTGATTAGTCTTGAGTCCCAGTCTAAGAGTATGGATCTCAACATTCTTGAATATGAAGTTCTGTTTTAGAGCATAACTCCAGAACTGCATAATTCTGAGCATTCTAACCACTTGGATTCCTTTTCTGCTAACTTTAGTGAAAAAAAAAAAAGACAATAAAGTAAATCTGTCTGATTATAAGATCATTGTATGAATCTCTACAACCCTCATAGAAAATGTGGCCTCTGAAACTGTGGTGTCTAAGCCCTCTGTGGAGATGCTAGGTCAAAATAATAATTTCTTATTCCTTAAACTAGTGAACCAGCACCTAGATTGGTATGCATTTCTTCTTGATAAGATAAAAAGACTAGGAAACCTCTTTTGATCTTATTGGACATGTACTTACCTGAGATGAAGGACTGAAACTTCTGTCTGTTTTAATTGATGCTGCAGGCTGAAGCTTTTGTATGACCCGGACTGCTGGCTCTTGATACTCTGCACTTGCTGTCACCATGCTATAGGCAGGTGGAATGAGTGCTGACTGCCTTTGCAGAAGCTGCAGGATGGTTTGGATATCAGCAGTCATTTGGGATTCAAGCCTAGAGAAGGAACACGAAGTCAGCTCATGGCCAGGAACAGGTGTATTTCACACACCGATTACCGAGGCGTTCAAGAGGGACCTGCAGTTTACCGGTAAAACCGTCCCTTGTGGTGGCAGGACCATGTCTTAAACAGGAGAGAACAGTAGAGGGAGTACGGAGCCCTTCCAAAGCTTCTCTCCTTTGCAGAACATACCTGCGAGCTTCTCCCTGGTTTTTGCTACACTAAGAACGAGTTCATCACTGTGCCTTAGGGTTGCAACAAGAAACAACGCAGGGGACTGGATATCTGGTTGAAAATAACTGGAATAAATTTATTCTCTTCGTTGTAACTAAATTGATTTGTGCTGGCTGGGCATGGGACATTATTTTGATGCATCTCACAATGAATTCTGACATGCTGATACAATGCACTGAACTGAGCAGAAACCACATTTGTGTTTTTTCCACAGTTAGAAAAAGAAAGATGCTTCCAAAACCATTAAAAATCCAACTGCCCAATTCTCATTACTCTGAAAATTTATTCAAACTTATGCAGGCCTCAGAATTAATGTCAGCCTTTCTGATATTCAAATTTTGTACCTTTAAATTTTTTTTTCGCCTTTTCATAAATTTGTATATATATGACTTCTGAAGCATTTGAGCTGATTATGTTGTTTATACTTAGATTTCCATAGCACTGAAATGACTTTTAAATGGTCTTGCAAAAATTTGTGACAAACTCAGGAAAAGGCAATGCCTATTGTACCTTCCCAGCTGCTGGAAGGCTACAGCACACACTGACAGATGGTAATGAAGATAATACAGTCTTCTGTACAGCAACTGAGCTTCTGACAGAGTAAACAAATCTTTGTCAGCAGCCTTTAATGTTGTGAATGTTACTACTTGGGCTCTCTACAGTAGCAGAATTGATCCCATGCTGTTAGATTTTTGGTTTTGCCATGTGCTACACTGATGTCATTTTTTATCCTATTGGAGTTGTCCATTGCCTGTATCATTTACTTATAAAAGTATCTGTGAAATTAATCCAAAAAGGTATGACCAAAATCTATTTGGGATCCTGTTTCTTCCTTTATCAGGAGAAGCTGGTTTTGTGGCCTCAGCTTTCAGAAAAAAAGGCCAAACACAGACTTCTGTTAGAGTCAGACGTGTCCTACTTGCCCTCTTGGTCAGCTCCCTTGGGTTCTTTGCTACTTGCAAACGTGCTGTTCTCACACAAATATGGTGCTGAGGCCACAGGGGGAAATGGTGTAGGAGCAGCAGCCACCATCCAGAGAACTTCCATCTGCTAAACCTGGGCCCTAACACCTCACTGAATAAAAGGCAGCATTGAAGGATGTGCATTCAAGATTATTTTTGGCTTTTAATTAACTCTTAAATTGCTCCCCTCTTACTTTGTTAGTACTTGAAAGTTTCCTTGCACTTCAAATGAAAACGTGTCTCTGGTAACGTTTATTCATCATCATTACATATAAAGCTTCGTTTTCCATTCTCCAAAATTTAAAACAGATCCATGTTACCCAAACAAACAGGAGAACCTTAAATGCTTGGCCCATAGTCTCCATGAAATTCCAATTGCTTAAAGAAGAGAAACAGAGATAACTCTAGGGGCATATTACTTGTATAGTGGCTTTCCAGCCCTCTATGTCTATTTAATAATTAAGTATTATGCCAAGCCTCTAATTTCTGGAAAAATTCAGGGAGAAGTGACCATGCTTTTTAAGCTAGATCTGACAAAGGCAGGAAAGGATATTGTCTGTTAAATTCATAGAAAACTCAGAAAGGCCCCAAATCCCAAAAGCATGAAAAGCTTTAAAAGCCTGAGAAGAGTTAAAGAATAAAGTGATTTAATAAATTACATAACAATTTAATTCTTAGTTTATCAGCAGCAATTAAATTCTCACACAGAAGAAAATACTTGCATGATAAAACTATAAGTAACTTAGAGATATAATTTCAGTTTCAAGAGAATAAGGTTTCAAGGAAGGAAATGTTACCAAAAGACTACATACTGTTGATGGGAATCCTGCAGGCTTTTAGTTATGTGACATTTAGAGTTACATAGATTACTTGACTTTACTGTAATTAGAAATTACAGCAGTTTAGGGTTAAGTGTTAAAAATGTCTTTTTAATGCATTATGTCATATTCAGAAATGAAAAATACTGTTGTTTGATTGGCTTCTCATGGATGAAGGAATCAATTCAGTCAAGCTGGCTTTAAACTGAGTGCTAAAATATACAGCACAGAATGCCAGTGAATAGCTACTAAAATATAATTAGGACTGAGTGCCTGTCATAGCATTTGTCATGGAAAAATATTGAAAGTAACGGAATTACAGAGTGAAAATAATGAAAAAAAGCCATAGTCCTGAGCATAGGGCAATTTAAAATTAAGTGAAGTCACATAGTAAATTGCAGTGCAGGATGGATCAAAATTGTGTAACCATTTTCTTAAGATGCTCTAAGCTATGCTGCTTAGCTGCCAGTAAAGAGTAATACATCAGTATTAAGCAAAGGTGATATTGGACTCGGATAAAGAAAGCATTTTTCTGCTGTAGTAGGTATAAGTATTGTGCCTTTGCACACTCCCATGTCTTACTTGTTATAGAGTTGCAAAAAAAGTTAATGCATCAAAAAGGGAATTCATCTGCAATACATTTTAAAAAGCAGGCAGCTGGTGTACTTTGAGTCTCCAGGAAAGAAAAAGTACTTCAGATTCTGAAGATATTGAAAATTGCCATTTTGTGTCCCTGCCCAGGGCAGGGAGTTGGAGCTAGATGATCTTTAATGTCCCTTCCAACCCAAACTGTTTGATAGTTTTATGATCTGGGAACAGCACTCCTTCTGAGGTGAGATTTAAATTTAACAATTTGAGGTGCCACAGTACAACTTCTTGGTTAAAAAGATGGTCTAAAACAGCTAACTGAGGAAAAAGGCTCTACTGCAAAGCTATTCAGAGTAGCTAATGTACCTAGACGTAAAAGATCTGAATATGTTGGCAACATATTAAAAATTATATAGCCACATTTCCCAGGACTGGTTTTTCCACGAATCTGGAAAGCCTAACTTAGGTGATATATAGGCTCCTCAGAATACATACAGACAAAAAGTGATATTTCCATCAGGTGTATTTTTGTACTTTTTAGCTTCTGAGGATCTGAATGCTTTGGGAAACTTCCTGCACAAACTCATTCCTCCTGTAGCATCATCGACATCAGTTGTATTATGTACTCTTTCACACATAGGATTTTTTTTCTCTTTATTTTTTACCTGTTGAGTTGTTCTTGAAGTAAATCTAATCGATTCTCCACTTCTCCGTATATAAAATCACTTTCAGTTTCACAGATTCCCCATGTAACATGGGATAATGCTGGTTGAACTGTGGAGTCCTGGTACTCCTGGATGTTCTCCTGTTCCCAGTTTCTTTTGTTGATGTCTGATGAAAAGAAAACATATAAAAGTATAGATTTATATACATATAGTTAGAGAGGGGTTGGCACCTCTCAAGAATCCCACTTACGCAGTTTATCAAAACCTTGAAAGTCAAATTGGTACATTGGCACTCTGACTGAACATCTCTCATCTCTCTTTGTTCCTTACTACTCCTTAGGGAAAGATAAAAGTGGTCACATACAGGCTAACATTTTGAAGCTGCAGATAAACAAGAAGCTTTTTCTAGTCAGCATCATCAGAGTTCTGCCACTGAATGGCTTCTCTTAATTTTGTTTCTATTATTTTACCAATGGATGCCAATTTTTCTCAAAGTGTTCTTTTCAGCAATTTTTATTCACTGAAATAGAAATTTTTGTTCTAACCAAAAGGCATTAAATGATGTTTGATAGTGCACTTCAGAGGCCTGACTAAGAAACCTTCTCTTGCCCTTGAATGTGCTATTGAAGTGTATTCATGTCTTAGCTCTTTGGTGTAAAAGAAGGATTTGCTGCACTGGGCATGTGGTACAGTGCATTGGAATGTCCCCTCTAGAGAAATATGCCAGGCCTCAGGGAGTTGCCTTTCTTACCCATAACTGTAACACTACTTGTCCTGGATTGGTGAAGTGAAATATGTTTTGTCTGAGACAAGGGCCATTCAATGCAGCTCATACTGCTTGCAAAAGGACACTGCTTATTATTCGCATAAAGGAAATTGATTTGCATTGATGTAGCTTTTAGCATCACTACTCTCCCACCCAATCTGTTCATCACTGTGAAAAACACATCTCTGAAACTCTTACAGTACTGTGGGGTGAAAGGTGACTGTTCATTTGGTTTAATGATTTGGGATTCCTAAAAGAATGAAATATTTAGCATTGCTGGGTCAGCCAGAGATCACTTTGATATTAAAGGAAGTTTCTTGGTAAACATGAAGTATCTAAAAACACTCATTATATGAGTAATTTATATTTTTTTCTTTACCTCCAGCCCTTTGTAAAAAAAAAAATTACGGTGATTACTCCAGGTCTCACCCTATACCCGCTGTGCACAAATTTTATCCCTCTTGACCCTCTCTGTGACCAAACACAGCACATGACTACCCAACAGAGCTCAGGGACAGTCCTTTTGCTTGGACTTCTGGTTTGGGCTATTTCTCTTTCCTCTCTCAGTTTACTTAATTTACCCCTCTGTGGATTTATTAATTAGTTTAGATACTTGGCTCTATGCCATTTCTCCTGTTCACCAAGCCCTTGAAAGGTTACACATTAATTATCATGGGGATATACCTGTTGCACTTATCAAGTATAGAATGAAGATCTTGCTGTGACCTTAGCAGAACGTACAGGTGACATGCTTAGGTTGAATAGTGCTTTTTCTACAGCTCACCCTGCGCCCCACAGCCTGTGTTTACTTTGAGTTAATCTGTCATGCAGTCAAAATTGGCCAGAATCACTTATTCTTCTTGATGTGGTAAAAAAGGCTGTTTAAATTTTAACATCTGCTCAATACTATTCCTATTAGAGTTGTATTTGTAATTATTTAACTACATGAAGTTATAGAACATATTAAAGTTGTTATTGCACCCGGGTTGCTGCTTCAGCACACAGCTGGGCAAAATCCTTGACTGCTTATAAAGCATCTGCGGTTGGATTTGAATCCCACATCAGTCCCTGAATGGTTTGCTCAGAGCTTCTCCTAACACTTCTCTTGGCACTGCACGCTGTTAACTCAGCATAGGTTACATTCATTTCACACTTGTGAAATTTTTCTAAGCAACCATAGCAGCTAGAGCCATGTGACAAAGAGAAGAGAAAAAACCCCACAGTGTGGGTGACATGTAAGAGCTTTGTCCAAATGCTAATAGCTAATCCTTTTTCAAACATGTCTTTGAGCAGTGTTTCTCTAAGTAAATGAAAAAAAAAAAAAGAAAAAAAGGAAAAAAAAAAAAAAGAACGAAGTTCTCACTCAGATTTAGTATTTTAAGTAGATTTAGCCGGGAAGGGGAGCTCTCACTACATGATTCCAAGTGTAAGGGGAGACTCTTTTCTCTGTCTCTCCTTTTTTGTTTTGTTTTGTTTTGTTTTGATCAGACAAAAGTCATTATTTCATTATCTGATCTTTGGTTAGCAGGTGATAGAAGGTTTCCTGGAGCTGTAGAGAGTGTTTGAATTTGATGTGATTACCTATAACTGATTTTATGCAGTGGGCAGAAGGAAGAGCAAAGAGATTTCATCTTGGTTACACAGAAGCCTGTTCTGCTCCTCAGGAACTTAAGCCAACACAAAGAAAGACATACAGGGTGTCACAGAAGTATGTAATTTGATTTTAGGAGGCACACATGGCACAATTTTCAGTGTCCAAGGAAAAGCTGCAAATCTCTCAGCAAACTGAATGAAATGGACTATGAAAAATTGAGGGGTAAAGTTTCAAACTATAAGTTTAAGTGCACTGCATTTTGTATATCCAGTAGCCTTGTAAGCAGTGAATTTCAGGAGCATTTCACTACTTTTTAATATCCTGTAAAAACATGGATGTTGTAAAAAAGAGATGCTGTTCATTTTTCACAATAAGTCCTACATTAAAATTACAGATTTTCAATGCCATGGATTATCCCAGGGAAATCACAGCTATTTTTTGTTCCAGAATATGTATTTGGAGACCATTGTAATAGATGCTTAATTTGTGACAAAGCAAATGATATGACACTGAAATGACAAAATAAGTTTACACACCATAAGCAAGTTAATACTCTATAAAATATGATGTTTTACTCATCTAAGTGTCTTTTCAGGTATTCCATATTCATTAGTAACTCCAGAAAAGCCCATCAGCAGCTACAGCTTTGTAACCAACTCTAGGCTTCCAGGGCTTGAAGAATCAGACTGAGTACTAAGTTAATAAATGTATAACTAGGTTCACCAGAACAACTGAAGAATCAGTCTTTTAGCTCAAATAATGACCAAGTGAAAATAGCAGTTTTCCTTATATATATAGTTAACAGCTACAGAAAATTCTCCAATCTTCACAAAAGAGCTATATGTTTAAAAGTTGCATTCTAGAATTATGAGAGCGCTGTTTATACTGTTTCTGCCAAATTATACAATACATTATTAACAGTCTTTCCATTCATTGAAGTGATGACCAAAACTTAAAACAAAACAAAAGATGATTAAATATGTATCAGTCACAGCAGTAATGAATTGGAGTAGCTTTATACAAGTGCATTTTTATCCAAGATTTATAAGGTACCATAATATATGAGGATACATAAAAGCAGAGGGTTTTTTTCACAAGTTCATTATGTCTGTAACTACTCTTGTGGTAAGTTATAATCAATGTGTAATACCAGGAGTAAGAATTTAGTTTAAAACATATATCAGGAAAAGCTAATCTTAGTGACCTTGAAGGTTTTATAAATGCTGCAATAAAGCTCATTACCTTGCATAACATTACTAGAAGTGTTAAATTACAACGTGGGAAAAGGATTGTGGTCTTAATCGAAATATGTAACCTTTAGATATGCTAAATTTAGCTCAAATAAAATCTGCAATAGGTTGCCTTGGAAAATGTTGCTATAGCTGCAAGGACACATTTCTGGCTATTGGCAGGGGAAAGGAAAGGTTTCCAATTGCAGTATGTATGCAACAAGTTTATGTGGTGAGGATTTATAGGGCCTTAACTTGAAGAGACCAGACTTCACATATTCATACCTCTGAGATGTTAAAATCATTTTTTGGTCTGATTAATCATTAGGTTTATTTAAAATGATAGCCTAAAAGCCTAAAGTTTATTGAATGATGGTTAAATGGTTAAATTGTCTCAATGGAAACTGCTGAGGAAAACAGCATTAAACAATAAATATGTAATTCTTCCCTTCAGACTGAAAGAATTACAAATGGACTTGCAGTGATATTTAAATTGTATATTAATACAGGGGTTTTCATTAATTTCCTTTCACATCACCGAGAAAATTAATATTTTAGTATACTAGATGTAATTTTAATTCCGTGATTTAACTATGTAAAAGTATCTGAGATTGCTTAATAGTTCCTGAGCATTTGTCATATACAAAAGCTCTAATCTTTATTCATGTGTGTTACTTATGGAAGTCATGATTTTTTTTCTGTGTGGTGTAATGGGAGTCCTTTAATCAACAGGTGCAGCAAGACATGATAGCATTCTTTCAAGTTGTTATGATTTTTTCCACTTATTTTTTGCTGTGTTGTGTCAATGCAGTGAATAAAATTAGTTATGTGAAAACATATTTTTGGTGCATGTGCAACCATCACTAGGTTTAGCTAGTCTGGCTCTCATTATGTATAATTTTTTACTGTCATCCAACTCTGGCACAGAAAATACCCTTTGGGAGATACTGTACTGCTCTGAGTGCAGAATCTCCCAAATGGAGGTATCCTCAATGGGCACTCAGTGAAGTCCAATACCTGTGGACAATTTTGCAGAGTTTGTTTAAATTACTTAGGTAGTTCAGTAACAACATGATTTGTAGCAAAACCTAGAAGGACCTTTTAGAGGTTCTGCAAGCCAGTTCTGTAATCCAGTTCCCACTCAATTAAACTATATTAATCCTCTTGATAAATAATTTTTTTTGATCTAAGATATTTTTCTTAAGCTTTTTTGAGTAAATATTATGTAAAGAATCAAGAGAACCATTCAGAAAATTATTTTTGTTAATCAGACTAAAAAGATGTCTGCTTAAACTTTACTAAATAGAAACAGCTGGATTACCTTTGCAAGAACTGCTTCTTTTGTCAAGAAGAATTTCTTCTGTGTCACGATCCATTTCTTCAAAGTCCATCTCTCTGGTTTTCTCTGTTACAGATGGATAATCAGCTATCCCAGAGAACAGGGGCTTTTGCTCATCTTCAATGGAGGACACAAAAGATGATGACCCACTTTTTTTCTCCTCAAAATGTTTCTTAATAGATTGATAGTATCTGGTGCTGTCTCCTGAGGGCTCAGGATCACTCTGATCATTCTCTTTGAAGTAATCTGTGAAAGAGAAATAATTGTATACAAAAATAAGCAATTCTTGAAAGTTTATTCTACTTTATTATGGTCTGAGGATGGACATGATTCTTATATCAGACAGGAAGTTCACTGTCTATTAGAAAAAAAATACTTTAAAGCCTTTTTTGATTCTTCGATCAGAAAAGTTTTATATTTCTTTTGAAGTCCTGGAAGACATTTGTATGTATGTAGTAAGGATTCTTAGTCCATAAACCATAACTAATTTTTCAAAACTTGTCTGTATCAAAGCAACAAAGGCTTCATCCAACACAAGTCTCCTGTGTGCTTTTTTTTTTTTTTTCCAGTAAGGATGAAATTTGAGGAAGCCTTGTATTCCAAAGTTTACAAAATATGAAATATTTCATCCTGTCTTCCAATTTCTCTCATTATTGGGCACTTATTATAGTCTTGACAGGCTCTCAGTCATGTATGTTAAGACTTGGTATCAGAAATACTTGTTTAGGTTATTCTCACATGAGAGCATATTTGTTGATTATTCTTTTCCCATAAGAGGCATATGTATTAATCAACCACTCATCCCCCAAATTTCTGGGCCCACCTAACCAGAGAGCATATTTCTCCATATTTATTACAGGATTGATATGGTAGAGAGAAAGAAAAGGAAGGAGTTCCTAGTCTGACTTACGGGATCACTTCAAAACAACTTTGCAAGTAGCCCATATTCCTTAGCCTTTGAAGCTGCAGTTCTCTGAACATCCAATCTTTTGAATAACAAAAGTAAACAATATTCTGTTATATATATGGTGGCAGTGTACCAGCCAAGTTGAGAATGAATCTTTCATTAATCATATTAAAGGTCCATAGTGAGCAGCAGTAGATTTAGTCCTCTTAAGAAATGGCAAGTAAGCCTAGATTTAAAGCAGATATCTTTAAAAACATATTGCAAAAATTAAGAAGTATTTAAATCCTAGAATGATTATTTATTAATATAGAGAAGTCTTGATCTCTTCTCAGCATAAACTTGAAGCTAATTTCCAATTCAATATTTGGTTTTACCTATTTTTAACTAAAATGTCAAGATAATTCAGTTCTGCTATTTATTTAAAACACATTTTAGCAGGGTAGTCTCAACATCACATAAATACTGTAACTAGTTTGCATTAACTTCCTGGGGAGACAGCATGATTTCCCATCTGCTTTGTGCTAATTACTAATCAACATAGTTCTGGAATGTCTGTAGTCTTTATAGCCTACAGCAGTGGCTAATTCAACGTTCCATATATTCCCTAGGTTTCTTCTCTGTTTTCTGGTCACTGTAAGGAAATGAAACTGTGGCTTCATCTAATTGTCTTTGTCTGCACATAAAAAGAATGCGATATCTGTAAAGAGCACCCTTCAAGGGTCCAGAAATCTGAGCAGTGAGGGCAGGTAATGGTAAAGAAAATAAACCCAATAACAAAGCAAAATAAACCCAGTAGCAAAACAGGTCTCCTGTACCTGTGCCCTCTCCAAGGGCAATTAACACAACCCCAAACTGAAGTGATTTTATTGGGCTTTTGTTAAGCAGGACTACTAGCTCTAAGTGATACTGGTGATGCTCAGTTACTGCAAAATTGTCAAAACAACTGCAAATGGACTGGCAGAGTAAAGCTCTTGGGGGATGCTCACACTCAAGACCCAAGTGTCATGTTCTCAGCAACTCCATCTCCAAAACAGTACAAAAGCAAAAGAAAGCTTCATAAGAAAATTTTATTATAGATATCTCTCATGGCATTTATTGTGGGCATATATTGAAAACATAGTCACGCTACAGTAAATTGTCTTAATTACTTAGTGTTTGACTGACTTCAACCTGTGAAAAAGACCTTCTAATGAAAGCTTGAAATTACCAAATTTTAGGGTAATTTTATATGTTCATGGGATTTTGTGCACTAATGGCAGCTGTAATGAGCACTCTGTGGAATAAAAATCAAGCAGTGGACTAAGTTTAAGAAGGGGTCATTGAGACTCCAGTGAAAAAATTGTTTAGCAGCTGAAATATAGCAGACTGTCTTATCTCTTATATTAATAAAATACTAAAATATTTGGAAACATGAAGCCAGATTCTGCTAATATTTACTCTGCTGTAAAACCAGGGTAATTCTGATGATATCCCTGCATCTAGTCTCCATCTATATCAGAACAACAGAACACATTATTTTCCAAATGTGGTCCAAGTATTATGAACTCACTGGCATGAGAAAGAAGGCAGAAATCTTTTGAATGTAGGCTCCTGGCTATTGAAATCAGGGAAGATTTTTTCATCAGCTGATCTATTTCAAAGCAGACATCTTTGGCTTTACTGCCATTGCTTTATCTTCTAGGCATCTCAGAGAGTCAAAAGTTGTTTTCCTTTTAAAAGACTCAATGCTAAAAGATTCTTGTCTCTGGAGGATAATCTTATCATGCTTTGCACCTAGGTTATGAATTAAAATAGAAACGGCTACATTTTATTGACTCTTCAGGTCCTGATAATGGTGCAAGCTCTGTACCTCTGCTCAATACTTTAGCAGTGTCTCTGCAGCTCAGTGGAAAGTAAGTTACAAATAATAGATAGATAAGACCTTTTTCAGAATGTGAATTTCTCCAATTTCTCCTTCCTTTTGTAATGAAATTCGGTGATTTGTTGGGCATCAATTTTCCGGAACAGAAGGCTTTTCTATCTGCTTATCCATGGATACATTCACTTTCTGCCACATAGGAAAGTGTTTTAAAAGTTTTATTTATCCTTTTCTGTTCTTCTTCCAAATATAATCATTAAACTCCACCTTCCTCTTCTCCCCCCACCACCAGTTCTAGTGTTTTCTCTTTCCTTTTCCAGTAAGACAAATTTCACTTTCTGATTCTGAAACAGCTAGAAACTGTTTTACTGAAGATGATTATTTTTGTAACTTCCTGATTTACCAAAATGTACAAATGTAATTTACACTCTTTATGGGACTGTTTTAACCTGTTATGTGTTTTGGGTGCCTGCCAAGTTTACAGGCAATGTCCTCTGACATTTGCTGTCTGGAAATTCCAAAATCTTCAAAGTAATTTTCAGAAGGTTTGTGTCCTGCTTTTTGCACATGCATGGGCAAAGGAAGGAAAGAAATGGGATTGTCACAAGTCTGGGTCATAGAACTATGACAGTGACTCACAGAAATACTGGCATTAAAATCCTACTTCATGGGATGGTTACCAGAGGTCAGACAGGTTTATTTTGTGCAATATGTTTTGCAGTATTGGAATTTTGCATTACTCAAGTAGTGCCACTCTGTATGATCTAGAGGTGTTTTCTCTTAATATATCAGTCTGCTGCAAACAGTGTTGGTGAAAGTGTCAGCAATATATTACCTATGCAGCAGCATTGTTTAATGCTGCTGTAACTTCATTAACTGGAATTTGTCATCATTAATCAAGCTAGCTATGTAGCCTAGTGTTTCAGAAGGTAGCAAATTTTTATTCCCTTTTCAGCCATCCAATAAAAAAATCCCATAATATGCTGAGACAAATTCAATTTTGTGCAGGAAATGAGGTGAATGGTTTCCTCACTCCCACAGACAGCAATTTATATTTCAAACCATAATACAGACAATCCTTATCATTAACATTATCCACATCACTATAAATCTGTTCAGCAGAAATGACACTTTTCCTTTGCTTTGAAACACCCCACCATATTGTTTTACACTATACTAAATGCATGCTTTGCATGTGTGGAGAATAAGGAGAAATGTACACTGTGACTTGGCTGGAAGGAGGGTTAATGGCTCAGAAGGTCTGGAGATCTTCAGATTCCCATCAAGTATTTTGTTTCAAGTGTTACTAGATCTTTTCTTGTGTGATATTCAAAAGTATTCCTGTGATGGTCATCTGTGTTTCTGTGTACCAACAAAGTACTTGCTAGCCATCATCACTATGTGTTACCTGTTCTTTCATTTAAAAATGTCTGTTACCTCATCAGAGAGCAGAGAAATACCTTATGTGCCCACCATGGGCAGCAAATATTTTGAATCAAAAGTCAGTGACAAAGCATTTCAGACAGTATGTTAAATACAATACCACAAACAGGGTTGAAAGAGTGCAAAATTTCAAAATGTCAAAAAATCAAAAGCTGCTGATGAACAATTTGAACATTGGTAATAATTTGAACACTGCCTATGTTTTCCTTCGTATAGATGGGGAACAGCATACACCCAGTCAGGGAAAATAATAATCCTAATTCCTGAAATCCCTGCTTTTCACTTAGTGGTGCAAGAACATTATAAGTGATACATAATATTTATCTAGTATCAAAAAGTACTGGTACTGTGGAGCAGGACCAATATATGACTCCAGAGAAGTCTACTCAAGATGTACACAGACTAAACTACCCCTCAGAATTTCAATCAGGAAGTTTAGGATCAAAACTGCTAATTAAAATGCTCTCCATCTTTTTTTCTTGCTGCTTGATTCATACTTAGTTGAATGTGACTGGTATGGAGTACATTGCTAGATACAGCTGAGTGCCTTCTGATGGATTGGTTAAAGGAAGAGTATCAAAAAGGGGGAAAGTGACAGCTTGTACATAGGAAAATGAACAGCAGCCCAGTGTGTGGATCACTCAGTGGATAGGTATTGAACTTTTTTTTCCATATTGTTCCTTTATCTAAGAATAAAAGAACAAAGTTAAGTAATTTGTTGAGTAATTTCCAAACAGTCTTATGGTAAACAGTATAAGGAACTTTCATGGATTTATTTTCCACTGGGAGAAGGACAAGATCCCTATAATCTTTACAAATGCATGACAAGTGACAGGTAACATTCAGCACTTGATTTTGTATGCAGCATTTGAAATAGGAGCTACTTCACCTTTGCTACCAGAAAACTTGTCTGAAAACTGATTTTGCTCTTGTCTGTAGATATATTTAACCCTGATGTTTCTAATGTTTCAGAAAGTACTATAACTTACCCTGAATCCACTTAAACAAAAGTAAGACATTTCTGAACCTTGAATTTTAGTGCTTGAGCTCCTGTCTCAGAATCATCTTGGCCTTAGGGTTCTGACATGTCGTGACATCTGGATGTTTGTCAAAGCCAGTCTTAACTCATGTTCTGACAAGGAACATGTTCCAGGAGGGGTCATCTGTTCTAGAAGACTAACAGCTTGAACAAAGCATTCTACCACTTTTCAACTGAACAGAAATTTGTCTGTTCAATTTGTTCTGATCGTCTTAGGTCATGACTGGTGATCAGGTAGACTGAGAGCTGTTGCCTTCATTAACATTTTTGAGTGCCTGCTGAAAGCATAGCTTGCTCCAACATCTACATATGACCAATCCATGCCTGAGGACAAAATAGGAGGGGAAAAAAAGAAAAAAAAATTAACTAAAACCATGAAGTCCTTATAACTAATAACTTTAAGTGGTAAGAAAGCATAAACTGGTATCTCTACAGGTTTTTCTTGCATCTTGGTGAAATTTTATTGGTGATTATACCACAGCTCAAGTTTACAAAATGTCTTATTACCTACTTTTTGGACAGGTCTTAATGAAAACTGTATGGATAAAGCACAAATTTAGCTCATGAGAAAAAAGAGAAATAGTTTGAAAGCTTTGCACAGGGTCCATTGGATTACCTGAGAAACTCAGATATAAATATGTTCCCAATTACCTCATCTGGAAAAACAGAAATCAGTATGGTCAGGAGAAGTCATTGGTCCTAAAGCTCTGAAAACTAACTGAACTGTTGAAATCTGCAGTGCACTTTGTACAGCAAGGCTCTCCCCCTTACAGGAAAACCATTTGTATATCACACAAAATATAGCAATAACACTTAGTACAATGAGACAATTAGCACAAAGGCTGTCTTTCACACACGCTTTATTTTTTTTTTTTGGTAATCTAAATAATCACATAGTATTCTGATGGATAGTCACACTGTAATTCACTTTTAAAAATGGAAAGGTATGTTTACAGCTTTTTAGTTATAACCAGAGCTAGAGGTAAAGCACGCAGTGCCTATTAAGTGATACAGATATTTCTTTAAATTTGAGGACCACGGGATTATACAGTTTAGAAATTAAAGAAAGCAAAGTAATGAACCCTGAGCCATCGCATATTCATTGAAAATTTAATCTATTAAGAGCACCAGATTTTTGTGATAAGATTAGAATTGACTACATGACAATTTCTCCTGTGAACATCATATTACAGTTGTGCCCTTGTACAGCATAATGTTCATCAGAACTAAAGTGAAACAAAGAACAACTGAGAATAGATAGCTTCTATCAGAGATTTTTTTTTCCTTAAAAATAATCTTTTGAAACTCATGCAGTTACATCAAAGCTTGGCCATTTTCAGAACATGGCAGAGGCAAGAGGTCTTAAAGCTGCACATGCATTTTTTGAGACATTTCTTAAACCAGTAGAAATAATTTGTCTGAAGTTCCACCAGGCACTTGAATTTGTGTATCTATAAGTCCTGCTTCACACCTTCAATTACATGTCTGTAGACCTATCAGACCTCAAAATTTGAAACAATGCCAAAGACTTAACTGGCTTCTGAGCTGTGTAAGTTCTTGCATTCTTCAGCACATGCTTGTTTTCCTCCTTCTCCCCCACTTATACTCATTATGTTTATCTTCAAATATCCCACCTATCTGTAGGACCCCCTACATAAAAATGTACTGTCAGATATGTGTGTGGTATCTGACTAACACCAAGGAAAAATATTGTCTCTGTAGTAACCATGCAGGAACATCCCTAATCCTAAGATCCTGAGAAAAGTAGCTGGAAGTCTTTTGGGAAAGCTAAAACATTTTCTCTTTCACTAGTAAAAAGGTTTAAAGTTTTTCTTTAAGATTGTTTTTAAGGGATAGAAGATTTGTTTAATTCCAACTTCACTCACCATTTTGCAGATCTTAAGTCTACTGTGGGTAGATATGATAGATACAGCTAGATATAAATACAGATATAAACTAGTGTGATTCCATTGTTATAGAATTTCTGAAAATTTTGCTGAAAAGCTCCAGTACATTCAATAGTGATGGCAGAGGAAATGAACTGTACTGCAGAGAGTTTGAATTACTGTTCTGTATCAGTGCTGCTTGTTTGGAAGTTATTGTGTCTTTTCCTGTCTATCATCTTTGAACTATGAAAGTTTAGGTGATTTTGGAAATAGGGAACAGCAGAAGATACTGAAACCTCCCCCTACCATGATGGATTGAAGTCCTTATGGACTTTTCCATAAGTATCCATGTCCCTATTTTTAAAAGGGCTTAAAAAAAAGCTAGTTTTTGAGTAATTGAATCTGAGACACATTTAAAAAGATGAGTATTTCAAAGTGGAAGAGCATACGAAGTCCTTCATTTATTCTTTTGTGCCATTTTCAGCACAATGAGATGTTAGGGATGGACTGACAGCCTTCTATCTCCATTTTCTTTGTTTTGTCTGTTTTTGTGTCAACTTTAATGCTAATCATATAATGATGGAAGGAGAATTATTAGTTTATATTTCAGGAAATAATGCTATACTTAAAACCAATCAGAAACAAAGAATTATAGCAACGCACCTCAGCATGGATTTGGGATATAGATCAAAATGGTTCTCTTATCAAATTTAGAATTTTCTTCTCTTTCACAAGGAATTCAGCTTTCACCATAGTACTATTATTGCTATTTTATTTTTCAAAGGATAGCTATGGATATGTGTGACTGCATATAACATTTTGATCAGATTTGGCCTTTAGAGACAGCCTCTTTGGGAGTAACTCCTGGAAACGAGACTCTTCTGTGGAAGCTCCCTGAGGTGGCTCCAAGGCACTGTGGTAACAGCAGTAACACTAATAGGAGCAGATGGAACACTGCCCTGGTGAGCACTCTGATGAACAGGTACTTTTTTGCTAGGGGTTTCATGATTAAGGTAAGATTTTGGGGACATGTTGTCTTGTTTCCAGCCATATGGTGCCTGCCAACACATTAGTTGTTTCCTCTCCGTTTAATGACCTAAGACTCTGGTGGAATATTAGAAACTCTTTTTTAATTAAGCCCAAGCCAGCACAATCATCAGCAAAATACTAACAGTTTAACACAGTTAAATAGGAGCTTCAGTTTTTCTCCTCATTTTTACCTGACTTTCCTTCTGGGGACATGGCACAGTGCTTGGCTGAGCATCTATTCATGAAGTAAGCATTTAGATTAGTAAGCTGGGAGAGGGGACAAGAATGGGAAAGAACAGGCCAGGGGGTGTTTCCCCATTCTCTTAGTACTGCTCCACTTCATAGTTTCAGGCAAGAGAATCAGTTTCTGAAAGTTTCCTTGTCTTCTAGATCTAAATCAAGAGCAATGGCCTCTAGAAACTTTGTGTAATAAAACTGTGTTAATATGGCTTGGCTTCGTAGCCTGAAAGACAGCTACAAGCACTTAGGTAATGACATTAATCAAGATTCAGTTAGAAGTTTAGTAGAACACTGGCTTTTGTGCTTACTTTGAGAATTGATCAGCAGACACTTTTTGAAAAGTCTGATCAGGAAATGTAACTCTTCGAATTAAAATTAAGCAATATATGAGTTTATTAGTTAACAATATTTTAAGAATAAAGCACTGCAAAATGTATTTTATGTTGATTGTTACAGTCTGTGTTGATGTGAGCAAGTGTAAGCCCCAGGGTAACAAGAGTCTATGAGAACTTTGTTTAGTGACCACTTGAAATCACATCCATGGAACTAAAATTTTCTTGTTGTAAGTTTCCCGGGCCAGCTGTCACTAGAAAAGGTCTTGTTGCACAAGAAGGTTAAGATTTTAGAGCTGACATTAACAACATGTTTAAAAAGTTGCTGGCTAAAGTGATAATGCTTGAACTCCAGAACAGTCTTTTAAAAGCCCCAAGTTTTCAGGCTTTCAGTTAGTCTCCTTACACCATGCATTTTTCACTCATATTTTGGGTTTTATATTGATGTAAACAACTCTAGAAATGCCCTATTCAGCATGGGATAATAGAACTGCACTCAGAACTAGCAGAGCAAAAGAAAGTTCTTGCCTAAATGTATTTCCCTTGAAATTAGCTAACTCACACAGAACTGCCAGAAGTAAAAGAGAAATATGCAAGTAAGGATGGTATTCTGCACTGCTAAAAATGACAACTGATTATAGGTGGAGCAGCTCATTGCCGCAAAATTTTCAGCAGGAGACTAACTAGACAGCCCAGCTGAGAGCTTTGTTTGGAACTGCCAGGCAGGAATGCTGCTAATTTTAAGCAGTCTCAGAGAGTTTTTTGGCTGTCAAGCAGCTATGGCAACTGGCTAAGTCTGCACCTGCACCTGTGCAAGAAGTACCATCCATTATTCAGAAAGACATGCAGTGAATTTCTTTAGGGTGGGAGCAAGTATAAGCTGCTAGGTAGTGCGTGCACTAATTTTTGTAGGGGATGTCTTCTGGTACTGCAACTGATTCTAGAGGCCAGAGAACAAGCTGGTCCCTCAAATAGTCTTGTAGCCTCTAAAATCACACCCTGACAGAGCCTTTATTAGCCTTACTAGTTAAGACCAGTTTTGTGTTGACACAGGATAGAAATGGTGGAATTATGTATATGTGGGGTGAGAAGGTCTTGTGTGGAATTGGAGAATGAGGGGTACTAACTGTAGATGCATAAAAGAGAGCTGTGTTGATTTTGTTTAACCCCTGATAAAACTCGTGCAGGAAGAGTTACCATGGCAACAAGGTCCAAATCAGGCTAGCATGAACTAAAGGCTGAGATAACACAATCCCATTTTAGCACTCCAAAACAGAAAAAACATGATGATCACACTAAAGATGGAAAAAATGCAATTTCAAGCTGCATAATATGCTAGTAGGCCAACAGCTGAAAGTAAAGAATGCCAGCAAGGAGAGTCTTTACTGAGCATGCCTCTAATAATTACAAAATAAAATATCAAAATATAACAGTGAGAATTCTGGAAATCCCTGTGCTGTTCAAACTGTAGTTCTGAAATAAAAATATTATTTTCATACAACATGTATTTTTTATCTTTTGTGATGCCATGGCCAGAAATGCATTTTCCACCTATTTGTTTAGAAACTCTGTCTCTTCTCCTCCAGTTCTGACAAACTCTGCAGTTTATTTATCATTGTAAGACTGACTGTGCTGGATCAAATTAAGATGCCACTTCCTCCTTCATATAATGGGTTGAAATCAATAGAACATTACTCTACAAACCAGCAGTATCTCAAGTACTCTACAACCTCAGAGAGGATGTGGGAAGGGCCACAGAAAAGTAACACTGAAGATCTGTGACTATGAGATGTCTGCTGTGGCCATGAGAACACGTAGGGAATCTGAAAAGA
This sequence comes from Trochalopteron elliotii, assembly GCA_024734555.1. Lineage (NCBI taxonomy): Eukaryota > Metazoa > Chordata > Aves > Passeriformes > Leiothrichidae > Trochalopteron > Trochalopteron elliotii. The sequence continues at coordinate 8,616,361 of JANPWX010000011.1, forward strand.
AACCAGAGAGGGGCAGTAAGCACTGGGCCAAAAGGTGCTTACTTGAAGTACTTGCAAAAGGTACTTGGCAAAGGACTCCTACTTGCTTTATCTTCTGCTCAGATGGACTTCCAATGTACTCCTCTTCTGCCTAATCCAGATATTACCAAGTGCTGCACAATCATTGTCAGGACTAAGGAGCTTGCCAGTCTTGCCTCTTCTTCCCCAACAATGCAAGTATTTTTTTCAGAGACAAAACTGTAGGAAATTATGTTCTTTCAAAAGTAATGCAAATAAATGTTTCAAAGAGGATGTTCAGTGTAATTGGCTGGGCAAGAACCATAAAAGCCTAGGGGTCTTGGAACCTCACTGACACCTGAGTAGCCTACCTGTAATTCTACAGCAGGCACAACATAAAAGATCACTTCCATCTTGTCTAGGTAGCAGCATATGTTTTCTCATACGAAATGTGAAGGTTAGTCAGGCAAAGTAGCTCTGTCAACAGATTCTTTGTGAAGAGCAGATTGAATATTTCATGGGGACGTTTTCCTGACAGATTTGTTGTCAGTCTTGGCTTCCTGCCCTAAGGATGCTTCTTTGATCGAACAGGGATGTCATTGGTTCTGAATAGCCAGATTCTGGATTAGAGTCTCTTCATTGAGCATTATACCTGCTATGGATATTCAAACTGTTCCCATTTATTATCAGCTACTCTGCCACTCTATAAATTGGTATTATGCTCCATTTAGGACTGAGGTTTAACTGTGGAGTGTGAAAGAGAGGCATAACAGAAACAGTAATTTGTCAGACAAACCATTCAACCGTTGAAGTGTAATGGTATTTAAGGAATTGTGTTTTTCCTACATAAACACAAAAATCCTATGAGTATCAGCTTAGCTGTCTTCATGACTGTTGCTGTCTGACCACAGCTACTGTCTACAGTTCCTGGTATTTAGCAGTACTGAATACTGGTGAAAAGTTTAATGTTTCACTGAATTTTCCTTCATTAGGTTTACTCTCAAAAGCCACTAATGTGAAAGTAAGCACATAAAGTAAACAAAAGTTTACCTAAACTTTCACCAGAACAACTTTTACACATTACCATATGGATCAGAATCAGACTATGCTGAATTTGCAGTGTCCTGAAATATTTTAAATTTAAAATTTTTAAAATATTTCAGTTCCAGGGAGAAACACTACCTAGCATCAAGTTCAACAAAGCATTTTGCTGAGGAGATAAAAGAATCCACTTTGTTGTGGTTCTAGGTTGTCCACACAGTTTAAAATATGGTGTCTCAGAAAAGAGATAGTAAGAGATTATGTACATATATATATATATATATATATATGCATGTCCCAATGGCAATAAGGTAGCTTGATGTTGGAACAGCTCTTCCCAGATAGATGTGAAGTCATGGAATGGTGAAATAGGTGAAATATATATCTTCTAGTTATACATAAGCATATAGGGGTTCATGCACAGAGTAGTTTTGCTGCCCAGCTGGATTCTCAAGGGCTGCTCCAGTAACAGCCAACATGGGACTCTAATGTATCCAGCATTACCAAGTGAAATACCAATGAATAATGAGGTGGTGCTGTCTAATGTAAGAAATGAATTTAATTACCTTTCTCTATTTCACTTTGGAAGGACAATTTCCGTCTTCGTAGTTTGCAGTTATCTCCATCCGTATCATTGGTAGTTTGTGATCTTATTACAAGGTCAGACTTGATTAATGAAATATGAAACAAAATGACAGATTAGTCCCATCTAAAGAGGGCAGATTTGCAATAGGTGATTGACTGTTAATCATGTTCAAGCTTTAAAAAAGGCAATATTAAAGTCAGTTTGCATCAGCCTCTCCATCACCAGCTAATGAATGGAATTGCCTAAGGCTAACATTAAAAAAGTTTATGCAAATTGAGCAAAACCAACACTGTCATCACCTAATGGTGAAATAAAACTATCCTGATAATAAGTTTACATGGAAATACATGTGTTCATGTGCTATCAGCTTCTCTGAACTTGCACAGATCTGGTTTATGTAATCTTAGAGAAAATAATGACAAAAATTAAATAACGTCTAACAGAGAATGTATACTATTTCAAGAAGTAAAGTGGTAATTGATTGCAATTATATTTATATTTAACTGATGATAATGATTATAAAGGTTACAGTTTGCAATGATTATAAGTTATATTTTACAATAAATATAAGCCTGACAAGCATTAGGCACATCTCATTATTTTCTCTTTCTAGACCCTCCCTTTCTCTTTATCAGATTTAGATCATTCAGATACTTATTTTTGTACCAGAATACAATGCTGTTTTTTTCTATCTTTCTTAAGAAGATTGCAGTGCTTTTTTTTCCAGTAGGTAAAAGATGCATTTAATTCTAATTTTTCTTCTTTAAGAAATTTAAAAATTAGCAAATATAACACCAGTTTTGCTCTTTGTGTACATACCCATGGCATTGGCTTCAGCCTATTTCCCTTCCCTGTGCTAGTGAGGTTTCCCATACGACTCAACTAAGCAGATTTGCATGTGGAAGAAGGGCAGAGGGGAGCTGGGAAGTGTTTATATCTTTCTCTATTCCCTTCATTGTAAACCTGGCAAGTAATGTGCTTCAGTGGTGGCCCACTGGTGGAAAAACTGCAGGATGAAAAAGGTACTTTTTACTTATACAAATAAGAGGGCAGGAGCAGAAGTTGAGGCAGAAGCACTTATTATTCTGATAACAAATTCAGATCTGAGCGATGTTTTGAAAATGAGAATGTGCTGAATGCTTCTTTTGAGGGATGATTTTTCTGGATTGCAATGGAAAGTAAATGGAATTGCTAGAGACAAACTCTGATTTTGCAAGCTCAGAAGCACGGCTGAGCCTCTCCTACCTTCCTTATCTCTGATCTAAAGAAAAAATAATGATAAAACATTGATGACAATGTAATTGCAAGAAATAATTTCTCAGACTTAAATCATTAATGTGAAATTATACTCAAGAAATTTTTCAAATATATGGACATTCAGTTTTAACTTAAATTTATCACTAGACTATACATTCATTGTGTTTTATTTTACATGTAATTAATAATTATGACCTTTTCAATACATACAAAGGCATGACTGAAAAAAGAATATAATTGATATTTTATTTTCAGAATGATATTTTATTAAAGAAAGGTCATAAGAGAAAGAAGTGACATTTCTTGTTAGAAGTTGTATTTGTTATAATTTTTTTTTTTTAAACAAAGATCCACACGTGATTAGCAAAAATGTCCCTATGATTAACAGCCCAAAACTTAGTGGTTTTTTTCTCCTTTTTTCTTAGGCGGCCTTTGAGGCCAAATTATATATGTCAGCTCCTTCTCACTGAACCTCTTTCTTTAACGGGATCTTTTTTGTGATCTTTTTGATCACAAAACAGCATTATCTCAGAAATAATGAAGTGTAAACCAGTCATTCTGTGGGTGGTGGTCCCTGCCTGGTGGCCAGGGCTGGGGTATCTGCAATCTCCTGGGGAAGCCTTCAGCCTCAGCAGCACGAGCTGGGCAAGAGAATTTCCCCACTCCCCTTTTGGCCAAACGTCCACTTTCTTTCCCAAGTCAGATTAACCCTGTCAGTCTGAAATAAGGAAACACTGGTAATATCTTGACTTTCCTGAAGATGTAATTTGTTCAAAAGGGGACGCTTAGGACAGTCACCGTGGGAAAAAGAGACCAAGAAATGCCTGCAAATCTGAAGGCTGAGTGAAAGTTGAAAAGTCCCTTGTAAGTTTTTAGTCCCCTAGGAGGTAGAGTGCATGCCAAGATAAGGGAATTAAAAATTCATATTTGAAAGGCAATTAAATATTTTCTATTGCTAGACACAGAATGAATCTGGATAATCTGATTTATCCTTATTTTATGGATGTACAATTACATTTAGTGTCAAAAGTTCCCCTTGTGATGACCTAGGCTATAGTCATCTAAAAAACCCATATTTTCCATGGCTTTAACAAAACCCCCCTGGGTGAAGCCTTAATACTATTTAAATATAGAACCAAATCCTGTTAGATTAACATCATCTGAATAATTTCATTGACTTCTGCTGAGTTTAACTGACTTCAGTAAAAGCAATCAGGTGAGTATATTTTTTTAATATAGGATTTTAGATTTTCATTTTGTTAACCTTAGTTTTTCAAATGTTATTTTCAAGTTTTTTTACGGTGGGACAGATTTGGCCCAATATTAAGAAAGAAAAACCAATTATTATATGTACCTTTGCAGTTTCATCTCTCAGATTAAAAGTTAGTTCCAGATTGGTGAGGAAGAGATCAGAAAATTCAGGGTACATGTCCAAAACTTCTAGTAGATCTTCTCTCTGGATTTTATGTAAGTCACAGTAAGTTAAAGCTCTCACATCTGCATTTGACTTTCCTGGTTTTGCATAAAGATGTACCATCTCTCCAAAAATATCATTTTTTCCTGCAGAAAGAAAATTAAACAGAGATTATTATTTTAAACATGAGTAAGCCATTAAATTGAATGATGCATTTCTTTATCATAGTGGCATAGAACACTTGGTTTCAAATAAAATGATACAGTCAGATTACCATTGTGCATATATAAAGAAAAAGCAGTATTATTAATTATTAAAGGTGGAATTATTAAGATCAATGAAAATACATACACATATCACTGGACTAAGTGAAAGTTTCATCACAATTTTTCTTCAGTTTCATCAAAAAAATATGACTTGAGCAGGTTCCTTTGTCCTTTCTTCTAAAAGCATTATTTGGTGATTTCAGTCATATTGTTATGATGGCAAAGATGCCTTTTCTATTGTTCAGCCCAGTACAGGACTTTTCTGGCCTGTATTATCATTTTGTTAAGAACTGCATGAAGGAACTGACCATACTTGAAATATATTTTAGTAGAAAATTACTTAGTTTTTATATTTTTTAAGGGAATGCAAATCTTTTAAAAGATCTTTTGAACAAGCCTTTTAAACACATATGCCTCTGTTTTCACACCACACCAATTCTTCCAATCAATGTTGACACATTTGCAATAGGTGTTTTTTAAGATTGTCATCTCTATTTAGTTGCTCATTTTTGCCAGACTGTGCCTAAACTTCATCAATGCAAAGCAGCTGCAGCCATAAACCAGTGTAAAATATGTTCTACACTAAAGGTTTCAGGGTTACCTGCAAAATGGGGTTGGGGAGGAACTAAGAAAACACTTGTGGAAAAGAATAGTGATCATAGCAAGGGAGAAACAGAGACTGGTAAAAAAATACAGTGGTGATTTTTGTCTCTGTTAAACATTTGTGCCTTTCACACTAGATTACTAAAAATCCAGTTTTTCTATTTTCTAAAAAGTAACTTGAAAATTGAGCAAAAAAGTGCAAAAGGTAATTTAAGGGCTGATTTACAGTGAAGATCTTGAACATGGGAAGATTAAGAGATAACCTGATTATATTGCATATATTCTATAGAGAGGAAAAAAATCATTTGTCATTCAGTGCCTCTAGAATATGAGAAGGAAAGCATAGGAAGAACCAATAGAAAGAAATTGAAGCAAGATGATTTTATACTGGAAATAAAGCACACATGTTTTTAACAATAAATGTGCTTAACCATGGAAATAAACTGCCAACAAAAGTGATCCTTTTTTTCATCTCTTCATATCTTCAGAGCAAAACCTATAGTTTTTATTTCATAAAAAGTTCACAGTTCATTAGATATAACAGACAGTCAAAGATATGCAATGTAGCTGGAATCAGTGACAAAACAAGGGTTTTCCTTCTGCCCCAAATGCTTATGAATTCAGAGGTCCCTATTCAAGGCATATAAAACCTTCTCTGCAATGAGAGTATTGACATGGTTATTTAACAGTATTTTTATATCCTCTCTGCAAAGCTGAAAGAGACAGTAGATTTCAGACATTGTGTTTTCTAGGTATTTGATGCAGAATTACTCTCATCAGATCAGTATTAAAGAAACTTAACACATCCATATCAGACAATGCTGATGATTTGAAGAAAACTGGGGAGAAACCCAGCATTTCTCAGAACACTTTGATTTCTTTGATGATTCCGAAATACTTGTTAAAGATGAAAATTTCATCCATGCTACCTCTGTTGGACTACTCTGTTGTCCAGAGCACAAAGCACTGAGTGTTTTTTACGTCTATTTCTGTGTGTAGGTTTTCCAGAAAGAGGAATTAACTGAAAATATTTGGCTAATAATTGATAAAATTTGTTAGGTTTCTGAGTGATTTCAATGGAGAGTTATTTTCCTTTATATCATCTATCCTTTTTCTGTAGATTCTTCAAAATACCATGGACTCACTCACTGGAGCCAGCTCTAGGCAGATATCTATCTACCTCATGGATCATGCAATGGATGTAGGCTCAGTTTCTTTTGGATGCAGCTGTGCACACCTGTCTGACCCACCATTCCCTGGGAGACTGAGGCTCCAAACTGCAGTCCCCGGTGTGGACAGCTAGAGGTAGGAAGAGATATACAGGCATGGCCCTGGAAATACCAGGGTTTCTGCTGCAGTGTGAGAGTGGAGAATCTGATGTGTATAATATGAAAAACTTGTCCAGTCTGCATCTTTGGCCCAGGAAGAAATTGATGAATCCATAAAATTGCCAGTTTGTCTTAATTGCAAGTGCAATAGGAATATTACAGAAATGTACATGTTTTTGATGTGAGAGATGAATTCCTTGATGAACCACACTGCTCATAATCAGGGCAAGACTCTTACACAGCTAAGGAAAAACCCCATGGTGTTATACTTGCATGCTCCCTACTTTGCTAAACCTGGCGCAGCTGATGAGCTGCAACAGCATGAGATGATAAATTATCTTGATAACACTATCTAAACTTAGGGAAGGATTGCTTTAGGCACACCTTTGTTCTGCTCACATATCCACCCCGCAAAGTATAAACAGAAAAACCAGTCAAAAGTGGGTTAATAGCAACATACTGCCCCCAGTCCACATCTTGCTTCAGCTGCTTTTCTGACCAAAGTTCCTACAGTGGCCAATTAACAGAAAGACAATATATGAATGATATTACAGCTGGTATATGCTTCTGTACAGCAAAATCCTTACTCACCTACTCAATTATTCTTTGCTTTCTTTTAATCGAATGTAAAATTGGAGAAAAAAATCTTTAGTCATATTATGTAAGGTTTTAGTTATTTTACTTCTCATATTGCTATAGCCAATGAGGTCTTACTGGTTTCACATAAGAGCCATCACCAGCTGCAAGTGAGCTCTCAGCTGGAGTGAGCATTGTCCTGAGCCAACTTTGTTAGGAAAAAACCCAACCCATCATGCTATAAAAACAAGAATGTGTTAATAAGAAATATAGGGGAAACACTGGTGTTATTACTTCTAGATCAAATTAATCTGTTATTCTCGTTTTCCTTTATGCCTGGTGGGCAGAAACAAATATTTCTGAAAATCTCTAGAAGACATTTTGAATGCCCAGAATAGATTGCTCCCATTAGCAAATAGAGGAGTTTATATGTCTCAATAGCTTCATCACTGTTCAAAACCAGGGTGGGCTTGACTTCTGATCTTGCAGCATAATCAGAACTGGAATAATTGGATATCTGCTTGCCTCAACTTGCAGCTTGCATTTTACCTAGGGATTAATGTGACCAAAGATAAATCTTTAGAAATCCAGAGATGTGGGCTCTTTGGTGCACATGAATTATTGCAGCAATGTAGACTTTTCTTCTTAAATTATTTTTTTGCTTGATTTTAAAAAATTTACAAATATTTACAAATTTCTTGTCCCAGGAACGACAAAATGAAAATCTTTTGAAAATCTGTCTCTTTTAATATGCCTTGTAATAGTGTACTTACCAAGAATGGCTACAACAATGTCACTCTTAAGGATTTCAATGGAGCCTCTTGACACAAAATAAAGAGCAGTGAGAACATCTCCACAGTGCACTAAAGTGTCTCCAGGAGGTGCATGTGTTGTCTTAAATTTCATAGCCAAAGCTCGAAGACAGCCTTTACTGGCCCCCCGGAAAGCTTTGCAATTCTGAAGCAAATTTTGGTTGAGGTGCAGACAAATGTCAGCCTGTAAGCATTCTGGAAATCCCTTCAGGACCTGGAAAGACAAGCATAAAGATTTCATGCGAATGCTATGAAAGTTCTTTATGTAATTTTTGTTTTCTTCCTGGACAAAAAGAAAGAAGTGACCTACAAATTAGACATGGCTCTAAGAGCTGTAGGAGCATTAAAAATCAGCAAATGGATAGTGTAATCTATATTGCACAGCTTTTACAATGTGAGTACTCATACAAATACTAATCTATGTAATGGTTACAAAATATGCTATTAAGATTTCTTTCATTGCAAGAAATGGTATCAGGGTACATGAATGGCTATGCTGCAGTAAAATAACAAGACAGTGAAAGGGGAAGTCTTCACTGAATTTCACTTACTTGGACTCCTATATCTATTTCCTTTTTACATCAATTGTCAAAGTACTACATTTATTATAAGAGAGGTTTTTGCTGAAATAACCGTGATATTTTTAAAATGAGAGCTATCTGAAGAAGATCAGATATTTTTCAGAGAGGGCATTTTATTAGGATTTTCATGTTAAATATATTCTACTTGCAAGTGTAGCACTTCAATTTTTATGAGAAAAGCAACATGACCTATTGGAACAACGTTACACAGATTTACATAGACACATGATTCATCCAGCAAACCACAGGGCTACTTGCTGTGGTCCTTGCTGTGCTCATCTTTTACTCAGAACAATAGGAATTTGCCTGAAGTAGAATCATGGGATTCCTCTTCGGTACCATGGCAACATGTTAATTTTGTTTAGAAGGAGAGAAAGGAGTTACTTACAACGTGGTCATTATGTGTGAGCTTTTCTAAGTACTCTAGGATGATAAAAGTCTGATTCTTTTAGAATCTATAAACATTTCTGGTAGCAGCTTCATGAGAGTACTGTGAGTGACTCTGCATGCTGACACATCATGACACACCACCTTTCCTTGTTATATCCTGTTATATGCTGCCAGTGATGTGATTGGGTCATTTGCTTTCCCTAGGGACAGCTACAACTGTTGCATATTACTAAAGGCAAAATATGTACTGATGCTACAAGTCTTATGAATATGTGAACAGGACGTGTCTCTTTGTTATTAGAGCAGTCTATTATTTCATCCTTGTTCATCCTCTGCAATGTTTTTCTATAAATATGTAAACATTTCTGCATAGAAAAGATATATCCAAAATGCATTCACTTGTTGTTATTATAATTTCTACTTCAGCACAAAAATTCCTGTGCACTCACTCTCATTGCAGAAATATATTCATAACTCATATCCCTTGCTAGTGAAGATAAACATATTTCTAATATGAGGCTTCTGTCCACACAAGCCAAGCTATGTTTTAAAAATGAAATATTAGAACCTTTAACAGAATTGAAGTGTTTCTATGATTGCTGATGGAAATCAATGCTGTGAAATAACAAACAATGTTTTAACACACATGTATACAACAATTTTTTGAGCCTTACAGCATTACCACATGAAATTTACACATCCTCAGAAAAAGCCAGCATTCAACAACATTAAGCAAAAGAAAATATGATAAATGAAAAGCTTCTGTGGTGTCACTGTTTTCAGTATCTATCACACCACTAGAAATAGTTTAGTATCCAATTATGCTTTTTAATATAATTTAATTATATTGAAATAAAAAGGCTGTAGGTTGTAGGAACTTATTTACTGAATGATACCAAAAAACTGAAAAACAAATAGGTTCATCAAATGAAATGAGGGGAGAATAATTGTGTTTATTTTGACATTGTTCTCTAGTCATGTGAGTATAAAAGACCTATTTTGAATTAATTTGTTTGCTAGGAATCTATCTGAATACAATTTAGAAGAGGTCCATTTTTTATAGAATGTGAAATAGGAAATGTATTTTGAATTCAGAAGTACTTAAAAGAAAAGTGTATTTGAATTGTTAGGAAGCCAGGAACACTTAGAATGCACTTAGAATAAATTGTTTTAATTTTTCACATCAGCTGTTTATCTGATTTTCAAGGGATTGTATTTTACCATTAAGCAAAACCCATGCAGACCATGTGTGTTGGTTTATATTTCTGAAGATACTTTGGATATTCCCTTATAAAACCAATTATTTTTATAATTAATCTATAATTATCATGAAACTGTTCTAAAATCATTGCATATCAGTTAATAGTTATTTAAATGCCAATAACATCTGAAAGATACCAGCCTCTTTCCAAGCATCTGTGACTAAAGAGTCCCTGCTCCACAGAGCTTACACTCTAAAGCAGTTTTATACATCAGAGACAAAAGACATCTACTTTTTAATATTACCATTTTAAAATACCCAAAAGGAAGACTAAATAAGACTGGTTTCTAATGGAGATTACTCCATTAATACGGGCTTAGAAATTCAAGAAAGAAACTAATTTGAAGATAAATTTGTTAAAACATTGGCAAAACCTACATTACAAAAAGAGCTTACCATATTGCACACGTTGTGTGCAGTGAGGTATTTAATCTAAGTCCAGTGGCTGACACAATACAGAATTCGATGTTTCCAGACTAAGTTTTACACTGTGCAGTACAGAAAAAATTTTGCCAACCCAAACTCGCAAATATTTGTTACATTCATTCTTATATTCTGATTTTCATTACTGAAATTGTATTGAAAATTATATTATAATGTGAGAATCAACATCAACATCAAATTTGTACACACACTGCCTATACTAAATAATAGAAAATCATTCATGCAGTCTTTAAAAAAAATCGACGATTATAAAACTATAATTACTCTTTAATAACACTATTATCAATGAAAAATCCAAAACTAACAAACCATTTAAATACAAATTTGAATTTCAATTGTTCCATTCTTTCCTAACATACTTCTACTGTTCTGAACAATATCTCCTCAGCTGTGATTCCACAGGGCCCTGGTGAGAAAAATCTTGGATTCTCATGGTTAGAATCAGAACTCATGCATAATTCAAGAAATATACACAGATATTTTTAAAAAGCTGTGTAACAAGACGTAAAATCAGCCTTAGCTCTCCCCCCCCGAAAAAGAAAAAGTAAAGTAAAGGAAAATCAGCTAAGATGGTGTGATCACAGGCTCCAGTTGTCGGTCATGGATAGTTATCAAGTCCAAGTTCAGTTATCTCTTCCAGTTTGGAATAAAACTTACTCCACATCAGATAACGTTGGTTTATCTATGTGGCATGCTTAGAGAGGAGGATAATGTCATCCAGAGAGGTGTAAAACATTTTACATGGAATAAGAGATTGAGGTTTCATGAGGATAGTAGGGACATAATTCACACTGCCTTGAAGAATGTGATCTTTTTATGAGGAGAGGGAGTCCAGCTTCATTAATTTCTTTTCTCAAGATGACAGCAAGGTATCACTCACACATTTATCAGCACATTTGTGACAACTGACTTTGACACATCTTCATGCCCTAATCTCAGGCAACAAGCAAATGTTTGGGGCAAAGATAACCTTGGGTTTTTTGGATAAATTATAAAATTCATGACAATTTTTAGATTTTTCTATCTTCAGTTCTGGAACAGAATTGACATATGTCTCACAGAAAATATTTAGAAAGTATCTAACCTGAAGCAAACCAGGATATAAGCTACAATAATTTTCATTAAACATAGAAATACCACATTCCATACCAACAAAACCACAGAATGATTGAGCTTGGAAATGATCTTCTTGTTGGAAAGATCATCTGATCCATCCTCCCTGCTCAAGGAGGTCTACCTAGAGCTGGTAGGCAGAGTGATGTCCAGATGGCTTTCGAATATCTCCAAGGGCAGAGATGCCACAACCTATCTGGGCAACTTCTACCAGTGCTCAGTTATCCTCACAGTAAAAATGTGTTTCCTGGTGTTTGGTAGAAGCCTCTAGTTACAGTGTGTGCCCATTACCTCTGGTCCTGCCACTGGGCACCACTGAAAATTTGTTCCACCTTCTTTACACCCTCCCTTCAGGTATTTGTTCACATTGATGAGATCCTCTGTGAGCCTTCATTTCTCTCATCTGGCTGAACACTGCTAGCTCTCTCAGCCTTTCCTAGTCTGAGAGATTCTCCAGTGCTTGCAGCCTTACAATTAAAGATACTCCTCTAATTCTGCATATAATTTTCTGTTGCACATTTTCTCTGCTGAAATATAGCTGGCATCATTAAATAGCAAGCAGCAGCTGAAGAGAGCACAAGAGGGCTCTTGTACGTTGTGCTGTGTTTGGGGTAGTTGAAACGAGTGACTAAGGCTTTCTTGTCCTAGAACCACTCAGAGTTGTTTATGAGTGGCAGGTGCCCAGCATATAGAGGGAAAGATGAGGGGTGACTCCCAAGTTCATCTGAGAATTTAAGATGGCATAAACTGAAAGAGGATTGTGGTCCATCTCCACTTTATCTGTTTATTCCTGCCTTGCCTTGATCTCTTCTTGTGAAATGCTTTGAGAAACTGATCCATACAAAAAATTAACACAGCAAAAAAATTGAGCAGCTGAAGGTACATAGAGGCAGGAGTAAATTCACTTTCTGTCATGACCACACATACTTAATATCTATTTGGTTCTCACCTGCATAAGAGAGATCTCAGGCCATGTCGACATTGGCATCACTAAATGCTGAATAAAGTTCTCAAAATATATGAATATTAAAATATGAACTTTATATTAAAAATTAACCTTTTGTTTTAGTTTGTTTAGAAAGAATGAGTGAAATTAATTAATATTAATTCATATATTGGGTGAAATAACCTATGTATTTAATTTTTATCTTTTTGCCAGCCACCTAATTTTGAGGCTAACCTGAGATTCTTTAGCTGCACAAATTGCGCTGCTTAGATTTTGAATTAGGATTTGTGTCCCCCAGTAGCCTTTTCTTCTAATGGAGAGTAGTGTGGGATTTATTTCTGTCACAAACATTTGACTCTTGTAATTTAATAACATCATCTAGGCTAAACATTTCTGTAATTCAGCAATTTTATTTCTAGAAAGAATTTAGAATTTACTATTCAATATTCCTGTGATAATTAATTACAGAAATTAAGTATTTCTATAAGTAGAAGGTTGAAACATTTCCAAGGTTTCCATCATTTAGAAAAGAAAGAATGAGGTCACAGGTGGCAATAATTCTGCTCCAGAAGCTCTTGGGCTCCACATAGAAGAAAGAATATACCTGAAGAATCCTCTTTGCACAGAATGATTTTTTTTTTTATGTTCAGTATGTTTCCTTTCAACAGTTGAGAGAGAGAGAAGCAGTATGTGATAATAAGCTAATTCACCTTTCAATGAGATTGGAGCCTGACAACCAAGAACTGGAGCTTTTGTTTTCAGTCATTGCCACAACACAGATGTGTGACATCTTTATGCTGGAATTAGTGAAGCTGCTGTGGACTATTCTTCTACATTTTTATTACAGTTTCTGAGTACATCTGAAAAATGATCTCTGAGATACTTTACATTGATGAACAAGGAAGACAGAAAACTATTTCAGTTTCTTCAACTGTTGACTGCCTTACCAAGAGAAAAGTTTTAAGTCTGTAGAAATTGAAGATGGACCAGATCTGCATATTTCAAAAAAATATGAGAGTTGAAAAATTAATTGCTCTTGTTTTTGAGATTTTAGACCACAAAATGCAATGCACTCAGAAACTGATAAAGGATCATTTAGGAATAGATGGACATTCTTGAAATTATTTTTTCTCTATGAGGTCTTATTTTCTATAACTCAATTCAATTTAGGCCATCACATTTTTAAGTTGTCTTTTTAAGAAAACGAAAGAACAGGTTTATGGTTAATCATAAGGTACTTCCTGGCTGGTTTATATATCATGATTTCTGTTCTGACATAAAGTCAAACAGCAGTACCAAGTTCCAACATGATTGCATATTCCCTCAGTTTAGCAATTTACTGCTACATTTTGTTCCAAACACATCTAATTTGCATTAGCCTTTTGATGGCACAAAGAATTTCTCCTTGCTGTTTTTGAAATTTTAATTTACTTTTCTAATCCTCTGCTCCAAATGTATCAGTGGCACTGGTTATATTGATAAAACTAGTTTTGTTGTAAGAAGTGATCACAGTGGGAGGAAAAGCAAGAATAAAAAATGTAATGATGTCAACCAGGTATCAGCAGCCAATTTCTTACAAAAGAAGCCTGTTCAAGGCAATGGTGAACCTGCCCTTTATTTGCTGCTATAGAATTTCTGGTTCAAGATAGGTGTGTGCTTTACCATACTTCCATGATCACAGTGGCCAAGACAGTTATCACAACAGGGAAATTAACCATTTGCTTGGATGCTTGCAGGAGAAATCATACATTCATTTATAAAAATTCTGACTTACTCTCCCCTTTCATGCTATTGGCGAAACCCAAAATAAAAAGATGTCTGTCCCACATCCAAAATTGTAATTAACGTTCACATTGGGCAAAACACTTTTCAGTTTGTCCCACTTAGTTACATCTTCAAACTCTTTCCAAATGTAAAATAAATCAATAAAGCTATTCAGATGCACAGAAGATCCATGGAAAGAATGGGTGGGACAGGATTGTAAAAAATACATGCATAACTTAAAAAAATATCTCAAACACTAAACAACCAATCTTTTTAGGGTAAGCATCATAGGCATGCTATTATCAGTGCTGGACTGATAACATAGGAATGAAAGAGGAAAAAGAAGGCAAAAAGAATTTAGGAAAACCAGAACATGATAGTCAAAAATATTACAAGAATTGGAATCTTTGGGACTTGTGACATCTTTCATGAAACAATATGCAACATAAACTTTTTATTCGTAATTTGACTTTGGCAAAGTATATCACAGGGACATGATTTAAATTATGCTTATTCTATAGACTGAAGATTTTTATCCAGATTAAAATAAATCCCAAATCCTGTTTATCCAGTCCATGCATAATTATGTGGAACTGTTTTTAACCAAAATACATTATGTAATGGAATATAATAAAATATATGTAGAAATGGAGTAGAAGGGAGCAAATGAACAAATAATCAAGGTCTCAGCATATTTCACTTGCAGGCCTCTAAAGCTAATTTTAAGTTTAACCATTTCAAATAAGCAATTGATAAAGTATTATCTTCTGGTTTGCAATCTAAAGGTGTAGAATTTTGTTTAGAAAATCAAGTTTAGTCTTAGTGCACTATTACTCCTGAAATTAAAAGAGTTTCTGTTTAGTTTATTTTTTTATGTTTTATTTTCCACTTTACCTGGATTCTTAAATATATTACTGAGGATAATTTAAAGCATCTTTTGAAATACATTCTCTATGTTATTTTTATATATATATATGAGTATGTGTGTGTGTATGTTGCATGTACATATATATATATAAAATGTAAATTATTTTGCATTTCATATTTCAGAGGAGAAAGAAGACTACATTTTAAATTTTTTTTTCAGCTTTCAGTCATGAAATGAAGAAAAAAAGATATTGGATGAAATTCTCCCTTCAGAATTCGCAAAAAACTCCAAGTAAACATGGACAGGAGTCAAACACATTTGTCTGAGGACAATATTAGTCCTTTGGTCTGTAAATGCAAATATTTCATGCAAAATTAAGTAAAAAAACACATGCAAGTCCAACTCATATGCACATGGCTAATAGCCAAGAAAACTTCATTGGTGCGTGTGTTAACATGCATATATGGTTTAAACCAAGAGCATTCACACAAAGGAAAATGCAGAATGATCAGCAGCATGACAACTTTGTCAGTGACATTCCTACAGAGCAACTATTTAATGCAAACCAATATGCACATGACCTCTTTTGGGCAGAGAAGCATGACTTGAGTTGTGGGGTAAAACAGTGATTAATAAACATGGTTAGATAAGCATTTTTTAATGTCTAATTTTTAGTAACCATTTTGCCCCACATCTGATTCTACTTGGATTATTTCCCTTTGCTATCTACCCCTTCATCATGCAAAAAGTTACTACTAAAATTAGAAAGCATTGAACAAGCTTTAAACCCAACAGATAACATGGATATTCTCCACACTTTATACTGGAATTAAATTTGATATAAATACCTCCTGCTCTTACCAGTGGGTGGTGTTATTCCATGTATTTAGATGTGAAGCAGACAGGAAAGAGATAAATCTTTCATAAGTACAATGTAAATCACACAATTCTTATATTATCCTTGTACTAAGTGTAATACATTCAAACTCTTAAAGGAAATAAAGTGATTGACATAGAACCTGAGGGATAGAACTGTGAACAGAATAAGGAATAAAATACAACAAAACAAGATACTAATTTGAGGGTTTTTCCACACTTTATTTAAAACAAATCCTCCATACTGCCTCACAATCATATTGCAGAATCCAGGGTAGTTAATCCATTTAGTTGTTATTTCACATTAATGATGAATCCAAGACTAATTTCCATACACCAGTTTCTGAATTTTGCAAGTTTTCATGTGACAGCCTCCAGTTATAGTTACTATTTCATGTGAACCAGGTGTTTTTAGTACATCCATTAGTTTTAATGAATTAGTTAAGGCATATATGATTTTGTAATATCTTCAGAAATAATTCAGTGAGCTACTTTAGGCTTAGGTTGAACACACTTGCAGCTTAAGGGCCTGATCCTGCAAAGTGCTGAGTACCTCACAATTCCATTGCCATCAGAAGGAATTAGGGCTATTCAGTGCCACACAGGATGAAGCTACTGATGCTGCCTTCCACTGCAGTAATCCCCAGCAGAGGTTTATACAATTGTCCTTGTCCTGCCCTGGACACATTATCCCTTTGGAAGGGACACACCGAAGTGGCAGGTGAAGCCAAATATATTAATTTCCTATTGTATTTTTAAGATCTGCTTTACTTAATGGTAACCATAAAGTCAAACTGTCAGTGATTCACCTTTATAAAAGATTTTAATCAAGACGATTGTTTCTGTTTACTGCATAAAAATGTAGTACTCTGACAGTCATTCAGAAGTGTATGTATAGATACCACATGAAAGCTGTATGAATGCATGTCAAAATTTTGGAAGTTAATTTCTAGTTAAGTTGTTACAAAAGTGTATAGATTTTCTTATTCTTTACAGCTTTCTGGAGAGTTCTGCAAAGTTTCTAATCTCCAGCTCTGAATAACTCTGGAAAGCACCCCTACAGAAACACAGATTTACAGGTCCTTAAGATGTACAATGCCCTCAGTGTCTTCAAAGTGATGCTGACTTTTCAGAAAAAATGTTTCTATCTCCAGAAAATAAGACAGAGACGTAGATGCTGACTTTTGCTGTCTAGCTGATTGTTATTCCTTTTTAGCTAGCCATGTATTTATAGAAGGAGAGATTATAGGGACTTTTTTTTATCTAAACCAGAAAATATGAGTGTTATTCCTCGTCAGTTCCTAGAAATGAGTTTCTGTGGATGGCTAAATGGTTAGTAGGACTGTGTTGATTTTCAGTGCAGAGTTATGTGGTTGCTAATGCAAGTGAATTACTTTTCAGACTATCACGTGATTCTAGTATTTCTCCTTGAAAAGAGCAGCTACCTGCCTGCTCCTCTCTTCAACCCACTCCCAATATACCTGTTACATGGAAGTATTCCGAAAAAGAATTGATCTCCACAGGTTTTATAGAACAGTAACTCTGTAGATATCAACACAAGTAGTCTTGTTTGATACTGGAAGTGGAAAATTAGGGCAAAGAACAAACAAAATCCTGGAACACCTATACCTGAAGTAAGAAACCTATGACTTTTTTTCTTTATTTAAGCTTACAGAAGTCACCTGCAGTTCTCGAGATTTCCTATACACAGTGAGAATCCAGATTTCTGATATGCCTGACAATAACCTAGGCAGTGAAATGCTTGTATGCCAAACATGTAGTGAATGGCTTGATTGTCAGTAGCTGAGATATAGCTCCACCTTCTTAAGCTTGTACTTTTACAGCTTATAAATACTGAAGACTTACAGTCTCTAATTTCTTATGCATTTATCTATTCCTCAGGATCTCTGCCTGTAAAACAGAAGAACATACCATGTTCATGTCAATGCCATTGGTGTATGTCCACGCGTGCTGGAAGTATTCCTCCAGTCGCTGCCGCAGAGGGTTGGGGATCTGATGGAAGCGTATGAACTCCTTCACTCGCAGCATCTGCATGTGGTACCGTGCAGTCCCCGAGTACAGCCTTTGGATTATTGCAGATACGTTTCCAAAAATGCTAGCGTACATTAATGCTGCATTAAAGAGAAACAAAACTTACTTAAGTCACAGCACTGGGCTTTGCAGATGAGTACAGCTAAGTAAAAGTTAAGAACAAAGGGAAGAGTTAAGAAGGTATGCATACATTTATAGGTTTAGTTTTAAATAGAAAAATAAAATATAATTATTCAAAAATGATGGGCTATAATTTCCTAAATCCACTTCAAACTCACCTTCTTACCTTATACAGGATTTGCTTACAGACACTGATACACAACACAAATACTCTGACAGTTTGGATAACAGATTTTGAGTAGTCAAGAAACTTGATTGCTTCCTGACACTGAATGAGTCACAACGTATTTTTGCATACAACATTCCTTTTCCTAGGAATTTGTCCTTCCGGCTGCATGCTTATAATCTTATTAGTTAAGAAAGAATGTTAAGCCATTTGCTCAAACACAGAGAGGGGAAAAAAAATTAAAATCCATGATAAAATTACTTACAGCCAATCAACATGACACAGATGGAGAAGATTTTCTCTGAGTTGGTGTTTGGAGACACATTTCCAAATCCTACACTTGTCAGACTGCTGAAGGTAAAATAAAGTGCTGTAACATATTTGTCCTTGATAGATGGTCCAGAGCTTGCATCACTCTTATTGTAATGCTTCCCTAGTTGTTCTCCTAAAGAATCCAACCAGCCAATCTTGTGAGCCAAATAAGGTCTTTCTACATTTCCAATGGCATACCAAATGCAAGCAAGCCAGTGTGCAATTAGTGCAAATATGCACATGAGGAGCATCAGAACTGCAGCACCATATTCGGAGTATCTGTCCAATTTCCGTGCTACCCTCACCAAACGCAGCAGTCTAGCTGTCTTCAGAAGGCCTATTAATGTAGTTGTCTGTAAAAATAAGATAGAAATTAATTTTCTCTGCTAGCAAATTATTCTCATGAATAGTAAGCATGAATAAACCACTAAAAATTCCATTATTTTGGGGAATCAAAACAAAAAGTAGAAGAATCCATTTCAATGTAATCTTAATTTCATTTTCTTTAAACGATCAATTTCATTATAAAACCAGGGAAGAAAATAAGAAAGGTACATTTAAAATCAAGATATATTGAAGTTGTCATTACATGCTAAATACCCTTTCATGATGAATATTTTACTTGATCTGGGGTCTTCAGTCAACCATAATGGATTTAATGATCCAATAGATTAATGTTTTTTTTATCATGATAAAATCTGTAAGTTATTGGAACTACTCATAATTATATGACTGTCCACATAGGTAATAAGTATTCTTGAAGAATGTTGTGTGATTGGATTTGATCCTAAATTAAAACTCCTTGCAATGCTGTGGCACACATATTCTAGAAAAGAGAAGTAACAGGGCAGAAGTGTCCCAAAGAGTATATCTACACGATTCCTCCTGTTTGTAATGGCAAGAACACTCATACAGGTGAAAGAAGATGAAGCACTGTGAACAGAACATCAAGGAAAAATTACTCCAGATGAATCTTTTTGCATCTTGCAGGTGTAGTGGCAAGAGCCAGTAATAAAACTACTACACAAATAGAAAAATAACTTGGAACCGTTTTAAGCAGGAATGTATTTCAAGATTTTTAGTGCAGACTTGTGCTATTATCCACTGCAGCCTCTTTGAGGCTCTGATCTTTTTAAAGGAATCTAAAGGTTATTAATATGAGTTTTCAAATTTCAATTAGTAAATAAATTTCATACTTGTTAATTCCTTGTAGAAGGAATGGACAGCATTGTAAAGAGGAACAACCGATTAAAAAAAAACATACCTCAGCAACCTTTTTTCCTTGCATTAAGTCTGAACATATATTATTCAGTAAATGCCAAGAGTACATACTTGTTTAATGTTTTTGTTTGTTTGTTTGTTTTTTTAACATACATGTATATTACAGGACACTTAAGAGGAAAAGTTTTCCAAGCCTCACAAGCCACTCTTACAGTAGTATGCATCACATTAAAGCTTTATTGCAACAAGTACTAGACTAGATTTTTATGTTTGATTAAATCCTTGCATTTACCATGTTTCTGAGTAAAACCCCAAAGCTCTTGGAAGAAAACAAGAGTCTTTCTTTGCTGCATTTCTCAGTGGGCAACTCAATAAATAGTTCATATTTTCTGAGTAAATGAGCAAGAGGATAATGTACGGTAACACTCTTCAGTTTAACAACCCAAATAATAAATTCAGGGTGAATTTCTCATTACCACACAAAGAAAGTTAATGACCTCAGTAGTCTGAAAGATCACACCCTTCAAAATGCTATGCCTAGGCTGAGATTCAGAAGCATGTGAATATTGTGATTAGTTTTTTTTTTTGTGTAAGGCAGATCAGGCTTATATATTTATGATCCCTTAAGAAAAGCTAACATTTATTTTTATTGGGGTGTTTAAAACATTCTGTTACAGATGTAGTCATATCTCTACATCATACAAGAGACTGCATAGTCTCACAGTGCCCCTTAAATAGATCAAATGCTTGATTGTGAATCTACAATATGTCAACACTGTTGTACCCCATTCTTAAGATAAAACTTGCTAATATTATTCATCCTCAGTGTCAATCCTATACTTATGTACACCAGTTTGAGCTCTGGAGTATGCAGAAGATATATAACACAAGAAAACTTTATCTCTTCAAGGGTAAAATCAGCATGAATGAGACTAGATATGCTTAAAGCATCTTTCTTTAATACAGTGAAGAGGCTTTAACACTAAAATATAACCTCAGCAGAGGTGAAAAGGATGGTCCACGAGTTTTGATGTGCCTTACATGCTGCCCACTTCTCAGCATCAGATGTAGCCTTCACATAGTAACAGTACACCTCCCATGTGTCACTTGGCCAGGGACAGAAGTTCTTGGTTTCAGATCTACGTCCCATGTAATGTAATTTTGTTGGTGTGATGGAATACTTTGATCAGCACAACAGCCATGGAGGCAGGGGTCCTACTCTATCAGTTACCTTACTCCATTTGAGGCCAACAATAATTGTCTGCCAATAGCAATCTGATAGATGCTGCTCTCTTCTCTGGATTGCTTGCTTCTCTGTTTTATCATACCTATCTGCTGGACTACAAGTTCAAGAGTAGTTGAAGAATCACATCAGAATCTTTTCATTTCTCTTCTTTCCTCTCCATCTACTCATTACTTTTATCTTCCCAAGTATCAGGGAAGCCACCTAACTCTTACAACACAGACACAAAAAAGAGAGAGTTATTTACTATCAGCCATCATAATTTTGAGTCTCATTAAGCAGAAAAAAATAATTTAAAATTACATTATTTCCCTATTTTAGAAATTGGAAAGTTAACGGTCTGACTCTTGCTTTCTTATGGTTGAAAAAGTATGGCTCAAATAGAAGCCTTTGGATAGTGCTGTATGTGGTATTTGGATTATTATCTCCTGCCCTTTCAACACTCCATTTGGTATCAAAGTGCTTTAAAGCTGCATGAGCACACATGGAGTTCTCTTTAGAGCTTATGTTGTTTAATAAAAAGACTATTCAATACAATTTTTCATTGGGGATCTTCTTTGAAGAATCTCTAGATAACAAAAAAAAGCCATTTCATAAAAAAGATAACCCTTATGACTGAAAAAATTCTATTAAAAGGAAAATGCTCCATTCTGTCAGTTTTACATTTGCCTCTCCTTGCTAAACTATGAAAAAGGGATCATTGGTGAAATATTATACTTAGCAATGTAGGAAGAAAAACTGCAGTAAGTAGCAGCTTAGAAAAGTGATTGACATATTCAATACCATGAATGAGAGAGAGAAGCTATGATGGCATGGTGAATGGAACATAATCCATATAGCATCACTGCTGCTTAGATAAACAAACCAGTTTTTCCAGGTAGAGAAACTGGTCAATTACTAGATTTTGAGGGAATATGGGATCAATTTACTTATATCTACAATAGTGAAAAAGTCATTGCATGGTCCAATCATTTCTGTTTCAACTTCCACATTTTTATATTTGTCTGCTCATCTGCAAGAATGCACTTTTTTGTTACTGTAATCTGTAACTTTATCTTATATTAAAGTTATCCCTTTAGCATGACTTTAGCACCTGAAACTTTACTCTTAAGAACATCTTTAACAGGGGAAATGTGGAAGAATGATGTTCAGGGGCACTTCTTCAATGAAGTTTGGAATTGATCCCTGTTGTAATCCTTTATGTTCCACACTTCTAATCACTGAAAATAATTTTTGGCAATGACAAACGATCAATGATCAGAAAGGGATGCAGACCATGCGTGAAGGGGAACGTTGTAATCTGAGTTATAAGTAATGTCGTTATGCAAATGTTTGTCTTTCACGTGTCTGTGCTTTCAAAACTACAGAAAAAATTATCTGCAGAAAGATGGGCACCTGCCACAGATAATAAATGCAAAAGGTGATCAGATTTGCTCTTAAATCTCCCGGCTTTTTAGTCATCTTCTGAATTAAAAAGTTCTCTTTTGGTAAGAGAAGTATTAATATGTTCCTTCTGTCCTTATATTACTCTGTCTCTTCTTAATGCTTTTCTTAATAACATTTATTTTTAATGCATGGTTTTATCTCATGTTTCTCTAGACTTCTCATTTACCTTTTGCTTGGTTTGCTGCTTTTTTAAAATAAAACTTAGGCATTCTGTGCATCACAGAAAAATCAAACCCAATTCTCTACTTTTCAGAAAAAAAAATATGATTTTATCCTTTGTTAAATTAAATTAAATTATTTGGAAGAACTGGGTCAGGAATCCAGAATATAGCATATATTTTCTATACCTTTGGGCCAGTTTTGGATGCATATATCGAGCAGTTTTTTACTCTATTGTGTAGATAGATCATGCCTATCAAGATAATCTTTTTTTCCTTCTTTTGATAGTCTACGTTCTTGATAAAATTGACAACAGCCAAATTTCTTTGATAACTAGTTGTTTGCTACAACTAATCCGTTTTCTGCTAAGTAAGTGTCTGATTTAAACATTTTGAACAGAGGAAAATTACTATAATGATGCAATGCCAACACAGCACTTATATGCATCATGGGCAGTTTTTAAAAAGTAAGTGACAAATCAAAGCAGCAGTTCTTATATAAAACCATTTGACAAAGTCATCATACACAATATATTATTTCTAAAGACAACATCAAATATGGCATGAATGAAAAATAATAGCTGAAACATTCAATGTTTTCTCTTTTCAATGAAAGCCAATATTGTACATTATTCTTCAAAGGAAGATTTTAGTTTAACTTTAAAAGATGGGATGGACATACTAAGCAGCCTATTAAATGACAAGCAAAAAATACTTTAGGATACACAGAACACCATTGTGAAGTAATAAATTAAGATTTAAGATTTATTATTCATTTAAGCTTACCTCTTCAGAGCCAGAGCCAAAAATCAGCAGGTCAAAAGGTATTGCAGCAACCATGTCAATTAGGAACCAGCCTTTGAAGTAGTGAATTGCTATTTTTGCTGGATCACTTACCACTTCTTCATTCTGGTTTACATATGTTGTTCTGAAGTTTATTAGAATGTCAATGATAAACATAATATCCACAATTAAATCTACAACATTCAGTGGGCTGCAGGAATATCCACACTCTCTCCTCTTCCGATCCTCACTGTCATTCAGCAGGAAGGCAGCAGAGTAAGGGGTGAATATGGCGGTGTATATGACCAGCAGCAAAATGAGCCAGTCCCAGACGGCTTTGAAAGGACTATAGTGCAATATAGTAAACTTGTTAATGCGAGGTGTCTGCAGTTTATATTCTGGTAGAACATCAGCCCCTAAGGATAGAACCTAGAAAAAGAAATATATCACATCAATAATCAGACAGTGTATCTACTCAAACTTCCAGTAAATATAGCATACACAGGACAAAAATACTTCATTATAGTTTTGAGGATTAAGCTTCAATTACTTAGTGTTTTGGCAAACTAAATTTCTGTGAAATTTGTGGTGTCTGCAGGTCGAATAAATTCATTGACAATTTTGCACAGTAGGTTGATTCTTGTCCCCTATAGCAAACATTGAGGCATATCTTTGCATTATTAAGCATGTCATCAAATTAATTTATCCACCACATGATAACCTTGCCAGCCTACTCATGGCCAGTGAATGACTTTTCTTGCAGTGATGTAGTATTTTCCTCCCAAAGCAAATCTATTATCATTGGCTTACCTTCCCTACAAAAGAATGCAAGTTTCCTCTCATTAGAAAGTGTAGGCAATCAAAAAAAAAAAAAGTTAGAGGAAGATCTGTTTGAATCCTTAACAGCTATCTACACTTTGAGTTTTGTAGTGTGAAAAACTTTCATGCACAGACGAATTTCACTGAGGCTATAGTTTTAGTTCAGCTTAAGGTGTAACAAAGGATACAACAGGAGTATTGCCTTTTGCTCCACTTCTACTTTTGTCAATGTCTAAAGCTTATTATTCCTTTAAAAGTATGGATTTGTTATCTGCTGGTGTTATCTAAGTTGGATTTCAATTTTATTTGGTAGGATTATGTTTGTAAGCACTGCTAATTTGCTGGCTCTGGAAGCTGAAATGTTTGCTTTGTTGCAAAGAGCAAGCATTGTGTGTGCACCAGATAAAACAAATTTCCTTCGGCTGCTCTTTCAGTCTGACAGAGCTCTGACATGAAGAAACAAAACCTTTAAAGATAAAAAAAATAAATTATATTTTTTCTCTATTCAGTGTCTGGGATTGTCAACAATGATGCTAATTATTGCCTTGTGTACTGCAAATGATCTCCAAATCCTATGGGACTCAGAACACCACTTCTTTTTACATAGACCAGTGAACAGGCATCAGATGATGACGACCTTCAGTTATTACCCATTTGGACAATATTCATATTAATGAACTCTTATACCCTTTTTCCACCAGTTACTTCTGCTTATTCCTTATTCTCCTGCTATTTAATAACAATTCTATTTTAAAAAATAAGTTATTTCAAAAGCTATTAAAATGAATAACTCTACTCAAATGAAATGATGATTGGAAGGGGATATACCTTTCAGTGATATTGTCTGCTTTTATTGGCTTTCTTTTTACAGTTAGTACTTTGGGACTTGAGATTTCAGCTTGTTCAAGACTAAGGGAATCTTCTCAAACATAATCTTACAAAATTATAAGGGTCAGCACACTCTTTTCTGTTTAAATTTCTGACAGAAACTGTCATAAAAATCTTCAAACCTATCCTTGGTAGTCTAAGTGGCAGTAATCTTATTCAGTCAAATTCTACTCTGAAAATGTTGTGAGAACGTGAGGGTTTATAACCACCTTCTTTGAACTCGAAAAAGTGATTAAGTCATCCAAAAGAATTTGTGCTAGCTTCAAGCAGCCACTTAGCACTGTGCTGAGCTGGTGGTAGAGGCTGTTCATCAATTTTTTGTGTTGTAACTAAGACTTGCACTTAACTAATGGTGCTGGCTATTTTTTAATGCATTAAACACATTAGCTGACAGCAAGCTGAAGCATTGCTTAGTGTCTTACGCAGTCTTAATATTTTTAGTCCTCCACCTGATGAGTTGACAAAAAATGTTTTCTTAGTATTTGAGAACAGTGAGTATATGTGCCAAGTGGACTGCTATTTGTAAAATTTATATCACTGTTCTCCTGCTGGATTTTCAGACAATGAAGAAAATGGATTTGGCAACAAGGCAACAAGGACAGTAAAGCTTACTACATGTTTCTCTCTATTATTTGCAAATTCCAGACACTGTGCTCCATTTCGGAGCAATGCTTAATGTCAGTTGGACTAATTCCTCTGAAATCTGACTCCTAATCCAATTTTAGTTACATTTATTTCTAAATTGGTTTCAACTGAGTTATACAAAACTGGACTTAAAAACCCCAAACAATTGGACAAAATGAGGTAACAGCAGTACGAAAGAGACCACAGCAGAAATGCATTCAACTTTTTTTGGCGATAGTTTCTTAGACACACAAAACAGGAGAGGCTGAACTGATGGTTGTGAGTTTCATATTCATAATGTTATATAGAACTTTACATTTCTACATTGCTTACTCCCATGCAATGAGAAGTGAAAACAAACACTCATATAACTATTTTGTTTGTCGTATCTTTAGAAAGATGTGACTTCATTTGTCAAATAAAAAAATCACTGTTGCACGCACACAAAAAAGACAAAACACATCCTTTGTTGGCAGTTTTAATAAAGACTGATTGAATACGAGATGAATTTGTCCTTTTTCTTGTTTTGTAACATCCTTGCAAAACTTGGGTACTGACATGGGCCAATTTTGGCCATCTTGGGTAGACGGAAGACTTCAGTCTACTTAGAAATTCACTCGGAAGACTTCTAATATTTCCACTTAAAACATATGTCATCAAATTCACTGTTAGTAAAAAGAAAATGTATTAACTTATCTCTTCTGGGCAGTAAAACTCATACTTTGGATTGTAAAAGAGGTAGCTTAGGGAATGAAACATTTTAAAGAGAAAAAAATGTGATTAGGACAAGACTGAAGTATTGCAGTGTTAAAATATCTTTGAACCTTGGGACGAGACATAATGAAATAGTAAAGCTTCCTTGCATCTTACTAAAAAGAAGACCATAATGCTAAGCAGAAAAATTGATACCAGCTGCATTGGTTTCTCTTAAGAAAAATTATGAGTATTCAATCTCGATTAAATGCCACCTCACTCTGGCTTTCCTGGGGAAAGCAGGAATGTATTTATAACTGGAGCGCTTTACAAGCAGTATTAGGTGATAAGATTTAATCTATTTAAAATGAGAACATTTCAAGGTAAAATAAACTTTACTACATTTTGCCTTTGAGTAAAGAACTCTGATATAAAATTCAACTTTTCTGTGTTCTTGTTTATCTCATTCACTGTTGAAGCAGCTCTGCCGCAAGTTAGAAGACTTCATTCAAACTCATTTTTGATTCTGTGATTCTTGCTTGAATCGTTTCACAAAAACAGGGCTGTTGAACACCTTCTACACTTTTTAGGTTCATGCACTCACTTCCTAAGATCACAAGTTCAAGGTGGCATTCATTATTAAAAGGTTGCAATCAGATACCCAGAAAAATATGGAGTGAGATCCAAGAACTGTCATAACTTAGCACAGTTTTAGATTTTTGTTTCTGCACTGTTTGGTAGCTTTCAGTTCCTCAAAGCTAACAGTAGTTTATGGAAATTGAAAGAAAATATATTTAAGGATAATGAAAATTTATTGGCTGCTGTTCTGTTAAGCAAGAGGAGAAAGTGTATATACCAGAGGTTTACTAGGGGGACTATCAGGTGACAGTCAAAAAAACAAAGATTCAGTAACCCTTATCACTTTCTCAGTGATCATTGAGTTTCTCAGTGATCTCAAGCAAGCTGTTGTTTAATCTCTCTGATTTCTCTCAAGTCAAGAGAATAATATTTACAACTGAAAGTATCCTAAAGGATAATGAGCAGAAAACTTTCATAAAAGCTGCTTTGCAACAGCAATGGGCTCCCATAATTCTTACTTCTCTAAATTTAGTTGATTATTTTTTAAAATTAATTTACACCAATACTTGTCCTCTCCACCTGCGCCAAAAGAAGTGTGACTAGCATGTTGAGGGAGGTAATTTTCCCCCTCTATTCCATACTCATGAGACCCCACCTGGAGTGCTGCATCCAGCTGTGGGGCCCCCTGCATGAGATGGGCATGGTCCTGTGGGAGTAAGTCCAGGGGAGGCCACAAAGATGAGGAGGGGGCTGGAGCATCTCTCTTATGAAGACAGACTGAGTTAGGAGAGAAGGCCGTAAGGAGAACTTATAGCACCTTCCCGTATCTAAAGAGGGCCTACAAGAAAGTCAGAGAGGATTTTTGCAGGAGGACAAGGAGGAATGGTTTTAAAGTGACAGAAGACAGGTTTAGATTAGATGTTAGGAAGTATTCTTTACTGTGAGGGTGATGAGTCACTGTAACAGGCTGCTCAGAAAAGTTGTGGATGTCTCATCCCTGTGAGTATACAAAGCCAGGCTGGCTGGGGCCTGAGCAGCCTGGAGTAGTGGAAGGTAGCCCTGCCCACAGCAGGGAGATTGGAATGAGATAATCTTTAAGGTCTCTTCCAGCCCACACCATTCTATCATTCTATAATTCTACTATTCAAACTGTAGTTTCAAGAGACTTTGAGAGACCCGTACTGCTATCACATGTGTATTCATAAATTTTGTTCAGAGGCATTTTCATTCTAAATTTATTAAAGAATGCAAATACACACAGTAAAAACCAAAGACCTAGAAACAAAGAAGCATAATAGTACATTAATTAATCAGAGCAGAAATAATAAATGATTAATGCCACCATGAATTGTTAAATAAATATTTCTGTCAAACCACTGAATGGATTAACAGTATGGTTTCCTGGTTATTCTACCACTTCATGTGAGCAAGTGTAGAGCAGGGTTGTTACATGCTGCACCAAGGCTCTTCAAGTGACTATAGAGCTATGTAAAGCACATGAACATGGGGAAGAACCAGGAACCATGCCTGATGCTTTCAAGAAGCACTGAAATCATGCCATGAACATATGGCAAATGGATGGGCCAAATGCAATATGCAAGTTATTCAGAAAATACTGCACCTTTTTCACGTCTGCTAAAAAGTCACAGTATTTTTTGTGCTGTATATTTCCAAACAAACAGCAGATAGGTGACTAATGTACACTCATACAAAGAATGTGTAACATATTCACAATCTAGGTAACACCTTTCTCAGACAGAAGTACAACACATCCAGAAAATTGGAACAAAAAGCAATGTTTACAGGTGACAAAATATCAAAACAGGTATAAGGACTTGAGCGAAACCCGACAATTTTAAGGTAGATGGACACAGCTGTGTGAAGAGTAAATGTGTGTGTTTGATGGTCGCAAACCTTAATAAATTAGATAGTAATTTGCTATGTCTCATGACCAAGTGTGCCTCATATGAGGTGTATGTATATTTAAATGGTGTAGTTATATTCAGTACTAAATACAGTTTTGTCACTGCTGCTTTTGCAACAGAGGAATTAAAGTAAATCTTGTACTAACGAGGTTAGCTACTGCATAGCACCTCTCATGTTAAGAGAATTTCATAAACATTTAATAAAGTTCAAACTATAAATACAGTCCCAAATTACTTTGGGAAATTTAAAATAAACATTTATCTCATCCATAAAACATCTTGCATAAAACTATGGAAGATGGTACCTGTTCAAATACAACGTTGAAATATTTATTTCTAGGAAATAATATAAGACAGAAAAAATAATATTTTGCCAATGTGTTACTGCACTCACTCTAGTAGTAGTCCAGTGCTAGGAGAACTGAGTGGATGATCACTCCTTAAGCCAGGAAGGATATAGCAAATCTAGAAACACATCAGCTCCTCATATGCTGCTAGACTTGAATATCTACTATGAATAATGATTTAAGAA
Source organism: Trochalopteron elliotii (assembly GCA_024734555.1). Taxonomy (NCBI): domain Eukaryota; kingdom Metazoa; phylum Chordata; class Aves; order Passeriformes; family Leiothrichidae; genus Trochalopteron; species Trochalopteron elliotii. Next base: position 8,646,045 of record JANPWX010000011.1, read on the forward strand.
ACTCATTGTATAAAGCATAGTCAACACCAAAATATGAGATTATGTGAAAATGTAAGGAAGAAACTGAGCCAGAATAATTGTATTGTAAACATTATGGTAGTTGGTGGAAAAAAGATCTGTCTCTTTAGGTCTAATTCAAATACACAATAAAATGTCCTCTTTTTAACAGGTATTTTTGAACTAATTTTCAGATCTTTATCAACAAGGCTAATAACAGAATTGGACAGGAAAAACTTGGAAAGGAAAAGAAATGAGAACATGAATCAGACTTGTAAGCTAAAACCGTATTCCTGTAATTGACTCTTATTGTCCTGACCTTAAATCTGAATGATAGTGCACTCAAAATGAGGCAGTATTGCTTCAGCTTTAAAATTATTTTAATAGATTTTGTGTAACTGTCTTCTCTTGAAGTTACTCTGCTGTCTCTCTTTTCTCCTGTGTATTAGTTCTGTTGAAGCTGCCAAGCTATAACTAGCAAGTACATCTCTTTCCTTTTCCTCCCTATTCATACCATTACCATGAGACATCTACAGACTGGACCTCCTAAGGAGATTTCTGAATCTAAATCAAAGTGAAAATAAATATTACACGAGTATTAATGAACAAATGGAATTTAAATTAACATTGTCTCTCTGAAACTAGGCATTGCCTAATTCCCCAAAAGACTATAATGGACTTTGATATTTCAGTTATCTTGATGATTGTCTTCCTTATGCATACATGAACGATTAAGAAGGTAACAACAGTACTGAAAGAAAGCTGAAATGCTCTTGATTTGGTGCAAACACAGCATTATATAAGGCTTTAATGTATCAGCATTACAAGGTATTTTTACGTGTAAAAGATATTTTTACATGTAAAAGATATTTTTACATGTCTTTCAAAGGACAGCTACTGAAGAACATCTCCTGAAATACTAATGGTGGGGAATGTTAATAATAATTGCTTTCTTTTCCTTTTGTCTTTATTAAAGGCTTTAAAATTACATAATATGACTATTTGTATATAATGCTGAATGCTAAAACATTCTCTGTGAGACAGTTTGTAGTAAAATAATGAGGTCTTACATAGAAGGTTTTTCTTTTGTTTGTTTGTTTGGTTTGGATTTTTTTTTTAACTACATCTACATATTCACCAAGTGTAATTTAGGTAGATATTGAAGCAGAATTTTGTTATTAGTGGTGGAACCTGAAAATTCAAATCTTATCTGAGTATATTTTAATTTTTTTTTGTTCCAGATATGGATCTGTCACTACATGAAGCTTGTTTGAGAGCAATGGGACTTCCTGGAAGTGCTAAGTGCCTTGCTGAGGCCATGAAATGATGAGCTTTCATAAAGTTATCAAATAATTATATAAATCTTATTCAGCTAAACATATTTACATATGCAGCAACCCAAAATCTTCAAATGGTTAAAGAAAGTTATGGATGTCCTGGGATTAAAAGCAGAGCAGCCTTTTTCTCCTGTTTGTTAAGTAAAATTGTTTAGGTTTCAGGGAAATAATATTTATTGGATATTACCATCAAACAAGACACTTTCACCAAAATTGAATATATGTAATATCTCTAACCTAAAATTTATTTTTTATTAATCTAGATATCAAAAGAGAGGAGGTATTTTTATAGTTCACTTTCCATGAAAATATTAAGAAACGGTATATAATCTTAAACCTTGGGAGCCTCTTCCTGCCAGTCAGTATACAATTACTTTCACATTGGTGTATAAAGCATTGCCAGAGAAACACTTAGAAGCACACGGATTTACTAAGAGCACTTCACTGATCTTTAAACTTAAATTAGGGATATACAGATTATTAAAGAGATATTTGCAAGGAAGATATTGACTTTCATTTTTAGCAAAAGCTAATAACAGAATATGTATTAAAAGTTGTGTAACTCTCTTATTTAAAATTCACTGTGAGATATTATTTCAGAAGACAGAAAATGCTATCCTTCAACATTCTAGTGAGTTTGTGAGGTATTCATTGCTCTTCTGGCAAAACTAAGCTTCTGAGGAGCCTTTATATGTCTGAAAACAAAATATCAAGGGTCAAATTTCTTACAAGGACTTAAATTATTGTGTGGCTTTTAGAAATAAAAAAAAAAAAATCTGTTCATAGCATGACAATAAAACAAGCAGATTTTGTGATGTTATCTCATCCTTCTTACAATATTTATGAAAAGAGTATTTTTCATTATTATACATTTTGACTGGTTTTCTAGCTGTTAAAGACTTTGATCAGATAAAGAAAAGCATAATAGCTGTAAGAATTTCTGAAGTGCATGGAGCGATAGTGAAGTAGCTACATTCACAGTTTGGTTCTATGATTACAGTACTTACTGACATAACTGTCAGGAATACAGTGGAAAGGAAGAAAAGATTCTAATGCATATCTTCATATTTAAGTTTAACTTTCAGCTTCATGGTAATTTTTTTTCATAATATGCAAAATAAGCAAACTTTAGTTGCTAGAAAATCTGCATTTTGTAATTAGACCCCATAGTGTTTAAAAATGTTTGAACTGCAACTGAAACTATTCTGGTGGGGAGAGAAGCTTACTTTAGAAATTACTATCTTTCCTGTGGATGTGCCGAATGAGCACATCCCAACCTTGTTCACTTAAAGGAGATATTTAGTCTTAGCATTCTGCCCAGGTTGCCCAAGTTCCTCTCTCGACACATATTTAGAAAAGTTAAGTGCATTACCTAAACTTCTATAAAGTTAGGCCATCAATATTTTAACCAAAAAGCCATTTGGCAAGGGTAAATGGAACAGATTGCATACATAGATGCAGACAATCTGATGAAACAAATTATATTTCATTAGTAAAACCAACCTATAATAGCACGATCCAGATTTCTAGGGCCACCCATTCAATTTATTCTGGTTAGGGATAGAAAAAGGTAGATTTGTGACCATGGAGAAGTGGGCAGAAAAACTTGCCTTTGCTCATCCAGTAATGGATCTTACATTAGACACTTTTATTGTTTTACAAGGCAAAAACTTATTTTAGTTTTGGGGAATTGTGGCAAGACATGGTATGATCTTCATGATGATTCTTCACTAAATACTCTGGCATCCCAACAGAAACAATAATAAAACAAAAATAGCACAGAATCAGTGAGACAAAAGTAAGTTCTTGGAAAGCTCTACCTCACCTGTATTGTGCTAAATGAAGCTCATGTTTAGGAGAGAAAATTATGTTTAATTTAAGGATTTAACCAATGTCCTGGTTCTGGCTACAAGAGAGTTAATTTTCTTCTTAGTAGCTGACACAGTGCTCTGTTTTGGATTTAGTATGGGAATAATGTTGACAGCACGCTGATGTGTTGGTTGCTAAGTGATGTTTACCCTAAGTCATGGGCTTTTCAGTTTCCCAGGCTCTGTCAGTGGGCAGGTGCACAAAAAGCTGGGAGGAAGCATGGCCAGGAGATTGGGCCAAATGGATAGTCCATAGCACAGAATGTCATGCCCAGACCGTAAACTGAGGGGGATTACCAGGAAGACAGACTTATCATGGCTAAGGAATGTGTTTGGCATCAGTCAGCAGGCAGTGAGCAATTGTACTGTATCATTTGTTTTCCTTGGGTCTTCCTTCCCTGTGTCTCTGTCTTTCCACACTACTCTGTGTTTAAACTGGTTTGTAACAGAGGCCTGAACTAGCCACTTTTAATAAACACTTCCTAGAGATTTTTGTTGTGCTACGCTCATTCATTTTATGTTCAGTAACACCAATACCACCCTTAAAGCTCAAAAAATGGCTTGAAAATACATTTTTCCAGATTTTTTAACTATAACTATCTATTAAGTGTACCTATTTCATAAACATAATATTTGGAACTCAGTGAACCTCTGATTTTGGATTCATGCATCTGATCCCTGATTTTTCCCCTAATATGATATCTCAACATAATTTAAGGAGTGTTCCTCCCTTCCCACCTCCCTCCCTGCCATCCCTGCCTTTTTTTCCTTTTTCTTTTTTTTTGTAAAAGCATTAACTCTGAACTATTCTGGGTTTGCCCTTCTCTATTGATCCTGTTACCAGTTACAAGCTGAAAGCATTATCCAAGTTTTAACACATGACAGGTAATAGATGAGAAAAGTGACCTTCTCATTCAGCTTATTAATTTTGAGAGCATTCAGAATTCATCAAACAACAACTATGCTGACTGGGGTTAATGGTCTTTGCTTTTTCATACTATTTCTACTACTTTGAAAAAAATGCTAAACCCTATCAAACCCTATCAAACCCTAACTAGAAAATATTTTCCTCAGCTGCCAGTACATCAAAAAACAACTAATCCACATGCTTTTTTCCTCCTCCCTGCTCAAGCCAAAAGAATAATAACCTCATTGCTATTTCTTTTTAATATGCTTAAGAACCTGATTTATAATTCGTGTTAGAACATAACTGCTTTATAATCACCATCATACTACCTGCAAATTGCAGGAACTTTCTGCTATTTAAAATTTAGTTTATTCATCAATTTCTTCCATTAATGAGGTGTGGGAGAGTACAAATTTCCTTGAAAAAATTGATCATTAGATTACCCACAAAAGTGTATGTACTGCCTTATACTACATTAAAAGAGAAAAGAATTTAAATTCTTGGCTTACCACACTATTTTTTCCTGACGAAAATGACTCTTAATAGGTGTGACTATATAATTTCAGATAAATGCTAAACATTGCCTGTCCAGGTTATGGCATTTTGTGGCTAGATACAACACTGGCCCTACAGTATGCACATATAAGGTGCCTGGCACTACAGCAGAGTTCAGAATCCAGACCATTTGAGGGTAAGGGCACTTAGAGAGGGAGGGAGTCCTGAGTCTGAGTCTGTGGTGCCCAGGGTTATTTTCGTGGCTTTTTTAACAGATGGTCATTTATGTAAGATGAGTAACAGTCAAATTACACTGGAACTACAACCCAGGACTGCCTCTTTCTAAGAGATTGTCCTGAATATTGGCTACACCAGCGGTGTTCTTGAAAAATAGCAGCTTTTTGTGACCCATGAGATCCACGGCATTCTGTTGTCTTCCCTTCCTCTTTCCCCACGTCAGCTGCTATTGCTATCTATCTCTGGGAAAATATATACTTATGCTCTCCTAAAGACAGAAACTGTCCTGAGTTTACATGGTAACCGCTGGACCCTGATCTAACTTTGCAGCTGTGCTGTTTTGTGTAGGAGGTTGGGTTAGATGGCCTCTAGAGGTCTCTTCCACACTACATTTTTGTACGGTTCTAAGGTAACCTGAAAGAGGGACTATGACCTCTTTCATAGCTGTTTTAAGGCAACTCTAAGTGCATGTGTGAAAGCTATTATTCCAGACTGTGCATGCCTAATGCATCAGAGATCTCACAGCTCTTTGGATCTTCGTGGGGCTTGACTTGATGTTCATGGTGAGACTGTTCTGGTGGGTGTCAAAACTGTTGGTTTCAGCAGAGTAACCTATCAAGTTTAGAAACTGTCAAGGTCAATCCACCATGAAGTGGGAGTTTGGGTGTTTATAGCTCTAGACCAGAGAAATGACTTGCCTAAATGCTGCCAGCACCTTGGTTTCAATAAGCTTTGCTTGCTTTGTAGAGTATCAGCTCTTTCACCAAACCCCTTATTATCAGAACAAATGACAGTGCAGTCTGAAAGTCTATTTTCTCCCATTTCTTAGCATCAGAGGAGGAATGTTGCTTTGGCAAATGATCTAATACTAACAAAAGTCATATGCTTAATTCCATGTTAGCATCAAGACAGTAAAAACAAAGAGATCACACAAAACATTCATTACTCAAAACTGTAAATCATAGAAATTAGTGGATACTTTTTCCCAACTCAGCAAAATCAGGTAATCCCCTTTTCAGAAGAGTAGATCTTGGGGGAAGGACATGGACTAATTAAGGATGCATCCAGGTTACATGCTGCAAAGCAGCTGGGCTGTCCGACTGCTCCATTTCTACCATATGTTGTGAAATCTTCTCAAAACACTGCAGCAGCTCAGATCCCTGGACCTATTCAGCTGCCACAAAAAGAAGAGGCTCTACTGTAAGGAAGGAATATTTTCTTTCACAATTGTTGTGAATCTTATTTTTATAACTTGGTGCAACAGCAAATAATTATAATGAAAATAGTATGTTTTCTTCTGAAACTGATCAAAAGAGTGGGTTTTATTTTCTGCTTCCATGCAATTGGAATAATTATTTGCTCTGGTGCAAAAGATACTACTTTGCAGTTGTGGTGACACCTTGGCACAGGTTTAAATGGCCACCCTGCAACTGAGGTATTTTTACTAGTTTTCATCATGGTTTCTTTGCTTTTCTTTGTTTAGCAAAGTGTGTCGCACTTTCTAAATTACAATGAAATTACACACATTTATACTATTTCTATAATTACATCTATAGTAATTACAAAGCCTAATTATGTAATGACAATAAAAGATGAAATTTTATTGCATGAGGGTGCTAAGTCTTATTGTAAAAAATGGGAATGATTCCTGTATAAACTGTGTCAATTCACAAATAACAGGAAAAAGAAGATTCGCACTTCAGAGTAAACTTAAACTTTCCATATATTAAGTAGGAACTGTTGGCCCTGCTTACCCCCTAATTTCACTATTACATGTATATCTTGCTGTGTAATTGGAAGGCATCAAAATTGTTTCCCCTTTATTCAGAATTTTCTAAATTATGCAGAATGAAAAATGAACAGCCTTGAAATGTTGTGTGTATGTGAATTATTGCAGGATGTAAACAGCACAGTGTGTCAGTGGAATCAGACTGCTGAAAACGTATAGATCAATAATTTGGTTTATTTTTAGGTCTTATATTGCCCCACTCTGTCCTAGATGCTGGTAGTCTTCTTTTAGCCTGAAAACCTGAAGGTCAGTTTGAAGTCATGATCATACAAGAGTTCTTTTTATATCAACAGCTTTATTGGCCTTGGGAGGATATTGTTACTTATTTCTTAATCTTTTGGGGAACTAAATAGAGTCTGGCCAGATTACAAAAACATGCAGTGAAACTACAAGGTCTATCACTTCATACATTGTCCCCCCCTTCCCCCGCCCCTCTTCACTGGCAGCTCTATTTTCAGAAGATCTGTGGGTGTTCAGCGTGTCTGCAAATCAGATCACAATATTCTGTGTAGCCTGCCATGGTATATATTTATCATTTCATCAGTCATATGACCAGTTTGGGTATATATATGTTTCCTAGAGGTGGGTGGATAATGAAATTGTTTTGAAAACTACTATTACAAGAAGTTAAAAGATTACAGAATTTTACCTGCCTGTAAGTCATTTATTGAGACAAATCATGAACAGCAGACAGATATTGGGCCTTTCAACCACATTCTGTATTCCTTTGGACTGATGAATTTCAGAAGATAAATGATCTCTGAACAATTGTGATCAAAAGCAACAAAACAGTTTTTCTTAAATAACACTATAAAGAGAGCATTAAATTACACTTTTATTAACTGGGACAGTTATTTGTTGACAGTATTAAGCTATGGGCATTCAGGAATTCTCTCTCTTCTTTAAAAATAAAGATACTGACTATTCTAGTCTTCAGGAGTCTGCTACAACAGAGTTCACAACTTTGCAGCTGTGCATCAGTAGAAACTGGATGTCTAAGAAGCTTTACAACAAATCAGTATTTAAACAAAAGATAAAATCGGTTCCTGTTGTGTCTTTGTACATTGCAATTTTAAGGCCAAAGTCTCCTTTATGAATTAATAAAAAATGTTAAGGGGCAGATGTCAGACTTTTGCCCTATTGCTTTCCTTAATAAGTCTACTTTTAGTGCCTCTAGGAAGACTTGTCTCTTTCTAACCATCAGTGTCAGGACCCCAACTGAACCTGTCAGTACAAAAGAGTGCAGAAATTGCACTGTCCTCCTGAACAGACTGTAAAGAAAAACATAATGGAAAAAAGTAAATTGAGATTCTTCTAGAAGAGAGTGACATTAACACCTCTGGAAATTAATGAAAAACATTCTAAATTTTTTTTTTCTAAAGCGGAATGGAAATGTCACAAATATCTGCACTGGAATATAACAATACCAATTTATCAATCAGGGGCATCTGGCAGATACAGTTGGACTAATTCTCTGAGTAAAAGTCAATGGTTAGCAGAAACAAGTGTCCAGAAGATGTTATGCTTCTTGGCATTTCACAAGGAGTTATGATCAGTGAAGCCCCAGGTGAAAATCCAGGCAAAGCAATCAGGGAATCTACTTATTCAGGACCATCACATGTGCAGCACTTCACCACAAGCTGTATCTTAAGGCAATTCTCATCTCTACAAAATGTCCTGAACCCTCCTGTTAAGTAGAAAAAACGTATTGGAAGGTTTCCTGCAATAGAATATATAGCCTAGATTTTTCTCTCAAAGTATAAACCACTGTCCTACAGCACCTCCTCTTTCTTCTAAAATGATTTCCTAAACTTTATTCTACTTTCTATTTCTAATTTATTCCACTAAAATCTTTCTACTAAAGTATCTTACTCCTCTTTAAATGTTTTCTCAAAGTGCATCACTTTCTCTAAACACAGTGGCCAACAACTCTTTTATTTAGCTTATTCATTATTCTTCCTCTCCCCTCTGAAGGTGGCTATGTGCCATCCTTTCCTTTTTCACTCTCCTCAAGAACTGAATTACATCTCCAGCCTGAGGATGTTAAAGAAGTTATACAGCTGTGGTCTTTGGAAAGAACTTGTTGCATCCTGTGATGCTGATACTTGATTTGATATTACTGATACATGAGAGAGAATCCAGGCTGCATGATCCAACAGGGAAGCTCACTGATATTTTTGTGTGGTGCACACCAGAGTCCACCTCTCTGTATTTTGAGTTGCCCAATGAGGAGCCACAGTAGTGGAATTGTCAGATTATAACAGCAGGATCAAATTTCTCAGCAAAACTGAGGGAAGGGAGAAAGATAGAAAATAAGGACTACAAAGGGAGAGATGGACGGATATGTTTGAATGGTACAGTATGTGGCTGAGAGAAGCCTTTCACGTCATCAAGTCCTGCAATCCCAGAAAAACAGCATGTTATGTATCCCTTCATTACATTTCTCAGGCTCTTTCCAGCAACACTTAGAATTCCTGCCCTAACTTCTTTTACTAGAAGACTGTTTCAGAATATCACAACTCTGATTAAGGGTAACCTTTAAACTTACCATGGCTTTTTTATACTCATTTGCTCTTTTACTGATATTGCCCCATAGAATAAATGTCGTATTGCCCTCTCTACTTTTGATGCTGTTTGACAGATTTCCTTATCAGAGACTGTGCCAGCATGAGCATAATTTAACTACCTCATCTAACACTTCCACCATATTCTATTCTCAACACTGTGCTCAAATCTCCCAAGCTCACTTTTGCACTGTTCTGCAGACAGATACATAATGGATCTATGGCCTAGGAAAAGATTTGCAAAGAAATTTACAGTCAGACATGGAGCAGAAGCTTCAAAGAGGTGACTCGTACAAAATATATTGAAATCACTGGAAATAGAAGCATAAACAAGACTAAAACTAGCCACTTTAATCTTCTAAATGCCTATTTCTAATCCAATTCCTGAATCTCTAGTCAACTATATCCTTGACCACTGTAATAGACCTACATTTATTTATACCTCCTAGGAGTTTCTACCTGTACCTAACTCTAGCATTTAGGATGCAGCAGCAACTAAAAACATTGATAAGTGAATGTAATAACAGAAAAAGCAGCAGCTGCATGGAACTATTTCCAATTATAATGAATGATATGGCATCAAAGTTTGCTATGCAAATTGTGCTTTGCACAGTGGTTGAGACTGCTCTAGAAAAGGACATAAACCAATGTCAAATTAAATTGGAAGGCTTCTGTGAAGTGTAAAGATTTTACAGAGCATTTCAAATTTAATTTTGAATTCAAGAGGTATCAATTTTCATGGAAAGATTAGCTGATCCATGCCATTTCCATTGGACTTTTCATAAAATCTAAATCATTCAGCAAATAAACACAGATTTTTAAAAGAAATTCTGCCCCTCCTTTTGACCCCAACAGCATCATTAGTACATCGAAACTCAGCACTCTGGCACTAATTATCTAGCAAGAATTAAAAAACCCTACAAAAACAAAGAAAAAAAAAAAGGCCCAAAAAACCTACCTTGCCTCATGCTTATATAACTTATAAAAATTAGTCTTTTTTATGTAACTTGACTTTTTGCCATATTATCTATGAAAAGATTTCTATATATAACTACTATGAATAATTTAAAATATATCAAAATGGATCCAGAAGAGATTATATCTTTCAAAACTGACCACAGAAGAAAGGACAATGGTTGCAGATTCAAGCTAGCTATTAAAGACAAAATATATGAAAGATAAAAATCCAATTACTTTTTAGGCACTAACTGATCTCAAAATAGAAATGATAGAACTTTTATCTCTATTTCTCTAGGAGGATGTACAATACATTCCTTTTTATAACTGTCAAAGGGAGTAGGAGCATGGACACTGTCTGGCAGAGCACCAATGTAGAGAAGCTGCAGTCCGGTCAGCACTTGGGGACATGATTTAGTGGTGGACTTGTCAGTTCTGGGTTAATGGTTGGACTTGATGGTTTTAAATTCTATCATTCTATGACTCTAAGTCAAAAGCTACTCTTGGCAAGATCTTCGCTATAGAATATCTATCTGCATCCTATGACAAAGCACTTCTTACCTCTTTCACTCTGTCTGAGCATTTAAGGGCCAGCCCTCTGCTTACTAACCCTACAAAAGTTATTTAAGATACTGTCATCTCTTGGTATTTGTTTTCAGTATATTCCACATTGCTAGCCTGTCCCAGTCACTCTCCATATAAGACTGTAACACAAATGTATTAATATTGAAATAAGCTAAAAAGTTCTGTTGATTTCAGAGGGCCCTGCATCTATCCTAGAGTGAAGAAACACGTTATCTTAAATTATTTTCAGTTTTGTTTCATTTGTATGCCTTTTTTACAATATATATCATACATCCAGTCCAAAGCCTTATGGATGGACAGATGTGGAAAAGATACCCACAAGAAAGAACATTATGAAAATCCAAAGAACTTGAACAGAAATTATGAAATGTAATTATGATACAGTGGCACAATCACCTACCATTTGTTATCATGTTGTGCCTTACACTAATCAGCAATTCATAATGCTGAGAAAAAATTATGAAGAATGAAACTAACATATATAAATGACAGGAATCACTGAAATTAATGGTCTTACGTGGGACACATGGTGCATACTACATTTCTTTTCCATTAAAACATTGAGAAAGGAAAATTTTGTTTGCGAGCCATATCATCTAATGTTGTAGACTACCTCATAAGCACCTGAATTGAAGGTAACTTACATAATGTTTTAAAGACTTCAAATTTTCTTGGAGATAGCCAAACCACTCATTAAAAGAGCAAGAATCTATTGAATACACTGAAAAAACCTGAAAATTAGCTAAAATAATGTGTATTACCTTACCTGTGTAACCTTCTCTGTTACATTGTGCGTTCGGTCTTTCACCTTAGGTGCAATAATTGCTTTCTCTGAAGAAGGAGGAGATGAAGATTTTTTTTCACTTTTGATATCTGAAAAGTTCAGTGTGAGTTGAGGAATTTTGTTGATTGTACTGTATTTGTTGAGATTTGAATCCGATGTGGATCCCAACAGACTTGACTTGATATGATTAAAAGGCCCTGAAAAATCGGAACACACCTTTAGTATCTGGGAAATGAAGAGAAATAAATTATCATTAATGTTTAGGTGGGATATGTTAAAAGGGTGATAAAAACTGTTTTTCTGTATACTACTTGTTAATAATAAAAACTATAAAATAACTCTATTGCTAATAAGATTTAAATCTAATATTGGCTATAAATATGATATTTCCTTCACATATAACCCTCAAGATTTTTTATAGAGTTGATAGATTCCAAATTGCATAATGCATCTATCCTTACTTGTTTTCATATTACTGGGAATGCTTGTGTGCTCTTATAGTTCTGGCTGAACATAAAGACTACATGGTCATTTGTTTATAGCAGTGGAAATCAGACACATGATTATATAAGAGTGCCTGGAATTAGCAAAGCCTCCATTATCACATCCCTACCTAGCTCATGCTCACATGATAGTTCAAAGAAACTGGAAAATTGAGTAGACTCTCAAAACATGTTTATTCAATTGTCGTTGCTAACAAAATATTGGAAACTATAGGGATACTCATAGGTAGAATATTAACAGAGTATATATAACCTTCTTACACTATTTTAGTTCATCATGATAAAAAATACAGAATTTCCATAGTTCAAGAACTACATATCCTTTATAATTATTCTTTTCATTATTGGACAGAGTTGTTTGAACAAGAAAGCAATATAAATGATCAGAATACTTGTTTTGTACTGTCGTCATAACGTTCATTGGGAAGCCAAAAGTATTCATTGCAAGGAAAAGTTGCTTTTGAGAACAATACTGGAAAAAACAACTATAAAGATGTTTAGACAGAGACACCTAAATCCACTTAGGGATTTAAGAAAAAATCCAGGTCTTGCAGTCATTAATAATGTACCTAAAGTGTGGGATTGAAGGGTATTTCTTAAATCTGCATGAGAACCTTATTTAAGGTTGTCTTAATTCTATTAAGGGCAACAATGTGATGCTTTTCTCTTTTTCTTATTTTTGAGTTTTTCTTTTGTCTTCCTGAGAGGAAAACAAGAATGTATATGTTAAATCAGGAACAGTCAATGGGATAGGATTAGGCCTATGGGGTAAATTGCAAAGTCAACAGTGGAACAGCTGATTTTATTTGCAATGTGGGAAAGAATGAAATTCAAAGCAATCAGCTGCCTGGCAATGGCTGTGGGTAAATGTTTTATGCTGTGCTGACTTCTTTCTTATTTCGTCAAAATTCTTGAGGTGAGGGCTGATTTTCCATCACACCTGACTTCAAATGCTTGCTGAAGAAGCAGACACTTAATTTTCTTTTGAAGCTTATAAGGATTTATACAAGTTATCTATCTCCTTAACTCATGATAACTGTATGTTAATCTAGGTCACAGATAGAAAATCTCTATTATTCCATTTCAAATTTTGCCACTGTGCAGAAAGGAATTTAAGATGACAAGGGAGGGCTTGATGCTCTAGACTAAAAGTTTGGGTGTGGAATTTGCCTGAGTTCTGTAACCATTAAATGGCAAAACAGTCCTTCTTTTTCCCCTAGGGTGTGGTGTTTTTTTTTTTTGGTTTTTTTTTTTTTTTTTGTTTTTGTTTTTGTTTTTGTTTTCAACAGTTTCATTGGAAAAGGGAAGAAAGCACTACATTTCACCTGCAAGGAATGGTAAAAAAGCCTGGTACTAAGGACACCATCACAGGATTGTGATACGATACTTAAATGCCTTTTGGCCCAGGTGGGACCTAAATCTATGTTTCACATCATCTATATGAGTCTACTAAAAATTAGTGTTCAAAATATATCAGGGCTCACAATCACCTCACAAATCAGTGAAGTGACTAATCTGGCTGATGTGTGCTATTGTACGTGTGGTCAGACTGCAGTTTTTCAGCCCTGCTTCCCTGTTAGTTTTAGCATTAGTTTCTGAGTATTGAATCGGTTTAGACGTAAGCAGGATATCAAGTTGAAACCATTTGTCAGATTAACAAGATTCTTGATACTTTAGGAATTCAAAGGCAAGAGAAAACTAAGATAGCTTAGGCAAATCTGTGATTAGATGGCAAGCAAGATTTTGTTTTATTAGTAACTTTATAGATGCTTAAATTGCATTGAACTTTTGGTTTCTGGGATTTACATCTTTTATTGCTTCCATTCCAAAGGGGATTACTCTCTCTTTCACTACCTAATACTCATGCCCTAGAGCATGATATTAGGCTTAAGTTCATTGCACATGAGAATAAAACCTTGTTTCTTTTCCCCACCTTCTTTTGCTTTAGAAATTGGTGAAAGGTATAATGCACCTCATTGACAATTGATTGAAAAACAGTATTAGCTTAAGTACAGCCCAGGCTGACAGAAATTGAGCTGATACTTGACAGTTAGTGGACCATTGCTATACTGTCATAGCAGGAAGCAGAAAATGAGGGCCATGACAAATCACAATCACAATTGATACTAATTGGCACCCTGATTGACAGTTTCAACAGTGGGGCAGAGAACTGAATAAAGCAGGGAGAATGACTTCCTTCTGCCTGGCCTAAAAAGGAGAATCTTTCAGGTTAAGTTTGGGCTCCCCATTTTTATGGTAGGATTTCATCGTTCTTGCTTACACAATGCTTTGAGAAATGATTTCACTCTCCTGAGCTGTCAATTCATCATCTTTCACCAGCAGTAAATACATTTATAAAAGTTAGTGTACAGCACATAAACTGCATGTTTTTCCCCCAAGATTTTGCCAACATACACATCAAGCAAATGCAATGGTTTTGTAGTCCACCAATTGTTTTACAGAATCTAGGTCATGCACTGCATGCAGTTTAGAGAGATTTTACCAGGTACACACACTTTTTGCATCATGCATGAAGTCACAAACCAGTTTTCTCACAGATACAAATATGGCAATTAAACTGAACACTTTAGCAAGTAATCTTCAGAAGTGGAGGAAGTAATTTATGGATTATGTTCAAAGTTCTCCTAAAACATGTAGCTCAATGCTGGTGGAAAGAAACAGTTTTGTAATTGCACTAAAATTATTTAAACATGAAATTGGCAATGAAGTTCATGCATGCATATTTTGATGCTACAGGAAGCTTGAAACCATACCCCCTGCCATCCAGGAACGTGAAACTAGTTTTAAAGAGACAAAAGAGGAATAAGTGAAGATAATTCCACAAGGGTCCTGATTTATCAGTTATTTAATTTTTGAGAGAGTTAACTGAAAACTAAGCACCTTGTAACAATGGATTGTTTGCTAATATCTTCATTAAATCACACATCCTTTTACAGGTAAAACTCCTGGTAACTTCAACAGAAGTTTTGACTGCTTAAGGACAACAGCACTGAGTTAAGTAACTATGATCTACCTCCCTCCCTTCCTTTTTTTGAATTAACAGGTAATTAAGTCAAAAGGCTGTTTAGCTATGCCTTCACTTTTTCCAGTGATTTGTAGTTAGTGCTTTGAGACAAGAGTTACAGGAATAACTACATGTTTACAAATCTAATTTATATAATACATCTAGCCCTAGAGAGGTCAACATGAGAATGTTGCATTTGAACATTTCATACAGCAGGCAAAGTGACATGCCAAAAAGTGTGGCTGATTGAAACACTGGAAGGTACCATCTAGATATATACTTTACCTTTGACATTGCGACCATTGTCTGGTTTTCAGCATAATAAAAGTGAAGAAAAAGAGAAAAAAAAGACAACTAAAATCTACATCAGAAAAAGCAGAAAATATGCCTTCAAAGTGTGCATGGTTTGAATTGAAATATTGTTGCATCTCCCTGACTGTATTATGAAGACTTTAGGTGAAGGTGAAGTCACTCTGACAAATTGAGATAATGTGTAAAAGTGTTTGGAGTAGATCATCAGGCAGTAGGACTGGCTTTAGCTGACTTGCCTTAACAGAAACATGATAAAATTCTTTCTGCACAAGTCTGGCAGTGGGCTGGAGGACAAAAGTGCCAAGAAGAAGTAATTAGTCCCACATAATTAAGAGAAGCTGAAGCAAAAGTGCAGGGTGTCTGCATGGTGTGTGGAGCTGCACAGGAGGCCCAGCACAGACCCCCAGGCGCCTGCACACCTGCCTAGACTATCATGAGGAAATGCTTTCAACATGGCAGCAACCTGAGCAATGCCCTACTGAGTAAGTGCTGGAGAAAAGTACACCTTAAACCTTCTTTGGCCCTTAGGTGCCTTTCCACAAGGAAACAGCAGCAAAGCTTTCTGTCCTCACAGGCACACCTGGACCTGAATCTTCTTGTGAGATCAAACATTTTCAGGGGGAATATTATTATTGCTGTTGTTACCACTATTTTATAGAAGCCACACAGATGCAAAGGTAGATGCCACCGCTGGTTCATGTGATAATAATGTGATCCACAAGCCTCAGTCCCCTTGTGTCGTGCCCCGCCTGGTTGTGGCTCTGAGGGGTGTGAAGTGGGTCTGGCAGGGAATGGGGCCTTACTCCTGGTGCGAATATCTGCTGTGACCTGGTTACCAGCTCTCAAATGTGCTTTGGGCTCACACCCAAAGTGTAAAGTTCATCTTGTTTCAGTGGGCTAACAGGCCACCTCTGAGGCTGAGGCATTTGTGACCTGGCTGTCCCACAGCAGCCCTGTGCCTGTGGAGAGTGGTCAGCCCTGCTCTGCACAGAGGCCATGGCCTGCCGGGGCCATCGGAGGCGGTGCTGGGCCTTGTCACACCTGCTTCCTCGATGGCTTCTCCTCAGCTTCCCCTGAGCACTGGGGAGCAGGGCACATCGAGCTGGACACAGGCTGTGGAAGGCAGTTTAGTTCCTCCCAGCCCAATGCCTTCCTGTGGCAGGCATCTACAGCAGCAATGGAGATGAGGCTGAGTTGGGCTCAAAAGCCTGCTGCTGTTTCGGAAGGCTGCAGCGATCTTGCTGAGTCCACTTTCTGAAGCCAATAACATTTCTGAATAATCCCTGTGAATTTGTACCTGCTTGCAAAATCTGGATTGCTGGTGTTTCAGATGAGGCTGGCTTGGCTGCATTTTGGGTGGTGAGTGTAAACACAGTTCCTTCCCTGTTGCTTTTGCTGTCATAGAGGCAAATTTAGAATGGAATTTGATCCAGTACACTCAAATGAATTCAAAAACCTAAGCTGTCATTTTACTGTAATATCTTTTGGCATATTATGGGCACAGTGAAGATAATTTTAAAGTGATGGGCAACAAGGCTACACAAATTAATTTAACACATGAAATAATTTCTGTTCTCAATTGCATTACATTAAAATTTGACTGCAGGTAAATTACTGAAGTTAGTATTAAGCTAAGTAATGTTATTCTCTTCTTTCAGAATTCTGCTTTACTGATTCAATTAATATTATTTGAACTGGCAAGGGTAGGAAAAATTGAATCCTGACTTCATTGTCAGATAGAGTAGTAGTTTTGGAATGATTTGGGAAAACTCAAAATAAAAATGGAATGGCAAAATATATTAAACTGTATGTTTCCTTTGGTAAGAGTTCAGCCCTTTAGGGCCATAGTTTACTTTTACTTGTTGTACTTAGGGTTTTGCATTTTCCATGTTCAGAATCTGCAAGCCCAGAGAAGATGATTTAAGCTGAATCTTGGTTGCTTAACTTGCATGGATAATTTTATAGAAATAACAGGGGTTTATGGTTTATGTTGAATTAGGCAATTAGGATTTGCTCTATGAATTTAAACATCTTTTCAGCATAAGGTGCCCAATTTTAACATGATTGTAAGCAGATGGCATCAAGGATGGTTACTAATTCTAATGCCTTTCTGAGAGTCGTCCTCTCTTCTGCTGAGTTTTTCTAAGATGACTATGTATGACATAAACTTAGGGCCCAGTTCTCTACTGTTTTGTAGTTTATGATGAGTGAAAAAGGAGGGAGAGTGTTTTATCTATTTACACTAAATGATCACATCGCATGAGAGGCCTTAGGAATTCAACTGGATTATTGACTCCTCATAGTAAAATTTATTTTCCTTAGTACTTAGCATTGGAAAAAAGTTTTTTCCATAAAATGAAGATAGAAATTTTTGCTCCTCCATTAAGCAAGTATTAAATAATGTGGTGATTTATGCATCAACTTTCTACCACTGTAATCAAATAGACTTAATATTCAAACTGATTTTTACACATTTTCATAGATATATAACTTGATGAAGAATGGGAAGCAGTATAATGAAAAATGTTCTGAAAACAGAAATTGAAAACTGGATATTTTTAAATGTGTTTTGTTTGAAAAATGAGTTTAAATACATGGGGAAGTTTAAACCAAGGTAAAGCTTATGCAATAGGTCAAAAGGACATGCCAAAGTTTAACCTTGGAGATTTTTGCCTCCTGATTTTGATTTTTCTTGGCTTAATGTGACCATGAACTATACAAAATTGTATGGTTTAAGATGAACCATATTAAAAAAAATTGAATTTTCAGGTTAATTTGAACTGAAAAAACCCCTCATGACCCAAAAGAAACACAAATGAAAGAAGAAGAACTTATGTATTATATTTGATACAGGAAGAGTGACTGGAAGGAATGATTAGTTTTGCTATTCTACAAGTTAAACTGGATGTTAGAGGAACATTCAGACCTATAGTTCAGGAAATGTGTAGAAGCAAAGGGTTCTTGAGCTGAACTTTCCAAAAAGCAGAAGAACGTAATGGGATTTTACACCTGTGGTCAGTGAATAAGAGATAAACAAGCCATCACTGAAAATGAAAATTATTTTTCCTGCTGATTTAAGAATCTATACATGTTCTTCCATGACATATTTTTTTTGAATCTTATAATATTACCATACATTCCTTGTCATCTGGCCTAAATATAAAGGTGTGTAATGCAAGTCATTAGACCATCAGTAGCTGTGAAAGCATTGTATATGTGGCACTTTTCTTTGAAAGCCACTTTCAAAGCGACCTCTCAATACACAGGGCTTTCAAACCTCTGCTTGCTAAGCTCTTTCCCAAGTTTCTTAAACTCCCTGTCTTCAAGAAGAAATCATGGACTACACTCCATGGATTTAGGAGAGACAATGAAAATGAGGAGAGAGGAAACATCTTTGCAACTTGCTGGTTGCATGAATATACTAGCACAAGGAGAAAATCACACTTACATGAAGTTTACACTAAGAATTTCACCATTTCACTAAGTATTTCACTACTCATTACACAAAGCATGTCAATGGAGTTGCTGAGGATATTTTCTTCAGCGTGAGAGAAAAAGCATATCTCAGTATTGGATCAGTGAATCTACAATCTGCACATTGCAGATTTAAGAGAAATAAACTTATCAGTCTCTGAAGTAGGATTTCATACAGTAAGTACATGCAATTATAATTTGATCACCTGATTCCCCCCCCCTCCCCAAAACACCAATATTAGCTTTAGGAATGCTGGCCCCAATATTTGCTATGTCCCTATAGAGAAGATCAAGACCATTATTCTCCTTGGAAATGAAAAACAATATTTAGTGTACATAAGCCTGGCATATTTGGCATAATTGAAAATTAATATTTTCAATGCACCTTTGAGTCATTATATTTAGCTGACTATATTTAGATTTGTTTACAAAGTAATGATTATTACTATGAAATATTGAAAAAATTCCTTTTTTAGTACATCGAAGAACAGTGATTGACTTCCTACCATACCTTCACTTGCATGACGGTCCCTAAAAATGTTCTTGGGATGGACATTAAAGCCTTCTATGTCATGTACTGAAGAGGCTCTCCGTATACTGCAAATACTTTCCTTTGATCTGGAATGGGTTAGTGGATTGCTTGTCTGGATCATGTCAGGGTAAAGTCTGTCCCACTGCTGCTTAGGTGATGAGTGGTCAAGAGGTCCAGATATATTAACCAAAGGTGAACATTTAGTGTGTTGAATCAGTGCTTTTGTATCATCCACTTCTGAAGGACTACAGCTTTCTTTTGTAGGGGATTTAAAGTGCTTCATTGCCACTGAGTCATCGCTGTGCTTAGAGGAATCAATTATGACTGCGTCCGGGTCTTCCTGGGGTAAGGACTGCTTTCTGTATGTCAGAAGTCTCAATCCGGGGAGCCGGAACCCAAAAAGTCTGCCTACATGTAGATACAGAGAAACAGAAGAAAATATTTCACATTAGTGTCTGGTCATTAAAATCAGCTTTTTTCACTTACAATGAGAATAGCAGCATTAATTCTACAGACTATTTTAAAAGCTATTAAGTTCAGATGGTCCTTTCTAAGTTAAAAATCTATGTATATACAAAAGGCTGCCAGAACATGTCTAACTACTTTGCTTCGTAGCTCTTATTCTGAAATAGATATTTGTGAATTCTATTATTAGTGGAGCTCCATGTGCTTATAAATATACTGCTGATACATGCATTTATTAGCTACAGATTAAACAGGAAGATACCAGTGCTAATTTCTTGGGATAGAGAAATAAGCTGTATATCAGTTTTGCTACAATCCTCGCCAATGCTTACATCTGATGATTAGAGGAAACAATTTCAATGGATTTAAAATGAAAAGTAAAGGAGCAAAGCAAAGAAAAAAGAGTGACACACCTCTCAAGGCTCAGTTGTACCTATACAATGTAATGATTATTTACTTTTGCATGGGATGGGCTGAGTTGGGCTTGGTGTGTTGAATGGCAGGGGAGAGTGTCCTGAGTGTGTGGAAAACTAACACTTTGTGTAATAGTAAGAAATATCAGTAGCTGATATGAAGAGCATAACATGATGCATAGAAAGAAACTATGGAGGAACAATTACAAAATTTACAGAATACCCTTCTCAAAAACCAAACCTAAATAATAAATATTGTAAGGTTTTTTGTAATATAACTCTCAGATAGAGGCACGGGGTCTTCAGATCTATAGAAAACATATTAAACAGTTTAGAAAAAGCAATGCTAAAGAAAGTTTAACAAACTAAAAAAATTTAAATAATTGAACTTATCAGTTGTCATTGTATAAATAGTTGGACTTGTTTAATAACTTCTTGTATCTTATCACTTTGCTACATAAGTTTTTTCAACAGTGAATAAAAAATCAAATGATTTCTTGAAGAATATTTCAGAGTATATTCCTATTCTCTCTTGCTGGGACAAGAAGTTCTGTTTGGGAAAAGATTTTTTTTCAGTCAGTTTAAATTGCCAGCATTTGTAGCTACCTAACATTTATTAACATTTACCACTGAAATCTATTGTTCCATACTGACACGTTTTGAAATAGTCTTTGTTTTATGCCTATGGCGGACAATAATTGTAGAACAATAGATGACCCAGCTTAATCATTTAATGTTTTAAAATGGACGTCCTGTATATTTAGTATTGAGTATGGAGTTGTATTTTGACTTCTAAATGAATGAAGGTGAGAACACCCTGCTCAGGAAAACCTATCTAAGAGCTGAAACTGCTGTACTAGATGACACCAAAGGTCTATCTAACACACTGTTGGACCTTGATTTCCAGTGGTGGATAAGTGAAGAAGGAGATTAAGAGTCGCTACATTGTGTTACTTCTCTCATAAATTTACTCAGTTTCCAGCTATTAGAATTTCAGAAACTTCCTGAGCCAGAGATTGTTTCTTCAAACCACAAACTGAATGCTTGGAGTACCTTTCTTCTATGAATTTGTCTCAGCGTTTTTTAAAAATCGTTGTAGTTTGATCTGCAAAGCATTCTATAGGAAAGAATTCCATAATTTTACCATGTTTGTGAAGAATACTTCCCCTTAATTGCTATACACTTGCTGCCTTGAGGAGGGTTCTAGTTCCTATAAAAAATAGCTAATAATTACTCCCTTTTTATAGTCTCAATATAGTCTCTATATTGCTATATTGCTATATTGCTCTTTGTACACCTGTTCTGCAAGCTGAAGAATGCTTGTGTAACTGCATTGTGTACCTCTGAATATCCTTCTCACTCTTCTCAGTTACTTTTAATTTCTAATGTCATCCTTTTTGACACTGGCCTGAGCTACTACCAGACTTAGGGATCAATGCAGTGACATAATGGCTTTTTGCTTTGACCTTAGTTCACTTCCCTATAATTACCAATATTTCATTGCACTTTTGAATTATTTTTCTAACTGTGTTAATTTAAGATATTTTTACAGCAGATGAGAAATTTTGGTGTTTGGTAATAGATAATTTAGTCTCTAATATTGTGTCTACAAAAAATTAATTTTGCTGTTTTATGACTTGACCACTCAGGTTTCTTGCATAAATCTTTGAATGTCTTGTAACAGTCTGAATAATATTTTGATACATGCAAACATTCTCACCTCATTGTTGGCACTTTTTTATCCAAGTAATTGAAAATGTATTATAAAATAAAGAACCTGTGAGACTATTGATAACATCCATTTTTTCCTCTACTTTAAAATATAAATCCATGTAATGATCTTACTTTTTTGACCTTGACAATTTTTGAAAAAGTCTGATGAATTCCAAATATTTAGCATTGAATTGATCACTGTAGGCATATACACACAACAGTAAAATAGACAGAAATCTCTGTTACATAAACCAGAGTCGTGCATCTTTACACAGCAGTTAGAGGTGCCAATTTTCAGTCTACACAGTGATATTCAGCAGAGTGCACCTTGGGAGTGTGTATATTTCTTCTAACTTGCTAAGTATGTTTGAACACTACAACTGCTCACAGTTGAAATTAGTGAAGAATGTAAAAAAAAGTTGTTATTATTTTTAAATGCAGATAGAATTGAGCTGTAAAGCAGCTTATAAATCAATTTTGAAGGTTTATTGCATCCAAAGTGAAACTAATACTATAATTCTCTTTTTTTATCAATCACACTGAAATTCTTAAAGACACCATTCATAAGGATTTCTGGCATTAGACACTGTTCAAGGCTTTCTGTTGGCACTCTATTTTAGTCGTATTCATGGTGCTGCAGATGGTCTTTTCTGCCTCACCACATTAATATGACCATGTTATAATGCATTACTGATTTAGCTGTCTAACTGCAGTTCAGCTGGAAAGAATACTCAGTGAGAATTTTGCTTCTTGCTAAGACTTTTGGGCATGAAATAGAAAACTTAGATGAGCAGCTTTTTGCTTTTCTTCTCTAGACTGTAATAAATAGTCTCCAACCCTATTTCCTGCTTTTTAATCTGAATGTTCTTAAGAGAAGGAGTATTGCTATTCTTCAGTGAACAAGTAATGAGCTGCATGGTGTGTTGGGCATTCATCTCTCTCCTGTAGCTAAAGATATCAGGGGGCCCATTCAGAATTTGTGTAGCTTACTGAGCTGAGCTGAGCAAGGAAGTGTAATAACAAAATTTGTCATGATGCAAAATTCATTCAGGCCTCAGGCCTGCTGTCCCAGTATAGACTAAAAGGGCCAGTGGAAGCTTTCCTGGCATCCTGCAAATGGGGTGAAATGTTTTGTTTGGTAATGGACAACCCCTGATTTGTGTAAGTAAGATGTCAGAGCAGGTGGATCTTGGCTTAAAATACTCAAACACATTTCAGATGCTACCAGCTATTTACTATGAATCCAGAGATAATGTTACATTAAAATCCTCATGTTTTATTAAAGATTAGATTGCCAAATTCTTCTTAATGCTGAGCCAGAGATTTGTATGATTGTGTCTTTCTAAGAGCAGTTGAGGAAAGCACTTGAGTCTGAGTCACAATTCCAGACTTACATTCCACCTCCTCCTTTCAAACCTTGCTTTACTAAATAAGTAATTTGCAAATGAGTTAATCTGTTGGTCTCACTTATTCTCTGTGCCATCTCATCTGTTAAAGTTTCTAAATAGTAGAACTCAGTACAAAAATATCATTGTAGATGACATAGGACTCTTCTAAACTATTTGCAGTTAGAATTGTCTCTAAAGTCTCAAACTCAAATCGACTTTTCTTGTGTTCTGGAAGCTTTTTTTAATTCTAACTCATATTTTGGGAGATCAAAGGAGAAGACTTAGAATTCATGGAACGAAAATGTTTTGATTAATAGTTTTGGGAAATAATGAAGGGAAAAGTCCCATCCTGATAAGAAAAATTAATATCTTTGTTTTTCCATAAGTATTGCAATAAGAAGTGCTAACAGTAAAAGAAAATTGCTATTTTTCAAACACTAAATGCAACCATATGGAATTTCATTTCAGGGAAAAAAAAAAAGGAAAAATGAAAATTAGTTCCCAAATGACTTTATCAACAGCTACAATCATGGTTGCAAATTTCCTGCCTCATCAATACAAAATTGGGTATTCCAGCAAAAATATCTGAAAAAGGATTTCTTTTGTAACCCACTACACTCTCATGGCTAGTGATTCTTGTGTCTGTTCTGTGCAAACATTTCATAAAAAGGAAGGGAAACTATATTTGGCCTGAACATTGCCTTGATACAGTGAAAGTATTCCTCAAATTTCTAGTGATGAAAATGCATATTTACATACAGTGGCCAAATCAGAGAAATGCCTATAACTGAGAGTTTTACCTTCTCTATAATTTCTTTAGTGGTCTCTGGATAGTGGTAGATGCTATGTGTTATCTCCCAAAGTCTGTCTAGCCCATGTCAATGAGATTCCTGCAATCCCAAGCACTGCAGAAAGGTGATCCTAAGAGAGAGCAGCTGAAAAGTTGTGATGGCTCCTCAAAGAATTGCTCAGCCAGTTTTTGTAGCACTACCAGTAGTATTGTTATTTTCATGCTGATGCAGTTTTCCAAACCCCAAAACGTGAAAGCAAAAGGAAGAATACTAGCTGGTCTCAGGCTCCGTGGCTGGCAGCTAGATTTAGTCTATTTGTCTTAACCTTCTTTAGAATTAGAATTTCCAAAATCAAATCAAAGGAGCTCAAATGCACAAAGAGTTTGCAGAAGGTTGTCTAAGTGAGGTGTAGAAACTGTCAGAACTGTTTCATGGTGTGATGAACCACTTCTCCTAGGCTGAGAGCTGAACCAAAGTGAGCTGCTCATGTTCCTGTACAATTTGTTAACTGTGGTAAGGTGTTGAAGAAAATCAGCTCTTGGATAGTTTTACAATGGTGAATGACTGGTCTGGTTATAATATGAAACATATGTTACTTTTCCAATATATGAGATTAAAGAATAGAACATACATATCCACAATGACCAACCTACTGTAAACAGATTTCCTTGACAGGGGCAGGTAAGATAGGTCAATTATGACAGACTGTCCTTCAAAGCATGGGCTAATTCCATAATACCTTTTTTCTGAAACTTCCCCAAAGAATAAGCAAAATTACTTTCACAAAAGTAGCACAAGTCAGACCTTTGCTGAAATATTTTCTCATAATTGAATGTCTATTGTCACAGAATTCCAGGATTTAGGTTATCAGAAATACAGACAGAGACAGTTATTAAATTGCTGCTCAAAGGCTTGAAAATACCATCTAGCTACTCATGCAACAGACTAAAGGAAACAATGGCTTTTGAGAAATGGAATCCCTAAACAGTGACAGTCTAAAATAGCAGCAAATACTTGAATGTACCCTATGCAAACACTGAGGCATGTGATGATGCCTTATTTTCTGTCTGGGCACAGCAGGCCTTAGGACAAAGAATTACAGAAAGAGACAATTATGGTTTTTTCAGTTCTTTTTCCCAAAATGTATTGAAGCATACTTAAGTGGATAATTTTCTTGCTCTTCTCATTAAATAATCTTAATTTATTTTCAGGAGGAAAAAGCAGGGCATATGAAATTATTAGCATTAGAAGCTAGAACTCATAATTCTCAGACACTGAATACACTTCTTTTTTTTTTATTCTCTGGTATGTTCTCCTTTAATTTTGGCACTTCTTTTAGTTTTCTCTAAAATTTAAGGTTGCATGTGTCTTCTACCAGCAAAAGAAACCAGCAGTCTTCTTTATGTTCCCTTGTAGGTACAAAAGAATTAACTTTGATATCTGCACATAGGACTCAGTCAGAATATGAAAGGAAGGGAATGAAGTCTCTGGCTGCTTGTGGGGCTCTGCTGTGTGTGATTGAGCAGTGAATTTAGTCCAAACAGCATTAACAGGGTCTCCCTCAAAAGACATAATGCTCATACCCTTGAATGTTAATATGAATTGGTACATTTAGTTGTTTTTCTTCCACTCGTTAATAGAAATGTCATTTTATTATATGTTATGCATTAGAATTACAGGAGTTGAAATGTTTTTGTAAAAAAGCCATATGAAAAAAGAATTTTTTGTCCTCTCAGAAAGAGATTTTACTTCTTGCATTTTTATTTCCTAAATATGATTAGGAGTATGAAAAAAGAAAAAAATTAAATAACTGCAATGAAATAAATTAGCAAGCTGTGCAGAAAATATTATACCTAAATTATTTGTTACCTAGAACAATATTTAGCTGTGCTGGGGAGACTGTGGTGGGTTTTTTGGCAGCTGGAAAAAAGAATTTATTCTATCTATTAAATTAAGCTCTCAAGAAGTTCTCAACCGTTCATCATCTTGGCTGCCTTAGGCTTCATAGGGTAAAAAATACTGCTTTTCTCTGAGACAGAAAGCCTGAAGATGTTTTCTATGTTTTAACACTGAATTCATATACCACCATCGATTTCTGCAATGTGTTTTGTCTCATATCCTGACTGAAGTTTTTTTATGCTCTGCATACTGCAACTTTCAGTAATAATAAGATGAGAAGTATCATTAAATTTGGATTTTATATGGCATATAATTATATTAAATTTAATAGTTTACCTGTTATATCTATAGTTTTGCAGAAATAAATATCCAGTCAGTGAGAGAAAGAGCCATATTATGACTTGAACTCTTCTAGAAATATATAAAATGTAATGAGATCTTGAAATAATATAGCCAGAACAATGCAATAAAAGGACTTTTGTAGATAGAATTTTAGAAGATAGATTTACCTGAAGAAGAGCCACTTGAAAGGTTGTTACCATCTGAAATACAATTAAACTAAATTTACAAAAAGCTTTTGCTTGAAACAGATTCAAAAAATAAACAGACTATTAAGAAAAGAAGGCAGAATATCAATTTTCCACACGTTTTAGAAGCAAAATCAGGTTGCTTAAATTCACATATATTATATGTAATATGCAGAGGAATTTTTCTGAAAGTACATTGACTTTTTATTTGGAAAATTTAAGAACTATTCAATTAAGAAATTTTTGATAATTACTAAGCTTTTTTGCATAGATCAATATATATTTCCAATTACTAAGTTTTAAAGTTGGCTAAGGTTCCAGACAGAAAACTAAAGTAGTAAACATCCTATTTCTCATGAAATGGAACTTCAAATTAATGATAAATTTTTTGCTAGACGACAATTTTATTTGAATGAAACTTACTAAAAAGTTGAAGAATTCATAATTTCCATCTGAAGAACAGACTTTATTCACTGACACTTGTTTAGAA
The DNA here is from genome assembly GCA_024734555.1 of Trochalopteron elliotii. NCBI lineage: Eukaryota > Metazoa > Chordata > Aves > Passeriformes > Leiothrichidae > Trochalopteron > Trochalopteron elliotii. Next base: position 8,673,097 of record JANPWX010000011.1, read on the forward strand.
TATGAGCTTAGCTTCCTATTCCTGATAGGCTTCTCTTACTTCATGTCTTCATGGCAAGAACTCTTCAGACTGTGTGTCCTTGCCAGCTGCTCTCAGGTCTTTGCCCTGAGAAATGCCCAACTTGCCTGGGTGCTTGAAACAATCAAGTAATAATGATAGGGTTCTGTGCTTGAGGAGTGAGACAAAGTGGTGGTAAACTCCCTCATTTTTATCTATAGCTCTATTTTGTTTGCTTATCTTAAAGCAAGCATTTTCATGTTGAAGGTTATAAATAAAAACCAATATTTCTTGTAAACAACATCCATCTAAAAGCTTCTCAAATCCATTGGAAAATTTTTCTGTTTTCTAGTAGAGTCATTTTTCTCTAAGCTTGAGATATCCTGAGAGTTTTGATTTCTTTCCTCTTCAAGGTCAAAATCTATAATTCAATTTAGCAAGTGCACAGATGTTTAAAGTTCTCTGTGCTAATTCTTATTATGAATAATAGAGACGTGTCTCTTTCTTCCATCAGAGAATGAAGTAAAACTCACTGCCTTTATACTTTCCTGAGGGTATGTATTATAATGTGGAATGACTTCAGAAAATCATTATCCTAAGCCTTCAAGTTACCTCACAGAACCCCCCTGTTTTAAATGTCCTGAAAGGAACAGATAGATAGGAGACTTGTTAAAAATTAATAAAATGTATCACTGGAAGACCTGTGTGGTATGCAGAAGCTGCCTCCACTGAAAGCTACTGAAAGAAGCTGTGTCACTCCCTCTTTTTCATTTTCAATCTTTTTAAGCAGAGATTGCTTTTTCTTACTGAATGTTTGTACAAGATATAGCAAAATATCTCTGTGATCCTAGCTGGGTGAGTCTGTAATTTTAACAGGTAATTACAGTTCATGGAATCCAGGGAGGCTTCCTTTCTGAGCTGAGCCCCAACAGCAGCCATCAAGAGGAAACAAAAGTAGAGCTACCCCAGTCATATTTGTCTGTCTATAGAAGCAGATTAAGAAAAATTATTTATCTCAGTGGCTGTCGTGTTAATTTAGGCAGTAAGGTATTTGTGGAGCACTGAAGGTGGTGATAGCAGAGGTTCTTCTGTCTTTTATTGCTGATTGGTGTTTGGCCACATTCCTTTGCTAAGAGTTCAAGACTGTTTCAGTTTGCCTAATATTTACTCTAATTTACCTTGGAGACAAATACACATAATTGACGCTGTCATAGTTTTCAGAACTCTGTTGCTGGTTGGCTAGATAGAAACTTTTCTCCTGCTGAACACTATTTTTCTTGACTAGCCCTCACTGAAGATGAATTTGCTCCCAGTGGTGCAGCTAAAAATAAGATCCTGGACAAATTTCTCATTACACAGCAAAGTCAGTGGGTTACTCTTACTTATATGTGTCATATTCTATGAGGCAAAATTGCATGCATCAGACAATATGCAGTGTTTCATGACAACATTGCAGTCCTAATACTTCTAGGACTAAAAAGATATGCTTGCTCTTCCCTAAACTGCTATACTTACTCATATAGCAAAGTACTTTGCTCGAAGGAAAGCAAATACTGGTTTTGAGCTAGCTCTTTGACTGCAAGGAAAGGCCTGATTTCAATTGCAGTTGTGCTTGTTTGCAACCTCAGTGTATAGAGTGTTCTCTCCTTCTCAGATGTAACTCCATTGCTAGGGCCAGGAAAGAGGAAAGCATGCTGAAGAGTAAGCACCTTGAAGAAGTCACTTCAAAGGTTTTCTGATTATAGTTTTGGCTGTTTTAAGAATACTATTAACCTCTTCATTTTATTTGAACCTTATCCAAAGAAGGTTATTACTCATTTGTTGGATGCATAATAGAACCTCTCATTTCCTTCACAGAAAGAAACCCAAGAAATTATTCCGGGGCGTCTTTATTAGGCTAATAGATTTTGAAATGATAAAATGATAAGACAATCCTGAAATATCCCCTCTTTGGCAGATTGCAATTACATGTTTAATCAAATAACTTTCTGGGCTTTCTCCCATTGGGTAATAAACATGGTGTTTGGGAACCAATATTTAGCTTACAGATCAGTACTCCTAGCTAGTCAAACTGTTTCAAAATTAAAGGAATAAAACTTGTGACAAAACTACCTCATCTGACTAGCTATTCTAGCCTACTGATTAATAGAATTTGTGATCTAGACAGGACTGGATTAAATGTTAGAAAAATCACTTATAGGTCAGTAAAAAGGCAGAATGCTCTAGGTGAGGCAGAAAATGAAGATAACTCAGAATTCATTTCTGAAAGGTTTTTCTCATTGCAATTCCATGAATGGTCTCTTTCGGGTAGGAAAATATTAGCCACATTCTTCATATTGAAGTCAGAGTCCTCAAATCTATGGGTTTCTGTCAGTTTGAATTGGTTGTTGATTTTCTCAGTTGACATCTATGGCATGATTGATTTTGATATCTTGTAGTCACTAGTTTTACAGACAAGAAGTATTTCACAACTTTGAGGAATAGAATGAGCATGAGCAAATAGTAATTTATGCCACTACTTCTGTGAATTGCTGTAAAAACTCCTCATAAAATAATGGAGTGGATGAACATGCCACAGGGGAATGTTTGAAAGATTTGGGAATAAAACTGGACACTAAGGATCCCTTTCCTCAACCATTGATATAAAAGACATGCTTACCCCCAGAAGTTAAAGCTTAACATTTTATAATAAGGATTTTAATGATTTTAATGAAGTTTGTACAACACACTGAATGGGAATTCACATGTTATTTTGGTCAACAAATGTTACTATTAGATAAATTTAAATTATAATTTGCTAGTGTTCAAGGAAGTTTTTTGCTAAGGTGGTATAAAACCACGTTTTTTTAATTTAGTTCATTGTAGAAAATCTACACAAAGCTCTGTGTTCTTTTTTACAGCGAGTCTAATAAGGAGGAGTTATCTTTTACCACGAGTATCTTGCTAAATATACATTATTTACGCATTATATCAGTTGGAGTTCAAAATTTTATACAGCTTTTCAAATGATTAGATTCATGAAAATTTATGAACTACATTTTTGGGAATAATTTTTTATCATTATAGTGACAATCAAGCAAATGTTAGTGTCTTAGCAGGTGAGAGAACAGTCCATAAGAACTGTTAGAGATGAGTAAAATCCATTTTTAGGGCTTATGTAGCTCAAAACTATCAATCTTAACACTTCAATACACTACACAAATATTGTGTCATTTACAAAGCGGGTATTCATGTCTTCAAGTGTTTCACATGTAAAATGAGGTGGGGTAAAGTTATTATGTGTTTTTATCTTTGGGTATAGATGTTAATTTCTGGAATTCTAAAACGTTAACATGATCTAAGAAAAGACAACACAAAAGCCAAGCAAACTTACTAGAAAAGAATTGAAGTAAGAATGAGTAGAATTCTCATATATGGAAATGAGACAAAGCTTACAAAGATTGAATGGTGAAGGGGCATCTATAGCAGAAATCAGTTTCTCTAAGTCTCGCTTTAAGTGCACATTGTACAAATAATATTCTTACTGGAGAAGAGGATGTTGCCCAGTTGTGGGATAAGTACATACGGAAGAAATTTCTGCATGTCTCTGAATACAAAGATGGAACAGGGGTAGTATTAAATAAGTCTGATTAGAAGTTTAAATGAAAAGATATGGAAAAAGTTTTGAGCTATACCCTTTTTTCCTCAAAAAAGAAAAGGGTTATATATGAACAAAGGCTTCCTTAGTTTTATTTGGGAACTGGCATACATTGAAAAATAGAATTGGGGTGAACCAGAAAAATAACAAAACTGAAGAGAATGAAAAATCGGTTGGCTGTTAGTGGATGCTAGGTGTCGGAGGCCAGGGCATCCCTTTGGGTGACCTGGGACCTGAAGAAGAGAATTTGAGCCCTGGACAGGGGGGTGTGAAGCCAGTCCAGGGGGGTTGGAGACCTTGGCACACAGCCCGGAAAGACACCGAGTTTGATTTTAGTCCATGGGAAAAGCTTCCAGCACTAGGAGAAGAATTGCAAACCTCAAGGATGTGAAAACAGTAGCTTAGCACAGCAGGGGGTGAAAAATTTTGTAGTTTTAGGATTCTTAGTATAGAGGTAAATGGGGGACAAGATGGAGGATTTAGGGTGTTGCCCTAAGTTCTTCTCCTTCTTCCTCGTCCTCCATCTTCTGAGGTAGTGATGACACAAAGTAGTTTGAGGGGATTGGGTTAAGGTACAAGTGACCTTTCTAGTATAGGCACTAAGCATTGGCACAAATTAGTAAATAATGGACACGTAGTTATCTGTATAAGAGTAGAGCACCGCCTCACCGAGGGCAGTCGCCTCGTGTCCCAGCCCTGTCCGGACCTCGGCTGGGTGCAGAGAAAACTTTGAGATATCAAATAATAAACAACACGAGAAACCTGAAAACAAGGCCTTGGAGACTCTGCTTTTTCACGCGATGCGGCTCAGGGCTTTTAGAGGGCCAAGGACTCTTAACAGCCGGAATCTCGGGTGAGAAAACCAAACCCGAGAGCTAGGATCTTCCAAAATTTCACTATTTGGTTATACAAAAACTGTTCCAGCTGCCAGTGAGAACTGATGATAAATTCTTACCAGAAAAAATATTAGGGAAGAAAAGGATCAACTGAAAGGACTTTTAAGCGTCTATTATGAAGCCACTATCTTCACTTTTCACATTACTGCCTATTCAGACATCTGCTGCATATACTATAGGAACTCTTGAGCACCAGACTAGAAAGAATTCTATTTATACTCAAATGTACTCATCAAGCTCCTGAAACATACCTTTTCTTTTTAATAATCTATTATTATCATCATCTGTCGAGCCCAGTGCTGAATCAGAACCTAACTGTGTTAGCCATCATCCTGGCACACAACAAAAGACAGGATCCTTGTACTAGAGAGCTTACAAACACTGTTGGAAATATCTGTCAGTATTCAGCTGATAAATTTTTAAATTTTTGCCTATCCAGAACTAAATGCAGTCACTGAGCTACAATAAAAAATGTTACTTGCCTTCCATAGGTCTTAATTTTTTCAGAGGGCCCTCAGCCCTTTAACAGATTGAAATCCCTTTTTTCTTCATGGCATGAAATGCTTTTTTATTACATTACATTAGATTTTACAGAATCACAGGATACTGTGAAATGGAAGGATCATTGAGTCCAACTCTTAAGTGAATGACCCATACAGGGATCAACAACCATCCACGACCTGGATGTTATCAGCCCTCCGCTGTAACCAGCTGAGCTCACCTCAGTGGCATTTTCTGTCATGAGGAACCCTATGGCAAGTGGTAGTACTCAAAACTGTTGGCTGCAGCTTGCAGAATACATGCTTTCAGAAAAAAGGAAAGGCATTTCAAAGATACACTTGATAAATTTGATCAACTCTTGATAAACCCATTAAAAGAAGGATGAGAGTATGAAAAGTTATCTTGTTTCCTAGGATCAGGAAAATAGCTGCCATCCATTTGCTTCCTAATAACTTTTTCCTCTCTCCTGCAACCTGACTCAGTCACTTTTTTTTACTCTCATGTTGAAAAGGCATTCTAATATAAGAAAACTCAATCTAAGGAGCTCTGGAAAGAAATCTCTCATGATCTGTGTGCTTCTGGGTAGTAGATGTTAATGTAATCTGAAATCTTTTGTCTTTTGTTACTAGCTGTTGCCTTTACTGGTTGTTTGTCAGAGATGTATTGCACTTGTTATGTGTCTGGTTACCTCTCTATTTTTATTCCCTAAATTCATTGCTGCATTCAAAAGTGATTTTTTTACTTTTCTGTTTTATCCTGAACCAGTACCTATTACTGTCCATTTTGTGTGTGATCCAGTGAAAAGAGATCACCTGGTTTACCTGTTCTAAATAGAGTATGATGATGAAAAATGATCTCCTGGAGAATCTGCTGTGTACTTTTCTTATGCTGTGAACATGACTTTAAAAAAGATGTTTTTACTGGTAAACAATCCACCTTTTTGGACTTCTTTTCTAGACTATTGGTCTCTATCTGCCTTTTCTATATTTCAAGGCTTTTATCTGTTTTAGTTTAAAACCGCCATTGAACTGTACACAATATCTTGCAGTTATTTCTGGATGTTTTGCATAGCTTGGCCTCTTTCTTGCCAAGAGGAATTTTTGGCTATGTAGCATATTTTGTATCACCATCCATCCCATCCGGCCCACATAACAGTCTGCTCCGAAACCATAAGCAGCTCAGGAGAAGATGGAGCAGCCATGTGCCTGCTCTAGTTTCTGCCAGTTTCTGGCATCTGGCTGTACCCACTAGCAGGAAAATGGTTCAAGTCACCTTTCTGTGCCTCCTTTTGCATCTTGATCTTTCTCTGAGAGAGATCAGTTATGTACTGAGCTTGGAGGCCCATCTATTAATTTTTCAACAACTCTCAGCCAGGGAATCCCCTGTATGTCAGGTGTAAATACCATAAAACAAGAAGGATGTTTTGACAAAGTGGGGGTATTTTTTGCAGATTTTCTCTTCAGTGGCTTTTCACTTTACAATGCAGCAAGTGATAACACTTGAAAGTGTACAATGATGTGTCAGAGATATCAGAACAAAATGTCCTTTTTCAAGACATGAAGCTCTGTTTTTTCTCCCCAATTGGTATTTTACCTCTATTTTGTCCATAAAACCACAGTGAGCATGGACAAGCTGAATGAATATATATGTTATAAAATCATTTTCAAATGGAGGAAATAAGATGTTTCAAACTCACAAAACCATGGTATACTAAAATAAAACCAGAATATGGGTACTTATTATAAATTTTTTCTAATGCAATTTTTTTTTCCTGATACCCCTTGATGGGATTTTAACTGTATCACTAGCAAGAAAAATGTGTTTTCTTGGTATCTCAAAAAAATCTCAGCAAAAACCTGCTGTATTGGTCATTAAAAAACCCCAATCCCAATGCAAAGCAGAATAAGAAAATGAAGCATAAAAGCACTAGATTTTGACTATGTAGTGTGAAGACAATTTACAAACTTTAAAAAAAATATGATATTTGGTGAACAATAATTATTTGCAGACTGCAAATTTCCAGTAATGGAAATTTTCTTTCCACATTCTTATACACCCTGTCATTGTAGGCTTCTATGGACACTTCAGGTGCTGTGTAGTGTTTGCATCAGGAAAGTTCTCTCCTTGCTTCTCACAGTGAGAATTGTACCAGTCTTTATTTCCTAACTAGACAAAACTGAAGTGTTGATTTAACAATTGGAACACTTATGTCCCTTGATTGTACTAATGTTAAAGATTATCTCTCTCTTGTATTTTCCAAGTGTTAATGCTCACTGTTAAAGTGTTCTGTGCTTTACTAAGAGCTTGTACAAATGGGATGTGTTCTTGGAAATCTTGTAGTAGGAGCAGATTATGTGAGTGGCAATGCAAAGCAGAAGGATCGTGTGCTGTTGCTGCACACAGTGAAGGTCAGCAAAAGAACACATGTTCTGCAGACAGTGGGACAGAAAGCTACACAATGTAGTTCTATTAGAAGTGAACATTTGTGTTGAGTTTTTTAATTTGACGATACTTATGTTCCAGAGTAGAATGAAAGCAAAAGCATTTCCTGTACATCCACCCCTCCATCCCCACATCCTTCAAGTCAATCTAAATACTTCAATTTGATAAAATCAGGATATTTAATTATGTTTCAACTGATTTTTATATTTTCAAGTCTAATGACATTTCATCAGCTATTAATAAAATGCCACCAATTATTTTTTATAAAACAGAAATATTCAATTTTGAGTAGGCTAAGATGAAATATTTGGGCTATGCCACAATGTTTTTTTTCAGTTTTCAATTTGTTATTGATTTTTGTCAATAACAAAGACAAAGGGTAATGCACTTCTGTGAAAGATTTTAGTTTTTATGAATTTATATGTTGTAGTACTATTCACAAGATCTATGCCGTTATTACTACTACAGATCTGTTAGATTATTTTACCAACATCTTGCAGTAGGTTTGCTACATTTGGCTCCTTATTATTTTGGATTATTGAGTCAATAAATGGGATTGCATCCTTTGCTAATCTTATTGCCCATGTTGATTACTTTGCCAGATAAAAGAAGAGGTAAGCAAAGAAATTCCACCGAGTAACTTACGATTTACAAGTTTAGATGGCAATATTGGCTTGCACTTCTCAGGAGATGCCACATTCTCTTCATCTGTTACATACTCAAAATTAATAATAAACATCATTGCTACTCCCTCTTGATTTTTCACTGGAATTATGTGGGTGTTGCAAATGAAGGTAGATCCTGCAGATGGATTAAAAAAAAGAGAAAGAAATATATAAATGGAAGGAAACATCACTTTTTTCACTTCAGTAAGTCCAGTTATGGCAACAGACAGTGAAGAGCATTTCTTTGAACTCAATAATGGAGCATCAAAAATATTATTTAATTTAAACAGTAATGTTTTCCTAGAAAGAAATACCACTGTTCATAATTTCTTGGAGTCTTATCTTTACCAAAAGGTGTCTCCTTTAAAATGACAATTTTACTTTTTGGTTTTTGTTCACTGGAAGTGCCTGTATAGATGGACTTGTCATCTGGAGACATCCAACACCAAAAGTAGAAATGTGAACACTGTTCCAACCACAGTTCTTGTGAAGAAAGCAGAACCTGATTCTTCTAAATGCTGAACATTCTTCAAGCATTTGGTTCTATTACACAGGATGAGTCATGCATTAAGTATTTATGGATGTGAATGTACCACTATTCTTATTTTAGCTCTTAGTCTTTTGGGGACTTTGGGGAAATGTTTAGGTTTGTGTTAAAAATTATATTTATTTATTTTATATTCCATCACAAAAAATCTTCTAAACTGTGCTAATAATTTTCAATAATTTTCTGAAGGGTTTGACTTAAATGTTATATACAATTTGAAGTATGAATTTAAAAATACCCTAGCTTTCACATCTATGGAGCATACTCAGCCTATACTAAAAGCAATTGAGACTGTAAACTTTCAATACCTCTGGTGCTCAGGATGTTCTTTCTTAAAAACCTAATTACAGATTTAAGGAGTTCTTGGTGTTAATTCTTCCACTACAGCTTTAGAAGTTTCAGTTGACAAAGTCATTAGTCTTGATTTAATTCTTTCTATTAATGTTACAGAACAGTGGTTTCAAAAATAATGTGATTGCTGTAAACAATACAGTAATGTGCTAAAAACGTCATGCAGACACAACTGTGAGATGGGGTCTTTCCATGATAACTAGGGACTGGTTTAATATACATCATCTGCAATTCAGGCACTCCAATGCTGTAATCACTGAAACTTGACAGCCTGTGCAATTTGACAAAAACAGATCTTGATCTAGATTGCACAAGATTTTTTTTTATTATTATTTGTTTCCATTAAGGAGAGAGATAGTCAAATTTATATCATTACAACCAAGACCAGATTGTGGCTTCTGATATTTAATGTAGTACTTGCTATAATGTGGTATATATGGCAATTCGAGTTATGTATAAAATTGATATGCTGGCCTTTCAAGTTTTGCAGCTGTAACTCCCATCCATTTAATAAAACTTAAGCTGTGGCACTTGCCACAGTTTCCATGGTTACAAGCTCAATGTCTTTAGTAAACAGAAAATAAGCAATTTAAGACTGTTCCATTAGAGCTAAAAATAGAAGTGCTGTAGGCCAACCATTGCAACACAGACTGGTTAAACAGAGGGGCTGGAGAAAATTTGGAATAATCTTTGTGGTTTTAGCTAACAAATAAAACACATACTGAGTTCAAAAAGTGAAAATTATATTTACTGATTTGCTTGGAAGGAAATTATATGGACGGCTTTGACATGAAGATTTATAGGTTGAGCAGGTATTCCCCAATATCTGGAAGTGGGGCTCAGCTGAGGCGTGCATGGCTTTGAATAACACTGAACTTCAGTGGATCAGATGTTTGTCAGTATTTGCAAAGGAGGATTATGAGGACACTTCTTTAGAATCTTCCCTGCTTTTGAAGGCAAGGATGTTTCAGCTTTTGAAGCGCTTCCCACAGTGCTAAGTAATGATGCTATTTCCCATTTGTGTAGAAAATTCTGCCCTCAAGAATTTACAAACCTCATTTGTACTGGAGCTAGGGATTTGCATCTCTGGGGAGATGCAAGAGTTGTTTAACAGTCCACAGCTTAAGAACGTGGCAAAAAGGGCAGAGGATCGAAAATTTAAGCTGTATGTAGAAATATTTCAGGAACAAAAATAGGAAAGGTTCATGTGTGGTTTAATTTAGCATGGTTCCTTTGAAGACCAAATACTCCACAGACTAATAAGTCCACTGTAGTTCATTAGTCTGAAGTTTTACCAAGAAACCCAGGCTTTTTAAGAGGAAAAGAATATTTCCCTTTGTTATGATTGAAAATGGGATGCTGCAAGTTAACCAAAATATGACAGTTGCAGATTTCGTGACACTGTTAGTGTTTTCCTTTAGTACAGACACTGCTATCTGCTATACACTTTTCAGTATCTAGCTCTATTGAAGGGACAATGAGGAAATACAAAATTCAAAATGGCAAGGAACACTCTAATGTGATTTAAAAATAAGAGATAGGTTCAAAGAAATAACATTGGCAAATTCAAAAGATAAGCTTTGAGTTGTTAGAGTTAATAGCAATAAAGAAATAATAATAAGAAGCTTGTTTACAAACAACCTTATTCAGTATTTGCAGTCTGGCATCCCACTGCTCTTCATTGCACTCAGCATGCTTTTCCTGTTTTGTCTCTGTGCTGAATATTTCCAAAGTAAGACATGCTTCTGATGAGCAATAAAAATGGTAATGTAGTTTCAGGAATTTGCATTTCTCATCTAACAGAACCAGGCAAGTGGATGATTTAAGGAGAACTAAGAAAATGATATCTTTATCATTAACAAATTCAACATCCATCAATATATATGAATTTTCTCATGATTACTACTTAGGAGTGGTCATGAAATATATCTGTTTTGCTCTCTTGTTATCATCATTGGAGATGATAAAGGAAAAGTTGGATATTTTCTTGTCAGCTTAAATTCCATGGTGACAGGGACTTGTTTTCTTTTTATAAAGACATTGTAAAGCCCACCGTTTCATCTAGTTAAATTAGTGGAAAAATATCCATATGGGAAGAACAGATTTCACTCCCCTATTTGCTGTGTGGATATGATGTATGATTCCATGCTTATGTATTCAACAGTATGATTTCACAAGACCACACAGCCTTGTGTGAAACAAGTAATTGCCAAAATATATACACAAGTGACAATAAATATTTAAGAAATAATGACTTAGGGTATATTAGGGTTATATAAGGATATACTGCACCATTTGAGCAATTCTGATGAAGGAAAACCTATTTAGATATCTGTCTGCATAGTGTTTAAAGCTGACTTGCTCCAAGAGAGCAGTACAAGGTAGGCACCTAGTAATGCAGTGAAATATTGTTTACATACATTATTTTTTTTGACTAGTCACTGTGACATTATTAGTGTGATCACCATGATAATAAGTAGAAACTTAATATTTCTCTGTTAAGCAGGAGTTGACTTCTGTAAATAGAAAGCATGCTATGCAGTAAAACATAACCAATCTTATTTTGTTATCCTATGTCTATGTTTATTGCCTCATTTGTCCTTTCATCATAGCATGGCTTATGGGTATTGCCCAGTGTTAATAAGAACTTCTCTGGGGAAAGAAAAGAGCTAATTTGCAAGAGAACTAATGTGGAAGATTAGAAAACCTTCTCTATCTTTTCCTGTTCATCATGGAATCTTCATCTTTGGGATGAGAAGCCAAAGCATGGCTTTCTACCAACTCCTAAACTTCACAAATTCAATATTCTCTTCCTTCCTAATGGCCAGAAACCCCCATCACTTTCTACTTCTTTCAGCTTTGGGACAGTCTTGGAAAGATGTAATGCTTTTCCAGGCAGAACACAAAGGGAATTTAATGAAATTAAATGTATATGCTAGTCTTGGAAAAAGAAATACTGTCCTGCTTTGTGCAGACATTCAGGAAGGCTGAGAAATTGAGCTTCATCCACCATGCCCAGCATACAAGTAGTAACAAGCCCCTTGGGACCATATGAAATGCAGTTAAATGAAAGTCTTGTTTTCTGGCCTAAACTGCTGTTTATAATCCATTTTATCACTAAATTCTGGCAGATAAAGGACATAGACATGCTTTTAATATGGAGTGAGGAAGAATCACAGGAACTGTGTGGTCATTACTGGGAAGTCAAGAGGGGAAGGGGGATACAATATCTTGTGAAATAAAGCTGTTGCTTGCACACAGCTGCTAAGACTTTCACATTCCTGAAATGCTCTAAGAATAGGAAGAATATTCATATTTTATGAATATTTGTGTGAGATGTAATTCTGGCTTAATTCCTTGTTGTTCCATAGCTACTTTCAGCCAAACTTTAAGAAAAACAATGGAAGTAAACCAAAACCTTTGTTTTTCATGTGTCAAGGTTCTGGTAACAAAAGTTTAAAAACTTGTTTTAGAAAAAAAATACTGTGAATGGTGCAGAAGAATGACACCTGAAATTGACTGGTTGTAATTTATTAATGAGACCAGTGTTCTTGAAAGGTTACAGACAAAGAAAAAGAAATTGAAAGAAAAACAGCACCCAGGGAATATTTGCTCTGCTTTGTGTGGTTTTTGTGACTTATCCCTGAAGAAAGTCCTTTCTTTTATGCTTAAAATTCAGAAGCCTATTTACCTCCACTTTGAAGTCCACTCTAAGCAAACACTGTGTTAGGTGATGTTTAGTTGGCATTTAGGGACAATTGCACTGGGGATGTGCACTGAATATTCAAGCAAAGCCAGTTTGTCAAATAATGAGGCATGATGTGTATTGTGATGTGGGGACTCAACATGACCAATCAAGGATTGAAAATCCAATTCTTTCTGTTTCTATTCGAGCATAAGCCAGGAACAATGCAGTATGTCATAAGGAATATTGTTTTCAACAATGCAAAGTTTTACTTTCTTTCTAAAACCATGCTAAGAAGTCTATGTCTGTAATGCTATGTTGAAAATAGTCATGTAAAAATTCACGTGGTTTTATGCTAAAGGGTTCCTTTAGCAGCAAATACCTTTGGAAACCTATTTTTCCATTAACTAAAACTAAGTCTTTATTAAGAGATTTTCAAAACTTAGTTTTGTTTATACAATAAAAATGAGTAGGAGAAGGACTGAATCTGCCCTCAGATTCCCAGCACTTTGTGATGTAGAACCACATCTCTGGAGACAGATACCACATAATTACTTGCTCAACTCAGTAACATCCACATGAAAAAAAGATTGAACAAATATCTCTGTCTATTTGTATCTGCACCTTTTTGCACCTTTGTCATTGGTGTCATTCATTTATTCAGACCTTTGGAGACATCTGATTTGTAAACACCTTATTTAAATTTCATCCAAACTTTGGCTTATAGGAAAGAATTACCCTTGGATGTTCCTTTCTCTCCTGCCCTGCATTTGCTATGTAGCTGCACACATAAGGAATAGGAGAAAACTTGATGCTAAAACTGAAGATGATTATATTGGTAGCCACAAAAAGCACCTATTCTGGGAATCCCAGCTTGCATTGCAAGTGTTGCCTGTTGCTGCCCTTCAATGCATACTTGGTATAATTTTACTTTTAAAGGTGTTAAGACTGAGTAATGAAAAGGGTTTTAATCAAACCAGCATTAACAATGAATGAAGAAATTAAGGATAACTCAAAGAAACTCTTGATCCCATTTTCACAATTGAATTAGTTGATAACAGCCCCACAGTATTAAGCTGTGTTTCATAAATCTCAATACAGAATTTTGAGCAATGGATTATACAATTCTCTTTATCTTTTACCTGTATCTTCTGAGCTATGTCTGTATGTCACCATTTTCCAGTTCCATCAGACTGAAAATGAGCCACAGTGGGTGGCATGGATGGGGAATTCACACACTTCCTATATCTGTGCGATTGTCTATTCTGTAATACTCACTGCAGAGAACAATTAAAAATAGATAGTAGATTGAAATGTATTATATCCCTTTTCAATTGAATAGCTGTGTTTAAGGGGGATGGGTGGAGACAAGAAGAACATATTTGGCTGATATTTATAAGGGACCTTACAGTGATTAAATGAGACCTACTTCCTTTGACATTTTACTCCACCCTCCTTAGCAAATATTCATTCTGTCACTGAAATGTTGGCTGATACTAAGATTTGGTTTATAGGACCATTTATGATTTGTAAGGTATTTACACCGTTTAAAGGTGAGGGGAGAATTTTCAACGTAACAAACTAAGAAAAAAATTGCTCTCTGGAACCTGTGGACATGTTCATTACTGGACTGACAAAAATGAACATCTCATTTGCTCTCCTTTTAATCCCATTTGTAATATAATTAAATTGGCAGATAAATACTGTTCAACTGCTCATTCCAGCATTTCTTAGGCTACTGCATTGCTAAAATTATTGCTAAGATCCTAATTATAATATCTACACCTACACTAATAGACTATGGTGATTAATTGTAAGGCTGAAAACATTTTGTATGGGAGGAAAATTTCCTGCTTTGTTGTTTAAGCATCTATAAACATGTACAGAAGATACAGAGCAATTAAATATTTGGCAAGGAAAGAAAAATGAAATTAAGTAAAAAAAAGACAAGCAGTGACATGTTTATAAAGAAAAAATCAATAAAAAATCATAGAGTGAAAAATATTGAAAACTCTACATGAAGGGTAAAGATTTGTTTAGGTTCCAAGCTGCCTGTAGAATAATTCTATTGAAACCACAGCTGGGCCAGAAATTGCAGGATAGGCTTTTCTCTTTTTGTCTCGGCTCACCTTAAAACTACACTTGAGTTTTGTCAGAGGGGGTTTGTCTAGAGCACAGACTGAAGTCAGGAGGCCTGGCTGGTTCTGACAGTCTTGAACACTCAAGCTGATCTTAGAGAGCTCTTGTACATGCATAGTGAGGGGAAAGCTGGATCTGAAATTGTTTTCTGGATGGGTTCTCATCACTGGCAGTTTGGAAAGATTGTATGCTCAAACGTGAGTGCTACTTGGAATTATTCAGGCCCTAAACTTAGTCTAAAATCTCTTACATGTTGTCCTTTTCTTCCAGAAGTACATAGCAAATAGTGTTACTTCTGAAAAGCAATGTCTCTGACTTATTAATGGTGATATTTCTGTCTCTGCATATGCAGTTGAACATTTTGGGCCCAGTTCCTTGCACTTATGTAAAGTTTCTGAGTGCATTGCACACTGTATTACCTGATACTAAGGAGTCAGACATGGAAGATCAAGACAGATTGCACAAAGGGGTACATTTATGAAAAGAACTTAATTATTAAGCTTGTAAACACTTTGCAAATCAATTGTCGAATAACTGAGGAAGATTTTTCATTCTTCTGTGTTGTACATGTTGCAGACTAGGTGAAAGAAGCAAATCCAAGGCTTCTTAACTTATTTTCTTAGTATAAATACTTTGGCAGACACTTGCAGCATAGTTATAGTTAATGTGAGATATACCATACTTGATGAATTTCATAACTGAAGATTTTAACAGGGAAACATTGCAAACAACAGTGCTATTTTAGAAGGAAATAAACTGAAATATTTCACTAAGAAATCTTCAAAATTAATTATTTATTATTTTTAAAGGACAATGTGAAAAGTGATTTTTTTTTCTACATTGCACATCATTCCTGTGAGAAAAAGCATTTTTAAATGTGAATTTCACTGAAAATATATTAAGAAGCTATTTTCAGTATTAATAGTGAATAGCAAATCCAGTTTGCTCAACTGTGTGATACACTTGAACTGAGAACATTTTAAAAGAAGATTTTTTTTTTAGATACTACAATGTGAATATACTTGACTAGATTTTTCTGTCTATTAACAAAAGAAAACTCAGAATGTAATACCTTAAAACATCCAGCATCCCAGTGTGGGACAGTAATAAAAATTACCAATGTCCAATGTCACTGGACATGGGTCAGTACCACCTGGGAAGGGTCAGTGATGAAAGATCAGATTCATTTTTGAAATTGAAAAAGTGGGTGAAAAATCCATAATAACTTGGCTCAAATAACAGAACTATGTTTTTTGTGGTGCCAACAGTCATTTGTATTAGTTTAAGCAATTCTTTGTAAAGACAGAGAATTTTATTTAGGGAAGGTCATAGTAGGAATTGCATTAATTCAGCAGAATTATGTGCAATTAGAATAGGTTTGAAAACAACTGGATTTCGTTGTGAAAATGCTTTGATTTTTTTTTCATTCATATTTTCAGTAGGCTTATGTAAAGCATTGCACCAAACAAATACCAGAGGTACAGGTCAAGGTGAAAAGCATTGGTGGGACACATTTTCTCTCACATTTTTTAAACAGAAAAATAAAGAATTGCAGAATCCCAATGTCTGTTTAAAAACATTTTGTGATAATTTCAAATTTAAATATACCTTAAACATAAATCTCTGCAGAAACAATTAGGTGAGAAAAAATGGTTCTAATTTCTTATTTTTACCTAGTTGGTTAAGAGTTAGGAAATATTTAATTACATGTGCTAAAATTGAACATGCCTTTTTCTTTACTTTCCCCCTCAATTTTTTCTTTATTTCCACCTCTCTAGTTCTTTTCTTTCCTCCTAGATATCCTTTTCTAAACCCTCATTAAAAGCTATGCACCTCTGGGCATTCAACTGAGAAATGTCTTATTATGTTCATGAGAAAAAGGATCTCAGGTTTGTTGAATATTGCCCATGTTGCAGAAAATGTGCAGACTAAGACTTTTTTGTAAAAGTAACCTCATTTATTTCCCCAAATTAAACTACATAAACTATTTTAAGAACTAACTGAATAACCTTGTAAACCAGAATGGAACAGAAAAAAAATCCATCAAAAAACCCAAACAAAACCAACACCAAACCACAAAATGAAACCCACAAAATGCCCCCAGAACCCCATTTTTGTAATTTGTTTCATTTATTCAAGGTGTTGGTCCAGACTACAATATGAAGTAAAAGAGTGATCTAGATTCTCTAGTCCTCACTGACACTGCAGCTTAGGGGAGATTATGGGGGTTTTTTTGTGATACAGTTATTAAAATATATCAAAAAAGAAGTCATTAAATGGCCATACAGTATGAAGGATGATACAGAAAAACAGATCAACAGCAGGTCCCTTGAGGCAAAAGGGAAATGCTGTCATTTCTGCAATTTTTCACAAGTGCAATGTACATTCAATTCCATTGGTCAAGTGGAAGGAGCACCATTTTCTAAATATAGGTGCCTTATTGAAATCACACCCTTGGAAAATCATACTCATGGAAACATACCCTTCCTGATATTTTCTAAGTGAATTGATCATGCGTAGCTTGAAATACACAACCCCAAACTTGTAGAAAAAAAAATAAATTATGTCATTGTACACAGGGTCAGATGTAAAGCCATTGTGTGTGTCACAGTGCTTTACTGTAATCCAGCAAAATGTATCTAACGGGGAAGAATAGCCAGACACAAAATGAGGGATTCTTGTTGCATGCAGTAGCTATTGTAAGGTCTTGGTAACTGGGACAATGGTGCAAAAACCCTCATCAGTGCAAAAATCAACCCTGAAAGCTGATGGAAGTAATCAAGCTACTTGGATCATAAAGCAAATGAATGTAACCTCCCAGGACAAACAAAGTAGTAGTATTTGAGAGCTCTTTGTAACACAAAGTCATGGGATTTTGAATTCATATTAATAAATGTGGTGGAAGGTCTATGTACAGAAGGTTTGTCAAACATACCCACAAAATATTAAACTTCTTGTAAAAAGAAAAAGAACCTGTTTCCTGGTGCAAAATCTTCAAGCCAAACATAATGAATTTTTAATTCAAATTCTCATTAGAACTGATAAATATGAATAACTTACTGAAATAGAAATTCATGGCTGCCCTAGGGGTGGTTTTCATGACCTGGTTGCTATCAGTTTAGACAAACAAAGAACAATCCCAAGCAGTAAAATAGTGGTCTTTCTAAATGGATAATTTTCTATGGTTGAGAAAAATGTAAGCAGAAATAATTGGGAGGAGAAGTCAGACAAATATATGAATGAAAAATTGCAATTCTCAATGAGAATGTTAAGTAACTGAAGAGTAACAATTCAGTGATGCCAAAGATCTTAGCAAGTCCATCTGCACTGAGTGCAAAAGTAAGGTTTATAAAGAAGTATTAAAAGCTATATAGTGAATGGAGAATGGAGAAAGTAAATACAAATCCGTGGAAACTGAGAGGTATGAAATACCTCAAGTGAAGAGAGGAACGTGACAACTAAGGAGACTAATGAGAGTAACTGAATACTCTCATTAGTCAATATAAGAAGCAAAAATAATAACTCCAGTAATGGGAAGAAATTCTTTACTGTGAGAGTACTGAGGTTCTGTAACAGGTTGCCCAGAGAAGCTGTGGATGCCCCATCCCTGGGAGTATTCAAGGCCAGGCTGGATGGGGCTCTGAGTTACCTGTTCTAATGGAAGGTGTCCCTACCCCATGTCAGGGGGGTTGGAAGAAGAGGCTCTTTAAGGTTCTTTCCAACCCAAGCCTTTCTATGATTCTATGATTGTGCCAGCATCCATAAAAGGGATACAGTGGTAATGAAATAACTGTATGGCAGTGAGCCTGACATCAGTTGTAAGCAAAATAAGGAAACCTGTGATGTTAGAGTCTTTTAAGAAAGAATACCTGACAGGAATGTAATTAATGTCACTCAGTGTGGTAATGCAGACATTGTTAATGGACAAGGAATCTCATTTCATGTTTATATTCTTTGTATAAAAAACCCAACCAACTGGTCATTACAGACATATGCATTTGTAAGGTAGTCCACTGATTTTTATGCAATATTCTATTAAAATAATAGCACTATAATTGTAAAAATCACATTACATTGTTTACAAATTGTCTGAGAGCTTCTGAAACATCATTAATGGAGGACCACAATGCAGTGCCAATTTCTAGTGAAAGTCCACAGAAATGACCACAGTAGCATTAATTTGCTTTGAAAAGAGCTGAAGAAAATACAAAATCCTTCTATGAAATGCTTGGATGCTTCATAAACCTGTTGTGCAGTGGCTAATCATATGTTAATGGGTCAAAATAGAAGCATTTAAATTATTCTGTAAGTGGGACACAAAATGCAAAGAGTGCATTATGAAATGGTAAATTTAGTCAGACAGTTAAAGAACCAGGCAGGGCATGTAGGCTGAAATGAAAAAAGATAGCTATAGCCTGGAATGTAGTGTCTCACAAAAGAAATAATAGGATAATATGTAAGAATGGTGAACTGAGCCTGAATAAAGAAATAGAATAAGAAGTCAACCTTTCCCTATATATATGGCACTTAAGGGACTAAAACTGGATTGCTGCATACGTTTTCTGGCACCTGAATTCTTAAAGTCCATTGATAAATGGAAGGGAGCATAAAATGACCAGAGGAATAGCATTCTTCAGAATGGTGTGAATCTTAAAGATGTCAATCTTAGTTGTTTAGTGAGAAGTGGTTTGAGAAGTGACTTGCATTACAATCAGTAACTTCATGGAAGGAGTGCTGAATACTAAACAGCTGTTGAGTCTGTTGAGTCTAGCAGAAAGAACCTAAGTGCCTGGAAGTTAAAGCAGATAATTCAAGCTATATCCTCTGGATACAGAGGATCAGAGGAAGCAGTGGTTATCCCTCTCTTTGTGTTTTTAAATCAATATGGAAGAAACAGACAAGTCCTTTTATTCAACAAAACCACCTATGTAATATTCACTTTCATAAAGTTCTAATGTTTCTTCTGTATATCTCATTTCAATCAAGGAGGAATTCAGTGCTTCTTGTCCCAGCTTTGCTCTGAATACACAGTGCTCCATAAACCAAGACACTGCTTCTGTCCTTCCTGTGCTTGGGATTAAAATTTCATGTGCTCTCCTTAGTCAATTGGTAAAATTTCAAAACCTGTTCATGATTTTGTCAAATTTCAATGTTCTGATCGTAGTAAGAGGTGGGATCCCAGTGGAAGCAAGGCCAGGTGGCATGGGAAGAATACAGAGAGGCTACTTGCCACTGTAGGGAGATATTTTGTGTTGTCAAAGCTCAGTTGGAATTGATGATCCTGATGGGTCCCTTCCTATACAGCATATTCCATGATTCAGTGGGATCCCATCTGAGCATGTCGTGGCCCATCGTTTTGTAATCGTGGTGTAGCAGTGGATTAAATTCACAAAGCATGATTCCTAACTTCTTCCTCTCTCCTGCTGATGGACATAACAGCAGATGGCTCTGGGATGCACATGCCTGTTTTTCTCCCAGATGCCTCAGTCAGTGCTCTCCAGGGCAATGTGTGTGGAGGTGCTGTGCCTCTGTTTTACTCATTCTCTCCTCATTGGCAAAGGTTCTCAACACTGACCCTTCCAATAATGGTTGCTGGAGAATGTGTTTGGCTGTCTGGGCTGCATTCGCTGCTCAAATAGCAGTTTCCTGTCTCCTCTAGGAAAAAGGCACAGGACAGATGGTGATGCAGGGTGAAAGCACTGCCAGTGTAAAATCATTATCATTAACTACATCTCCCCACAAATAATACATATTTATCTGTCAGAATGAAATCTTCCTTGTGAAATGTTAAAACTTTCCTTTGCAATAATTCTTTTAGAATAAAAGCTATTTTTATCTACTAACAACTCCACCTGATTAACGAAGAGCATAACTGTTCCTGGACATGGCAGTGGAATGTATTCTTTATTTTTGAAAGTAAATCCAGCTTAACATCTCCTAACCTTCACAGAAAGCTCATGTTCTTAGGTTGGAATCATGCCCTTAGTATCCATACTTGATGGCTTCACATGATGTCCTGACTACCCATATGTATGTCCATCTGTTAGGCTGGCATGGTGCCCTCCCACAAGTTGCTGGACTTTGGCCCTAGGACAGGGCTGAGGACTGAATGCTTACTTAAATACTTATGTGACTTCCTGTCTGTGTGGGCGTGTGCGTGTGTATTCTGTAACCCTCCTGCTTCTAATGGACAGGATGGAAGGTATTTGCCTAATTTCCTTCAGGCAAAACAATCTAAATGTAACCCAGAACATCTTTAGATAGGGGTGTTTTTGATACGAAAATGGTAAGCAATTCCATGGAGTGAGCTGGATTTTCCAAGCTGAGTATGTAAATCTAAACAGTTTACTAGCAAAGCATTGCTTTTTCTTAGGAAGAAATGCAAATTCTACAGGTGGAAAAAAAAGTCAATGGTGAATAGTAATTTTGAGACAGACCATTAACAGACAAAAGAATAAAGTTTTCATGTGCTAAACACTAAATGGAGGTGGGTTTAGAAAAGCATCCTTCCTAAAAGGGTTGGACTTTTCAAAGCTTCACACAGTGTTTCAGCTTGCTTATCATGATTTTATTTTGCCAGCTTTGTCTTTCAAGTTGAAAAATTATGCTTTTCTTATCAACTGCGTCTGGGTGGTATCTAGTTCAGAGCACACATCCAGGTTCAATCCACAGAAGCAAAATGTGCGATTCCAAAGTCCTGTCTGCAAACTCTACAGTTATTGACTCAGGCTCTCCTCCAGGAGATGCTCTGCCTGCTGCTTTTCCTTTCTATCACATATGCATGCTTCCTAAGACATCCTATTAGACTGTAGATCCCTTAGCATCTCTTGTCAAATTTACTACACAGCACACACAGTTTGGACTTCTGATTTACTACTGGGACAACAGAGGAAAGGAAAAATAGAGGTGCAGTAGAGGATTTTCTGGGGCAAAATCACTTGAAACCTAAATGAGTATTTTTGCAAATGAATACAATTTTTCCTGAACTATATTTTCTAATGTTTCCTGTTAGGAGGAACTTTGGTTGCTGCTGACAGAAAGACTGTGCTCTGTCTCAAATACTCTTGTGGGAGGCTATGGCACATCCACCCCACTCACAAACATTTCTTTGGGAAAATTGCCATCCTGACTTTCAGTTTTCTGTAACAGGCCCTCAGCCTTCCTTGGACATCTATTTCAGATGCCTTACAGTAACTTGCTTAAGACATAACAGGCTTCAGGCACAGTGCAAAATGGAATTCATAATACTAAATGATGCAGTGCTCACAGCCACAACCTACTCTTGTCAAACTGCATGTTCCATGTGCTGGTTCTTAAGACAACTTTAATAATTTGTTTAGGTGTCTGTATGAGAAATGAATTCTGCTAATAATTTTTTCCTTCTTTTAATAGGCTAAATTGTAATGAAATCCTGGCTCATAATCAAGAACAAAAAAGGTTGCTAAGTCATCATGTAGCCAGTCTTGAAGATATCCTTTAGCAGAAACCTGTCAAATGTAAGTCAAAGCGTATTTATCTCATAATAATCTATTTGCTGAATTTAAACCTTGTTGATTTGGAGGTTTAATAACTCTAGATGGCTATCTTTCAGCTTGTTAAATTGATGACCCTTAGCAACATGCTAACAATGCTTACTAGTATTTTCCAAGCATCTCCATTTTAGGTTTGTTGCTTCTATTGAACTTCATAAAAAGCAGACGTAACTACTTAACTCATGTAAATTGGTGCCTGGCAATTTTAAGGAATTCAGTGTTTTACCTGTACAGTGCCCTTGAACTTACACATATTGAAAATATGCACAGTGCACACACTATACACAAAGTACTGTAATCAAAGGTCAAGATCAACTGACACCTTTAATTGTGCAACTGTCCTGTTTACAGCTGCACTGTTCAGCTCAAATTTTGAGATTGACTTTTTTTCTTCCAAAGCCCTAACTTTGTGGGAGTGTTGCATAGAATCAGTAAGTTGTTCATCATAATAAGACAAGAAGGCATTTTTGATGAGGAACTGGAAAAAAACCTTTTTTTCAGGTATTCTGAATTATCTTCTCCAGGTTATAGATGTATCTCAGGGAAACTGGTCCTAATAGGCAACAGTTAAATACCCTACAGTGATCCTTGAATAATTTATTCATGATATGCAAGACTGAGCAGTGTAAAAAAAAGAACAGTAAAATAATAAGAAGAAACATGAGTGCAGAAAACAACAGTCAAAACTTCACATTGTAGCTTCATCATAACATTGAAGTCTGGTAGATGAACACCAGATTTATTTTCTTAAATGCCTGAGATTACATTATTTTTCTAAGATTTAATGAGTTGCACAGATTTTATGTGCTGATTGAGCCACCTTTACCGCAAGAAATTAAAATGTGTAAATTACATCCTAGTCATGTAATTTCTGACAATTTTTAAGTGGTCTATTTATTTTAAGGTAATAATTTTTTAATATACACAATATGCATTTTTTCTGTGGGGTGAAACCATTACAGCCATTAAGCTCATCCTTTTCAAATTGCAGTAGATAAATCTGTGGTAATCTCCTTTGCAAGTATGGCATAGAACATGTTATAAATACCACAAGAAGGGCAAAATTTACTGTGCAGTAAAGGTCAAAGTGATAAAACCAATAAAGAGTATAATGAAGCCCATTGGCTGTGATTCAGCTGGACACTTAAACAGATGACAATTTTTTAGCTTGTGAGAAGTCCCATTGACTTAAGTCCTGCTGAATGTGTCAGCAATTTGTACTTTGTACATTACTTTGTTTATCTCTATATTATTTAGACATTACAATTAATATCTTAGCTTTGTGCAGATATCTGAAATGACAGTGGCAGAACAGAATTATTTACTAATCCCCTTGTGAATATGAGAAATTAAAGAAGATTTCAAAAAAATATTTAGGAAAAAATCCATCCATACAAACATGTAATTTGAAGTCAAATCTGTATTCCTGCCCTGTTTTCTTTCTATTTTTGAAAAACGTGTAGTTAGCACTTCACTCCTCATATTTCATTTCTACTTTCATCAGGCATTGACCTCAAGAAAAGCAGAGAAAGGGGGTAAATAAAGCCCTCCCCATTTTCAGTGCAGACCCTGGTGAGGTTCATTCTGTGAGTCAGAATCATGGCCACACCCTCCCTGAACCCCACTGTGCCATGTTGATCAGCAGAGTATTGAATTTCAGCATACAACTCTATGTGCTTCCTCCAATCTCTCATCTTTACAACTCATTCCATATATCCCTATAAATCTGGATATAAGGAAACCGTAGTGCTCCCTTAACTCAGAAGAAAGTCACGTTGTGTGCCCCAGGGCAAAGTGATATCAAATCAAGTCTACTGGTGTCTACACAGCAGAAAATTTACTTTAAGGTTTTTTGAAATCAATTTCAGTATCCAAATGATGAGTTTCATTTTCTTTTTGTTAATACAGTTCTTGAATGAGTTGCTCTGTGCAAATGTGAGACAGGATTTCATACCCATGCTGTGCATTTTCAAAACCAATGTCACAATTGCTTTGTATCTCTCTTTTGATATTCCAAACTAGGCTAAAGTCGGCCTGAAAGTTATTGCAGAAATATTTTCATTTGAGAGAAAAGAAATTTCATTCATCTACATTTTTGATTAATATAGAAATTTTATGATGTTATCTAAGGAGAACTTTTTACTTTTTCTTGGAAACAGAAACAAATAAAAGTAACAAAAGCTTTTTGAGCGGGCAAAAACTCTTTTAAATGGGAAACACTAAACTGTGACAGGACTAGGTGTAACTTGTAATTTATTTATCTGCTCCTTGTATTTGCTGCATTCTCTGATTCTGCTTCACTTCTTATAATACCATATAATGTAGTAATTCTTTGAATTGGCAAAGTACTGTACAAATGTTTTAAAAAACCCTAAACCACCCAAACTTACAATGGCTGAGGAAACTAAATAATTCTCTATGCATTTATTTTGATACAGGTCTAAATATTTGTTTCCATTTCTTCTGAATGAGAAAGTATAAATTTGGACTATCTTTATTAAACATTAATTTTTTCCATTAATTTTCTCCTTTCCAAAAAGTTTTACATTAGCTTCTTTTAGACAGACTATATTTTGTAGCTGCACTGTGCATTTGGGCTTCCTTCAGTTTTTTTATGTTTGTGTAGCTGAGACTAAAATACTGATTTTAATAGATTCTACCTGTGCTGTACAGTTGTGAATAACATGTCCAAATTCACATCCCTCAACCAGGGAAACAGTTCTGGTTGGGGTTAAAATTCTCTCACTGTAAAACTCAGGCTGTTTTCTTTTCTTGAGCAACTCTGAAGTCAGAAGGTACAACTGCAGGATCACCCTAGAATGAGTATACATACTCTTTGGAAGAAACACATTATTTCATATCAGAAAATGGAAGTCTATGTACTTTTGAAGTAGTACACTATTCCCACACTCAAGTTTATTGTGTGTTCTGGCTAATCTTGTGCTGCTACTGCAAGCACTTCTAAAACTCCCTTTCAACCCTGTGCTGCCATTTGACACCCAAGAAGAGCAAAGAGAACAATTTCACTAAATCATAACTAGCAAGGGAACCAAAGATGTGGATGACAGTAGAAATCAATCTTACATGAGAAAAAAGAGTAGGAACACTACACGTTCTGCAAGCCAGCAGTTTGCAAGCTCAAAGGGAAGTCTAGCACGCATTACATATTAAGATGTCTGGAAAAGTCAATGGAAAAGAAAATAAAATCCTGTCTCTTTCTTGCCAAAGCCTATTGCCTAAACCAAGGTAAGCATTAATCAAGATTAAAGTGTGTCTGCAAAGTAAAAAGTCAGTTCAGATCCAACTCAAAATATATTCTGCTAATACATCCATTATTCATGTTAGTATGCTAGCATGCCCAACTCAATTTCTGTGCTTTCCTGGAATTCACTATTACAAATTAATATTAATTTAATGAAACACTTTGTAGGTTATTATTTCACCTTGTTTAAACTCACGTTAAAGAAATATTTGAGGAGTGGTACAACAGACCATAGAAACGCTTTCATGGTAATTCCTCCACACAAGAATCTGAAAATTATATTATTTGCCCATGAGGTTTCCTTTAAGCAGTAGTAAAATGCATGTAGTAAAGCCACTACTTAGGCACTTGCTGGCATTCACTTGTTGCTAAAATTTTAAAATAATAGTTGCCATGGCAAGGTTTTAATCATTAGTATTTTAGACTATGCTATATACATGTTAATCTTAAAAAGTTCTGCCATTGGATGACACGAGTGATAATAGAAAGCTCAGTTCATGAGTTCTGTTGCAATGTAAAATACATGTCTTGTTTTAATTAGTTACCACCACAAATGATATCTGAAGTGCCAAGTTTTGACAAAGACTGAAGTCCTGCTTCTTTCAGTGGTATTACAGATGTGAAGTACAATTGAATTTTGTGTGTAATGCTTTCCTAAACCAGGTGACTGTAAATAGCAGAACTATGCAAGTCCTTGAGTAACATAAGCCCACAAACAGATGCCGGCATGCAAGAAAGCATTATTCTTTTCACCTGTCTATCTGACTTGTTAGTAATGTCAATTTATATCTTTCAATGACAGTGGTATATAACATCTGAAGTCAAAATATGTCAGAAGACCAAGAGCGGTAAATGTTGCTCAAAGTGTAGACAAAAGTTACACTAACTGGGGAGGTGATGAGGATGGGTGGAGTGGATCTTTATTTCCACTTTTTGTCTGCCTGAACTATGCTTTTGGAATACGTTTGCAGTTGAAATGGTCCAATAAAATACTTAAGTCGGTGTAAAATGTGACAGAAGCTAAAGACTAGCACTAGAAACTTATACATTAGAAAATGAGGAGATGGATTGCTTGCACAGTCTAAATTAACATAGGTAGTCTAAAGTAACGTGCAAATATTGTTGGCGGAAATTTTGAAGATCTATTAAAATTTAAGTTAAGGGAATATTTATAAATAACTTATGAAACATAATAGAGATAAATTTATCTAATAGTTTACTGCATCAGAAATTCAAAGAATAGTACGTAACACTTGGGGACTAATTTTTTTACTAGACTGTCATCTTCAGACCTGTTCCTACAGAAATATCATATGGGTTATGTCTTGATGTAGTACTCAGAAGGGGGGGAAATGAAGGTAGGAATACAATGCTTTGCTAAAGAGTGTTTGTATTCTTTCCATTTCACTAATCCTATCCTTTTGCCTGAAACAAAATTAATAAGTTATTTTTTTTCTGTTTTTTTGTTGCCTAAATTTCCCACCCACACAAAGAGTAAATATCACTGTTTTATCAGCTGTAAATAAAGTGTTACTGTCAGAGCTCGAGTCCAGTCCAGTGTATGGGCTCTGCTCCAGTTTGCAGCTAGGATGCTTTGGACTAGTATCATCCAACATGTATTTCTTTTTACATGGCAGAGGCAGAATTATTCCTAGTTTCTTAGAATGCTGTGGGTGTGAAGCCAAAATGTGCCCTTCAAATGGCTTAGGCCTAATTTTCTAAGTTGACATGGTATTTAATGCAGAGAGGGACAAATTTATATTTTTATAATTAACATTCAATTATGTCTAATTCCTTCTAGTCCTGAACATTTCCTATTTTGTGCCTGCATTGGAGCACAATATTGCACATCTGCAATTGTCATACAGTAAGATACAAAGATGTGAATAAACTGTCTACATTCTTTTTCTGAATCACACAGGGTTGTTTTAAGTTGTCCAGCACTATTTAATACATCATTATTTATAATTTTCCCTTTGCAACTTCATCTGCCAGAAATATTCAGCATTATTCACACCCCCAGGAAACACAAGGAGAATCTTCTACAGTCAAGATATATTGAAATTTTGCCTCTGCTACAGACAGAATATTCCCTAAGGGGCAGCATAACATCTGTGCTTTCTGCCAATGTGAGAAAACTGGTCCTGCTACTGAAAAGCAACAGTGGTGGCACAGGCAATGTACCTTGTCCTTCAATCTTTTCCCTTCCACTGAAAAAAGAAATGTAAATTATCTTGCAAATCAGTTTACACTAATAGTTTCTCATCTGTTTGATGAGATGGAGTCAGAAATAATTTCCTTAATCACTTTCTAGGTGCCAGACTAAGTCCTAAACTTTGGCTGAAAGAAGAATCTTAGTGCAAAAGTGTATTGGCCCTTCCCCTAGAAAAGTTGGAGACATTAGGAAATAAAATATTCATATTAATAATAGTACTTATCCTCTCAAAATCCAATATATTCTGGTACAAAGTATAAAGTACTAGCTAAAACTTTAGAATTACTCCCGTTACCT
Organism: Trochalopteron elliotii; assembly: GCA_024734555.1. NCBI lineage: Eukaryota > Metazoa > Chordata > Aves > Passeriformes > Leiothrichidae > Trochalopteron > Trochalopteron elliotii. The sequence goes on from JANPWX010000011.1 coordinate 8,701,263, forward strand.
GTCTAGATAATTTTAAAGGTTAAAAATTAGTATCTCAGAGGAAAGGACTCAGAGTACAGAGCCTAAAACTCAGATGTTGTTTTGAAGTGATATTTTCACAAAGGATACAGATAGCTAAGAGTTTGCCTGAACATCTCATTACAATTAAATACTGAAAGTTCAGTGAATGGCAGTTAACTGGTAAATTCACCCGTCTGCTCTTGTATCCTTCCGTTGTATCAGATTCCTAAATATACTGTGGGTTATTTTTTCCTTATCTGCTATACAGCTTGGTCCTCTTCTAACAGGTTGATCTTGAACAGTCATTATCCTGCTCCCAAGAACTTCTGATATGATGCAATATCCTATTTACTAACTTCCACATATGAACAGCAGATGGTTTGAGCTGAATACACATAAACATGTGTGACTGTATGTTTCCAGCCTTTAGCTCTGTTTAACCCTTCAGCAGCTCTTTGCCTTTGCCATTTAGCAGTCTTGTTTTGAAATAGGAAGGAATCCAGACTCTGAAAACATTAATATTTTTCCTGCTCACACTAGTAGTTGAGGGGTTTTCCTTTATTATTTTGATGCCTAAGAATACTTCATCTAACTGTTCAGTAGATGTGAAAATCTGTTTTAATCCCAGCTGCTTACATCTTGACCGTGTTTAACATCACACAGATGGGAAAGAACGGTTTGGTAAAAGTTACAACACATAGTTTGTGAGACAGTGTTTCCAGACACTACTCTCAACAATAATTTTATTAAATTTTAGGATTCTGCCCCAATTTACTTTGTTATTATTTTCTCTTTCTGTTTTATGCAATAACAGAAAAGCCTACTGCTGTGGTTGTTGATAAACTAGCTTTTTTTTTTTTTTTCTGAGTCATTTTACATAGAAATATAGAAGTGGTCTGTTCTTCTTATCAAAATACTTTCGTTGGATGGTTTTGACATAGCTTCATGACTCAGGTGATTATTTAAAATGTCAGAATCAAATAGTCATGACTTATATGAGTATGAGCTGAGTACCTAGCAACAGAAATCTGAGTATATATCCAAAAGATACTGGCATGGCTAAAAGAAGTTGCCTGGCAGCCTTGTGGTGCTTCAGTGGTTGGGGTGCCAACAGCAGCCCTTCCCATGGAAGGTGGGATGTGGTGCAGGCTCACCACAGCTCAACATCTCTGTAACTACAGTGTAAACTGGAATGTGCAATCTGGCTCCTCTTATTGAATGCTATGTGTTTTAGCCACAGCAGAACTTGACTTGAAAACATTTCTAAAATTTATTTGCTATTACTACTGACTTTTTAGGCAGATACTTAGCTTGACTGAAACCTTTTCCTGCATTTTGGGATGAGACCCAGCTATGCAGTATCATGTTCTACCTCCATACCAATGCTTTGGCTTCCACAGACCAGAAAGGAGACCATGTTACTTTTGAGCCATGACTGGTAATGCCTGACTGACTGCCTCAATCAGAGCCTAAATTTAAATAGCAACTAATGTAGTAGGACTAAAATAAAAATGTAGTTTTATGTGGGAAAAGTTCCTCTCTTAGTTGTTCTGTCTATACCTTCAACAGCTCAGACTTGCAGTACCTCTGCAAGAGTTGCATTATGCAATGACTTCGCATGGCACATGTAACAGTCTTTTCTGTTCAGTTTTGTACATACACAAATTGCCTTCAAATGTATGTTTTCCTGTAACTATATATTTGCATTACCTTGTTTTGATTACAATATTTGACATAGTAATAAGTACTTGCTAAATATTTTTTTTATAATATTGTTAATATATATAAATAGCTTTTACCAAAGAAAACACCTTTAGTGCCTCAAGTACAGATCTTGGATGAAGTCTAGCCAGACAGCTATTTTTTTTTCAGCAGGAAAGATTTTTAATTCCATCATCATTAGCTGCTTGGATCTGGTAGCTGCTGCTCCTAAATAATACTTTGCACATTTATGGACTATATGTGACTCAGTTTACATATTTTTTGTCTTTAAAAGCCTGTGAAGAAAGAGAACAACACTACAAGATTGTAAAAAATCCATTCTAATAGTGTTAGAAATTAAATGGCGTTTATAATCCTTTTAGGCTATCTATAGCCTACTCAGAAACCACTGATGCTGATGACAGAAGAAAATCTCATTTTGCATCTACCTATCACTGGCAACCTTCACACCTAACCTGATATCTAAATACAAGTCCAAAAGCATGTTTAAGGAGGAATTAAATTTCTAAAATGGAAATGAGGTGTCTAAACCTCAACTATTTTGCTACAGAAGCTGAAAAAAACTAGACACCAAAATACTATGTATTTAAAATTTTTCCTGCTGGTTAGTATACTCCTTCAGTAAAATCACATACTCAATCATGCTAACAAATTAAATAGCACATTTGCACTAGACTTCTTTTAATATCTACTGGTGTTAAAAGAGCTATTGTAATATGGTATAATTCACCAAAAGATTACTTAATTCTATATACAGACTATTGGTTATAACATCTCCAAATAAAACTAAAAATGTTTTCAACAGAAAGCAATTAGAGAGATGCTTGGGGGAAGGAACTTTACAAAATCCAGCACAATACTGAACAAAAGAATGGAATTCTTGCCACAAGAAAATTAATGTAAATGGACTTTATTTTATTTCAGTGTTATACAAAAACATGGTAAGAGCAATTATTTTCTTGTCAAATGAAGGATAACAAAAAATAACTACCCAATTCAAATATATTAATTTTTATTTCAAAATAAACACAGCAGATATTGTGCAAGAAAGAAAAAAAGACATTGTAGAAAGTAGTTGTAACATTGTTGTTATTATAATATGAAGTGAAGTAATACTCTATCTAGAATGGAAAAGAATGATTTTTCTGCCCAAACCTAAAAATAAGCCAAATCACACAGTTGGGAGAAAGATATTTCTTTAACATTTTTTCTAACTGTTTAACCTTTGCTCTAATGCTGGAGCAGCTCCATCAGTGAGATGTTACTGAAGATACACTGAAGAGCAGCAGCCTGCATCTTATCACAGTGATTTATCTCAGTGCTCAGAGCTACTCTGTATAGCAAATTGAGAAACCCCATGGCTACAATTGCTACACCAGCTAAAGCTGACAAGGTGCTAGGTTGGTGGGAATTTTTCAGAGAAAAAATGATGATTGAGGGAGCCACTGATGAAACTGATACTGCAGGGCTAAGAGGGAGAGAAATGTCTGTAAGACAGATGAGCAGACATACAGAAAAGGAGATTAAGCAATTTTTACATCAAGACTTTTGTTCCCTAGTTAACACTTTTATTTCATCCTATTGTCTCCACATCTTAGCCTAGATTTGCATTTTTTCAATCCTATGTAATTTTTGCTTTCTTTAAAATATGTTTTCATCTCAGTTTTGTACTACAAGATGCCAGGGCCACTTTTAGATATCCTGTTTGTCTCTACTACATTTGAAAGCGGAGGAAGGATTCTAAATACAGATGAATGAGACCAGTACCCAGCGTCAGCCAGTACAAATTGCAGTCATTCAAGAGTAGGCAGACTGGTGACAGTGAGAGAAGGATGAGAGAAGCTTCAGGTTTCCTGTATCTACAAGCTATTATTCTTATATACTGACAAAGCATAGGAATACCCAGTGGTCAAATTTACTCACAAATGTATACAATCATTATACATGAGTATATTTAGAAATTGCTGGTAGGTAATCACTGCTCATCTTTAGAAGTATCTTCTATATTAAAAGATTTTTCATAAATATTTTTTGGTATACCTATACAGTATTAACAATTTCAAGGCTCAGTCACTATCTATGTGAACAGAAATTTTGGGCAGTTCAGCTAAAGGCTAAATTTCACATAAGTTTTATATCAATGTAAGAGAGTATTTTTGCAAACAGAAGCAGTCCTGGCCAGTCTTGGGCTGCTCATTTCCACTTCATTCAGCTCCTTTCTTTATGCAAATACAGATGATTGTGTTACTGTGAAACCGTCATGAACTAAAATTAAACTGGTTTTTGGCTGGCTAATATTAATTCAATTCTCCTCCCTATTCCAGATCACTAGAAAGACACATATCTCACTATGTAAGCAGGAAATGTGGGGTCAAAAATAAGCTCTTGGAGCAGACAGAGTACTAGGCTCTTGTCTCAGTGAGACTGACTAGCTGTTTATGGTTAAAGATACATCTTCAGAAATAGCCACTTCTAATTACCTTATTAAATAGATTATGCAGGGTCAATTGTTCAATTTCTTTTGCCAGCATTGAGCATTTCTTTGGCAATTGCAGAAATCCAGCTTAAGTTTTGCCCCAGCTGTATATCAGTTGTTCCTACAATGTGATTACCTTCTGTTTGCGAAGGCAGTGTGGATTATTCCTTAAATGATATTAACAGGTGTCAGAACTCAATTGCTTTCTAGGCAAATGTAAAACTTTTATTTTGTAACGTGGTTTTTGACCTCAGTCATATTCCACTAACAGCAGAAAAGTGTAAATTTTAAATTACTCTTTGATTGCTTTCCCGGGTTTATGTGGGCCTGGTTGCAAAACAATGCTACCTGCTGTAATACAACACAATTTTGAAACAGAACACTTATTTTAGACTTGAAAGCAGCTTGCACTGTGACACTGTTCGAAGATGATTGACTATAATAGTTACAGATTAGTTGAAATGCATTACAGGATATGCATTATATATCAAGACATTATAAGTTATAAGAAACTACTGTCAAGGAAGCAATTATGATATCTCATCTTGCAATGCTAATTATGAAATGTCTGGAAAATATGTCATCTACATTTATGAAGTTCCCTGCATTGATCGATGAAGTAGATATGACAGTGTAAAGAGGAGTACTATGATTACTAAAACCTCAGTTAAGCAGGTGTCTAAATGGCACTGGACAACTATTCACAAGTGTATACACAAATGATACTAGTCTATGGCATAAGTGGTGTTTGAAAATGATTTTGTAACCTTGGAACAACTTCTAGTTCTATAAACTAGTTTTGCTCAAGTTGTCCAGTATGTATAATATCTTCCAACATAACTAAAGATGGTGATACGCAAATCCAGCAGCTAACTAGGAAACAAGGTGTATAAAAGACAAATGAGATCCTAAGCCGTGTTTCACTTGTAAGGCACTCTTGGCACTTGATAAGAAATGTTAAATGCCATTCTGTGCATTCTAGATCAAGAAAATTAATCAGAAATCAGCACAGATTCAGAGAAAGGTAGGCAAGAGAATGAGAGGCTTATCTTGCTAAGAAAAGGTGTTATGTAGCCTTAGACTTAGATTAAGAAGGCAGATAAGTCCTATATGGAAGCACAACGGTGATGAGATAAGAAATATTTGAGCCAAAATCAACATCAACAGCAAGAGAAACAGTTATTAAAAGCTCAGATACACACCTCATCTGGAAAATAAATAAATGTACATAATCATAGCAACAATCAAATTCTGAAACAGCCTTTCAAGCAGTTGATCCAGAACCCCTACTTTTGTTTAATTTGAAATTATTAAGTTTAGTAAACAGCTTATTTGGTGTGATTCTCTGCCATAGAAACAAGTTGGACTTCATAGAATCATAGAATCACAGAATAAGGAAGGGAATTGGAGACATCAGGGAGACATCAGGATCATTGAGTTCAACTCCTGGCCCTGTGCAGGACATACCAAGAGTCAGACCATGTGCCCAAGAGCACTGGCCAAATGCTTCCTGAACTCTGTCAGGCTTGGTGCTGTGGCCATTTCCTAGGGAGCCTGTTCCAGTGCCCAGCCAACCTCTGGGTTACAAACCTTTTCCTGATATCCAGCTTAAAGCTCCCCTGACTCAGCTTCCTCCATTCCTTGAGTCCTGTCACTGGTGGCATCAAAGTTCTTTCAGCCTCAACATTCTCATTGCAACTGAAATACCTTCTAAAATCTGTTTTTCAGTTAGCTTTTCCATGCCTTCAAACACTTTTTACAAACTTGCAGAATTATTTTTATTCTTTGCGATAGTATCAACAGCAAGTCAGTGGTTATTTCCATTTACCTCCTCATCAGTGTCTCAATTAATATATCTGCATTACATTACATACTGTCATTACTGTTCCAACTAGAGTATTCTTTCCTGCTGCAACAATTTGGCAAAAAAAAAAAAAGAAAATAATTGAAAAATTGAGAAGTAAGTTCTTTTCATGTCTACCATCTTTGGGAGTACCACTGAAAATCTGCTGTTGTTTAGAAGTTTCAGGTTATACCTGATTAGAAGGGCAGCCTCTCTAAGTCACAACAGATTCCCTTTATACAAATAAAGGCATTAGAGTAGCTAAAAACACGGCACCATTTAGAAGGGAATAAACAGATGTGAGCTGCTCCTGAAATGGAAAAGTTATCAACTTTTTCCCCTGATGCACAGCAAGGAATTGCACATTTTTTTCTTGAAATCCAGAGTGAACTCTGCACCTGTGGAACTGTAAGATAACATGGTATGAAGGTCCTGATTAGTGGAATGACTGAAGTGGATATGATTAGAAATTTTGAAATATGTAATTATTTAATTATTTAATGTTTTTAGATCTATTTTTCCTCAGAAAAGTAATTATTGAATTGCCAGTCACATCTTCACAATTTTTGAAGTGCCGTTTTTAGTTAAAAAATGGTTTCTAAGTCACATAATCAAACGTATGGGATATGAAGATAATTGTATAAAATAATCTTTGAACAAGTGGATAATTGAGTACTTGAGAACTTTTGCAGTCAAAATTATTGACAAATATTTCACAAATATGAATGCCAAATTTTAAAAAATTATGTCTCTGTAGAATTTTGCATTATAAATTAAGAATATTTGCTAGCAGAAGTTGCTAATGGCCAAGGGATAGACAATCATTAGCCATTAGCTATGTCTTCGACTGAAAATTTCTAACAGTAACAGTACCTATGTGCTGTTAGAGTAATTCTGTCAGACCTAAATTACCTGTAATGTTAAGTGAAGCCAGGAAGGTCATTCTACAGAGAAACAGACTCATGCACCTGTATGTGTGTTATCTTGATGCTAGTTTGAATGTATTTTTTGTATTGACACTTTTAGCTAAACATTTGAACACAACTATTTTCCAGTAAAAACACATCTCTACTGTTAGGTACTAAATAAAGATTTATTGATTCGAAGGAAAAATCACAGGCCAGAAGACATAAATGAGTATCATGATTGAAAATCTATGCCATCACTTGGGGTTGGTTGTATTTTTAGCTTTGGGAGGAAAGCCAGAAGATAGTTCAAAGCCTGACCTTTACTCCTCAATAATCAGACCTATATATAGTATTTTACTGGACATGCCTTCATAAAAGAGCTTCAGGTCCTTGGCCTCCCTATTCTGCTCATTAAACAAAAAGGTTGTAGCTATGGAAAAGGTTATTTTGCTATCAAGTAGATGTGGTAAATGTCCTTCTAGAAGGAATCCACTCCTCATCTCATATTCCATGCATTTCCTGGATTTAGGAAGAAGGCATTTTCACGTATGTGCCTATTTTTCTGCTTCTCCCAAAATGGTATATACCTGCTTGGGTCTATAATTTTTTTGCATATTCTCTACAGGAAGTGAATACCACTCTCCTTCAGCTATGCAGCATTGTTCTAATTGAAAAAGGCAAGAGGCATTAATCACCAAAAAGGCTCCAAACATATTTGCTTTCATAGATTTAATACATCATAAGCAGCAACATATACTTGCCTCTAGGGCTGATTTGACCTATGTGCCAAGCTTGCTTGCTGTAAATGTGTCATATTTCCATAACTGTTTAAAACTTTAGAAGGAAGAGAAACAAAGATCTACGGTAAGAGCTGAATACAAATTATCACTTTCCTATGAGTAGCTTTATCACATGGCTATAATTCTGTGACAATCTTGAAAACTTTTAACAGTCAGTACAGAATATATCTGCTTTAAAATGATTGCAAAATTTTCTGGGTAAAATCACCTATCTTAAATCATTGCTCATTCATCCAGCATTTTGACTGTAATTTGACAGAAAAGAAGTTGAAGATAGTCCTGAGCCAGGTTCTGGATCCAGAGTTACAAACTGAGACAAAATAAATTATAAGTTTATTTAACTAATTACAAATTCGGAATGAACTCTTGTTGTCTTTCAAAGGCTCAAAACCAAATTACAAATATGAATTTTGTTGTGATTGGATATTTTATAAGGATAAAACCATGTGTACAATACACAGAGTGGCTTCAGTGGTTCACATACATTTATCTGTGAAAAATATAAGGAAATGGAAAATCTGTACTTGCCTACTAAAAAGTTTTGCTCTGTCTTCCAAAAATGCTTCTCTTGTCAAAGCAAAATATCTTTTATTGGAAAAGATGGTACTTGAATATAAGATAGGCAGACACTACACTTTCCTGACCCCGTACACAAAAGGATTTTGCATTTCCATTAAAAATATATGACTCATGAGACTCAGCTGACAAGCATGGCCATCTTCAAAGCCTGAGGATTTGCCTCAATGGCCAACCTGGTCTGTGTGTTCTTTGGCAGCTCCTTCCTTTGTTAATAATTTACAGTAGTTCTCAAAGCTTTCAGTCAGCCTCAGTACAGAGTTCCAATTATATCTTAAGGAGAATCGTGTAACAATTATGGCCAGATTCTAGCACAGTTTGAAAGGAAAACACTTACAGGTGATTAAACATTTTCATGATCTAACCAAATGCAGATTTGTTTTCAAAGAAATTTCTGTCCAGTCATCTTGAAAGTTCCATGGCAAATTAATATTAATATCTATGAAAGCATTATTTAAACAACTGGACTACCATAAAACATGTTCTGTGGCTTGATCCAGACCCCAGCTCCTCCAAGAGACAGTGCTATCTTCATCAAAAATGTCTGTTTCCTGAAGATCAGTAGAGATAAGTCTGACTACTCTTCTAATTGATAATAAAAGTAATCAGTTACACACTTCACTAAAGAATCTTATTTTAAAAATGAGATTTGCATTTAAGTTTTCCCAAGATTCCTGAAGGATGTATTAAGGACTTACCAGGATACTTCTTTGTTTCAGTTATAGATTCTCCAGCAATGCTTTAGACAAGCTTGAGCAAATAATTCTGCCTAAATTTTTCATAATTTTGACTAACTTCATGCAAATATTGCATACAAATTGCTAAGGAAATATTTGTCCCAGAAAGGTTGAGTAGGTCTTGTTCATTAAAGAATCAGGTGTATAACTTTTTTTGGATATACAGCTATCTGTTGCATTCCCATTTATACCTTCAAAAGACATTAATAGAGAACCAGTTATGTTTTATACGTATTTGACCAATAACATCAAAAATAGAGTATACAGGATGGAAAATACAAAATTCTGGTTTCATTTGGGTGAGGAGACATTTTGATGCTTCTATCAGTGAGACCAGATTTCTCTTTGCAGTACTGCTAGGCTTTTTCAACATTTCAATTTTTTTTTTAATTTTATCTTGGTTTCTGATATCATTCTCTTCTTTTTGGCTAAAGTGGCAGAATTAAAAAAGACCCAGTACTTAATGACTTCTGGTAGTCTTTGAAAAATTGATGAGTGCGCAAGAAATACATATCTTGTGGTTTAGTAAAGTAAAATATAATGAAATGTGAGTAAAATTACATGAAAAGTAGAATAAAATGAAATTTTGAATTAAGATTTTCTTCAATGAAAAATTTTCATGCTAACAGTTATTAGGAAGTACCTGAGTTCAAAAGAAAGTCTTGTGTCTGTTATCTATCACTTCAGTGAAGTGATTCAAAATGAACTATAAGTCAGAAATTCAGAATTACTACAGGAATTCAGTGCAGTGTAGATGCATCAGCAACATCCCTGCACAAAAGATACATTCAGAACTAAATTTCTGCTTTAAACTTCCAAACAGAGTTTATCAGCTGGATTCAGTTGATCATGCCTCTAATAGGTAATACAGACCTAATTAGTATATGAAGCCCTCATGCACAAAGTAGTGTGCAAAACCTGCTGAATATTCGAAGTCAAATGTGCAGTCAGTAATATTTGCTCTTGGAATGGTGTATTCATGTGTTTTATTTTGAATTCATGTAGGTTGAGTACTCACCTGGCTTTTATGATACTCAAAAATTTCTTGTACAGGAGGAAAGCTATAGCTTCCCTGCTAATCTGATTCCTGCCAGCTACAGGAGCTTAAAAATTTTTCTTTTTGGCTGAGGACCGCCCTCAAGAACTCATGATGTAATACTACATTGGGATGCATACAAGAGAAATGCAGAAATAGAGAACATGAGGAAAATAGTCTGAAATAGTAATAAAACAACAGTCCGCAGTTCAGTCTATCCTGGTTTATGTAAATCAAGAGTCATAGTCTTTATGAATATTTTCTATATATTTATTGGGACAAAGCAAGCAGACCCCTTTGGTTCTGGGGACTGAGACTAAGATACCAGAGGTACAATTTCTCCTGGAGGGTCTCTTTAGGAATGTAACCTCAGTATGTTCATTTTTATGTCTCTTTATAAATATATTCCTACTCTGACTATTAATCCTCATTTGCAAGTCAGTCTTGAGTTAAATTTTCTTTTTCTACTTTTTCCATTGAAAAAACAGAATTATATCCTCAAAAGCTCTGATTCCCTATAGACTTTTAATTTTTTTAGCAAGTATATAAAACACAGACCTTTTTTCTGCTATGTATTGATATTCTTGGTTCATTGTTTGTATGCAGTAAGATTTCTTCATCATAGAAAGAAATTTGCAATTGGATGCGCTTTTATAGTCCCAGAAAAAATAAATAAAAGCTGTATCTCTTCCAACTGCATTTTAGCTCGATGGTAGAAAAATACACCATTACACAGTAGTGACCTTTCTGACCACAAAAGTGAATAAAAAGGATTAGTCAAAAATGACAAATGCACATTCTAAAAATTGTCATAGGATACTATTCATACGTGTGTCTGAAGACTAGATGTGAAAGACAAGGCATTCAGACACTGCATCTTGTCATCTTAAAAAGACAACACTATGAGCAGGGAAATGTTAAATTACAAAGATGATGCCTCAGTTTCCAAATTAACTGTGTAAACTGAAATTTTAATTCACTTTAGTCTTGTTAAATGGGGAAATTTGTGACTGAAAAAAAAGAGAAGATACTTTTAAATCCCAGTGTTCTCATTTTATTTTTGAAGATTTTTTAATAATTGCTATTTACATTATATTTGATTGTGACAGTCTTGAAGAGAATCAACACTATTCTAAGATCTATTTAGATATGTATGCAGCATGTTAGCACACCAAACACAGCTCATGTTTTTTAACATTGTTTGTCATAGTTCAATACCTCTTTGACATGCATTAAAGACATCATCAAAGATTTCAAAATGTTTTGACAAATGTTATCTCTATATGCACTTCATGGTAACTTGAATGCAAAGCCATTTTGGCACTGTATCCCAACTGAATATAGTGCAAATTCTTCAAAATTTTATTCCGCAATATGAAAAACCTACTCCATCACAGGCAATTGCAGTAATAAATACCAGATTTTATTAGTCAATTTCTATTGAGCTCTGGTGCCCCAAATTTGGCAACCTGCTTTGTCCTTCAGGAAAACAAACTCATTATGCCACTATACCACATGTGTGATAAATTAGATTATATTAAAAAGCTGTTCAAAATTAATGCTCACAATGGACTTAACTATATTTTTTGTGTTAATAGCCAGCATTGGCTGTATTTTTCAATCATAGCTCATTTGAGTTAGCTTAATTTGATGCAATATGATTAATCGATATGCGGACTCACAAATCTGTTTTTTTTCTAGGATTTTTTTCAAATCTGTTTTGATCTAGGACGATCTTTAGCTTTTGTGCAGTTCTCTGCAGTATTTTCTTTTTTGTGCAATATGTTCTTGGATGAGTAATGACATTTAAATTATCTCTGTGTCAGTACTTGCTGAAGTAATTGGGAGTAGTTTACTCTCTTGGCTGTTACTTTATACTTCTGTGGATTTAGGAAGACATAGTCACGTAATTTACAGTGAGAGGGTCAACAATTCTTTTCGATTCTACTCAGCTGTATAGACCTCTGTTCTTCAAACTAAGGAATTGACAGTGGATAGGAAAAGGTTTTCAAAATTTTCTTGCAGATAAATTCAAAGGGCTCATATAAAAATGTTTCTAATTACTAAATCCCATGAATGCTTTATATATAAGGGATCCATTCAACTGGGGTTATATCAGGTACCTTGTCAGAGTTCAGCTAGAGGTGGGTTTGTGTTGAAAATTAGGCAAAAGCAACAGATACAGATATGTGAGGGCATATGCTGCCTTTGAATGCTAACAGAGACCTTCTGTCATTAGTTCTGTTTTATCTAAATCATAAGGATAATCCATAGTACCTATGCTGTGTGGAGCTGGAAATGATTAAATACAAATATCGGACCAGATTAATCCACAGGTATAAAAGAAACCCAATGTGATAATATTCTGCAATAGGCTCATATAACTCACCAGGCCTCTCTGTTGACTCTGTACCACTGCCACCAGCCCTTTATATCTAAAGGGTGAATATACCACATTCAATAAAAGAAGCTTCCATTTTCTTTAACCAATGTGTAAATTAGAGCAAGAAGATAAAGTATTTCATGTTTTATATGTATATACGTGACAATTGATAATTACACAGTATTTACTATTTTGAATGAAACAGAGAGAGTTTTATGCAGTTAGGATGTTTAAGTTAAGATAAATTAATTTAAGACAAATTGGAAGGGCCTCTTGCATTGTCATTGCTGCTTTCTGGCTCTGCAGGAAGTCATGCACTATGATTCTGTTTATTGCTTACGTTCACCATTGCAAATGGGGTTCCAGACATGTTTAATAAAAGAGGGTTGCAGTTTTATTTCTGCAACAAAAAATATAGACCAGGAATATTGTTCTTTATGCCTGCTCCCTTTTAAATTAGGAAAAAAGGAATAAAATTAGCATAAATTAACTAGCCCAATTAACTGCGTTCTTGGTGAAAGTTTTCTATATACAGTTCCTTTGTGTCCACTAATTGAAAGATTTAATGCAATGCTGATTGCAGGAATGTGTTGTGTATTGAGGTATTTCATCACAATGGAAGTTTGGATGATCATGAGAAATCCAGGAAAATGATTTAATTCAACAACATTTCAGAGCTTGCACTGCTTCAAAGCCAAGTCTGAGATGCTAAACAATTCTATTGACAAGAATATCACTGTGAATTACAAGTGCTGATAATAAATTAGAAAATAATCAGAGAATAATTGTATGTATCTTCCCTTGATACACACATAAAATTTGAATAAAATGTTTTCTTAAGAGTATTGTGTGTTTTTGAAAAGTCAATTTCAGGTCACCTTTCACCCACTCATTAAATCATCAAATCCTCTAGATAAAGATAAGCTTAAGGTAACTGGTTGATCAGTGTTATTTGCTCGAATCACTGAGGTTACTGCTCTGCTAAAATTCTTGGCTAAAGCCTAGGATATTTTATTTCAAGCTTAACAAGTTGATTTTAATAAAGGCCTAGTTTAGCTTTGCAGTCCATGTGCAGCTGAAATACTGATAATGAGAAAGAAGTAACTTTATGAAACATTTTCTTAAGGCATAAGGACCACACAGTCACAAGTTTATGGACCAGTGAATCACAGGGCTGGGACCTGTTGCATACTTAGAAGAGAATCAGTTATATCTTCTAAAAGACTTTGTTCACAAAAGACTTTTGTTTTCCAGCTAGAGTAGTTGCTCTAATACATGGAATTTCCTTTCTGTGCAAACCATGATTTACTTGAATCTTTAGGTAAAGTTTCTGTGACAAAAATTGCATTAGCCTTTCCTGAAATGTGTGGTTTTGGTCAACCTCTCTGCAAAAATTCCTTGCGCTTTACTTTCTGCTGTATTCCTTCAGGGAGCCAACAGCACCAACATCAATTTCTTGCATGTAGAAAATAGTTTTGAAATCTCTCAGCTTGACTAAATGGGAGAAGTGTTTGCACTAATTGCTTGAATGTCCCTCAGACTCCCACTGGCTGGAGGGGCTTTGTAAGCCATCCCTAAGGTTATCTTGACTTCCTGTAAGTAGGGGTGCACCTCCCTGAAATACTCTTTTTACTCCAGCCATATGTTCAGGATTAGTAACAGAAAGGTTGTTGTCATGGGAACCACTAACAAGACTTTTTGCTGTCCAGAGTTATCCTAAATAAAGGAAAATAACATGGATAAACTCTGAATGTAGTTCTCATTAGAAGTCAGGAAGACTCTTGCTCCAGTGGGGAAATATATGTGAAAGAAAAGATGTGCTGCAGCGTAAAACTCTCTCCAGTCATGTTGAAGTGTTGAAGTACCGAGTTTTTGCTAAGGATCTAGAGCTCATAGAAAAAACATATTAAAGTTCAACACAGCAATGAGAGATTGTCTTTGTATAGCAGAAGCTTAAGAGCTGATGGATATGGTGCCCTGCAGAGCCAGTGAATGTTCTGCTTTTACCTACCACTGGAGGCTTCCGATTAGTTTGTCAGAGTTACAGAACTTTTGGTGGTGGAAATTGCTTTTTGCTTTCGGCTAAATAAACAGACCTGCACAGAATGAGCATGACAAAAGCAAAGCAATGTTGTTGTCTAATTTATCTCTGCTTATGGAACTCTTATGTACAGTCAGTCATGTCTCCATACAGGGGGTCTCTTTGCTATTAATTCAAAAGCAAAGATCCATGGAGGCCAGTCAGCCCTGGCTGAGTAACTCATGAATACCAGGGAAAGTAAGGTAAAAATACTTAGTAGGAGTGGAGGGAGTAGCAGGGGTTAGAGAAGATCTGAATAGAAAAATTATTTTTTGTGTTTGTTACTTCTGGCTTCCGTTTTTCTTTGCTGAAAAGGACTTGCTATAGACAAACGTATGCATAAACTATAAAAGGATTGTTGAATGGGTAAAGCATTTAAAAATGTAACTATTTTAAACACTTAAATGCTAGTTTTTGATCAATATCTGAAAATTAAGCCATCAAATTAAATAACCTGCCCTTTTTTCTCTTTTTAATTTTTTTAAACCTATGTGGAATGTTTATTCAGAATAAATTCAAAAAGTTATGGAACTTCATACTTTTATTTCTGTCTCAAAAATTTACTTTTTTTTTTTAACACCTTCTCTTTATACTTCCACTATCTGGATTTTGAAATTAGAACAGAAACCTGTTTCTCAGCTTGTCATCTCAGTTGATATCACAGCAGATCTAGGAAGAATCAGTTCAATTTTTTTTAGTTCACGAACTGCTGATTTTACTTTTATTTCACTTTTATTTTTTGGAAGATGCGTGTTTCACTGTTTAATATTGACAAATAAATTATCTCTAAATTAACAGATGATGAACTGCTTGTTTAACCTATTGAATAATTCTTATTTCTCATGAGTGAATGATGTTGTATAGTATTACTTTCTTCCCTTCCTGCTTAAATGAAAGTAATCATTAGCTTTAGAGAATAGTGAATGACAAACAGCAAACAAAGATAAATGAACAATGAATAATACTGTGTTCTTATCTGAAACCAAATATCAGTACTGGCTTTTATTAATGCAATTATTTGTAGAAAACATAAATTTTCCAAATGTTAGTTGGGAATAAACCAAGTTTGCTCAGTATTAGGATTTAAAAAGCCTACTCTTATGATTCCCTGTATGTTTGAATGGTACTTCTGCTTAATGACTCTCTTTGAAGAATTATTATGATCATCCTTAAAGGATTATAATAAATAAATAATAAACACAGCAGTGTTTCAGGTGCTTAGCTACTCAGCCAGATATTACTTCTTTGCAAATAGCAATCTTTTCTGAATCACACAGTATGATAAATATATTCCCTCTGCCATGCTATTTAAATGGATAAGGGGAATAAACTGACAAATTACTTTTAAAATAATTTTCAAATTGCAAAATATGTCGGTTTTGGTTTTATTGTGTCATACTTTCCATTCTGTGAACTTTAAATACACCTTTAAAATTCCTTTTAGATATAAGACTGGATTTTTTCACTTTACTTAAAGATTAAAAATCCCTTTTTATTTAACTTCCATATGAAAGATATTACTTTGAAATGCCAGAGAACTTGTTCAGGGCAATAATAAAAATATTTTGCATAGAGTTGTTTTCAGTGAGGAATTTTGATATTTCCACCAGGTTTTCTGATTTCTACTACATACCTTCTTGAATTTTAGGGGCTAAACTAACAAAATACTTTGAGCGTAAACCTATATCAAGAGTGTCATTGCTAACAAATCAAATGTTAAAAACAGTGTTTACAAAGGGCTAACCATATTTGTTCTAGTACAGCTCTCTGTAAGAAGTGCTAGGAAATTATTGGTTTTGATGGCGAAATGAGTGTTTATTCAACATAATCCAAAGCCAGAAAATTTTCCTTGCTCAGGATATTAAGAGAGGATTAGGATCAGGAATGTATGATTGATCTGAATGCTATATAGTAAAAATAATTGCATATAATTTAAACTATTAGTAGTTTTTTATCTATGTAATTTTTTAAATCGCTTTTGGCTAAATTTAAAAAAATGTGGTTTTGACAATTTGATTTAAATGATGTTATAGTAAGATCGTATAGCCATTGTTACACCTTCTATATAACAATCATACAAAAGAGTAGATGGTGGTGGTTTGGTGTGGGGTTTGTTTTTTTTTTTTATCTTTATGCTGTTTTAACTAGAATTCTTAGCTGAAATTTCTGCCCTGGATAACTCCAAATCCCTGTAGATTCTACTGTCATTTTTTGACTTTCATTTAACCTCAAACACCTAGTTTGGCAACTGCTAAATCCAATTTCTACCAGCCCATTCAGGCATCTGAATGTGATTCACACTTTCTTGGATATTAAGATACACCTATATTGATCTGATACTTTTTTTAGCACCACCTTTCCTGATCTAACGAAATGCAACTAAATAGTTTCTGAATGGGTTCCTGGCTCTGCCTTTTTCTTTGTCTTGATATCATCAGTGGGAACTGTGAGTTCAGCCTAGGTTTGTTCTGTTTGTTTTTATTTGATAAAAATGTGTCTACTTTATTTTCCTTCCTTTTGGAGAAGGAATTGTTTCCTATTAATCCCTTCTGGCCTTTTAGCTACTACTATATATTGACAAACACGTTCTGCTTGGCTATACATTTGGCCAAAAGATTGCCTGGATTTATCAGCTGATGAACATTTGGTCCAGTCCAGTTTTATTAAAAGTTCTGCCTTGTTTCTGAGCCTGCAGATCCTGTGCTGTGCCTAAGTATTTCAGAAGTGTACAGACTTCTGTGACTTTACCAACAAATTGAAAGTATTTGCAATGGCTCCCTTATGCTCAGTAACACTCAGAGCTTGGCTGTCATGCTATGAGACAAAATCCAGCTACACAGAGACAGTCAATGCCAAGTGGAAAGCCCTGGTTGGCAAAATCCACAATGAGTGTGCCTTACAGACTGTTCAGAAACTTAATCCTATTTCCCTAAGAGCATGTCACAGTGTTCACCACTCTCTGTATGTATTCTTGACAGATAGCTGGCTTGTCAGCTGATTTGGTTATGATTTGATGACAGAAAGAAATATAGTCCTAAAAGTGGATATGCACCAACCAGAGGTATGTAACTACAGCCTCTGTGCTCTTCACTGTTTAATTCCTCACTCCTGTTACACTGCACAAAGAATGTCAGAGCATCTGCAGACATTCAGAGAGTTTCACGTGTGGGATCTGGAAGTGGTGGAACCATAGAGTCATGCTTATTTCTAAGGAAACAGATTATCTTTCTAGTATTTTCAAATATTCAATGCATCAATCTCTTGATGAGTAAATCATTATAATGCCATTATTATCAATGGAGGTAATCTGTCTTATACTAGCAGAGCTCCTGATTAAATAAAGATTTCCATTTAGTAGTGATGATAAGGGATAGAATTTGGTCTGTGCCTGAAGTCCTCTTATCTCTTACTTAGTGAAGAATCAGTGACTCCAAAATGTATTTGCCTAGTGTCAAAACAAAATGTTTATGCTTCTCATTCTGGACTTGATTTGCCATTGGCTACAGAATAAATCTAAAATATTCACTGAAAATAAGTTTGTTAACACTTCTATTTGTGCTTAAGTTTCCTGTATTTCAGTTCCCTTCTGATATTCTTCTACTGTGTTGCTGAGAGCATTGACTGAATGAAATGCTCCACTGAAGTGTGGAAAATTTCATTTGGATCATACTGTCAGCTCATAGGATATCTGTTGCATCTGCTGCTAGGTGTCTGTCACTTGCAAATCCACTTGTATATTGAAGGCTGCGCTCTCCTCTGTCACTCAAACACTGTTTGCTCAACCTCCAGTTAATTTTCCTGATCTTCATGATATCATACATCGCTGAGTCTTGCATTGCACCTTCATAATATCTAGCTCATCTGTGTTTGCTTTATGTGCATCTTTACCTTTCAGTATCATATCTAAATTATACATCTTTTAAAGACTTTCCTTAAAGGCTTTAAGGAAGACAACCAGATCAACAACTATTTTTAATACATGGACGTCATTACATTCTTTTTGTTTTGGCTATAGTTCTTTTTCTTTAATGCATTACTAAGTTTTTTACTTTTCTTTTGTGTTCATAACACTCAATTTTCAATTTCCCCACTTTGCTTCTGACCTCAAGGTGCTTGCTATGAACCTGATCTATTGCAGTATATGCAAAGTGTATTTTTTGCATGGAATGCTCCTCTAGGGTTCCTAATTATAGTTTAAGAATTTTGCATATTCCCCAGGGCCTGCTGATCTTAGGAGCTCTTAAAAGTGCTTCCAAAGCATTATTTAAATAGACTGAATGAGTAGAGATTACAAAAAGTATCATTTTATGAGTTTGTATGTGCACATGTGCATGTTGTTGACATACAGGTAATATAAAAGCCACAATAATGAGCTGAGGTATTTGACAGTATAAATATTAGAGCAGACTATTGATTACTGAGTGTAACAGGTGAAGAAGTATTTTAATAGCAACCTTGTGTAGTCAGCCATGGAAGAGCTGAGCTGTCATGGAAAATTAAACTAAGCCCTGAAATCTCTCTGACTAAGGAGTTGAATAAACCTTGGATTGAATACCTGCTGGCAGAGAATAAAATATTCACCATAAATTGGGTATTTGTAGTCACAGATGCATGTTTTAAACCTCATAAAATTACTTATTGTATGACAAAGTTGATACAAGTTTATTATTAGACAGTCTTTTGAATGTATTTGATATGACTGCTTTGAAAGACCTGGTTCTGGAGACACTTGCAGAAGTTTAGTCCAACTGAAATCAAAGAGGAAATCTGCATAAGTAGTAAGAAAATTACATGTTTGAGGCCTGAAATTAGATGAAAAATACTTTATTAGAAAATGACAGATTTGTTTTTCTACTTTGTGCATTTTAGTTAAACTATTTATAGTAAGACAGGACACTAATGGAATGCTGAGATAAGAAATATTTGATTAAAAATAGTAGTAAGAATTTTTTTATTTTATTTTAGCAAAGTATTGTCTTTTGTATAATTTTCATCTCTTTCAATCATGGCAAGAGTGGAAGTCAGAATTTTAGACATAGTCAAGTAGGAAATTTAAGACCAGTGTTTCCTGCAAAATGTATTTCATTAGGCAGTCATTAAGTATCAGGTGGTACCATTGTCTCCAAATATTTTGACTCTTTATAGTCGGAAGCATATATTTTTCATCTCTCTCATGGCATAGATACAATACATGCACTTTTATTCACAGGAAGTTATACAAACATTAAAGCTTTATGAAAATACAGCACTTAATACCTACACAATGCCTGTTGGTGTCTTAGGAAGTCACAGCAGCTACAGATTTTGCACCTGATACAAAAAGACTAAAGGTTGGATAATATGGAGAAATTATTTTGCCATCATATACTAGGAATTTCTGTCACAATATATCCACTTTCCAGGCCACAAATCTTCCATGTGTAAATAATCGGGGCTAAAAGGACTTGGAATCTGGACTGGAAAAAGGACTGGGTTCAGGTTTTGTCTGGAGGGTCCTCTCTTAGCTCCAATCCATAAAGGATTTACAAAGAAATAGATAAACACACTTTGAAACATTCAGGTTCATCTCTATAATGTGGCATCCCTTGCAGCTTCGGGCTGCTGTGGAGGTGCACAGCCTCTAAAGATACAGCCCTAACACTTCTCTGGTTCCCTTGAGATTTGAAGAGCTTTATCCTAGGAGGAGTGGGCTGGCTGTTTGTATCCAGGTAGGGAATTCAAGGAAGCTGCCAAGTCAGCTATTAGCCAACAAATGAATGACAGTATATATGAAGTAGAGTTCATGTTTCTGGATGATGGAAATTTCATTAGAGTCTATTTCCACTATCAATTATTAAATAAATTCACTGGAGTCTTTTCCTTTCTTGTCTTACTGAAGACAAATACACTCTGAGGAAGTGTATGCTGACCCTGGTTATGCATGAGCAGATTTGGAAATAAGAGGTATTATATCCCTTTTGTGCCAAGGGGATTTCCTGGAGTACCTCACTAAAATTCTGTGTCAGATGCTTATGCTTTTCAGGAATGAATTGATGTCAAAGGAGTACAAAACCATATTAAACATATGAAAAAGAGTTGCAAAATGGATAGCAGGGAGTAGTGAATTCTTAAACCCCCAGGCAGACATCTGGAAAAATTGCAACTGAGTAAAGAGTGTAAAACTGGGGATTTTAAAAATGTATCAGTCTCTGGTAGTGGGTGTTCCAGCAATTTATCTGCCTAACTGAAAGGAGAATATTAATACTAACAGAAAACTTTCAGATATTTTTTGTGTAATACTCAGAACCTGTCCTTTACTTTCTATTTTCCTTTAGCTGGGTCCATACACAAAGACTTGTTCTGCACAAAAATGTATCCTCAACCGAAGTAAATGACCCTACACGTTCTTAGTTGGAAAAAACTCACTATTTTCAGACAGCTCACACTGTTCCCTGTTATTTTCTCATTGAGGCTGGTAATTCTGTTTCTTTATTTTCTGGTTTTGGTTCTTTTTTGTGGGTTTTTGTTGCAGTACACTTGTTTGAATATATAGAGAGACAACTGTATAGCTGATATAACTGTAGAGAAAAACAGCTGTGAAAGAAAGAAAGGTTGCTCTAGGATTGGACCCATTGCTTGCTGTGATGGTAAGAGCCTAATCTCAAGGCTGTGATTTGCACATGACCCATGCTGTTCTTTACAACACTGTAAAGCTAAACAGTCAGAAAGTTGTCTCATAGTCTACAAAACAGCTTTATTTCCCCTAACAGAATAATAAGAGAACTTTCAAACAGTACTTGGGGAATAGTGTTCTCTTGGGAAGCATCAGTCTGGGTCTTTGGAAGGCAATAGAACCAAAGTTCAGTTTTAGACCAACTTATTTTGTAATTACTGAGTAATAGTGTTGAGTAGGATTAAAATAAGCTAGGTTGGATAGCTGCAGACTATCCTCCACAGGATCTAGTTCAAAGCAATCCATTTCAATCCTTTAGTAAGCTAGTACATTGCACAGAATTTTAAATAGGAATACAGGATAATTTCACTATGAGAATAAATCCATACAAGGATTCCAAACATTTACTGCTGACAAGATTAGTGTATTCTACAGGGAAATGGAATATGCATTAACCTTTACTCAACCCCCCTGAAAAATATAAAGGATGTACAAGGCCCATTGTCTATACAAAATATCCCTAGGGATGTTTCAACGATTACAAGAAAATGAGAGATGTTGAGGGGGTTCTCATAATTTCTGTGTTCTTATGTGTTAATATGTTAATACACTCTACAAGCACATAAGCCTTTACTCACTCAGAATTTTGAAAATTGAAACTAAAGCCTTTGGGGCCTAGACACACTCTGGAAGACAGCAAGCCAAGTACTGTGTGTGGCCACCAAGTGCTCTGTGTGGCTAAAAAACTAATCTTGAGAAAAATCAGCCAATGCCACATCCACCAAACACGGCTGTCAGTCCACTAGAGCTGCCTGAATCTAGAGTATTATCAATGCTTTTTCCACTGCAGCCTGTGCCAGATCATATTATTTATTGTACTAAAAAAATCTCTCAAACTCCCTTGCTGCTAGTGATACTGCCCACTTTGTAGATCTGGGTCAATAAGATGCCAAATTGCTATATGGAAGCCAGAGGGGAAAAAAAATTGATGTAGTCCCAAAAGACAGAAAGGCTGTTGCCAAAGGTCACTAATACTATCGAGACTGTTGCTATTTGGAAATAGGGTTTTAACAGACAATCTAGAAAAAAGCGCCATAGATGGAAAAAGAATTGTCCAGTTTGCTGTTCATTCTCTGACATACTGATCATATGCTTATGTCAATAGATAACTTTCGCTGGTGACCTTTCTTTCCTCTCCTTCTCTCCTTCAAAAAAGCAATTGACTGAAACTAGTAGAAACCAGTGGAACTGCCTACATCAACTAGAACTAGGCATAGATTGATTTGGGATGAAGAACTGAACAGAGTTCTCCTCATACATTTGCTCTTGTCCTGTAGGATTCCACTTTGTTCTGACTTTCTGGACTAAAGGGTTAAAAGTTCCTATAACAGAATGGGAAATCCTGTAACTGTAAAACCTTTTGAGCTATCTGTAGAGTTGCAAAAAAATGTGAGTGGTGACAGATGGAGAGCTACATTTACAAAACCTCACCAGTCACATTGAGGATCTTTTCAGCTGGAAGTAACAGGGATGGGACTTCCATTTTAGGATTGCCCTCTATTGTAACAGTAATCAAATATTTCAGTCTGAACTGTCTCAGCTTTTCTCCATAGTAGTTAGTGCCGGGCTATGTTTTGGATTTGTGCTGGAAACTGTGTTAACAATGCAGGGATATTTTTGTTATTGCTGAGCAGGGTTTACAGAACATCCAAGACTTTGCTGTGCCTCAGGTGGCCCCACCAGTGAAGAGGGGCAGGAGACAAGGAGTTGGCAGGAGACATACCTGGTATAGCTGATCCCAACTGACCACAGGGGTATTCATGACCATGTGGCAGCAGACTCAGCAATAAAGGGGGCAGTTTTGCCAGGGGGCAACTGCTCAGGGACAGGCTGGGCACCAACTGGATGGTGATGAGAAATTGTTTTCATTGTCGTGACTTGCCTCTCCTGGGTTTCATTTCTCTCTCTTTGTTACTTTCCTTCTCATTTCAATTTATTATTGTTTTTACTATTAATTATTTTATTTCAGTTATATAACTATTCATATCTTAACCCAATAGTTTTCTCCCTTTTACCTTTCCAATTCTCTTCTCCCTATCCTGTTGCTGAAGAAAGAGAGTGAGCAGCTGTATGGTGCATAGTTGTCAGTTGGGGTTAAACCATAACACTTTGTCTTTTTGAAGAATTCCAGTGTAGTCTTCAGATAGTTTTCAATTTTATCATAAAATGGGACCATGTTGAAGTTTTCTGATACATGGGTGTTATAATGAATTTCTAAGATGATCTTTAAGCTGTGATTAATAAATGTGGCAGAGATCTCTGGTCTTATATCTTTAACTAAAAATCAAATCCCTATTTTACAAGTGAGCAAAGGCCTATATTTAGTAATAAAATCCCACCTACCATTCATCAGTTTACATCCACTTGATTTTCTCGATAACACTACCCATTGCAAGATTATTTAAGGGTGCTAGAAGTTTGTCTTTATTTCACATCTCTTCTATTGGCTGGAAAATGGTAAGCATCAGACATTTCATGACCATAATCACATCTGAAGTCAATGAGAACACTTTAGCTGATTTGGCTGGATGTGAATTATCCTGCTTCTTCTCCCATTTCATCGTTGTATGTTACACGTTGTTAGTATGTTTATGTGACATAGCAGAGCAAGATAGTCATCCATCAAATCTGTTCTCTTCTGGATTTATCCTCCATCCATGTTTCTCTGAATAAAGTATCTGTCTTGGCAGAAACATGCATTGGTTCTTTTCTGTGGTTTTACAGAAGGAAAGTGAGGAGACCCGTGTTCTCAAGCCACTCTAGGAGAACGATACTATCACTGCCAAATAAACAGAGCACTCACATTAAGGAAAACATAGGAACTGCTCAAGGAAAATGACTTATAATTGAGTTAGTCTGTATACTCTTTGTGGAAATTAGTATTTTTGTTTAAGAATAATTATTGTTATCTTCAGCCCCTTGGTCAACCTTAACTGATTATGGAAAAGCTGAATTCTGAGCTTGTCTTAACAGGTTATGTTACCCATTCAAGAAAATAAGGTGATACAAACCAAAGTCATGTTAACTGTACTTTTAATGCAATTGGCTTCAATTTATAAAGAAGGGGACTGCAGGAATGGTCTGCTCTGTTACATCAAACCATGTATGTACCAAGTGAAAACAGGAGAGTGTTCACTTAGCCACTTACCAAAGTAGTTGGTGTTTGCCATAATCAAGCAACACACTCAGTTTCTACTCTCATTTTTACTTTTCCAAGCACTCATGGATTAGGGAATTGTGAATGACTTATTTTCCCTTTATAAAATGAGAAGTTTTCAAAAGAACTAGAAAATTAGACTGTAAGATTTTTGTCTCTTAAACAGTATGTCAGATGAAAAGTCTGGCAAAGTTATGTTTTGACAGGGAGGATTGCTGATTATTTGGGAAAGACGTATTGTTTCTAAATGATTCATTAAGCTGGAATTTAACTCTCATTTTATCCTGCAATTCTTTATCCTCATGTCTCTGAATGCATATCACAATCTTAGTTTCTAATAACTGAAAGGCAGCTTTGACTATCAAAAGTGATTCCTTTACTCTACAGCAGAACGATGAAAGATCAGCTGCTGCACTTACACTGTTAAGTAGCAAATTATTGGCACAGCTTGGAAAATCTTGAAGGCTATTAAAAGACCAATTTCCAGAATATAAATTCGAAGAAAATGAAAAGAACATTATGATATGTATCTGTCAGAGAACCCACTAAACAAAGGAAGACATCTAAACCCAGAAATATTTTCCGTGTTAAAGAAATCAAAATAGATGATATGGACCAAAAAATAATGTCAAATGAATGCTCAAGCAAATTAAAAAATGAAAGAACCCAAGCAATTTTCTGTTCTGCAGTTAAACCTTTGAAACAATTGACAATTTCCCTAGAGTTATGCAAACATATGTAGCGAGAAAAGACCAGAGAAACTGGAAGACCTGAAAAAAATCTCTGAGAGTTCTCCACCTGCTAAAGCCAAGTTAAATTATAAAAATCCTCAGTCATCCAAATACTTTCCTGTGCTATTTGAGATTTAGAATTCCTGTTTCTGTATATTGTTAATGATATTTAATAACCACTGGATAGTGATTTGTATATGCACACAAGAAAAGAGCTATGATTTGAGAAGAAAAGAATGAGCATTCATATCCAAACATCTGATCTTTACTGGGAAATGTTCTATAATTTATCACTTAACATTTATAGACAACCAATTCTTATAAGCACATGCAATTATGAGTATCTCAGTGAAAGATTTTCACGAGATAAGTACTTACTACTGTGGGATTTCATGAGCCCATAAGTTTCTAAAATTGAACATTGAAAAATGGAAGATCCCAAGCTGCTAGCTCCTTTAGAAAGCACTCTAAACTAGCAAGTTCTTGGCCTTGAGTTTGTAAATATGTGAAGAAGAGGGTTCTCCTTTCAACACTTCCTACATAAGCCCATAGAAGTTTACTATTTTATGCAATTTTCCTGGTAAACCCCTGATTGAATGGTGAATTCTCTTAAAAAGCACTGATTACCTATGAAAGCTACTTCTTACTCAAAGAGAAGGTGGAAGTTTTTAGAGTTTAAGTCTATGCAAAATTTTGCTGAGATAAATAAAACCAGTTTATTTATAATGAAGTTTAGCAAACAATGCTTGTATTGCACTGTCTGCTCTTTTTTGTTTGTATACATCCAAAAATATCATGTCTGTTGGATGTAACTTGACTAAACATCATACATAAAAAGAAAAAGGCAAAGAGTTTGTAATTAAATCAGAAGGTTACTGTAAAGCAAGAAGGTACATGTAAGGGTTGTGGAAAGAGACAAACAGGTCCAGAACTCTTTTTGTACACATTCAAATGCTACGTCTCAGTCATGTATATTTTTTGAAGTTTCCCAATGGAATGCAATATATCATCTAGCTTTTCTATGTTTAGTGCAATCTTTTTTTTTTTTTTCACAAAACTACCAAAGTGCAGTTATCCAAAATTTGCCTCATAATTTAAAGCAAGAAATTAATTAGAAAACTCTATGCTGATAAGATTGAAAATTACAGTTAATTTGTTGTGTTTTGTTTTGCTTTATTTTCAAAGAAGATTTTGATACCAATCTATTCATGCCAGGAAATCAGCTCTAGCTTCTGATTTAGTTTAAATTACATTTCATTTTGATGGGAATTGTCAATTTATTGTTTTGTGTGATGTCTCAATTTTGCTATCTCTATTAAATTACTCAAGACAGGAATCATTGTCTCATATAGCAGACAGATCCCCATGTGCATGTGCTTCTTTAAAACACTGATTAGACATAATATGCAGTAAATGTTTTCCATGCATGGTGAGAACAATTCAGCTCTTCTCTTTATGGCTAGAAAGTACATATTAAAATGAAAGTCAGCATCACCAGCCAGAGACAGTCATATTTCACTGACAAGGTATATCTTGGTTTTTTGATATGGCGTTCTCTGGCTGAATGTATGGTGACAACAATTAACATCTTGGGCAAATGAAAAATTATTTTCAGTCCAAAAGAGAGTATTTAGGGTTGGGAAGTATTTAATATGGTTAGCTACATATATGTTTTTAAACCTAAACCCAAAAGGTAGCTGTTCAAACAGCAAACCAAATAGCTTTTTAGAATTTAACCATTTAAAACCTTTTTAGGATTTTATGACTAAATTCTGAATCTCGTAAAAAGGGGAATCCAATCATGACAAATACCAAAGAGTCAGAAAAAAAGAATGATCCTATCGTAATAGTGAAACATAAATTGTTATTGATTCTAAGAATTCAATAAATTTTTATTGAATCTAACAAAATATCTGTTTTTGAATCTAAGAAAAAATTTTGGGGGTTATTTCATGTCTAAAAGTTAAAACAATGTGAAATTCAAAATGAAATGCTGTTGCAAACTGGAGGAACCAAATATTTGGCTTCAAAGATGCTATTAAAACTTTCAGATTTGGAGGAATATGGAAGGATGTTTCTCTGTTTCTCTCCTTCCTCAAATGAAGAGGGTTTCTGCAAATTAATATGTCAATCTTTCATAGCTGAATTCAAATATACTACTGAGAAAATATTTTTTGTGAAAAATTAGCTACCTTCATGAAGCCTCTTTTAAGGCTGAAAAGGATTACATTAGGCCATTTATTTCCTGATTTATTAAACTGAAGGCTCAATATATCAGAAAACAAGGCCTTAACAGAGAATGGAGAACAGAGTAGACATGCTTTTTTTTTTTTTTTTTTTTTCCTTATGTTCTGTCTCTAATTTTCATGGAAAAAAGGAAAATACTTCTTTTAGGCTTACATGCTATTTTCCACCTTGGGTGAAATGAGACAAAGGTTTCTATAACCACACTAAAATAGGCCTTATAATAGCAATATAAGTTCAATGGTAAGGGTAGAGTTTCAAATCAAACACAATAATCATCAAATTGTCATCACTTCAGGACATATCATACCCTTCATCTGCATCCTTTGTAATTGAATAGAGCTGCCCACATACTCTGAGGGCAGAATACAGCTGTGAAATACTGAAAAACTTGCATACTGTTCTCTGGAGATTTATGGGCAGCTCAAGAATTGATTGTCCCTTAGTGAAAGTAATGGTTATATTATCAGATTTTTTCCTAAAGTTCCTCTGCCCATTTGTGTCAATCCTTCTTTGGATCTAACACCTAACAGGACACCACTACTGAACTTGTTTACTCATGCAGGTACCTACTTGTTCCCTGTTTTCACCAGCTAAACCAGTGCACATGGAATATGTCAAGCAGGTGATCTGCAATATCTTGAAACTGATGTTCTCCTGTCCCTTTTACTGCTAGAGAGAAAACTGTCCCTTTTACTGCTACCTGAGGAAACCAAATAAATAGAGCTGCTTGGAAAAGAGTGATATCAACATAATCCACTGTAAGAAATGGTGAAGATATAGCCAGCAGTTACATGTAATGACAATGTATGATTTCCAGAGGCTGGCCAAAAATTTCTGTAAATGAACAAGAGCTCTTACTCTTTATATCAATTTTACCCAAATCAATGAAGTCAAGATGGATAGTGGCACTATATTGGAATGATTCTTATGGTTAGGCAGGTTGGAAGGAACACTTCTGGTTAATCTACCCTTCTTTCACTGTAGAGATACCAGTTGAAGCTGCACAATTCATCTGTATTTTGGATGGCCTTAAAGATTAGCTCTGTTCAGCATCCAGGCTGTACCTTGACACTGTGGACAGAGAAGCCAAAAAATCTCTTTTTTAAACCCTCAGGAATAATATCGGTCTGAGGTCCTACATGAACAGTACAAACATTGGGCCACGACTACACTTTGAAATTTTAGATTCTAGTTTAAAAATTAGCATTTAAAGAATACACCTTTTAGGATGTATGGTGAAATCAGCAGCTTGAATATTAGGAGATAAGGTGAACCACAGTGCAGTGATACAGTATTTCACCTACAGATCTTATTGAAATTTATCTTGATCCAAAGGGGAGGAAATCCCACTTCTATCAACATTAAAGATTTTTAGTTCATAATTTCCTTCTGCTGATATAATTTTCAATTAAATAACAATGTTTTTGTGATGTAAACAACTGTTTTTCTAGATTAATTTTGCATCAGATTCAAGGTTGACTGGAAATAAAACATTTAAATGAAACAAATTCTCAGTAATAATTAGTGCTGTGTTTTTTTCTGTGGCAGGTTGACCTCTCTGGCTAAGATTTCTTATGGTATTGATTAGGATTGTTTGCACAGTGGCAAGTCTAGGAAAGGAAATAGCTTTAGCCAAGAGGAGAATTGATATTAGGCAGGATTACACTCACTGTCAAGAAGATTTTTTTCTGAATTGCATCCTTATGGTTAATTGATGTATATTCACGAGATAATAGAGGCACTTTAGTAAGAAGAAATAAGAGTGGTAAAATCTTCATTCACTTAAGAGCCGTCTAGCTTTAGCTGAGGTTTAATTTTGTCAAATTTTTGCAGCTGAGGCTTCAGCTGCAAAAATAACAATGTTAGTGTTCCAGACAAGGTTATGGAGGTTATGTTCATCTGAGTCATCACTGTGTTCTTATTTAATCAGATTGATTTAAACTGGATTGTAAACAAATGGAAATTTGCTAGAGTGGGGAAAAAAAGGCTTTGGTTTTGAGTGTTTTGCCCTGTCACTTTACAGATTAATGTTCAATTTCTACTTTGCAGAAACTCAGTTTCCCTGCTGTAAAGTCTCGAGTTGTCGGATAGAGACAGAGCAGGAGTCCAGAAACAGATCTGCCTTATGAAACAGGCAAAATCAACACCAAAAAAAAAAAAAAAAAAAAAAAAAAAAAAAAAAAAGGTGGGGGGGAATCATTCCTTCATTGCCTTCAAAGGCAAATCCTAGCAGCAAAAAAAGCAAAGTTGTTGAGAAAAGAAATTTGAGAAGGCATGGGAGGTGGCTTTGTAGTTTTTTGCTTTGATACGGTTTTCTCAGAGAGAGAATTTGTCTTTCCTCCCTTTTAAATCAGGGCTGGTTTTCTCCTACAGGAGTCTTAAATTAAAAATTGGGGACCTGAGCTGTTTATATTGGGTAATTTTAATTTTTTTTCTGGAGATAGGTCAACCAATAGAAAAACCATTTATGAGAGAATCTTGGTTATAACTAGCTTCACACGCTGTAGGTGGCACATGATATCTGTGTGGCCACTCTTGTTGTTTATATTATGAAACAGACTTTCTTCTCCAAGTGATGCAATTGTTTTTTCTCTTCACTTTGAAGTTAATAACCCTAAATTTCCCATACAACCCCTTTTTTTCCTAGCAAATTTATTTTCACAGTTTGGGTGAACTAAACTGAAAAAAAATATTGCTTGATCAGCAAGTGGATTGTTGAACTTGTCTATTTTCATTTTCAAAGTGGATCCCTAGAAATAACCAAGCTTCTTACTATATAATTACTTGCCATATAAAAGAACATTAATACATTTCTCTCACAGAAACCTTGGTAGCACTAAAGATATACTTCAGTTTGGGATTATTGTTATATATAAAACCATAGAGACAACTTTACTCTTCAAATAATACAAGAATAAAATGTGTTTGCATTTTGTCTTTTTGATCCCAGGAAAGTGACACATAACTGATGGTGTGGAAGTCTCCAGCAGAATTTACCCTTTTTCTTAGCAATATAATTGAGATAAAAATCCGGCACATCATTTACATTGGAGAGGGAACAGGTTGCCCCTTTTTCTCACTTTCTACTACAAATTGACTCAGTGCTCTAAGATGAATGTAGCTCCTTCTGATTATTTCTCATGGGATGAGCGATTTAGCATTTCACTTTGCTGGAAAATGGCAGTCTTGAAAATAAAGAATCTGACACAGTAATGGAAGTGAATGAACAAAAGAGGAAACTGCTGTGCCAGCTCTTTTCCTCTTTTCCTTACTTGTTAATCTGTATTTTCTAAACTGAGAAAAGGTTCCAAAGTGTATAATGACTGTGCTTTTACCTACACACTGCCACTGTATGTTGCAGTGCTGTGGGAGTGTAAGCACCATTCTGATGCATGATTTCATAATCAATCTTTAAAGAGCTTAAAAGCATTTTCTTTAAGTCAGTGTTAACAGCATTAATTGGCATTAAGAAAATAAAAGAAAAAAGAGGAAAAAAAAGGAGGAGTCATATTGTGACAGTCAGTGCATCAATTTAGTTTCAAATACAACATAGTGTTTATTGTGCTGTATTTGAAACTAAATTGATGCACTGGACAAAGGAATTAAAGTATGATTTTCATTATGATTGAAAATTCTGTTTGCATCGCTGGCAAAATACAATTATATAATTAATTCAACAAAAATCAGATACTTAGCTACATACACCCTATACCTTGCTTTTGAATTTGTTGCCCAAGCTGACTGTAGAAACAAACATAGAGCTGGAGGGGAAAAGTAAACTGCATATGTGATTTGAGGACAACAGATGGTCCAGAATGGGCAAGTCAGTACGAAGATTTTTTTTAGATCTTAAAACTATTGATATGTTAACACATACCACACAGGATAACACCAGGAAGCTAGAGAGAACTCACTGGAATAGAGGTCTGCAATCCTGGAGTTATGTGGAGTCCTGGATTCATTCCAGAAGTAGCTCCATTAAATTGATTTCCTATGGCCAAGGTTATCAGTTAAAAATAAAACAGATCAATTTCCCATATTTGATGTCTTCCCTCCAGCAATGCTACAACATAAAGAATGTTTATGCAATCTAAGAACATCATGTGCTAAATTTATATTATATTAATATTATTTATATATAAATTTACATTACACTCATGTCAATACAAGTTAATTCTTTTTAATTATGGAGAAGTTTCTTTGTCTTTTATATCATGTTGTGAAATTAGAAGACATTTAACTGTGGTCATTGGAAAGAAAATGTCAGCAAAAAATCAAAAAAGAAGTTCATTACATTGTCTGAAACAAGCCTAAGAGAAATCCTGAAACAGACATGGATTCACGGAAATGTAAGAAAAACATACACATTTGGTATGAAAAGGTCACATATTCTATACGGCCACTATTATCAAAATACTGGTGTTTAGAAGCTGTGAGTCAGGTGAGGCCAATTTCCTGCAAGGAAATCTTGCCATAAACACACATTCATACTCAACCAAACGTACATCAACTTAACTTTCAAATGGACGCGTTGTGTGCTCCTGCAGTGGTGCAATGTATTTGAAACCAGCGAAACACAATGTAGAGGCTTCCCACCAGATGGTAAACTTGCTGTGTAATTTCACTTGCATCACTGATAAAATGATCCAAGTGATGATTCCTTCTAACCTGTTTGCCATAATGTTCAGAAGGGTAAAAAAGAGCAGGTATGTTCTACTTTGTTTCTAGAAAAGCCTTAAGTTCCATTGTTATCACAGCAGAAAGGACAAGAGGGTCTGCACAGACTCATTTTAATACCCTTCAACTGAAATATTATATTTTTTAGAATCCATTGAGCTTTTGGCTGATCCTCATATGCCACAGGTCACATATAGCATAAATAAACCCACTCTTTGCTCTGACAGCCTTTCCTGGTTTGACACATACAATTTGTTATGTCATCATTTATAAAACAGGGAGGCATGGGGCATTCTTTTTTCTTTGTCAGAGGGAAATACAAAGTCTAGCTTTTCTGTTTCATTAAAATGCTCAAATTTTGATTTCTCAAAAGAATTCTCTAAATCGATATAGTCACAAAAATACCAGAAACAACAACATAGAAGCACTTTTAACTTTTACGACCTTAAATGTCCAAAACCCTTATCAAACACACTCATGCATCTAAAATGCTCTGTTAGATGCTTCATTTAAAAATGCAAATGAAGACAGTGGCTTGCTAAATGCTTTAGAGATATTACGATAACTTGGAAATAATTGCTAATAACATGACACTTTGCCATTGGCAAATCAGACAGCTGTAGGGAAAACAGTTTGCTTTACTCTGCTAAAGTACTTTCATAAAATATCTGATCACCCTGCCAAGCAAAGCATTTCAGAGGTGTTAAGCAGTAGGAAAATACATGCCCAAATAGATATTTGAAGGAGCTGCAAATAGGAGTAACAGAAAATTCACCTCGTTTGCTATAAATTTGGGAGGTGAGATTTTAAAATATTCTTCACAGACTCTGTTACACAAGTCTCCAAAGGATCACTGTGGGCTAGCCAATGAAAATTGAGTCAAATCCTATCAAGCATCCTTGAAGAAAGCATCAGAGAAAGAAGAAAAAATAATAATAAAAAAGAGTATCTAATTATGCATTACAGGTATATTTCAAATGAATTTTTTTTTCTCTTTAATTCTAGACAATGTAAATTTCTTTTGTTATTTGATAGGGCCGCAGTACATAATCTCAAAATTTTACTGGTTTCCAGCAGACACATGCTTATTTTAGTCTTTTAAATGTACAGGGTGTGTTCTTCAATTCTAAGAGAGGATTAACATTGTCATCCTCTTTTCTTATTATTCCAAGTTAGTTCTATTCTGGATCAGTAGATTAATTTCATAATTTCTATGTAATTAACAACCTTTTCTATAATTGTAATATGTTCTGGTGGAAGGACACATTACTTTGAACATGGTATCTCTTACTATTATACCTCTAGACTACTAGTTCTTTAGATATAATTTTCCACATATGCTCTAATTGTTCTTTTTCTGATTCAATCAGCAATAAGTAGGTCTTAATTTATCAACAAAACTCTGTTTATACCAATTTTATTGCCAGAATAAGTGATCAGACTTCAAATATATTCAGCTCCCAGACAGAATGAGCCTTTTTGAAAACCTGAACCAGATGTATGTGCCCAAGTATGAAGACTTGAAACTAACTCTAAAGTTTGAGCTGTTACTTGTTTGATTCTTTATTTTGTAATGAAATAAGCTAAAATACAGCATGACCACACAGATCAAAGGGTCATTGAATCCTAGACAGCTGAAGTATATTGAATCATGTCTCTGGTACTATTAAACACGTAGCAAATGTGAATATGGCCTCTCCTGTTGCTGAACTTCCAGCAATTTCAAATATTCTCTTTTCTTATCCTCACAATACGTTTAGTGTAATTTAGGGTCATTGCAGTAGCCATCTAAGCTACTTAGGTCAATTTAAGAACCACATGTCTACTAGGCAGAGGTTTCTGTGCTAGATACGTTCTTCTGGCTTCCACGACTGTCCCCATGCAAATGTTTTATAAGCACCATTCACTTGGGTCTATGTAGCCCATTTAGATCCTCACCCAGGGAATGAGATCTAAAAATAGCTTTTCATGCTCTCAGCCCTAGCCTCCTGGTTCAAGTCAGCATTTGGAGAACAGAATAAGATTTATCAAAACATAGATGGAACTTCTGTACCTACATACCAGAAGTTATCAGGCAGCCTCAGTGTTCTTGAGCTCTAATTATCAGCTTCACAGCAGCTAACATTTATTTTATTAAGGATTAAATATTTCCAAGTTGTAAATATCCTCAGCCAAAATATTTTTCTTACCCAGAAACTGTCCATCTTTTACTGCTATTTTGGGCTTTAGGGAGCTCACAAATGGAATTGAATGTGATCTATTATGAAACATGCTGTTAAAAATAAAACGTTAGAAATAGCACGTTTCTCTCTAGCAGAGAATGATTGATTATTGCAGCATATAAAAACCAGGATGCTAGCAAAATACAGTAAAGAACCATGTTAGAGTTGCTGCATATAAAACCAGAATATTTAGTTGCTTAAAACAGCATATACTTTCCAAAACAAGGAGGTAGCTGCCTAGAAAATATTTTAAGTTGTAAGGACAGAAATGCTGATATTTTTTATGGTATGTCGAGTTCACTTGTTTTTTCTTAGACACATTTACAGCCATCAGTTTTAAAAATAATTATGCTGAAGAATATCTGTTGCTTATCATCTGCAGTTGTGAAAATTTTTGTCATCTTAGAAATGTCTAATGGCAAAATGATTTTTAAAAAGAAGATTTCTTACCCTGATATTATTGTAAAGCTTTCTGTTTTCCTTTTCTGAATGCGAAAGAAGAGAAATAGTATTAAAAATGAGGCAGCATGTTTAATTTTAGCTGGTTTAGGTAATACCTATCTTTGAATTTATGGGGGTAATTTTGCTCTTGATTCCAACTTATTTGCTCTAACTCTATTCTTGGCATCATAATCACATTTCTGGGGCAAAAAAACGATTTAAAACTGGAGCACACACCTTGTCAATCCTAGAACCACTGAAAGCTGAGTTAGGGTATCCTGCTCTGCTGCTCTTGCAGTGGCATTACAAAGAACTAGAGAAATGTAAACAAGATTCATCATGGAAGTGGAAAACACACCACCAGACTTGAAAGCACGTTACAATTTCTGCTATAAGGCCACCCTGTCTTGACAATGGAACTCTGTTGCCTAGTTAAATACACTGTTGTTAAACATACCTCTCATAAATATCTGTGGGGTATTGGAAGAACAACTTAAAAACTGCAGAACCAACAAACCCTGAGTTTTACAGTAT
Source organism: Trochalopteron elliotii (assembly GCA_024734555.1). Classification (NCBI taxonomy): domain Eukaryota; kingdom Metazoa; phylum Chordata; class Aves; order Passeriformes; family Leiothrichidae; genus Trochalopteron; species Trochalopteron elliotii. The sequence goes on from JANPWX010000011.1 coordinate 8,736,545, forward strand.
CTGTGCCTTTTCTATTATGGGGAACTGCATGAAGTGAGAGTTTAGTTTTACCACTACTATAGGTGATCATAATGTATTGATATCAGTTAAGTTTTTCTTCCAATGTCACAGGTGAATCTGACCTTGCATTCAGTGTGCATAGCCAAACAAATAATCATGAAATGCATCCAGACAGCCATGCTGAGTTTTTGTTAGACAGCTTTCAGAAGTTGTTTTTTTGATGGAAGTTGCTTTATTTCTATGGTTTTTTACTCAAATTTTCAAAGCTGTCTAACACAGAAAGTGCTGCTTATGGGAAAATATTGACCTGTACTATGGGATTAACATGACATCTGATTCCATGAAGTGAAATTCTTCACATTCCTGAATTTACAGACATATTTTGAAGGTGACATGTCTTTCCAGTCTCTCATAGGCTTTGTGGTATATTGTACCTCTCTTTGAAACCGAAGAGCAGGCGTACAAACATATACAGTCTCAACCTTTTAGTTCAGAGGCTTTATGAAGGAATGTTAATTCAAAATACTGAAGATTCTGCTGTTGCTATTTCTAACCCCAAATCTACACCATGTTGGGAGCCTATAATTTCATTACTGATTTCTGTGAGCAAGCATATGAATTTAAAGGGAAAAGGAAATGAGAACTCTATGAGCTTGATGTTTTCAAGAAATGTAGATGCTCTTCACCAATATATTTAATTATCCTTCACAGTAATTATTAACGAGTATAATTTGAAGGACAGACAATGTTTTCACCAATTCCTTTCTCCTACAGTGTGCTTTCTAGCATATCTGTATCTCCTGAATACTTTTTCCAAATTTGATCACTTTTCACTGCAAACTTCTAATGGTTTCTAGTTAGCCAAATTGTTTCTACTGATTTCCACTGATTTCCAATTATCAGATTTTGTAGACAATTTGGCTTTTAGTCCCAATTAACCGTGGAAAGATTTTTCTTTTCTTAATTTCAAAAGCGTTCCCAGATTGGGAAAATTATTTCCCACCTGGTTCTAAGAATAGCATGTATGAGTGGGTTGTGCTTTCAAACCTACAGTGTCTGAGTGCTTTGCCAACAGTAAAATCAGGGTAACCTACCTTAAGTTCCTAAAATGCCTGGCTCTTGTATAAGTGCACCAAAAAACTATATGAATAAGAATAAACTCATAGCCAGTGAACCCCATTGACCAGAGAGAACTGAAGTTTCCTTTGTCCCTTGGACTGAGTTGGTGTTTTCTAAAATGATTGTTAAACAAAGCAGACCCCCAGCCGAGCTCCTCTCTGAAGCTCCTGGAACTGCCTTCACACAGTGGCAAGAAAGGTATAGAATCACTGCACTGGTGAATTGAAGAAGTTGCTCAGTATCTTCAGTCAGGGTTGCAGGGTTGAGACACAATAAGGGTCTTATATTACAGTAGTTGTTCTGGGTTTTGTGGCTGTATTTGTGGGTACTGAGAGGTTAAAAAAGGGCATGTATGACATAGCTAATACTCCTGTACCTCCATCAGTCAGATTCAGTGTCACTTTCTGCTTCAGAAAGTCAGGAAGTATTTACTTGTGGCAGAATTAAGAAATAAAAAATTGGTTAGGGAATGTAAAATACTAAACACAAACTCTGGCTCTTTTGATTGTTGGTGTGTCTTTGTGTATCTGAGTGACAGAGAAAGCAAATCTTTCCAGCTTCTCTTTTTAAGCTAGAGAAATCTGTTTCTTGGTTGTATCTGAAATATTTAAGCATTAAAAAAGATAACTGTTGCTGTCAATTTTTTTTCCTAACATTTGAAAGTCTGCTTTTTTTTTAACTCTGTCAAAGACTTTGGGGAAGAAAATAAATTAAACTTCTGCTCATCTAAGCAGGTTTCATTTTTTAATGTGTTGTATAAATTCAAACAAATCTGTTCCTCTCTTTCAGGATGGTGGGTTTCCTTGTCAAAATTCTCAAAGATCTGTTGCTCTCTTTAAGCTCACTGAGAAAACTGCTTAAGAGATTTAAAACTTTGTGTGATCATTTATTAGTACATTTTTTTTTCTAAGATACATGAACCCTATCATTAGTTTTCTGAGGCATTGTAACTTCCCTCACTGGACAAAACCACTGAAAGAAAATCTCATAAAAATATATGCGTATCTGATCATCGCTCATGTGCATTCAGAGTTTGAACTAAGTTAACTTTTGAAGTTCAAATCACTCAGTGATTTGTATCATTTCTGTGATAATAATCCAGTGCAGTAGCTTTAATATAGAATTTGATTTTAAGTGCCATGAAGTGATTTTTAACAGAATTTTGGGTTTCTGTTTAGTCAGCAGAAACCTCATCTATTTCATAAATACATTAAAGCCATCTATAAAAATACTCAATTTTCTAGCTAGTGCACATGGAAATATTATTTTGACACTCAAAATCCCTCTCTTTGTTAAGAATAAAGTGTTCAAAATTACGAGTTGAATTTATCTAAAAACTTTAACTGGAGGAAAAGCCTTGAAGATAGTCAGCAAATAAAAAAATACACATATACCCCATGTAATATACATACACCCCATATACACCCATAAAAAAACCATGTGAAAGGCTGGGTACCAAACACACACATTTAATGTGACAGCATTTCCTTTTTCCAATATTTGTTTCTGATTTCTATTTTAAAATGTGCTGACTTTCTTACACGTGTAAGAAACTGTGATACACCAGAGAAACCTAGACCAGATGACTAAAAAACTGTTCTTTCAGCATATGGTTGGTCAGGCTTGTCTCACTTAGCTAAAGCTGGTCATTGGCATTGGCAGAACAAGGTGTACAAGAATCTTTGACTTCCAGGCAGGAAACTGGATGAGTCTCTCTCCCATTTTTTACTGAGACATAATCAAAGATGGGCTCCAGGAGGGCTGCAGACTGTAGTGTACGAGCAAGTTTCTTTGCACTGCCTGCCATATCTGTTAACTGGAACAGTTTTCTCATTATGAGAAACACTGATATCAAGTGAAGAGTGGGCTCAAGAAGAAGGATTTAGGGAGCAGCATTCCAATGTCAGTTATGGTGAAGACTTCGAGAGTTTTGACACTTCTATACTCTAGAAGTATACAGCAGACTGGATTTCATTCCTAGTGTTGCCCTAGTTAGTTGTCAAAAATTTTTAGAAACACTCTAATGAATGGGTCTTTAGTTTTACTTGTAAGTTTTATCTATTATTGAGCAAGTCATTATGGCAAAAGCCCATGCCAGAGGAACTTCAAATATATCTAGACTCAGACAAGTGCTTCTTAAGGCCTCCCTGTGAGGGGAGGACACTAAATCTTCAGTATCCTAGATTACTGACCTATTATGAGAAATACACCTCACACTTTTAAAATTTTAAAGTGCACTTCCACACTTCTCCCCTCCCCGCCACCTCCGCAACGTATCACTGTCTGCAAATTACTGAGTAAGAATTTAGCTTATTTTGGAATTCAGTGTCATCTTTTAAATTAATTTAATTTGGTTTTGGAAGCTGATAATTTCTGATTTGTTCATCCACTGACATGACAGTGACTTGCTTCAAACCATGAAAGCCCAGAGATTTCCCTGTAATTATTTAAGACGCATTGCTTAGAATCACAACCTATGAAATTAAAATTGCTTATGCTACCCTTATAAGCAGTGCTAAGATCCTGTTAGGCTTAAGTGTCATGTTGGTAAGGATTAATGCTGGAAATTGAATCACCCTCCCTCTACTGAAATGGAGTTAGTCTCTAGTAATCATATTTTTCAAGGTCTCATGTCCAATGAATTAGCTTCGGATTTTCAGAAGGTTCATTGCTCATGTCATAGTCTACCAAATTCCAGTTGTTTGTATGTTTCTAGTAAAAGAAAAATATTTTTAAAAACTTGTCTTATTTGTATGTGGGCTTATATACTAAACCAGCAGATGTTACGTAAATATTTTTGTTTGTCCCTGTTTTCATATCTTATTCATAAAAGTACAGTCTAAGGGTATATAAGAACTTGCCTAGTCAAGCTCCCTGCTGAGGGCAGAATCAGATGTATCAAATCATCTGAGAATTGTTTGTGTACCTGTTTGTGAGATGCACCAGTGATGAGGGATTTACAGTCTCACAAGGAGTTTCTTTCACAGGGTAATATATCACTAACTGTGTTGTTAGAGGTTTGGATTTGTTTTTTTCTGGTTGATTGGATTTGGGGGTTTTTGGGGTTTTTGTTTATGTCTGACCTAATTCTTCCTTACTACTATTGCATCTTCTACTATTATATATTAGACTGTTCCTGGTCTATATTCCTCTTTGTAACAGCCTTTTATGTATTTGAAGAGTGAGAGAATCAATTTTGAGTCAGGGAGAAGAATCACCTCTCCTTCTCTTTCTCATGGAGGGTGTCAATTAGTTATAATTTAATGGTTTAATTTCTGTGTTTGTTTTTCTTCCTGATGTCATTTTTACATTCACTGAAGTTTCTCCACTGACATTTGCCCAAGGTCCTGTAGCCTAGTATGAACCTAGGAAATGCTGAAAGAGCTTGAGGAAACACCAGACTCGCCCATCTTTAGGTATGTATCATTGGGCCCATCCTGCTGCCCACAAGGGTTTTCTGCTCAGTGCAGCTTCACAATACCAGCAGGTTTTGCTGCAAGCAGATACCACCGAGCAGAACACAGCTGATACCATCAGAGATGCTGAAACATGTCGTCTGACTTTTAAATCAATCCTCTTTGTGTTGAGTGTGTTTTCTTAGCATTCTAATTTTATCACATCATGAATGTTCCAGCTGGAAGCAATGTTTGACAGTTGATTTGAGGAAATCTTATTTGAGTTTTAAACTCAGACCAGAATAATTGTAGACCTGCTCAGCCAAGGGTCTCATAAAATTTTTAAGGATAACATGCATGGAGAGTTTTGAGGCTTAAATAGTTCTGAATCTTGAGATTTTATTGTGGTGTTTACTAGAACTGCTCTGTTTCCTGTGACACTTATAAACATTTCCCTCAGTGTCCACCTATGCTGTGTGATCTGCTCTGCAATTTTAAAATAAAAAATGCAAGTTGTATTAAAATACTTTTAAATTATGATTTTTTAATTTTTTACCCCCAGCAGTGATGCAAATGTCAAGCTTTGGAAAGACAGACTGATACATCTATGTATGGGTCTGTGGTTCTGAGTACAGACAACTGTCATTGGTAAAAAACCTTTAGACCAAAAGAAGACACTGAAGTTTGTCTTAGAATCTATCTCAAAACACCAAACAATGGTTTTGGACAGAGATTGCTGGAATAATGAATTATTTGCATATCATTTGCCTAGGACTAGTTAAAAGAGGTCACTTACTCTGTTCTCTGTTTGACTAGAACTGATGACAGTGTTTCCATTTATCGTGGCGTATAGAGAAAAGATATTTTCATCCATGGTATCTTATTCTTCAGGCCACTGTGCTGATTCTTGACTTGTAAAAGTGAAAATAAGACAGTGATTACTGTTGTAATCAGTTAAAATACCCTGGTGTAGACACTACAAATAAATGGAGCATCAGTTCTGATTTTGTGTCTGTCCTCTTAATTTATTCTTAATCTATATGCCTTTATTTTCAAAGCCCTTTCTTTAATTGCATCTTTATCTACTTCAGAATGCACATTATCTGCTTGGATATAAGAATTATTTCTTTAAATGTCTATTAGAAAATGGAATGACTAATGGAATAATTTTAACAGCTACATAGGAAGGAAAAGAAAACAATTTCCATGTTCTAGTAAAGTTCACTTTTTGGTTTTTGAAGAAATAATTTTTGTTATTTTCTAGCATATCATTAGTATAAAACTAAAATTAAAATTAAGATTTCTAAAATTTAAAATACTAAGAAGAGAATAAAATCATATTTTCAGTGACACTTCAGCAAAGCAGGTGTTTCTAGTCTGACAACTGGACCCAGAAGTCACATAACAGTATTTTAGGTAAAGTCTTAGGTCTTTAGGTGACAAGTCGAACACTTGCCAAACTAACAGATGACAGTTACATTTCTCAAGAGGTCTTCATCCATCACCTATGGATGATGTTTAGCCTTACCAAGTCTGGAGTCAAGCTGGAGTTAGGCAAAAGAACACAGGAACAAAGATGTCTCATGAGAGTTCCCCAAAGCTCGCGTTGCCTTTTGGATTCTGGTACAAGTGGAAGTATCCAGTGGCAAGTGCCTCGGAATAGACCCTCACGTGCTTTACTGAGTCACATGTTGAGGTTGGAAGGGACCTCATGAGGGCATTTAACCCAAGTTCTCTGCTCAAGCTGGGTCAGCTAAAGCAGGTTTCCAACAACTGTGTCCAGGTACATTTTCAGTATCTCCAGGGATCTGAGTGTCTTGGGTAACTGTTCTTTACCACCTCTGTAAGACACACCCAAGCCTTCTCTCTCAATGGCCAAACAGTCAACTTTCTCAGCCTCTCCTTGTACATTAGCTACTGCAGTCCGTTTATTAGCTCTGACCCACTGAACTGGCTCCAGTAAGCCCCATCTTCCTTTTACTGGGGACGCCAGAACTTAAGACAACACTCCAAATTTGTCTCACCAACGCTGAGTGGAGGGAAAGGATCGCCCACCTTGACCTGTCAGCATATGCTTTTCCCAATGCAGTTGGACTTTTTTGCTGTGAGGATGCATTACTGACTCATGTTCACCTTGTTCTTCACCAAGACCTCAGAGTCCTTCTCCACAGAGCCACTTTCAATCTGGTCAGTCCCCAGCATGGACTGGTGTCTGGGATTAGTCATCCCAGAGCTCTTCATGGTGTGCTCACTGTTCTGAGTACAAGGGCAGGAATAGATCACATATTCCTAGTAGAATTGGACAGATGTTTTGACCAAAACTTTTCTAACATTTACAGAATATTGACAAAGACAAAATGTCTCTCAATACAACCTTCCCACAGACCAGACGAAACATTATCCAAGCATCATGGCTTTTTTGTTGACTTTGGCATGTGTTCAAACTTTCAAAAAACTAGACGAAAGGGAAAGAGGATTATTCTTTTGCCACTCTGTTCTCCTCTTGTAAATTTCCTTAGTGTCTCCCATACTTTGAGTCCAGGTTTCTGCTGAATGAAGACCAGTGTTGACTTACTACACAGCTGCCTTTAGAAATGGAAAACCAGAGATTTTGAGATTACAATGGTATCTACCACTTGTAAGACAGTCATGTCTGGAAAAAATCAAATCCTGCTTGCTAGTCTGCAAAATATTCCTTAGAGATACCATGAGTATCTTGAAATGTGTCAATCCAGCTCTTCTTGGCTGAGACTGCTGAGGACTTTGACAGCTGCCAAATGAGTACAGCTCAGCCAGAAAAAAGGGGGAAAGGCAAGAGCCGGGGCCTGGGCCCTAACAAGAAGTCTGTACCTACACACCAGAGAACTGATTGCAGGGCTGATCTCTTTGGCATAGCATGAAACAACGTGAGTATACAGAGATTAAGGGTTTAGTGCTAGGACTGATAGCAATGCAGCTACATGGATCCAGTCTGCTGTGAAATGAAAAAATACACAGAGGCAGAGTAATTATTGACTTAGTTTCTTATACTTGAGAACAAGAAGAACATACTGAACAAGCCCAAATCTGTGATGCCCTGTTTGTTAGCTGGTGATAGGTAGACAGGTTGGGTACGTGATTCACTTCATACCCTGGAAAAGACAGTGTTCAATAAGTTATTTTGAATAAGTTATAAGTTATAAGCAGAATAAGTTATTTTGTCCTTTTTTAACTGTTCCTCAACCTTTAAGATGTGCTCAGCTCAGTTTCTCGGATCTTACAATGAGTTTAGGATTTGCTTGTTATTTCTCTTTTTCTAATTAACACTGCAAATCCCCAATGTGTCTAATAGACCACTGACTGTCTAGGATATGACTCCCTGTGGGAAATTTTGTAGGATGCTTTTAAGAATTCTTATTATTTAAAAGTAGTTGTAGTCAAAATCTACTTTTGCTGACTGAGCATCTTTGCTTTATACTGCAGCTGAGAACTTCCCCTTCTTTTTACAAACACCCTGACAAAGGAAACACAGACAACATGTCCCATGAACCTTGTCTGACTAAGTCTCGTTCAAATTATGGAGAGCAGCTCCATGAGTTTAACTTTTCAAATGATCTTGGCAGCACCAAAGTAGATAGTACAGGAACATAGGCAAATGTCTTCTATATGTCATGGTGAGAGTGATTCAGGTGCAGGTGATTTAACATCCAGGCAGACTCAGAACACTGCAGAGACCACAGAAAGGTGAAGCAATTAGAGCTGCTTCAGCCTTTTATTCTCTTTGGTGCAATTATAATTGAATAGCCCATATTGCCAGAAATAAATCCAGGCTGAAGAAAATAACCTGAAAGAATGGAAGAGATGAAAAACTCCCAAGAAACTATTAATGTATGAGATCATATTTGAACTCTGGGTATGGGAAACCAATGTAAAGAGATTCAGACAGCACCGTCATTCTCTATTTGCAGACAAGAGTGTACCAGAAAAACTGAAGGTAGTCTTAGTTTGTAATAGAGTTTAATGAGTTTCATGTTTTTCAGTTAGCCTTGGCAAGGAAGATGACTGTAAACTTATATTGTTATAAAACCACAGTCTGCATAAAATGATAATACACAAGAGACACTTAACTCATTATCCTAATTTCCTGGGCATACAGAGTGAAAATGAGTTTATACAAACACTCTAATGAAAATTCTAAGGAAGTCTGGTAAGTTTTCAGTCTGAGGCTTGGACTGGAGTGAGAAACTGACAGATTACTGGAAGATTCTGACTTGACCCTTTACAATAAAACAACTATTTTTCATTTTCAATTTGAAATAAAGCCGTAAAATGTTATCAAACTATTAAAATATTATGAAAATAGAAATAGATACTGATGTCTTTAGAATCTGAAAGATATTGTCAGAATAAATTTATACATAGAAAGGAAACTAGTGAATAGAGTAACTAGAAAAAAAATTGCAGAAGTATGGAAAGCGGATTTGTAATTAGGGTAAACATATATCCAACTGTGATTTTATCAGGGGTATGCACTCATTTACTCATTCAGCAAGGTAAATAAGTATGGACAGAGAACTGCACTAAAACAGTGACTCTACTCCTAATTACAGAAGTGCCTCATTCAGTGATAATGTGTGCATCTTTAACAAGTACTATACTCAGTGACTTGAGTGAACAGGAATAAGAAAGACGCTTACTAGAGAAAAAGGTGACAGAATCTACAGGCATTTATGCAAAATAACTAAATAAGTATGTTATAAGAAAAAGTAATTTCTGCTGCTTCAAAACAGAGGTTTTGAAGCCTAAAGGGTGGTGTATATTTGAAATATTTCTCTTTCCCTAAAGTCAATTCTAAAAGTAAAACAAACATTTTGATTGTGCCTTGACTAAACAAAGCAGTGATATTGCCAGTTTAAAAAGAATGCTGTGTTCCTCCTATAGCTTCCATTTTCAAAGCAACAATAAAGCAAGTTTCTAACCTTCATCTCTCAAACTTTACACTGGTATTACCTTAAAAAAAACCAAATGCACAAAATTGTACTTAATGACAAGTTACAGCTTAGGCTATAAACCTGTATTTAGGTACAGTATCATTAAAATATTTGTCTTATACTGCTCCTGTAATTTTAATTTTTCTAGATACAAGAGACATAATTTCATCAATAACTTGTCATGTAACAGCTTACCCAGAAGCAAGATCTAGTTCAATTCAAACAGGAGCTTGACAAATAAAAATCTTATTGTAAAATTATGTAGAATAGAGCTCTCTCTTACCATGAACAATCAGTGTACACTGGCCCTGCCAACAATAATATTAAGAATGTACATGATGATCAATAACAAAGTTTTCTACTGTACTTTGTTCTGCTTTGCAAAAGTAATGTTTTATAGCATTAAAAATCCATGTGTGTTATTGCTCTGTTTTCCTCCTAACAAGTTCTTTAGGTGGTGATGAGAATGGCCAGTATTTTATTGTATAAGTCATATCGACAGCAAAAAGTAGTTTTGTCTCTGGCTGGTAAGTTATTATAGAAAATTAGGCAGATTACTTGTGGTTAAAATTCTGCAATCAGTGATGGGAGCTTCTTATCACTGCAGTAGGCTCCTTTCATGAGATTGGATCAATTGCTTGAAATCAAGCCCCCACAGTGTCCTGAACAGTGTCCAGAGTTAAGCCAGGCTCCTTGTAAAACTCTTAGCTCATTTTATCACCTGACAAGAGCTAGATGTTGAGAGCAGGTCAAAAGCCAGAGACATAAACTTTTAGGAAGGAACTTAAAAAATGCTGGAGATAAAATACAGTGCTAGTCCTTTTAATATAGCAGGTCTTTAACTGTGTGGATATTCACCCTTTAGTCTTATTTCCCCACCTTTCAAATGGGGACAATATTGAATGTGTCTGCAGAGAGGATTAAAGGTGTGAAGATGAAGTGATTTGACTTTAACGCAATTCTTAAGTTTTATGCTGGCAAAAAACTATTATGTGGAGAATAAATTGAAAAACAAAGAAAAGAGAAATTGTTTTTCAAATATCTCCTTATTCCTTACTTCTTTTTACAGGAAATTTTCATTGTCAACAGCCTTTATTGTTTGTCTTTTCTGGGACACTGCAGCAGAAAGAGTTTTTGACTGCGTTTTGCCCCCACATTCACACATTTTGTACTATGCTGATACCAGGGAAGAATCCTACATAGTTTACTCTTGATTGCATTATATACTGCAATATTGCTATTTTAGTCTTCCCAAGATTCAGGAATATAAATTAGATGTGTATCTTTCTTGTCCTAATTGCAAACTCCTGGGATACCTTTGTATATGAGATATTGTAGTCTAAGACTAGTTTCAGAAAGCAAAATGTTAACCAAGGTACAAAACTCATTGTGGATACTGTGGAACCTTTTCCTGTATCCTTGTAAAATCTTTAAATGAGGTGAATATGAGTATGCTATTTTTCTGATTTATATGAAAGAATAAACTCTCCCTAATTTAGAGAATATAGAATTGCAGCAAAGGTTTTTAAAATAAATCTTTCCTGACAATTATGGGTAAGCATACCCCTTAAAGAGACAATTCTGCTTGTCCAGAGGACAGCCATTAATCAAACGTTTGCAGGGTTTATTTTTAAATAAGAAAGTGTGGGGTTTTTACTCAATAACAAAACATTAGGGCAGTCTGCTATTTTTAATTATTTGCTTATTGATAACTGAGCGTGCAGATGCATCTTTCCCAAATATGCTTTCAGTGCTTCCCCTCTATACCTGCTGGTGATAAATAATGTTGCCTTATGTGGTCTATTGCAAGGCCATTTATATCATTCTCTGAATTGGTGGATATTTTTAGTCATGTTTAAAATACTAAGAGCTGTTGGCTACTGCCAAGATAAGTAAGCAGAGAATACTGTCACTGTAGGGTTTGCTTTGTCTGTTGCTGCTTAGGAAACAGTCACAAGTCATGCACTGATTGACAGGGCCTCTCTGCTGCTCTTGACAACTATCAGGAAGGTTGTCATGTAGTTTAAATTACTTGCATAAGAATGGGAAAAAAAGAATGGAGATTCATTATTCACAGCACTTTCACAGTAATCATAATCCCTGGGCTTTCCAGAAAAACTGATATGTAAGCTATGAAATCTTTTCTATACTTATCCAAACATATCCAGAGTAGAGCAAACTACAGAGCAGTGAACAGGTAACTACTCTAGAAACAGTACTACTATTTTTAGGAAAGGGGATCAATAATGGTTTATTACTACCATTGTCATAGCATGATCATAGGCATTGGACCAAATAATTGAAAAGATTATCCTGCCCAATTTTGTGCTTATCCCAATTTCCAAATTAAAATCACATCTAGCCTAGAGCAATTGATGCTATTGCTTACTCAAGAGTTCTGCCTGTATAGAATATTTCCCTTTGTCTTGTAGGGGAAACACTCTTTGTGTTCAAAAATAAAACCTAACACTCAGCAGCTTTCTTGGCCATGAGATCTATTCAATCCCACAACTTGTGCAAGCAGCACAAGCTTGCCAGAGGCATGTGCTGCTCATTTTTGGAGTGATAGAACAGCATATCCCATAATGTCTCCAGTGATTCCCCATGGAGCCCAGTTCAGTCAGTTCTGTACAGTTTCTGTACAAGAAGAAAGTTTTCCTAGTCTCCATGCAAGAAAATAATTTGAAAGGAATGGCATGCAGGTGATTTGCCTGATTTGAAGGCTGTTAGTACAGCTTTTTGTAACAGGAGGCATATTGTACACCAGCAAATAGAACATAAGGAAATAGACCCGGAGCTTAAATTTCAAGCTCATAAACTGCCATGAAATGATAAGATTTGTTTCTTGTTCTAGTTCATAAAATGAAATTAGAAAGGTGATCTGCAAACTGGTAATTCTCTGTAATGCACAGAATTGCTGTATTGGAATGATAAACTGTGAATGAATCAAACCCCAGCAAAGTTGTGCCAATTTTACTTTGGTAGACCAATAGACCCAACACAGACCTTAGAAAGAAATAACAAAGTAATTTAATCAAAATTTTGAATCATTTAAACCATACTAGTATTTCACTATCCTTGACAGGCTGATAAGAGCTTTCCTTATGAGTACCTTAAAGCAGGTATGTTCTGACAAGCCTTTATTCCACATTGAGAATCTATGGAAACCATGTGAAAGCAGTTGGCTTCCAGATCATCCTAGATACATAAAATGTCTGGCTTCAACTAGCTGACTCCAAACCAGTTAGCTAGTTAATTCTCATTCACCAAGCATGATTATATTTTGCAAAGTTAGAGAGATCTGAAAGCAAATGCCTTCTGATCTTAATAGCAAAAAATGTAGTTCTAGTACCAAAATAGAACTAAAGAACATGGAAAACAGAATATTATAAAGTACTGCCCTTCCAGTGTCCCAGGAATCACCTTTTTTTTTTCATATTTCTTAAAATAACTAAACATCAAACCCTTCAAATGCTCCACGTATCTGTAAATTAATTTTCACTTCTAATTTTGGCCTATACATTGACAGGAAAATGCAAAGCAGTTCTGTCAAGAAACAAAGTCTTTATAGTTCACTTTCTCATTGAAATCAGGAGTATCATGATTTTCTCACCATCTCTCACACATCACTCACAATACCCCATTTTATGAGACCCTTAATCCCACCTGAAATACTTAATAGATTTTGACAGTTGCAGTGAGTTTTAGGTTACTAAGTTAGATAGGTTACATAAAAAATTTAGTATCTAAACCAAGCATCCTTACATTAGAGAACTAGTAATATAGTAATATGCATTGTATTTATAGGCTTTATGCCTTCCTTTTTGGCAACTTATTTTTAGCTGTTATCTCCCATCTTTATGATTCTAGAGGTAGTGAAAATCAATGGGTTATGAGATCAGTAGGTTAATGTATGATTAAACTATTTGGGTGTCATAAGAAATGAATAATTTTAGTGTTTTAGGTCAATGGAAGATAATATATTGATATTTTTAATGGTTATATTTTATTTTTTCTTCTACCTCATGTACCTTACTCTACCAATGTACTTATTCAAAAGCATTTTTATTAATTTCATAATTATGTCTTATATATGTGACAAAGCGACCCCTGAAATAGAAGTAGTGCAATGATTACAAAGGCTGTTTTGCAGAGAGTTTGGAGAATTTTTCATTCTCTTAACTCTTTCTCTGGCCACATATGGTAGTCATTTGTATGCTTTTAAAAGTACTTTCTCATTTCTTAAAAAAATTGCTGGAATCAAATCAAAAGAAAACCATTTCAGTGGAGTATGGAGCAGTGACTTTTTTGCCAGTAGGAATAGGGAAATTAAAAGTTTGGTTCAAAATGGATTACCAAAGTGCTGTTGAATCCTTAGGACAACAGGTGCTTTTGTTCTTGAAGCTACATTTGAGTTGCATGTGAGATGCTTACATTTATTACATATTATCCTATGGACATGAATGTTGTTTTGGTTAGACACAGTACTTTTACTTAGATTTCACATAAATGCATACATATGACAAGAAAAGAGAAGACAATGGAATAAATGCATTAACATGAATTTCCAAAACCTCACTGCTTTTCTCGTTGCTGTAATCACAGCAGTCCACAAGCTTATCTCACACGCAAGAGTCTCTGGTGCTCCAGTGGATCTGCAGCATGACTTGAAATGCCAGCAGAAATAGTGCCAGCACTGTGAAGAACTAGATAATGTGTACGTGCTTAGTCACTGTGTGAAAAGTGATTATATTTAGAAGAAAACTTGGAAGGACTATATCTTCTTAAATAGGTGGTGATTCTGGGGAAAACCCTCCACAGCCTCTCAGTGTTTGGTAGTATGTGATCAGAGAGTGACAAAGCCACAGAATCACAGAATAGTTAAGGCTGGAAGGGAGCACACGAGATCATCTAGTCCCACTCATCTGCTTGAGCAGGGTCACTAAGAGCAGGGTACTCAGGACACTGCCCAGTTCTCCAAAGAGGAAGGAAACTCCACAGCCTCTCTGGGTTGCTGTGCTTGGTGACCTTTACTCCACCTGTCAGGTACACATTGTTGATATGTATACACACTAGTACACATTAACATATGCTTTATGAAAATACAATAATTGTCATGATATAATGGCCCAATTAAAAAAAGTTATACCATGCACTGCACGTAAACCAAGTTGAGATAGTATACAAGATCACTAATTTTTACTACTTTACTTTCCACTTGATTCCTTTTCTAATTCTTTCCTGTCTCTCATTTTTAGGGAGCCAAGAGTGTTTCTAAATAGCAGCTTCAGTAGTATGATGAATAAATCTCCACTTAAAACAAGAGAGTATAAGGAACCAAAAGACTTAGTAAGTCTTGACAAGTGCACCTGAATTTCTGCCAGTAAATTTGGTTATTGGGATGACTTAGAAAAGACTTAGGCTTTTGTTTAAAAGACCACAGAAGGGTCCTATTTGACTTTTGAGCAGGCAGTAAAAGTTTTGATTTCAGAGGAAGAGTAAGTTTAGTGGGACATTCCTGGAGAGGACATCATGTAAGGGAGTGAGCTTTGTTGCTCTTGCAGAATGTCAGCAAGTTTGGGAAATATTCAGGATGAAGATAAAATTCATATTGGAGGTTAAGATTTGTTGAGTACATAGAAATTTCTTTGGATATGTAGCATTGGAAGGTCCATTGGCAAGTGCTTTCAAGGAGACACCAGCAGATAATGGGAGATTTCAAGGGAAAAAGGAATCTAGAAGAGGAAGGAAAGTCTGTATTTAATGTTAGGGCTCAACAGTGTTTATAATATTTATTTGTTTTTCAGTTTTGCTGGGCAGAAAACTCTGAATGCTGCACAATGTCTACTCATAGGGCAGCATTATGTCTACTGCATATGGTTAGTTACTTATTGCTAACCATACTTTACTGCAGTTGTTCATTTTATTGTCAAGAAATCAATTGAAATGTGAATTTCATTTCTGTGTTGTGTCTGTAGCCCACTAATGAAGTCTTAGAGTGGCAGTTTTTCATATGCTTTTCTAAATCTCCAGGAAATGTCTTTCTTAATGCTCTTGGCTCATACTTGTCTCTTTCAATCAAGATTGAAAGATTAAATGTTAAAAAAAAGGGAAAGCTGAAACCATAAATACTGTGAGGGCCTTAGTTCCCTGACTCATCAATTGATTTTCATATGGAAAGTCTGAGATGTGAAGTGCGATGCTATTACATATTTGTCCCTGAAGAATTAAGCAGCTTACAGAAAAGCCTTCACCAAGGTGACCTCCCATTCTGAGCTGAACAGAAGCAAAAGCTCTTGCTTAATGTCACTAAATTCTCATTCTTTCTCTTTTTCTCCACAGTGATGACAAACACCATGTAATAAGAATGTATAGTAGGCTCAATGTGTGAACTATGCTTGTGTTGCAATATTTAAAGAGGATTTTGATTATTGTGATGGTGGCAAGTCAAGGAAAATGAGCTCAAATTAGAATGAGCTCAAATAAAGAATAATTCTAGTTGCCTTAGCACTGTGATAATAACACTTTATGAATTCTTCATAATCAATGCTTCATTACCTGACCCTGTGAACACCTCGCTGCATGACGGTCTCCTACATAAGAAGCATAATTAAACATCTGTATGCCCTGAATTAACCAGACCTGCAGCTGGTCAGCCATCTGCAGAGTGGTCGTCCTCATGGAACTGTCTGCCTGTTCACTTAATATTTGTTTTTCTGTTAAACTCTAATGTGGGTGATGGATTTTGCATGTCTACCTCTTAGTCAATGTTCTGTTTAATCTATTTTGGTGATGATATGTATGGGATTTCTATCAAAGTGGTAGTGCTGGGGATTGGTGGTTGGATCTTAATGATCTTGAAGGTCTCTTCCAACCTGGAAAATTCTATGATTGTATAACTGAAATCTTGAAATGAGGATGGGGAAGAATAATGAACTTAAAGCTTTATCATCAAGGTGAATTTTGTGATTCACAAACACTATATGCAGCTTATGTTTTATGCAAGTATTGTGACCAGATTGATAGACATATTTTTAATTGGAAAGTTAATGAAATACTGATGAATATTTGGACTCTGTTATATCACAATTCTCTTAAATATTACGCTAGTTAATCTTTGTGTCTAAATCTGATTTCCTTGTGTCCTACCACATTTCTGACAGTTACAAAATATTTTAAGATATGTTTCAATGCTTTCAGTTCCTGAAAGGAGCAAACAAACATTTTAAATACCTGCATCACTGGCAATGGAATAAAACCAGATAGGACCCCCAAAGATCTATGCTTTGTAAGTCATCAAAATCAATTCCAACACCCATGAATTGAGAGTTAACACTGCTGTTAATTTTACAGTTGGGTTCCATTCTAGTATATAAAGCATCATCTCAAGACAGTAACTGCTTTGGGTTTCTGTTGCTCTTGTTTGTGGACAAGAAACTTTGGAGTAAAAGAAAATTATTAGTGTATCTTTAGAACAGGTTAGAAGAAAAATCCCACAGACAACAGTGGTAGCATTACAGTTACAAACAGCTGCTTTATCTAATAATTTCATAGGGGAAGTTTCCTGTGCCAATTTTCTCATACTTTGTAGTTAAAGTTAAGCTCTTCCTAGGTCAGCAGCGCTCCCTTGTGAGTCACTTATTCTGAATTTCACACGTTAATTATCTTTTTTCTTTTGGAAACTCTTTCTTCTACATCTAAAATGCATTTGAGTTTTAAGAGTTTTCACTCTTTTCCAACTCCCACTGTGATTTTAATATTTACACATTATGTTGTAAGTACTGTGAACGTAAGTCTCAAGACTTTCTTTTGAATCAAGTCTTATCTATTTTTAGGTGTGTTCAATATAACTTCAGCACATCTAAGATTTATTCTTAGTCTCAATGACTTTTGTTGGCTCTTTAGATACATTTTTCTGCATTTCCCAATTTTGCAGTTCCCTTAGGCAAATGTATGCATTTTGCATTTCTTCAAATTTCCTAATATATCAATACTGATCTGCATTTTTATCTTAATTTCTTGACAGATCTACATTTTACATTTGGGGGCAGGGAGAAAAATGGTTTAGATCAACTTGCTATTCTAAAATCCTACATGTAGGACACATGAATGTTAATCTAAATAACTTGAAACAAATCAGACTTGTGGATGCTAATCTTATGTTGGCAATGTAGACTTTTCAAACTGTCATTCACAGACTAGCAGAGAGAAGCTGATAAAGCAGCCTTGGCTAACCCAGCACCAGAGTCAAGTTCCCAGCCAAGCGACAATTCTTAGCCTTGTGTTACTGAGACTGGATGGAAGGACTAAGGGTTGCATCTGTATTGTCTGGATTGTTGTGCAATTTCCTCAGTAATTGAATACCTAAAGATTCAACTAGAAATAGGTGTCATCTGCCCATTTCTCCTCTGCATGCCAAGAGCTGGTAAAGGTGGTGGTGGAGGCAGTGAATGACAGCTTAGGTCTCCTGCATGCTTTCCCCCATTCTGACCCCAGCTCAGTAGTCCCAGCTTGTGCTGATCAGCTTATGCATGTTTGAAGGAATATACTGTAATGTACCCTTCTAATGATATGTAGCAGGGTTTGGGGAAGAATGTTTTTCCTTACTGGCCTTTGTGTACCACTTCTCCTAACTGAGATCCTGGGACTTCCTTGATTGAAATCTTATCTTCCATTTTATAGAAAATTCAAAGCATTGTGTCTCCTGTTCTTGAGAACAGGAACTTGACGTTTTTCTTCGGTCAAACCTGTGTTAGATTTTTTTGCTATGAGAATTTTAGGGTAGGCTTTTGATTGCATAATTCTGTACTGGCAGAAGACACCCAGAGAGCTATGCTGTATAGCTGTACCTACAGAGCTCCAAAGAGTTTTGCTGTGTTAACTTTTGTTTATTTTTAACACTGGCTAAAACTACTTTGTAGGAAACAGTCTTTCCCAGGATAAAGGGTATCTACACTTCAGGGTATAAAGTTACAATTGTAGGCATCTTCTACTGCGTAGCAGGATTGTCTAGTAGGGTACCTGGAGTAGAAGAGATATGCTGCACAAGCAGGTGTATCAAAAGCTCGAATACCTCTGTAATTAGAGTTGAGTACATCAAAAATAAGTTTGCTTGAGTAAATCCACACTGACTTACTAAGAGCTGCAGACTCAGGTAATTCATTTATCACTAGCTCTATTGCTGATACATCAGCATATACATGGGGATAAGAACCCAAAGGACTTGTAGGCTCTGTGTAATTCAGGTAGGCAAAATTTGACTTATACCAATGCTATTACTACTAACTGCTGTAACTTCTTAAATTTTGGTTTCCCTGTTTTGAGCAATCCTATAGTTTGATTATATGTTTTCAAATGCTGACACATTTTAGAGTTACATGGAAATTTGAAAAAAACCCACTTCCTACTAAGCTTTCTTCTCTTACAAATGATGATTGTAAAATCGATTGTAAAGCCTGTCTTTTTTACATTTTGTGATTTAGTATTAAGAACCAATGGTTCAGACTGACCTTCTGTAACTTTTAATAAAGCTAGTGAAAAGCCTTGTAAGTAAGGAAGCTGTTGAAAAGCCAAGTGATTTATTACAAAAACAGTTGGACCCAGTAAGCTGGAAAGGTCAAGGTGACAAAAATCTAGACTCAGAAATGCTGCTACAATACAAGAAGGCAATATCAGTAGAAAAGCAAAAAAACAAATGAGAGTATTTCTGGGAAAAATATAGATCTGTTAGCTAAGAAAACAATGTATTTGCCCTGCAATGTTCTCATTTCAAAAAGCTCCCCGTGGAGGGGCTTTTCTATAGAGTAGGAACTTGAATGCAGTTGATGCTTCTGAAAGAAAATATGGGGGAAGGATTGAAGAAAGGGAAATCCACCACATAACAACTAATAACAGTAGTTAAGATATGCAGTACCATAGAATACCATGTTCAAGATTTTCTTCTGGGCTAGTCATGGTAGAAATTAGGAACCTTCTATACCCAGCTATAAGGTAAGCATTTTTGCTAACAGGGAAAGAGGGAACTGGGAGGGTGGGAAACTTGGGTAAATTGTACCTGTTAGATCCTTAAATGATCTAATGATCAAAAATGGTCCTGGGCAGATGATTCTCAAATACATCAGTGAATATATTGATATTTCTGATGATATTTTGTGTGCTTGTTTATTTTACTCATGTCAACCAGGAATTCATCCTCGAGGAATTGGTGGGATTATGCAAGTCAAGAAGTAAAGGAGTGTCAGAGTATGTTGTAGTTTTATGGAGATCGTAGAGAGCGCAAGAAGCAAGATGGCATGCATGGTTACTGAATCTGTTTCCATTTCAGTAACTTTACAAGCAGAAGGTTTGAGAATTTCCATATAAAACTCTTCTTTGTGAATGAGTTTTCTGGTTTTAAATGTAATATACATTACTAAAGATAAATGCTTTATTTTGCATTTTGGTCAAAGTTTACCACAAATAACTTCCAGTTTGGTTAAACAAAGCCATACATCTGATCGTTACAGGAGTTAGAAAGTGAGGATGGGACTTGGAAGTCATCATTCTTAAGTTAAGTTTTTTTACAATAAACAACGGATTGTGGTTTGACAAATGTGTGCAGCATCAAGGTGATTCTCTTAAGAGAATCTGTCCCAGCTTGGGGAACTGAAGTGTATCATAAACAGACCAAGCTCCAGATGACTTTACACATTACTGCAAGAATGATCAAAATATTCCTTTTTCTGATGGAAAAAATGATTGCCAAATGTAGAAGAAAAAACTGCATTCATGTCACTCGTATTTGTACTCGAAGCCCTCAATGGAAGACTTCAGCCTTTGGTAATACATCTGTCAATAGATTTGCCTTTCACATTTCTTTTCTGTGTTTTTTTGCTGTTTTCTGCTTGATTTAAAAATTTTGCCATTTGATATTGCTATATGGACTGTAGTTTTAAAACTGTAGATTGAATAGGGTGGAAAATCACTCCATTCTTTAAGCATACAAGGATTCTAGAACATACGGTTTCACTAGAACAATATATTTGCCTTATTATCATGTAAGGAAACGTATTATGTGCTCAAGTGCTTAAGAGTATGTGCTTAGATTTGAGATCTGAACAAGTTACCCTATCACTTAAGAAAATGCACCAGAAAGTCTGGGGTAATTGTACAGATCAAGAAAATACATGAGGAACTAGGCTGTGCATCTTCCTCGGTTATTTAAATACAAAGGCTTGTCCTTGCATTTGCACTGGTGCTAATGAACCAGTCAAATATTTGAGTCAAACACACCAAATCTTGCTGAAACAAACTGTGCTTTGTGGATTGTCCTCTAACTACATCTGACCTTTCTAGGCTGGCTGTATACTCATTTATGTGAGCATCTGAACACCATTTCTTTGTTTTAAGCTGTCTTACAAGTAGTTACTTTTCTACCTAGGAAACACATTTATGTTAGTCAGTTTCAACACAAAAAAAAAATGCTCCATGTGGATAAATAGTATCACGTGTTTTAACCACAAAATGCTGTGCTTTTATTGAATGAAAATGTTCATGCAGGCCTTTACAGTGTCGGTTAGTTAAGTAGGAGTTTGAACATGTGCTATAAACTTGTACATGGAATTGAAGCACATTATTTAGCTAGCAGTAGTTTTCAGTGCCTTCTGTGTCTCACTAACAATATTTTGCTCTTTTCAAGACCAGTGGGAACTGTGCTAAGGATATAATAAATTATCATAGCTAATTCTATGAAAACGTGAAAATGAAAATATTCTCTCTGTTTCAATATATGGATAGAATTTTAATTTTAAAAATATGCTAAGTTTGTGTTGATAGTTGGAGAAAAGACAAGGGAACATAAAAGAAGAAAAATATCTCTCATATTGAAAAAAATCCAGTATTATTTTGTGATATTCTTGATTTTTACATTTCTTTCTCTGAGGATAATAATGATCCTCCACCAATGACTGATGGAGATTGGGAATTAGACCTGTTCAGGGACAGACACAGTCATTCCATGTTAAAAAGATTAAGTGATGCATGAGTGCTATGTACCTAAGAGTATCAAATCACCTCTTTAATTTTGTCATATAATTTTAAGGGCATGTGGAGGTTCATAATCCTCACTGATCTTCTGTCCTTGTTCAGAGACGAGCTACAAATTCTTAATAGAGAATAATATTTATTTTTTTTTCTTGGAAATTGCAGTCCAGTTGATAATCATGTCACATTAACAAGCTGAATAATCCAGACTGTTAGACAAGCACAGCTCTTTCATCACCAGCTACTAAAAGCCATTTGAACTAATGACTGATCTTTGAGCCAACCTTCCCACTGCCCCATGACACTCCCATAATCCCACTTGAAATTCACTTCTGGTCCATTTCCAAAAGTAGCTAAAATTACACTGCCACAGCTGTCTTCTAGGTTTTTGGGTGGGTTTTTTTGTTATTTGTTTTGTTGGGGTATTTGTTATTATTCCATTCAGAATGTCATGTACCTTGATCTAAATACCTTGGTTTTCTTTTACAAATCCAGTTCTCTAACAGAGCCCTGTTAAAATGGATTAAGGATGCCTTTATAGCTCTGTAATATCTAAACACTGTGCAGTGAAAGTACTATTTTGGCATATATTACTACAATAATTAAATATATTATCCCTAAAAATGTATTCCTTAAGCTGAGAAATATATTATTCATGAAAGTGTTTTACTTAAACCAAACCCATGCATTCTTTTTGTGTTTCAACTAACATAGTTGCATCTTGCCCTGCTGCCTTTTACAGACACTATATTTTTAGATCTGTTTTCAAAAGAACAAACATACCATTAAAATAACACGCAGCATAGAGATGAATTCTTGCTATGTTTGATGAGAAAATGTAGTCATGAAGTCTGTTTTGTATTTAAAACATTATTTCACACATTACTAAAACTTAAAATTTAAAAAAAATTGTATCTGTTTGCACTGAATATCGAGAAGTACCTAACTGTGGAGACAGCTTTTTTGTTCAGCAAAAGTTTTAAAGACTGCACTTCTCAGATAATCAGCCTCATGATAAGGAATCCCAAAGTACTATTTGCTGGCAAATAGCAATTACTTTCTGCTTTGCAGTGGATCATCTCTTCTGAATTTTTAAAGGACTGAGATTATACAACAGAAAGGACAAAGACAACTGTTCATACCTGGAGCAAAGAGAAATCAGAGCAATTCTGAATTTACTTTTTTCACCCCACCCTGACTGTGTTGCCTGGAGTTTACTATAAATTCTCTGTCTAAATAGACAGGCAATGTTGCAAAAAATTATATGCTTTGGTATTCATGAATGCTTGGAATTCTCTATTGAATTTCATCTTTAACAAAGATTTCATAAGATAAGAACAGCTCTCTTGTTTCCCATGTGCAAGTTCTCCCTTATGGGATTTTAAAGTTTATGCAGACTGTTTGTTTATGGGAATATTTCATTGTCATTCGTCCTGGTATGTGTTTCTATTTCTAACATCCAGTATATTTTATCACTTATCTTTTTCACTCAAATCTGCTTTTCTCAACTCTCATGCTCTGGGATGCTCTTTTCCCACCACTTTATTCCAACAGTGGGTACATCTAGAAGTGTTCTTTGACATCTGCTAGACCACAGAATAACAGTTTTAGGTAACCTAGAATTCCCATTACTTGAGAAATCTAAAATAAATCAAAGCAAAAAAATCAGTGTGTATGCAGCAACACCTGTACCAACAAGGTCTGGATCTGACAACTTTTAAAACCTTTTTGAACCCCAACCTCATCTTGCTAATTTTTGAATGACCCTGGAGTAGGGTTATAGCAAAGAGAGGATAATTTAACTTTTTTATTATATTTTGATTGTTTGCTTGGGTGTTTTCTGGTTATAAAACTAGAAGGTAAGCCTAACTATTTTTCAAAATAGCTTTGAGGTTTTGCTCAGTACACTTCTGTCCTTAGATGTGACATGTTGTCTGTCTGCCAGCAAAGATTAAAATACAAAAAGTGTTCACCTCCCCTGTATTGCACAGGGTATGAAATAAAGAAGCTTATCATGAGACAAAAATTACAACTTAATCCCCAGCCATCAATCACTTGTTCTGATACTTATTTAATGTATGCCTCAGAGTACTCTGAGAGTGGTGGGTTTTGTAAGATTTGTAGTGTTTTTTTTTCTCTTTCCTCTAGTTGATCCGAGTGACATTTGCAAAAAAATGGGTCTGTTCCTGTACCTGTAAAACTTAACAAGAGTTTTGTCACCCTCACTAAAGTGAGTAGATGCAAGCTAAGGTGTAGGAGAAAAAAAAAAGTGTAATCCATTATTATACTTGTCTGAAATGTTAGAATATTCATTTTAACCTTATTTCCTATGAGTAATGGGAAAAGCATACTTAGAATTTAGGTCATCTTACTGGAACACTACCTTTATGGTTTGTTCATATTGGCTCCTTATTCCCAATAAAGTATGGTCTGCATAGTACCTAGTAAATGTTCATGGTAATCTTTGAGTTGTTCAAACTCAAAGAACCAGATTTTGATTGTAACAGCTAGAGTGGTATTTGAACTTTCATCAGAAGCTCAAGGCTGGGGATAGTATGCTTCAGATTAATGATACTTTCCTGATGAATTTTTCTAAATTTTTGTTTTTTAATTAATTGTTCACTTACTAAAGCAGCTACAATGCTTTCTAGGACTTTAAATGTTCTAATATTCATAGCCCAGGTGTTAGATCTTAGAGCTACGGAAAACTGGTTGAAGGTTACTACTTGCAAGTATCAATTCAAAATCCAACTAGCTGGATGGCTCAGTCATGGTATTTTACTGGGCTTGTATATTTTCACTTACTCACCAAAAGACATTTGCAGCAATACTTCAAAAATAGCTAGCCCTTAGGAATTCCCATATTTGTTTCCAGTGCCGCATATTTATGCAATAATTCAGCAGGTCCTCATTCATCAGCATTCCCTACTGGTTATTCATTACTTGCCTTTTTTCAAAGTCGATGTCATGTGGCTGATGGGACCAATTACTTGCATAAAGACCAAATAACAAGTAAACAAGGAAAATTAACTAAAATAACAAATAGTCAAGAAATGTTTACAGAAAATAGAATGCATACAGAAGAATACTTTAAATGCGTCAAATTCTTTAGTTGTCATTGGGAGAATTGTCATTTAATT
Source organism: Trochalopteron elliotii (assembly GCA_024734555.1). Lineage (NCBI taxonomy): Eukaryota > Metazoa > Chordata > Aves > Passeriformes > Leiothrichidae > Trochalopteron > Trochalopteron elliotii. Next base: position 8,761,190 of record JANPWX010000011.1, read on the forward strand.
AATAACACATTATTGCCTTAGAGAGGCATGCATATACATATATCATACTGGACCTCAAAAGTGAATATGTAAGTGTTTAAATACAGAGGAAAATTACCAAATCTTACAAACTTTGAAACTCAGCTAAGCTGTCATTTGATCCTAAACTTATACTGTCATTCAAGGGCTGAAAAAGGGGAAAAAACCTCATTATGGTAGATGTTTTCACATGAAGATTTTTAAACTGCAACAGAATGTTAGAATTTGCACAATCTCAAGGTCATTGAAAATGACAAAAAATTTCAAATTAATTACAGAAGAAAATTTTGGTTATATACATGACCTCTTATCTAGTCAGATGAGACGTTAACATGCCTTATTATTAATAATATATGAATAATCTATCTAATTGAGTTCATTAATGGTTTGAAAAGTCCACTTAAATTTGCAGATGATATAGCAGGCTGATAAGGGCTGCAGAATGTCAGATGTGGATGAGCTGAAGATAGTTGGGATGAGACAGGTTAAAGATAATTAGAGGTAGAGAAGCATGACTTCTGAAGATATAGTAAACTGAGTTTGTTCATCTAGAGCACTAAAAGGAAAGCAAATTGCTTACACATGTGACAAATGATGGAGCAAAGAAAATGAATAAACCTATTCCTGTGTCCAAAAAGAAAAGATCTGCAGCTTGAAAGATTTAGCTTAGCTGTGCTAGGGAATTTTTTTGGGGGATGAGGGTAATTATATAGTGGAAGAACTGCAAGGGAACACATAATCACTATTTTTCATTTGAATCACAATCTGCTGCATTTGTTCACTTAAAAAGCAAGTGGAGATGATAATGAAAATAAAACAAATGCAGAAACCTAACATCTATTTGGAATCAAAATATTGGTCTTCTGAAATGATTCAAAGAAAAGTAAATATGATTATTCTGAGAAAAGTCAGCCACATCCTTGGAAGTACAGCCTAACTCTAACTTCTCAGGATTGTCTATACTCTGTACATACAAAACTGAACCCTAGAATGAAGGCTAGTGACTGGAAGGCAGCTCAAAAGGCATCTGCTGTAATGGGTAAGATTTAAATTGAAGTCAGTGATACTTGTGGATTGAGAAGCAGAACAAACAGAAACCTGTCAATGGCCAACAAATGCAATATTTGAAGGAAATTCTTAGGATGCTTTGACTATGCTTAGGTAATAATAGACATTCATACACATGTTTGAGTGTCAGCATAAAGAGAAGGTCCTATTTTCTGAGAGTTAGTTGGGTGCTACTTGACTTATATACTATGAGAATTTTTGTATTATATAAAATATTCTGTATTAACTGTTTAAATTCTCTCCTATTTACATTGAGAGCTTGAGTTGGGTATATTAAAGGGTTTCTTGCTAAAGGCTGAGACACGAGACAGTCAAGCAGTGGGATTTCCTTTCCAGCATTTTAAAAGATGATACCCTTTTTCAATAAAATGGAAAAAAAATATATCAGTCATAAAAGAAACTATTTGAGATTGAAACTTGTATAGATCATGACTCATAATAAGTCAAGAACCTGATTTTCCTTTTACTCTGAAGATTTTCCCTAAGTAATGGTAATTGCAATATGACATGAGTACTCAGATAATAAACACAAATGAAACCAGGAAAAACATAGTTAAAAAGTGCATTTCCCTCCCAGCAAACTGCTAACAATTTAACAAGAGAATAGGTATTCTTTCTCTTCCCATGTCTTAAAGGAAACAAAAGTCCCAAACTAGTGAGTTCACTGAGTGTAAGTAAAAGAGGGACTAACTCTTCAGCTGTGTAGGATCTGCACAATTGCAGAGGAACAGTTTCAGAAAAAATAATAAAGTCAGTCTCTGCATGCAATATGGACTGATACGTATTTCTGCCATGGGTAGCACAAGACCTCTATAGAATACTTAAGTTAAGAAGCTGGTTCCTTTTCCTTAGTGCCAGAATGGTTTATCTTCTGCTCCCTTGGAAAAAAAGAGTAAGAGCATAGTATATTGGACTGAAAACAGCATCTGATATTGAAGGATATAGTACCTAATTATCTGTTAAAAATGGAGTATGTCGGTTTGAACCTATAATGGACCAAAGGCCCCTTTCCATAGGAACAGTACTAAATAAGTTTTTAAGGACTTCTCACTGGCAATCTAGCAAACACTTTCATTTTGCTGTTTACAAAGGTAAAGTAATGTTAGCATTTGAACTGGCCAGAAATATTTTGTTTAGTTAGAGGAAGCTTTATTTTTTATGATAGAACCTACAAATTAATAACTTGAGGTATTGATAGATATAGAGTTGTGGGGGAGGACAAAAATACAATATATAGATGTCTAAGAAGGGGGCATCCACTACCTCAAGTAAGGATGAGCTTACAACTCTCTTTATAGAAGTCATTTCATAGATAACTAGAGTTTGGCTTTAAGACTTAAATTAGTGTCCTGTAGAATATGTCTTCTCCCTGCTCTTCTGCGAATTTTGTTCCAAGACTGTCATGTTATGGAATTCTTTCAGGAGCAAGCTGAGGAATGGTGGCCATTTGGCTAGCGTCTACTCTTTCATATTCCTGTGCAGGCTTGCAGAACTGAGGGGTCATGTGAGAAATGTATCCTCATGAAACTAGAAAGAACAATTTATTTCTCTTTAATACAGCCATATATTCTTCCCATAGAGTAATGGTGCTTCACACTTTTTCTATATATAAACTGTATGTTAACCGCACTGTTCAGCTTTAAGTTATGGAATATAGCTCCCTCATCTGTCCGAGTCAGTGCATGAAAATATGTCAAAAGCCAAATAAGTTTATGCTGAGTAGTGTATCTTCCCTTTTTTCACCAAAGGTTTTGCCTCCTTTTAGACCTGCTTATAATGTACACTGGTAGAATAATTTCATTTCTGTGATTCTTATTGGATATTCTCATTTTTTCTGCAAGATATTCATAATAATAGGGTTAAAGGTGAGCATTAAAGAAATCAGACTGAAGTTAAAGTTTCTTTGATGTGTTTCACAGTTTAAAAAACCCAAGAAATTTGGCACACATAGTGCTTTATTTGTCCTGTTTCCTGTATTTGGTCTGATTACATCTTATTTACTTTATTTTCTTATTTACTTCTGAGTACTACCTGCTGAACTGATAGAGCTTGGCAGCCTTGACTCTCTGTAAAGGAGTTTCAATGGAAATAACTGAAGTACAAACTTGTATGTCAATGTCATATAGCTTAGTCCTTGTCCTTCACTATTCATCCACCGTACCCATTTCATTGTTTGGTATGTAATTAAAAAGGGTCAACAATTGTTCTACAAGGTATCTCCTGTGAAGATGTTTTGGTCTGTGCATTGCTGACTTGAATACACACCATTAAAATCTTTTCATGGGCCAATAAAAGTAATTTTGCTGTCATCTATGTTGCTACTGTAATATTTATGACTTTTTATTAGAAACCGAAATGAGTTTAATATGACTCTTTTGTTGGAATATAAACACTGAGAATGTCTATTGCCAGCCATTCTTCTTTCTATGTAGTACAGTGTCAAATATAGCACACATATTTTCTATAATATATATGTTCTTTTGTATCTTCCTGACTGTCAAATTTAACATGATCATCTCAGCTTTTGTCACTGCTGCTTCTGGACAAATAGTCCTGTGAAAATTTTTAGCTATATGCCACTCAACAAAACCAAACCATCAGGTAGCATGTAAACTTAATTTACTTACACAAAACTGACATTTTTAAAGAGAGGAAATTCATTTCATGTTTTATGATGCACTATAGCAATATCACAAGTGACTTCCATTCTGAAAAGCCAGTAAGATGTTTTGCTAGAGAAATTGAGAATTTCTTAAAGAATGAATAGAAGGCCCATGATCCAAACTGTTTGCATTGTTCATGTATTAGAACTATGTATTCTAAAGTTGTCTTCATGTCGAGTTGAAGTAGTACATGAGAGGTAATGAGATGTATTGATATGCCAAATAATGACCTTTGGATGACCCAGTGTCCTCAAAACTGTTTACTCAGTTATCATCAGTTCTGTGATTTTTGAGTGCTTGGCAGTCCTTGCCATCCTTGCCACTGTAAACACTCTTGCAATATAACTATGACTTAAATGCTAAGTGTCAGTTTGGCCCTTTGTACTTTACCTGTGGGCAAATCAAAAGCAGAAACACCAGATTTTTCTCTTTGTTTAGATTACTAAAAAAATAAAGCATCAACTGCCTACACAGCTAGGGTGTGACAAATGATGACAGAATAATAAAAAGTCTCTTTTCTCTCTATCTCATTGATAAAGAAAAGGTCTCAGAAAAGTCCAGGAACAGGGATAGGAAGTTAAGAGCAGGTGCTTTGCCCTAAATATGAGCTACATGGTTCTATATGGTTTACAGTGATCAATCTAATATGCTGACTGGTGTTAATGTTTAACAGCTTTTCACCATTGGGTAAACATGTGACTCACTCTGAGTCGTGGTTGTGTGGGTCTTTTTGTCTCAGGTCTTCTGGATTCAGTGAACCCTACATTTTATTTTCACTTTTCCTTTCACTGAAGTGAAACCTGTGTGGCTGCAACTCTGCAAAATCTTGCTGATATTGTCCATGGGGCTTGTTTTGTGGCAAACACTTCTTTTCATCTTGTTTTTTCTTCATTCTTCCCTTATCCCAAAATAGTCTCAACAAGATCACAGTAGATCTTGGAACTTGGGTATAAACATGCTGTGACCATTGGCCATCTGGATGCTCTTGATCACAAATGTAGGAAAGCTGGGGTTTGTTGGTTGGTAGTGGGGTCTTTTTTTGTTTGTTTGCTTGCTTTTTTGTTTGTTTGTTGTTGGATTGTTGTTTGTTTGTTTTATGCTAGCCATTACTAATAGGCCTGTCCAGAATATCTGGAAAATGATTGATTGACGAAATTCAGAAATTTACCCTTTTATATTAAAATCTAACAAGGAATTAAATTTCTTTTCAGGCTTTGGAGTCTAATGGGTCATTGCTGTTTCCAAGAGTGAAGGTTCCAAAAGTCTGTCATGCAATATGGGATATAACTTTAGATTATCTGAGCACATTAGTGACATGTTAGCATTTTACATTAAATTCATGTGTACTTTAAGTTCCAACAGCAGAGTCCCCACTGCCCTGCAGGCCATGTTAGCTGAATGAATGTGATTGATTATTCTAGTTATATGGGACAAAGTACAGTTTCATGACATTTAACACAGGTGGAATGTTGGTGTGTGCCATTGAAAAAGACGTTTAAATAAAGTTTGCTGAAGCAGCATTTGAAGTAGCTTTTAAAAGCTGTTATTGACCAGCAAGAAGAAAATGTTAATTACTACATTCTTAATGCTTTCATAATGTAGCACAGGGGTGTAAAGAGGCATGCATATTTTTATCCTTTTATTCTTTCATTCTGTTCCTTTAAATCCTAGTTACATGATAAATGTTCACGCTCTAGTTTGCATAAAACAAAGCTTGGTTTCAATCTTTTAGCCAATTGCAACATCTGCCCTACAAGGTTTTTCCATTTTGTATACAGGCTTCCCTGAAGATATAAATATGGTCTTCCTAATAAACACATTTGAAATGTCTCCAGAGAGAGAAGCTTCTATAGAGGGATTAGGATGTGGCATTACGAGACTCAATAAAAATGTTTGATTTACCTTAGCATTAGAGATGGAGCTCACCATGACTTTGATATAAACCTAGCATCAAAAGGAGTGTAAATAAGAGCAGAATGTGGTTCCTGATCTTTTCATAGTAATAGTGCCTTAAAACTAGAAATGCAAGAGATTCTCCTTAATGGAATGAGGCATACTTGTGAGCAATGCTCCCATGAGCCCGGGGAGTGGGTGCACAGACAAGCCGTTCTGTCTCTTGGTGTAACAAGGGGACATCCCGTGAAGTGATCCTTTATGATACTTATCATGGAAGTAAAATATGTGAAAGTAAACTGTAAAACATACTAGGTCTCTTGATTTTTAAAAATAAATCTTTCCTTGGTAGTGCAGTCTGCTACAGTGTAACAGGGCAAGTGTTACGAAGCTCTTTAGAAGCTCAGTTAATCCACCTAAGACTCCTTATTACCTTTAGTTCAGAATAATAGTAATGTCTTAGTGGGTTGGGTCTGTTTCATACTTGACTTCAAGTGCATACTTGGCCACAGTTAAACTTTCCAATCCAGCCAAAGCACTGTAAAAGCATTTGTGACCTGCTTGGTTTGCCAGTTACAGGGTGTGAATGGGAGGTTTCCTAGGCATTGTAAGTTTTCTGGAGCAAGCTGTTGTGTATTTTGTCAGTTTGGACAAGAAGGTATTAGAATAATGAATAAGAATAAATGACATAACAGTCTTTTGGGGTGAAAAGTACAGTTTTGGGGCCATAAGACACCTAAATTTGGTACAGTTAACAGTGCCAAAAGTACTGATGCAAGGCTTAAGATTTTTCCTTTATAATTACGTTACTTTTCTATATGCACTTTACACTTCTTCATTCATACTCTGTGCATTTGAAATATGTCATATTTTTAGAGAACTTGCTGATAAAGAGTCTAAAGTTAGAAATGTATCTCACTGAAAAGCAAACTTTGATACCTAGCTAGAGATGCCATCACTGATGTCATGCTCAAAAGAGGTGATTGGTGGTTGTGTATTCACAGATTCCAAAGCTGAGGCCACACATTGAATCTCAGAAGTGTTTTTGAGGTGTGGCACCCAGAAGGCTTCATAATGTTAGTGTTCTCTAAAATTACATTTCCATAATTTAGAACAGATTCAGATCTGTTCTAAATTCAAGATGGTGACAGAGAAGGTAATACTCTGTAGTTAATAGGGTCATTAAAATCACAGTCTATATTTTTTTTCTATGTAGGGACATACGATGTTTACGTGGTGCAAAGTCAATGTTTATCACTATTTCTAGGTGAAGCTACTTTTTGATAGTATTTGACCTGAATGCAAACACTAGCTCTGATTTCACTTTGCCATTGAATCCTACTCTAACTGAAATTTTAGAAGAGTTTTTCAGCCTACAAAGATCTCTCTGAAAAGCAACTATTGGAAAGCCTGAGCATGAAATTAATTTCATCAGGTCCCTTGCAGTTTTATACATTAAAAGTGTGGTCACTTAACCCAGGAGAATAGTAATGGAAATTGGTGCATTCACTTCTAGTTCATTGGTTTACATCTGGTCAGGATGGTAATAGCAGTTTTTCTGTATAATTTGGTGATTATTTGATAATCTGTGTTAAAGACTTCTTGGTTGCTGAAGATCTGTTCATCCAGGTCTTCAAATGGACTGAAAACAGTGTCATTTTCCATAAGCACTGTAAAATGTTTTTAAAGGAAATAGGTCAATGACCCCCTACATTAAACATACTGATGCATATTAATACTAGTATTAATACCAATCTAGTAATACTAATGAATCTTTTATAATGTTTCTTTTTTTGGGGGGCAGCCAGGCTGTGTGTTATATATCTTGATTTTAAGAACAAACTCTTCTCTTCGATGTAAGGAATAGTAGAGCTGAATGCTTTCTAGTGATGCAGAGAGACAGGCTAGGATATTGTTTGTTACACAATTGAGAACATTTTGGTTACAGGAGCTCAAATTGCTGAAACTGATCCTGATGGTAAGGATACCCAATTATCTAAATTTTATCTTACTGTTTGTTGAGAAGAAATGTCAAAGGGTTGAAGGAAATTTTGATGAGCAATTAATGTTAAAAATTTAACTGTGGAAACACTTGCTGTTGAACTGAGAACTATTTAAATAAATTGGAACTAATTGCATATCAGGATGTATTTTATAAGTCCCAGCAAAGGCTGGTACTTAAAAGTAAGACATCCATCTACTGTTGCCTTTCATTAGAGGTTAGGCATCTAATTTCTAGCTCAAGATATCAGAGACAATGAATGCCTAAAAAAATCATGACCGAATATATGAGAACGTTTTGAACAATGTTGGTCCAGAGAAGGTCTCACCAATACTCAGTTGAAAATATCCATCTTTATTTTGGCCCTTCCTGATACGCAGAGTCAGCTATCAGAGACAGTCCAAATAGGCATAATGAAAAGTTGTACATTACCCAGAGTATCAGTTTTCCTCTATGCCAAGTTTTGATGTGGTATTAGTATTCTTCCCATCAATAGTTCTGTCATGACAGGCTGGACAAACTTTCAAATATCAGTGAAAGTGTTACTATTACACCTTTAATTTTTTTTTTTTTTTTTTTTTTTTGCCAGTGCGGTGTTTCCATCTTGATATGCTGTGAAAAAATGGATCAGTAAAAGCTACAATTCCTCCCATGAGCTAGCACTATTATAATGAAGTAACATACAGTGAACTTAGATTCTGAACATTCTTACATGAGTTTGTCACTGATAGAAGCCATCAGCTGAGACAATGAATTAAAATACTCCTCGTCAGAAACATGAAAAGATTATCTATTCACAATGAACTAAAAGTATAATGAGGGATTTCCACGTACCTGTGAGTACCTAATTGAGCACATGAAATCTCTATCATCTTGCTCAAGCATTATGTTCCAAGCTCACCAAAATGAGGGACATTTTAGCATAATTCATGCAAACATATATTTTATGTTTGAAATGCCTAATGCTAATTACAATAACAACCTAAAGAACATCATTATAGTAAGTCCAATGATTTTTTAATTTGATCTGTTATTTAGGTCCTATATATTAGTCAAAGAGAAAAAACCCCAAAAGGTATGTTTCTTTATTCTGGATTCTAGCTTCTTGCAAAAGCTGACAGAAATATTAGGTATTGTGGGACTATGAATGCTGTCGATAACTGAGGAATAAAACAAGCTTGATGACAGAACCTAATTTATAGATGCTGAATTTTAAAAAGAAAGCATTAAAATTCACAGCATTCTGTTGTATACAGTCCATCTCTCTTTTCAAAGGCTATGCATTTTTTAAAATTCAGTTTCACCAAATACACTAACATTTACTTTACCAATGTGCACGCACAATAGACATATTTAAGCACATCCTGTCGGTAAGTATTGCAGAGCTGGGCCCTTGCAGAGCTGGGCCCGTGACAAGCCCGCAGAGCCGCACACATTTGTCATCCGCCAGCGCTGAAGCGCGTCCGGCGCCGTTCACCTCAGCGGGCCGGATCAGCGCAGATCCCGAAGCGTGTTGTCCAAAAGGGGATGAAGCGTGCGAGGAGCCCCGCGGGCGGTGCGGGGGAGGATGCTGGGCCGTGCCGTGCCGGGGAGCTCGCTCAGGGCTGCCGGGTTGCCGCAGCAACCGGGGCTTTGTTTGTACATAGCGGGAGCAGCTGCCTCCCTCCCGCCCGGCTCGGCTGCGGCAGGGCCGGGCCCGCCGCTCCCTCCGCCGGGGGCCGCCGCGGGCACCGCGCCGCCTGCGCGGCCTTCCTGGGCGTGGGACATTACACCGTCAGGACGTGTCTGGTGCTTGCAGAGATCAAGTGCTACTGGAACAAAAAGGCTGCCATCTGAAACAGTAGCACTGTGCTCCCTGGTATTGCGCTATCTGTGTATTTGTCTTTTCTATCTGTAATTTGTTTGGGTCTTTGCGTACCAGAAGGTTTGGGTTAGTGGCCCTCTGATTTTAAGGCGGAAGAATGTAACTGGAACTTATGCTTGAGCACCAGTAGTATTACAGGTTAAAAGCAGAATTTCATAGGAACTTTCCTCATTCTGTAAACATCTTCGAAGAGTGTCTTTAATTCAGTCCTTTTTGCCCTACCATTCACATAATTTAAGAACAGATAAAAACGAAGCAAAACCCACTGATATTTGTTGATGAAAGATGAATATTCATCACATTTATATTAGTGTGGGCCTTGAAGAGCTGTTCTTCAAAGCAGATTTGAAGATGGTCATCACAAAGTTGAGTGCCCTTTTATAGCATGCAAACCTGTATCAGTGGCCATAGCATTATTTTCAGAAAATGTGACTACATAAACATAGATTAGAAGGATAGAAATTCATAGCAAATTAATTCTCTGACAACAATGTCTTTTTCATGTAATGATTATTGTAAGTTTGCCAAAGCCAGCAGGGTTAGTTCAGCAGCCCTCAGAGGGCTGACAGTAATTGAATGACCAGATTGAAAATTTGTTGATTATTTGCATGCACAACATTTGCATGTACAGAATTTGCACAACTTAACAAGAGTTTCCCTGGAGACATAACCTCCATGTGACCCTCACATTATTTTTACCTTTTCTTCACTGTATGAAGCACCAAAAAAAGGAGAAAGTTTGGTTGTGTTTTTTTTCAGTTTTAAGAGCTGGGGACAGCAATGGGAAATTCTGAGGATGTGACACCAAAAGAAATACAGATTATGTATCTTTCTGTAAATAAAAGGCTTTCAAAGCAATGGCAATTTAGCAGCAAATGAAAAGCCTAACTAGTAACTCTTGGGATTCTTATAATTTTCCAAAACAAAACTAAACCAAGTTAAAATTACATTGAATGTTCCTGATTATGATTTCATTACAATTATGTTTGGAGAGGAGGATAGTTTACTTCTCTACTGAAGTAATACTGTTCCAGCTATAAAAATGCCTGAGATCTCACAAATGTGAAGGTAACAGCACAGCAAAAGATGATAATTTAGCTGAGGTTTCATTTGAAAATCCCAACTTTTATGAGTAGCACATTGACTCAGATACCTAGTCTACTCACAAATGAGATCATTTGAGCCTTAAATTCTAGCCAGCTGAGACTGGCTGAAAAAAGATGCTTAAAATACATTGAGGATCTCATAGTGAACCCTATCTCAAGAGGAAGAATTGAGACTGTGAAAGTCAAAACTAGTAAGCTGCCACTCAGATGTATCTGGCTCCTGTGTTGTTCTCAGTTCTTTGATGATGCTTGCTGCCTTTGAGATTACAGGTTTCCCTGAACCTGCCTGACCAATCTTTTCTTTTTTTTTTTTGCATAGAAGATGCAGGACTTCAATAGTGCAAGATTTGTATCTATTTGCCCTCACAAGAAGCAAGTAAAATATTGTATATTTTTTTTAAAATAAAAGTGTTGAAAATGGTCTGATTAAACCCACTTCACTTGTTTTATCAGCCTGCTCTTACCATATCTGTGATATACCTCCTGCAGGGATTTTCTAAAGATATAAGTGAATAGCTGACAACATATCTAAAGGGGATATTGTCCCAAAATTTTGTTTCTGTTTAAAGTCCTTAAAGTTATACTTTAAGGATTATATAGCAGGGGTATTGTGTCAATAGTGGTGCTTTATCTATGAGAATAGAAACCCTGGACAACTAATCTGGGCAGAAAGTAGATAAAATCAACAGGCTTGTAATTTTACTTGTACAAGAATTTGCTCCTAAGAGACAATCTTTTCCTATAAATATTTAGAGTGAAATATTAATGATAATTTTAGTAGTATCATGGCCATGGCTAAAGAAAGCAACAGTGAACAAGCAATCAGAAGAAGATAGGTTTGAGGAGTAAAGGCTGTCTTTTCCTGCAGATATTCTATGGGGTTCAAATTATTTTCCGATATTTCTTCTCTTATTTTAATTATTACTATACTTGGCTTCATGTTTTAGAAATTTAAATTTGTTGACTGTGCCCTGGATGTTGAAAACCATTTAGAGAAAAAAAAAGAGCATTTCACTTAAAACCAAAGAAAATGCATTCTTCATTAGAAGTTCACCTCCAGGACATAAATTACAATGAGGTTTCACATTAATATTACCTCATTATTTTTTAGGAAAGGTATCATAGTGCAGCTCCATCTATGATCTGCAATATTCTAAATTATTAAAACCCAACAACAAGTACTACAGTACATGAACAAAGTTCACATCATCCTCCATTATTCTTTGATTTTAATCACACAGGTGAAACTCATTACCCTGTGAAGAGAAACACAAAGCTCGCTTCAGTGGTGTACAACTGAAATGGAACTTAATCTGTATGTTAGTGGGGGTTTCTTTGGGCCATCACCCTACATCAAAGTGAACTTGAAATAATTTGTTAGTTCATGGTATTCTGTAATTCCTGGGGGGGGGGGGGGTAAGAGGACAGATTATTTTAGTCAGTTCCAGTGAGAATAACTAAATTCTTGCATTAGAAGCTGTAGTTGGTGTGCTTTAGACTGGAGGTGAAGCCCCTTTAATGAAATATGGATTCTTGTGTTCAGCTTTCTTTTTAAACCCCATTCCCTGTATTAATTATTAATTAGCCATACTGAAGTGGATGCAGTTATATTTAGATCACAGCTGCCAGTAACCAAATTTCAAGTGGTTTTCTGTTTTCATATTTTTGTAGGACAAAATGCTGCACTCAGAGGGGTAATAAAAGAAAGTAAAAAAACCCCACCTCACATAAAATTAATTCTCATACTGAAATATTACAGAAGAAAACAGGTACAGTGAGTGTCTGAATCTCTCTTCACCCTGAGAGAGAAATGATGGGAAAACAGGGAGTTCTCAACCCTCTAATGGGGAAAGGGGAAACAAGGAAAACAAACCCGAACTACCCATTGCTCTTAGGAAGAGAAAAGAATCGTCATCATGAGTAAGAATAGCAAAGGGATTCCCTCCCTGCTCAGAGAGGAGACAGAAGGGGAAGGGAATTCCTTCTCTCCATTGGGAAAGAACAGAAGGGAAGGGAATTCCCTTTGTTGCATTTATGTTTTGAGCTCTAATTAATCTTGAATGTTTTGTACTCCTGCTAACATTAAAGCAGTTCTATACATCAGACAAATCTTGCTTTCCTTGAACTGAAGAAAGTCAGTCTTGAAATACTCATGGAACGTATGGATGTATGTCATTGCTGTCATGTGGCCAGATGCAGTCCATAACTTTTAAATAGAATCTAAAAGGGATCTTGGTTACTTAACCCTCAGGCTCGGGGAGATTTCTGTTACAGCTTAAGATTTGTTTTTCTATGATTTAATTGTCACTTCAGTTAAAGGGCAAGCAGCAGAGGTGCCAGTAGAGCAGCAAAAAGCGCCAGGAGCAACATATGGGACTGAAATTCCTTATAAAGTAAGGATCCCATGAACACAGTTGCCCGCAGGGGGAAGGTTGCATAAACAAATATTTAACAAGGAAAAACAGTAAGGTCTTTGCAGTAACCATACAAATATCCAAAAATAGATAACGAGGACATGTAAAGCACACAATTTCCCTGGCGTGCTGCAGCCCATGTGCACATGCTTGAAATAGTGATGATAACACCTCTGTTGTAAAGAGGTTTTGAGCTTTGTAATCCTAGTTTAGGATGAGGAGCGGGCAGTGCTGGCTACTGCGAACTTCTAGAAACCCACTTTGCATCCCCACTTCTAAGCAAGGTTAGCTCTGACTAATTTTGTGAATGGTTTGATGCCTGGAAAAAGTAGCAGCTGATCAGATGCCATTGTGATCATGTCGCAAGGGAAAGGTTACAATGTTCAAAGACTCTTTTATACATATTTCATTGGTTAAAAGGTTGAATTTCTTATCCTGAAGGAACATCAGGACTTGGTTATTTCTCTTCCCTTTATCTCCTTACTGTATGTGCAAAGGTAATGCTAATTAATGCCTGGATGGAAAAATCAGATAGTGTATCACCACAGAGAAAAGAAAACTTGCATTGGTATTTTCTCACTTTTCTGCCCAATTTTGACTATAAGTCTGTGCATGCCACAATCATAAATTGAGTTGGGACTTGTTACAGTGAGTGGGGGACCCAAGCAATTTCAGATAATTTGCTGTAAGTTTCCAGAAGATACAGGTGTTATCTCCACCCACAATGGACAATATCTTAAATAACACTTTGCATAGGCAGAAGAGTTTGTTTTCCACAGCTGGCTGTAACTAGGCTGTGGTTCTAGCAATCCTTATAAAAGGACAGTAGGGGATGGAGAGTAGGTGTTTGCCTGGAAAAAACAAGCTTCTAGTATAGGTAGATGTGAATAGTGTTAAGTGTTTTGACCTATTTTAATTTGTTTCACCTGTGTTTGAAGAAATGTGGGGAAACCAGCTGCCCACATTGCCTTTCCTCAAAGTGAAGATTTCAGATAAGAATGCCAAATATATCACCCTTCTATAATTTATCAAAATGCTGGGTTTGAGGTTTGTGTGGTTTTTGTTTGTTTTGTTTTGTTTTGTTTTGTTTTTTTTCCTGATTCTGCCTGCAGAGCAACCTCTGTCTGAAAAGCTGTTCCCAGGGTAAATAAGGAAATGCATGAAAAAAATCTGGGGGAGTTACCAAGTCTGATCTTATCTTTTGTGTCACTATGTTTTAAGGCACTGAAGTTGTAGAGAAGAAAACACTTGAAAACCAAATTGAAACATTGTTTTTCTCCCCTTGACATATAACACACATAGATGTGTTTGGGGGTTTTTACATGACAATTTGCTGGGTGTTTATACCCGATCCTAGTTGTAGAGTGTGACAAGATCACTGAAAGAACTCTTTTTTTTTTTCGTAATTTATCAAGCATAAACTCAAATACATGAGAAAGAGCTTTCAAGAGTTTCATTAAACAAGTGCTGCAGCAACTGTCTGAATTAAATTTATTTTTACACAAGGAAGTATATTTCACGGCAGTATTTGTAAAATAAACTAGTGGCCCATTGGAAAGATCATGTCTTATATATTTTAAACAGAACTCCTTCTACTCTTCTAATTTCCACGTGGCTCAAAACAAATGTAAAAAATTGAGCTAAACCAGAGAAATGGCTGACCATGTTACTTCAGGTTCAAGGAAGAATAGATGGGTGAGGGAAAGAGAAAGTAACATCTGTGACCAAAAATAACATCCACCAATGCTGAAGCTGGGGATAAGTAAGTATTCAATATTTTTCTAAATGTCACCCAAGTGACCCTTACTAGGTACTTTAACCATTAACACAATCAGTCAAGAATTTAAGTTTTGCAATTAAGATATGATAATATTGAGATCATGGGTGGAGTACCTATAATCCTGCTAGGGAAAAATGGATGATAGGGAAAAAGGAACAGAAATGTTGGAACAACAAACATATAGAGGAAATTTTAGGAAGAGCAACACAGTTCCAAAGTGCAATGTATGCACGTTTGACAGGAAAGCAATGACAAGCAGAGGAATAGCTCTTCTGCCACTTCATTTATGGAAAGCCACTTGCTGTAAAGTAGTTGGGATCTGAAAGGTGAAGTTTGCTACACGTAGATACCAAAAAGCTGTTTGCAAGGAAACAGTATGGCACAACAGCCTGGAACCAATCTTCTCACGCCCACCCTAAAGTGCTATTTACAAGCAATTCACCCACTGCAATATGGTTATTTGAATGCAACAGAGGACATAGGAAATGTGTATTTTGCTAGAGAAATGTGACTTTGCCAGGTCCCATTAAAAATCTGTTAATTGTACAGAAGGCAGGTCAGAGCAGCCCTCTGAACTGAGTGAAAATAATCTAAACTCTGAGAACAATCCAGCCAGCTGGCCCAACACTGTTCCAAGAAGTCGTAGTAACCACTGGTGCTGGCACAGCTCAGATCATTCATTAACACTTCTGGTATCTCAGTTGACTATATCACAGACCAAGTTCTTGGGAAGCTGGATGGTGACACAAGACAGCTGTTACTCAGGATAAAGGTGGTACATGGGCTGAACTCATCAGTATTAAACTATATACTATGGGAAAAGGCAAACTGTTTCATGGAACAATACACAGATGAGAGGGGAAAACACTGCAGGCACAGTATATGATTATCAAAATTCATCAGTTGTTACTGAGAAAATGCATTTGGTTAACTTTTGGAAATAAAGTTAGATTTTGCATTCCTGAGTTTCATTGTGTTTATACAGCCACAAATTGTGGCTTATCTCACAGAGTCTCTGTCTTGAGCTGGTTATTATTGACGCTGGTGTTGAAAAAGAAAATTGTCATGCCCATTCATTACAATGTTTACAGTGACTCTAGCAAAGACCACAGGCTGTTATGCCAGTTGTTAAATGTAAAATTATTCACCCATTTTTTAAGTCATGGGTGACTTTTCAGTCATTTATTAAGGTTCTATAATCAAGAGAAGAGAAAGGAAAAAAGAGAGGGTAACTTTATGAAAGCACATAGATTTAAGGAAAGATCTTGACTTCACATTGCTAGAAAGAGAAGTTTGATGCATGTAAACCTACTGCTGAATAATCAGGAAATAACATTAATACTTGGTTAAGGGAGAAGACTTTTTTAGAGTAAGAATACTTTGGCTATACTTTTCCATCTGGTTAAGAGGAGTCAGATAATATAAAAAAGTCAGGGTAATACAGAAGATTAACTGAGATTCTTGGATGGCAAGTATCAAGCAGTTTAATACATGTGCTACAGTTACTACTCTTTATGCTTCTGGATGCTTTTACAAAGTTTGTCCTGAGGCCCTTTCCACACGAGTTCAAATGTGCTAAAAGGTGTCTGACTTTTCCTTCCTATTTTGTACATGCTACTTCACCATCACATAGAGGGCTGATGAGGTGAACCATTTACTACTGTTATACAGTCCTACAATTTTTGGATTGTTCTTTGATTTTAAGAGACAGTCTCCCAAAATATCAAGAAAATAGAAATGTGCTTTATTTCTAATTTCTTCTCAGCTAATCCTTGTACTTGGCCATGGCCAACCATATCCTGAAGCAAAAGCTGAGAAAACCATTCCTGTACTACAGAACCCATGTTCCTTAACACAGACAGAAATGGCTTGTAAGAATCATTTAGATACCTCTTAAATATCCAGGCACAGAAATACTGGCAACATTGCTGTATTATGAAACATACAATTAGGTAGTAATCTGCTTTTCATATGATTTTTTTACGTGGCACAGAAACAGTAATCCTCTGGCTGTAATAGAGTATTTGGTGTCTCTTATGCTTGATGTTGCATAATGGGAAAGGGAAGATACAAAAGATCAGAATATGGCCAAGATTAAGGTGTATGAGAATAATGTTTCAGAGTCTAGACCTCAAAAAGAATGAAAATGAGCTGGAGCATCTAAGCTGGAAAATGAGGAAAACATGGTTCAAAGAAAGTCTTATGTATAAGGTGACTGAATTAAATACTGCTTGAGAGTTAGAGGAATTATTTAAAAATATATTTAAAGAATATCCCCCTTATTCCCTGACTTAAGTGTTTTCAGTCTTTTCCAAGTGGATTAATGAAGACTGCCAGGGAGAAATAAAAATTGCCATTAAAGGCTAACAGGGAAGGTTCACCCCCTTTATTCAGTCCACTTCAAGTGGGTTCATGGTAAACAATACAAAAAACTATAAAAAAATTAATATAATTTAGAGGGACAGGTTTTGATAGAAAGTTTGATACTGCAGTGAATGGTAAGATTTTAGCCAAAGGTAAATTTCATAACTATCTTTCTAATGTACCTTGGGATTTTAAAAAGAAAAGTTAGGAGCACTGAAACTAAAAATATTATCCAAAATCAAGTTATAGTTTAAAAAATATAAATAGGATCCACATATATCGACATGATTTTTAGTCAAAGACTTAAAAAAAACCACTGTTCATATTTCCTTCCTGTTACTGCTGTTGCTGCTGATGGTTGTACAGACAAAAAGTTACGTGGCAATATCCTTATGAGATGACAGAGAACCCTCCAAACATGCCTGTCATGATACATCACTAACTCAGTAACATCAAATTTCTAACTTGCCACTTTTCCAGGCATGATGTTTTATTTCAAATCAGTCTGCTTACTTGTTTTGGTTTTTGGTTTTGATGTTGGGTTTTGTTGGTTTGCTGGTTTTTTGTTTGGTTAGGGTTTTTTCCTTTCCAGATATCTGACATTTTGACTAATTTCTAAAAAAAAGTCAGTGCCATAAATAACATCTGGATGGGGATTATCTGGCACTCCAGTCAGCAAGGAGGAACAAAAAAGTGACTAAGCAAATAACTGCTCTTTTAATCTTGTGTGCGCCCTGCTGTTCATGGCTGAGTGGCTCTACCCCATTTCCCCATGTCATTATAATTCACCATCAGCTGTCCTTAACTTATCCTGTGCTGCACACCAGTAATGGCAGCTGATAGCAGCTCTGTCTGGGACTCCAGTTGTGTTCAATTGCTTTGCTGCATTTTGTTTTTCTAATGGATTTCCTTCCTGCTAAATACATCTGTGGCTTTAAATGTGGAAGTTCCAGAGAAACTGTGCATTGGAAAGGCTTTTATTGTGGTTTCTGCTTGCTAGCCGGTAATCCATGCATTCCCTGTAACAGATCCTCACCAGTGCCTTCCTCTCTGGCTCTTTTTCAGATAGACTCAATTTCATATCTGAGTTTTCTCATTGTATTTATTTTATTTTTGGTACTTAAAATCATCTGAAGTTAAGCAGAACGCAAATTATAAAACAGAATCACATTGGAAGTCAAAACCAGTAGAAAACTGTATTGTACTTGTACATTCCCATTAAAGTCAAGGACACTACACAAGCAGAAGACAGTTCAGAACAGGCTTTGATCCATAACTACTGCTATCGTGCAAGGGGATTTATAACTTTAGCTGCTTGGTGTAAGGACATACAACACTTGCTTCAGTGGGAGATATCTGGTTCATTAAATTAAACAATTAGCCTCAAGAAAACCTATACATTGGATTAGTTAAATCATCTTTTGCAGATACAGAAGTGCTCATTAATTAGTAGCAGGAATAATTTGAGCTTTACTGCAATATCAATCAGGATTAAATGTGTTATATAATTTATTCATTAGGCAACACAATTATGCTTCAGTTTAAAAAAAATAATTTTCTGTAACCAAGCAACATAAAGAAAAACATACAGCTAAGCTTTATTCAACAGCTAAAGAAATTATTACAGATGATACAACTAGGAACTTATGCCATTAAAAGGGAAGGTGCGTTAGGGCTTTTTTGCTATAATTTTGTTGAATTGAAGCTGTCTTGAATATTTGAGTATCTCCATCAACATGTTTCTTTTCTTTCATATTTGCAGGGGATAAAAAGATTGCTATAGCAATTTATTTTCATTGCCCCACAAATCCCTCACTGCAAAGTAAAGCAGAATTCTTAAAAAAATAGAATATGGGAAAAATATTTCAACAGTGCAGTATACCGGAAACTTATACAAGGATATAAAACAATAATGACTACTCTAGTTCAGGGTCATCCAGCAATATCAGCAAAGTCAAGCAGCATAGGTACTGTAAGAAGGTCAGGTACAATTTGACCTTCACTAATAAGCAAAAGCAAATAGGGGAATTCCAAAGCAAAGTATGTCCTTCATTTTTCTAATCCTAAGGTTAAAAGCAAGGAAGAAACGCATCAGGCAAGGGTTCTGACAAGCCCACTCCTGGCCTGTCTTTTGATTTTTGAATACCATCCAGGTTAGCTTAATATGTACTTGCATGCAGTTTTTAACCCCAGTTCTAATTTCAGTTAAACTGGTGCATACATCTGGGACAATTTAAGTGAAGTGGAGTTGCTGCAAATATACATTCAAATCAGAGAAATGCCGACTGAAAAAGGCCAGAATACATTTGGGTATCTTTAGTTTTGGGCTTAGATTGTAGAATAATATTTTAAAATACTTTCTACTATTTGCTATAAAGGGATCAGAAGTTTGCAGGCTTTGACTGGAACTGCCAGAAAGTGCTTTTGAGCTCTTGCCTAACAGCTTGAAAGGCATTAAGTTTTATTCTCAGTTTATCCTGTCACAGTAAATGACCTAAGTGACTTCAATCTGTGTTGTATGAGACTAATCCTTTCATTAGGTCTCAGTTGCATGTTTTTGCACCTAACAAAGTCTGTTATGAAACAGTTTTTCTAGGAAATTTGAAAGAAGAAATGTGAATAGATTTGTTCAAAACAAGTAATTTCAATCACAGTTGTAGTTAATTAGTAAGAAACCAAACTTCTTTATCAATGTGGGTTTTGCTGTTTGTTATTCCTCTGATCTTCCTGACTGCCTGCTGGCATAACATCCTGCACACTTTACGTTTACAATCCTCATATCTAAAGACCTACTTAAAAAGTATCAATATGGATTAGCAAGAAAACAAAGACAGTTAAGACAGGAATTGAACTACGTGCTTTTGTGCATGTGTACAAATGTATTATATCCCACAGACCTTTGAAGCACAGCTCTAATCTTGTATCAGCGCTATATCAGAGACTGCTGTGACACTCAGAGCTGCCAGAAACCTGGCATCCAGATGTAAAAACCTCTTTACACCTCCCCTTTCGGCCAGCACTTTCTACATACATGATACAAGGTGTTTATAGAGAATCCAGCTGGTTGTGTTGTCCTAAGGGATCCTGTCAATTACAATAGCATTATAAATGGCTTTATAATCTCATTTTTTTCCAAATACATTGGAGGAAAAGGCTACTGAATTCATCTTTGTTCAAAAGCAGGAATACTATCAAGCCGTTTGTTTTGGTATTACTATATATATATATATATGCTTACAAAAAGTGATTATATATATTGCTTAAGTCAAAAATGTTTCTAAAGTTTAGTGTAAGAAGCTTTTAGATTAAATTTATGACATTTATTATTTTAAACAAAAATAAATAGTAAATGCAGAACGAACTCAGAAACTATTTATGACTTTGCATTTATTTGGGGAAATTTTCAGTCAAAGAAAGTGGATGTAAATTTTAAAAAGTTAATACATTTCCTTGAGACAGCTTCATGGTTTGAAGTAGTAAATTGCACCCTTGAATTTTGTGGCTAGCAAGATTACTTTTGACAATTTTCCCACTGTGTAGCTGTAGTTTTGGATTTTTTTTCTCCTTGACTTTATCTTTCTTTAACACTCACTATCTCTTTCCCCAAGCTCAACTCTGATCTTTTGTTTGACTCAGAGCAGCTTTTCTTTCTCTCCAGTTTTCAATTCACCAAACAAAAGAACCACCAAATCACGGTTCACATCATTCTCACACTCATTCATGATATCAGTGATTCACACTCATTCATTCCCAACCTGAGTGGTTAACACTGAACTGGGATCCAGAGGTGCTATGGTGTTTCTCTCTAATAATGCTGTACATATCAGCGAGCTTTTGTCTGTGGCTTCTACTTTTGTGACAGCTTTCAAGAAAGGATGATGACAAGAGTTGCCAGTGGTAGCTTTTGGTAGAAACTGCACTAATGTTGGCTGCTTCCTGTGTGTTCTAATACTACAGTATTAGAAATAAGCCATGATGGTATGTGTGTCCTTAGTCAAAATTTCATTCCTCAGTTGTCTTCTCTTATTTTCATTTGGGTGCTGGGATGCAGAGCTAAATTGTATCTCTGGATTTAAGTAGCTGTTAGCAGTCATAACAATCTCAGTAGAATTCAAACCAGTCACCTTTACTACCAATAGAGTACCACAAATTAGCCACATGCTACAAGTGAAGTCCTAAGATAACATATTGTGCCATCCACATGAATATTTAGCTCTAGGAGGGCTGCTACATTTTAAAATAAGCATTAAATTAAATATTAGTAACGCAATTTCAATAAGATAATTAGCTTAATGGGTCTAGTCCAATTTCTGCAACAGGGTGGAAGAAATTGCTCAAGTGATGTAACAACACTGCACTGTAATTTAGTGTCTATTTATCTTGTTGTAGCAAAACAACAAATATTTTTAAGAGAAATAAAATTACTTAATGCAGTATATCTAAGTCTTTAAATTGTCTTTCTTTAATATTTAGGGTCTTGTTTATTTTTTTATTTTATGATTATTTTGATAAAGTTTCAATTATTTGTATCACACTCCTACTATTTGTGCTATAGTAGGTTTTCAAGCTGGCCAGAAAACCATGAGTTCAAGTCCCACACCAATACTTGGACAGAAACCCAGAAGGGATACCGCAGTGCAGTATTGGAGATAATACTGCATTTGATATTCATTCTTTAGGATGAAATAATAAGTTTGTATTTGCTTCATTAACCTTGAGTAGTGGTTTTGTGGAAATGCTTCAAAACGATGCTTTTAAAAAAGAACATATAATAACCCTATTTCCTGGTCAGCTGTCATTTCTCCTCCTACTCAGTATTTAAAAATTCTCTTACAAGCTGTTTGTGAGCACACAGTAGTTGTTCTTTTACACATCCTATAGGTATGTCCCTATTTTGGGAAGCACTCAGAGATGAGGATAAATGTATCAGGTCACATTCTGGTTTTTCACTTCCAACACTCTCTCTGGGCTGTTGAGGTTTTAAGAAAAAATGTGCACTGAAGTGACTGTTCAAAGAGTTCTGGTGATCTGGGGCACGGCAGTAAAAGTCCTGCCATCTTTGAAATTGGTAAAACGTGTAGCACTGTGTTGATAAATAGGAAAGCTTGTATTACCATCCACCAACTCTTGCATAAGGATGCAAAGGATAAAGATTCTTGAATTTTCCATCTACTCATTTTACATGGAAGACTGGAAAATCAATTAACATATATATGGGTAACTAGTTAGATTTTGCCCTTGTCCCTAAAGTATCAGGATGCTTCATACAGATCTTGTTCTTAATCTGCTGTCTGCTCAATTTCCACCACTTGATTATTTGCCTAAGTATGGCATGGAATGCTTTTATTCAATGAAATAATTTAAGACATAATGGATAGACTATTTCTAAGGAAATTTATATTTGGAACTACAATTTACCTTGTTTTAGCTGTTAGTGAAAAACTGTGTCTGAAATTTTGTATTAGGAAGGACACGTACAAATATTGGCTATTTTATGTTTTCCAAAAAATGATTGTTCTTGTAATTTCTGATGAAAAGCTTCTCCGTAGGAATATGAAAAGCTTCTCCGTAGGAATATGTGCTTAATCTTTGGTTTCTGTACATAACTTTGAAATAAGTACTACAGCTGATCATGACTTAATTTTGTTGGGCTTGACCTGTTCTGTTTTTGCAGCTCATTCATAAAGTTCTGTAATGACCAATTGACGTCTTCAGTATTTATTAAAAGGTCAGAGATTTGTCCTGAGATAATATTTCCCTTGTGTGTATTGTGCCTGGGAGCATAGAGTTCAGGGGCAGTGGCAGAAATAGTGCTTCAAGCAATAAAAACTAATTTTATAATGGGAATTGTAATCCAGTTTTCCATTAAACTATCAAATATCTATTTGCCCAGTGCTAGCCTGTATGGCTCTACATTTAGGAAAATCTTGTTTTTTTCTGGCTGTATTAAAACAAAATGCAAGTAAACAAATGACAAGAGTAAGTGACAGGTTGGAGAGGAGAGCATTAAGCAGAGAGAGGGAACTAGAAAAGATAGTCGCAAATTGGTCTGCTGTTTGCAGCATGAGCAATACCTTTAGGAATATTAGGTAGCAGTACCTTCACTTAGATAAACAGAAATTTCAAGTATGGAATTTTAAAAACATAATGTAGATATTAAAGAGAACTCACTTTCAACAACATTTCAGATTTCAAAACCATTACAAGTTTGAAACTTGAGAATTTTTAAGACTATTTTGTTAAAGAAGCTATATGCCCATGTTTTTTTGATGATAGGATGTTTGGGATCAGTGTTTGAGTTATTTATACTCCTCTTTGCACATTTCATAAAGCCTTATTAATTGTTGATATTAATGAGACTTGTGCAACGGGACTAGTCACATTTTTTCGTTAATTGTTAATGAAATTAAAGTGATATTTTAATAATATATATGTCTGTCTTTCTTCATTGTTTGTTGTTTGTTTCCTGCCCAGAAGATCAAAGTTTAAGTAAAAGCTTTCATTCTAAATTTTTAAAATTTTAGTCATATTCAATTCTTGTTTTGGCAGTTTGAAGCCAAGCTTTTGGGCTTAGTAGGTGTCACAACCTTCTCTATGTGCTGAAATAATGCTCACTTTTCCCCAAGCTTTCATAAATTCAGCATTTGCAAAAATGATTGAGTTGAATCATGACCTGAGAAGTTATTAGGGTGGAGCTTGAAAAAAATTAATTGTGTTGTGTTTATTCCCTAGGTTGGCCAAGAACCAAATTACTTCATGCCGTCTTGTACAGTCATTTATGCACAAGTTTTTTTATTGTGCTTATATATTTCTTAGAGAACCTAGTTTTGCTTTCTTTCCTTTTGGAGTGGCCTGTAATATACAGCTTCTCCAGAGAATCCTCACTCCTGGAGTCTGACCAGGGCTCCAATTCAAGGGGAACATCAAGCTTTCTGTTTGACTTTTTCCCTTTAATACAGAACCAAGCAAATTACATGTGTAATATTGACTATTTTGATAAACAGTGTTGGACATCCAATTATATAATTATGAGGGGTTACAACCACCATAGTAAATATATCCAAAGCTATTTACTGTATTTCCCATAAATTAAAGCTAAAAATCAACATTGCTTCCAAAACCAATGAATATTCATTGCTGGATTTTGCTAGTTGCTCTGAAGAAGAAAGTTGTGAAATAGCAGTGAGTTTGTAATTTGTCCCCTCTGTGTTTCACCATACTCTGATATTTATTTTAGAGGCAACAGGAAAAATAAGTGCAAATAAGCATAGGTAGAAGCAATGAAAAATACATCAATAGTACTTTTATATTATTATCCTCCATTTATATATATATATATTTATATTATTATTCTATATTATTGTTTGAAGATATTACTGGATGCAGTGTATTATTGCTTAATTTTACAATTGCAGAAGACAGATCCTCTATAATAAGATATAATAAGAAAAGCATCAGTGAGCTATTCAACAAATCAGAGTTATCACTTTCCTAAAATCATAACTCAGACTAGATTTTCAGAAAAGTTCTTAAATAGGGGCAGAATGCAGGCCATTATTTTCATACCCAATAAATAATCAAAATCATCACAAGGAGCTCAATCAGTAATTTTTTCTTAAAAATCTGAAAGAAGGATGAAGATACCTTATAATTTGAAAAAAATTACAGGGTTAAAACTGTGGGCACCTTTGTAAAGAAAGACAGTGTGACTCTTGCTAACTGGCAAAGATTACCACAAAACTGAGTAAACAGCTACTTGCTGGACGTGCTCATCCAATTCATGTTCATTGTGACTATACCAGATGCTTTACTTGAGTTGAATGATAATTTCAACAGAAGAAAATATGCAATTCTAGGTACTCTTGAGAATTCCCCACTGAAAGTTATATAATGTTAAAGGTGAAATGAGCTTTATACATGGAACTGGTTTTTGCATGCTTTTCTCTCACTTGCTTAATCTCAAACTTCTAAATGACTCTAGGACTGTAGCCCTGAGAGTCTGAAATTCATCAAAATAGTTTTGATTTGACCATCACTGATCAAAGGCTGATACACCTGGAAAAACTAAAATAGATTTTAACTTGATTCAATCCTATCAAAATTTTCCTTTGTACACTGCTGTTACATAAGAACATTATCAATTTGCTGAAAGCGTTGGTAGCACAGGACAAACAGACTCAAAAACGTTTCATTTTGTTTTCGGGGTTTTTTTGGCTTTGTTTTCTTCTTTAGTAATTGTTTTTTCTTCTACAATATATAGATGATATGTCCATGACAGGTAATAGTAAACTGTTTTTACAGTTCTTATGAAGATATTACATATTATTAAACTTTCCCTTTTGGAACTTTCCTTTACAGAAAATATGTTAACTTTGACTGCTGATCTCAGTTTAGCATCACAGTTCTGATGTTTTATTTCCATAAAATGTAAAACACTATCAAACTCCAACAAAGATATGCATGAAGGCCTCTATACTCCCTAAAATACTGAAAAGAAAGCTGAAATTACCATTGCAGGCTTTGGAAAATGCATTTTGAGGTGATGCAAGGTATCTTTTTAGCCAGAGGTTCTGCTTACCCTTTTTGTTGCACTTCAGAAAGGCTAGTTAGGTAGACTAAATTGAACTGTCAATCCTGTACTCATTCTATTTAGCATTAACACTTTAAAATAAGACCCTATTTTTTCCCAGTAAATAGACCTGAGCTGAGTGGTTCAACTCACTGTCCTGATCTCGAAAATTTCTTATGATCATCCTGGGTATCAGGATAAAAAAAGTAAATTCAAAGAATAAATATGCCATAACCCTAAAGATTAGGGCTCAAGTTAGTATAAAAATACTCCCATTTCAAAATACCTGCATGTTATTTTGCTGTCATAACTGCTTGCAGACTGTACATTATTATATACTGTGTATCTAAAAACTGACTTGCTGATCATTAAGAGGGTGATGTGTTCAACTAAATCACAAAAAAGAATATATTTGTAAAGCCTTTATCAAATATGTAACTATTGAATCTTTTAAAGCATTTCAAATCCAGATCAAAACTTAAAAGCTTTTAGCTATTCAAAAACCTTAGAAACGAAACTTAACTTCTTTGGCAAGTTTTGTTCACAATTCTTTTGTTTTAGATAAAGACCATAAATAAATGGGATGTAAACACAGTTTAGAAAGTTATGTTAGTCAAGGGAAGGTTGTTTTGCAATATCTGTGTGTAAAGATAACTGTGTTTCTCTGCAAAGCACAGTATCAGGAACAAGGCTAGAAAAGCCATCCTTTTGGCTCTTGCTCACATTCTGACTTTACTCGAGCCTTGTAGGGCCAAGTGTCTTTAACCGTTCTTGACAAAAACAAGTCACATTTGTCACGGCTTGTCATGGGCAATCTGACAAGGAATATTTGGTCCAGTCCAAGAATGAGAAATGATTTGTATAATCTCATTCCTTTAAATTAAAAATAAGACCCATGTCCCAGTACCATGCACACTAAATTAATCCTATGCAGAGATAAAGCACACACAAGTAGCTACCCCAAACACTAATATATCTGTTGCATGCAGAAAGGGGTGCAATTAAAACCTCAGTGTGTGTATTTCTCACTGATGACTTCAGATGTAGGAATGGCTTTGCATCCGAGCTGAAATAAAAGCACACTAAAATAAAAAGTTACAAATTGAAAAACCCTTGCATAATACTATATTTTAATGCATATGCTAGACGTGTTCCCTTCTGTATCATCAAATTAACTGATGTAGGGGCAACCAGTATTTCTAATGCAATGCCAGAAGCTGCTGTTGTGCACCCTCAAGATACTTTTATCTGTCACACAGGCAGAGAGTAAAAGAAAGTTCCTTTTAGGGCATCAATAAAGCAGGTTTTATCGATGAACTTTCAAACATCACATTAGGATGATTAAAAAATAAATCCAGCATGAAACAGAAAGATCTGAAAGTGTTAAATATGCATGCAATATGGAGAGAAATTATTTTAATGATAAAATTAAAAATACTCTCAGTACTGGTTTAGTCGGTGGAAGTATATTTGATGAAGCTTATCAACACCTTCAAGCAGCAGTTGAACTCACCATTAATAATATTCATTAAATATGATTTGTCATATTGTGCTTGTTTAACAGTCCTTGTCTATAGATAAAGAACTGAGAGAAAATATGAAATGCGTTGCAAATTGGAATAGGCTGTCAGTCCCCCCAGCTGGGGTGTCTTAAATCAGTAGGATTATGTCTCAGTTATCTTTTTTAATATCCTCAGATGGAACCACATCCCGAAATGATGGGTATTTGAAGAGGTACTGCTTAAACCCATGGGTCTGACATCACTGCAGTGGCACGCTAAGTGCAGGGTTCCCAATGCTCTGCTGCTGTGCTCTGTGTTAGGGGCCAGCCCCAGCAGGATGCTGAGTGCCATCAATGCCAGCAGGCAGAGGTGCTGAGCTCCTGTTGGGAGGTAGCACACCTCCATACAGATGGTGGTGTTCCACAGGGTAGGGGAAGGGGAGCTGGAATTGTCCTACAGGAAAAAGCTGTCATTAACCCTTGAAGAAAACAGCAGACTTCTATCTCTCCTAGTCACTGATGAGGAAGAAAGCATACAGGACAAATCTATAATTTTTAGAAGGAAATACAAAATTAAAAATGGTAGAAGAGAAAAATGAGAAGAAAATGCTGTCTTTTGCACGACCTAGCTAAGGAAATGCTATCAATGAACTTTTTCTTCTGAGGTGAGACAGTTTTTCGATAATGTTACCTCAATACTGAAAATCACTGAAAGAATTCGACAAAGTGTGAAAAATATTTCTCTCTTAGAAGATCTGATTTTTTCATATTTTTAGTGATGAGAATGAGATGCTCCATAACATGTACCAGGGATGCTCTAGTTAGTTGCCAGTGCAGTTGCATTTATCTTCTAGTGTAAGACAACTGATTAGCTGTTCTAAAACTTAGTACTCCATCACAACTTTCTTTACCATTAAGTTGGTTTAGATTACTGCAATCAACAGCAAATAAGCATTAGGATTTTTTTTTTCTTCAAAACTCAAACACTTTTGTATAAAAAATCTACCAAAGTAAATCACGCAGCTGCCTAAGAGCCAGGTGATTTGACCTCTATTAAAACACAAATTTGACCTCAGGAAAACACAAATTTCTTCATAATAAAACGTGTGGCAACATGGAATTTATACCATGTAGCACAAGTAATGATATTTGGAAAAGGTCTTCCATCAAAAAATATCTAGGTTGCAATTTCAACCATCTTGTACGTGTAATGTAAAATGATTTCCTAATGCATGAATAAGTGTATCTAAGTTATATAAAATTTAATGTCTAAAACTTGACATAATACTGAACCATTGAAGAAAGAATAACAATAATACATAAAAGTAGCATAGATGCCACTTAGTATAATAAAAGATATGTAGAATACCCACATATGGGTTACTGAATTGAGAGGAAAAATATAAGAAGTAACTCATTAGTTCTTCAAACATTGCAGAAGGTATTGTTTTCTCAAGCACCGTATCAGTCCATTCAAATACTCTAAAAAATGAATAAATGTATTCAAATACCAGGTGGCTCTGCAGAGAACTCATGACTGAGCTCCAGTGGAAAAAACAAAAGAAAAAACAACAGCAAAACACCCCCAACAAAGATTTTTAAAAGAGGTGAGAGCAAGGGCAGGCTACCAGAGAGGAATACCAAAACACTGTCCAGGCATTCTGGGATGGTTTTGGAAAAGGAATAGGTGAGCTAGATTTGAAACTCTTCGGATATCAAGAGCAACAAGAAGAGCTTGTGTTGCTAATATGTTAGCAGTAAACAATTAACAAGTATACCTTGAGTCTGCTAATGAGTGGGGAGAGTGATTTAGTGACAGTGGATGCAGATAAAGTTGAGGTACTTTAAACATCCACCACCTCAGTCTGGGAAAGGTTTGAATCTTGAGGCAGTGGAAGAGGACTGAGACAGTGATCTGTTGAGAAATTTGAGTCCAAGAAGAGTGATACTTCCCCTTTGCTCAGTTGACCACACACGGCATAGTGAATCTAACTTTAGCTGGAAATCTAGTACAAGAGAAATGCTGATAAACTTGAATGAGGCTAGCAGAGGCCACCAAGATGGATGTGGACTTGGTGCACATGTCCTTTGAGGAGTGGTCGAGGAAACTGGCCTTGGCTGCGAGCCTAGAGTAGAGACAGCTCCAGGTGACTAAATAACAGTCTTTCAATAAGTGTGAGGAAATTACCAGGAGATGGAGGCAGGTCTTTTACTGAGGTGCATGGCAAAACAATGAGAGACAATGCTTTAAATTGGTACAGAGAAAAACCAGTTTCAATATGAGGGTACTGGAACGGGTTGCCCAGAGAGGCTCCATCCTGCCATTCAACTGGATAAGTCCTAAGCAACTTACTCTGAATTCTGTGGTGCTCCTGCTTTTGGCAGAAGACTGGACTAGATGACCTCCCAATTTTCCTCCTGACCTAAATGCTTCTGAATTCTATGAAAATATGATGGTTATAAAAGACCAATCTAAGAAAAGGATTCTTTGCTATACTGGAATGGTAAAATGCTATATATTAGAGTATGTGCTGTGCTAACAGAATGCTTTCTCAAAGCAAATACATCTGAGTGATTGCTATTTAATGATTCCCATGTGATACAAAGCATTACTTGTAATACAGATTGTGCCAGTTTCTAAAAAACAAGATACAAACAAAGGGTGAAGTCCAAGAGAGGAGTAAGTTACAGTCTAAAGTAGGTTATGAGGATACCCCTGGTTCATAATAAATTTTAGAGATATGTTAGTTGAATCTAATCAGATATATTATATCCTGCAGAAATGTCAATTTCCCACTGGAAACTTTATGTAGATCTCACAAGTATTCAGGTTCATGAAGATCAGAATCCATTATGGACACCTAAAAACTGAATCAAGCTAGTGTCTGACGAAATTTCAGTTCTTTAAAAGTTTGAAAAGTGGAAGTTTTCTTCTTTTGAGGAGAAAATAAAGCCCCACTTATTGCATAATACATGCAGCACCAGTTAAACACAAATAATACTCAGATAGGTTTTGATTTTTTTGAAATAATGATGCACAGGCTCTATATGACTGATTTGTGGTAGCACCTGACTAAGTGCTACAATTATCAAAACAAAGTTCAATGTGAGACTGGCAAATGATAGTTTTTTCTTTTTGAAGAAAGTGTGAGTTTAGCAGCCACTGAACTTTCTTAACCCTGCCTCCTGTATTTTTTCTTTGTCATTTATTTGGCAATTCTATTTTCTATATCGAATTTGGAAAAGCTGAAAGCTGAAGTTTAAACAGGAGTTGATTCCACCTTTGTGTTCTTTTAACCCTATGTCAAGAGAAGGAAACAGTTTGGACACTTTTGCCATTCAGTAAAACCCCCAGCTGTCTTTAACCCCAGTCTGGCACTTCAGGGTCATGTGTGACCTCTCTAAGACAAGGACTTGTTTCTCTGTAAATTATTGTTTAATATGACAGGAGAGAGACACATACACAGCTGCATTACCTAGGGTGTCATCTTGGACCTGACCTGTGGTCTGAGATGTGCATGCAAGAATAATCCCTATTAGATACAGTTCCTGTCAAAAGTAGTTTTACAGAACTATACCCTGTAATATCATTTTATATTCTCACTCTGTAATCCATTTTTTAGACTTGATCATGTTGGGGATTTTTTGTGGTGTTTTTATATGTATAATGTACACTGGGAAATGTTACAATGCAACTTTGGTGTACTGTATTTGAAAAGAGAAGAGGACAGTGTGACAATGCAGTAGAGAAGGATGTTTTGGAACTGTGAGCTTTTTCAGAATAATACATCTTTTGAGGTAAAAGACTCACTGCATTACTCAATCAGCACATTAGGAGCCCCTCTAATTTGCTGTTCAGTTCGAATTTCCTGTGATTTAATGTATTTCATAAGAAAAGTGCTTTACTAGCAAAACTGCTGTGAACTATCAAATATCAGTTTGTATTCTATGATGGGGTAGGAAGCAATTTTGACAGCTCCTCAAAGTGGTTCTTAAACCTTTTGAGAAGGAGAAATGCTCCTTTATAGTATATATTATAATAT
Organism: Trochalopteron elliotii; assembly: GCA_024734555.1. NCBI lineage: Eukaryota > Metazoa > Chordata > Aves > Passeriformes > Leiothrichidae > Trochalopteron > Trochalopteron elliotii. Next base: position 8,792,475 of record JANPWX010000011.1, read on the forward strand.
ATACATATAATTGGAAATCTACTCCTTAATTTGATTTTATTTGTAAAACTTCAGGTCAGTCATTTCTCCTGCATTAACTCAAGCTCAGTGTGCTCTTCATAGCTATGATAACTTATTCATATCTGATATTTTAGTGCCTGTGGGATCTAAGGGGAACTACGTCCCCCCCCACATTTAGGTAATCTACTTTCCAGGTAATAATTAAATGTGTAGAATTGTGTCTCCATCATTAAAATAAAAAAAAAGTTGACATCTTTTCTTCAGATATTCCTCAGAAAGTGGAAATAAAGTCCTTTATTTTTTTATTTACAGAAAAAATATCCCAAGGTGAAAAGGGATTAAGAATAAAACATTATTTAAAAGGCAAACAATTCAATCAATTCCCTTGAAGCAGGGACAAATGCTCTTGCACATTCAAATGCTAAAGAGATTATGTTTGAAATTCAAGCAGCCACACATGATGTATTTGTCTAATACTGGCTAATAATTATGTTTTGCATATGTTGAGTTCTGCAGAGACAGTGATGCTTCTGGTAATTCTGCTACTGCATGATCTGTGGTTTTTTCACAAATGAGGTCAAAAGACAACCAAAAATGAATGTAAATACATCTGCATGGTCTATGGAATAGCTCCCTTAGCTGTAATGTTCTTAGTTTGTCTAGTTGTTTCTATAAAATAGCCTTACCTACCCATCAGCTGGGAAGAGTGGTCTGTGAACAACATACTCTTTCCTCTTTTCCCCTCTTTAAAAAACTGTGAGGACAGGAGAGGGAAGCCACCTGCACCCAGGTCCTGATCTACAAACATCACACAAATCAGACACTAATTCTGCTTGTAGATGCAGCAGCAGTGAGTAGTTTTTAATAAACTTTTTAGGCTTTTGAGAGCATGTCCTTAGATCCTACTTATAATCCTGACATAAGAAGGGATTTGCAAGTTTCAGGCTAAAGAGGAACAAGGTTTTGTTACAGTTTTGTGGTCACCCACAAACAGTACTGAAACTTTTTTTTATCTCAAAAACTACAAAACTTTTCTTTAAAAGACTGTGGATAAAACACTAAATATGCTTCTGTGCATTATCTGCTCACATTTCTGTTGCCATAAACAATCAGTGTAACTTATAGAAAGACTAAGGATGCTCTGCAAAGGATGCTCTGAACAGCAACCCAGCATGGACTGGCTCAGGATTGACATTACACACAGGCTTTCATACCAGTTTGTGAGCTGCTCTGTTAATCCACAGAGAAGGCTCAGAGCCTGGTTTTGTACTTCAAGGCTGTTACTACTCTCTCACATGATTATGGTCATATTGTCCATGACTCCAGAAATAGTCCTTCTGGGGAGAGTTGTCCTTTCTGCTGGATAGACTTTGGTGTTAAATTGATTCCTGATATATTTTATCAAGCAAAAATAACACTCAGCACTTAAAATGGAAAAAATGGAATACATTTTCCTTTCTTTTGTTGTCATTATTTATAATGGCACGGACTTCACGTTCTTTCTTTCTTTCTTTCTTTCTTTCTTTCTTTCTTTCTTTCTTTCTTTCTTTCTTTCTTTCTTTCTATTTTTTAGCAAACAGAATTGCAACAGTGTTTTACCTTAACTGCCACAACAATAGGATTTATGGCCTACGGAGTTTCATGTTCTTCTGAAAGTACAAAAAGAAATGCCATAAACATGCAAAATACTAATGAGATTATCTGGCATTTTTTTTCCAGAGAGGAAGGAGTAAAGCAGATTGACATAAATGAGTTTTGAAAGGAGGAAATTTGCAAGCTATTTTCAGAGATCTACTTGCATTGATTTGAATGAAAATCAGCAAAGAATGCTCTAAAAAAATAATCTCAAAAGGGCACAGACTCCAAAGTCTGAAAACAGCTGGGAATAAGTGCTTTAGCACATGCATGTTAGTGATGAAACACATTTACATGATGATTAACAGCTTTTCAAGTAGTCTAGGTATAAAACAAAGACAAAACCCCCTAATATGTCCTTGTTCTGAAGTTGTCTCTGCCTGTCTAATGTGTGGATAGAAATGGAGGAAAGTTTTGTCTGTATTTTGCGTGTTTGTTCATAATTTGTTGTCTTTTTATTCAGCAAGAGAGATCCAGCTAATACTGGATAGCAAAGGTATACTGTCTGTATGAGCAGTGCTCCAATGCCTAAAGATCAGGATTTCTTAGTGTTACAAAAATTAAACTTTGTAATTTAATTCTATGAAAGCTGTTGGTGTGCAAGGTAATTCCTGTGTCAGGAGGCATTGATGTCTTGCTCTCAGGCCTTTAGGAGTGTTTCTGGCCACAGGAACAACCCGTTGCCAAACAGTCCTGTGCACTTGCTCAAAAAAAGGCCAAGTTTTCATAAGCTGGTGCTGTCAAGGATCAGTATTAGGATGTTGTGATAAATCCTAATTTCCAAGTATTTGAAGTAAATTCTTGTGTTTCTCTGAACTGACAATTTAGGCAAGACCTCCTGGTTTCCACTGCAGTCTAATGAGGCAAATCAGAGGTTTAAATGAGGTAATGGCAAGATGTAAGAGCAAGTATTTTTATTGATTGTGTTATTATGGAGGAACAAGGATAGGAAAGCAAGAAATTTCACCATGTAGTCAAGTACTGAATGCAACTGTGATTTCTGGCCTAAGCTTTCTTCTGGTCATTTCCACTCACTATCAGTAATGCAACAGTTAATAATGCTGACACTCAAATACCATCTTTAGGTTTTGGTGATATGATGGCTCATTGTTAACAAATAAGCCAGAATATATTCTTTGTGTGGATACCACTTCAATGCCATAATTTGAAGGCAGTATCAAAACTAGGTATAATAAGATCTATAGTAGGAATCCAGTTAACGAAACAGAAAAAGACAAGGCCTTCCATTTATACTGTTTACTCTGACTTTTTTTCAGATTGAATTTTGGTGGTGATATTTCCTGATGACATTTCACTGTGATTTCAGTATTAAAGAATTAACAAAATGAGAAATGAAAAGGCTATATTGAGAAAGTTGGTGAGGAAGCTTAAAATTGCACATCTGTGGAAATTTTGGAGATCAAAAAGCATTTTGTGACTAGCTATGGCTATAATTCTGCTTCCGAAATGAAATTTTAGCTTAATTTCTGAGAAATTACTCAAATATGCATGATATTTCCTTTAAAAAAACCCAGTGTACTAGACTAAAAGGTTCAACTGTACAAAATCATAAGACAAATAGTTTCCACCTCAGAGATGTGAACTTTCAGAGTTGTAGACTGTGAAATGAGCGAGTAACTATAGAGCCACAATACCCCACTGTCATTGTCATTTATCTGCCTGGATTGAGGTTCACAGCTACAGTTCTGATTGCTTTTGAGATATGCAGTTTCCAGAGTCAATTAGCAATTTCCATAGTCAGCTTTCTCTTGTTGCTCTGAATCCTATACTGCCTGATTAAGCTTTTTTCATACTTAGCTGGGAAGAGCATGGACTACCTAGCACATAGACTGAGTCATACACTACTAGTCAAGCATGTAGGAAACACTTTAAAACTGGACTTGAAACCACTAACATAAAATCTAACCCACACCACTGTCCTCTTCCCATTGCTTGAAACCAGAGGGAACAGAAATGTCAACACTGGTGTTATTCGAAGTGCCATGTTTTGAAACTTGTTTCATATCAAAGATGCAAAAGGCTGCAAATAGAAAAGCAGTGGCTCTTCCCCCGTGTCTATTGGAAGGTATGATGTCTGATTTGCTCTCTGCATCTCTTTTTGATATATGGGCCAGTTTGGTGGAGAAGGAAAAGAACCAATCAATAACATGAATAAGAAGTATGCAGTAACTCTCTTACCATAATGTAACATTAGAAAGGATGCACGATAAAGATGGAAAGAGGACACAATAAATCATGTGAAACCACACCAAAAATAGACTGACAGCATCTGTTCTTTTTGTCTCATAACCCAAAACCAAAATAGCTTTCACTACAACTAAAATGAGCATATTCAAAGCACATAAAAAAATTTGTCAGCAATGCCTAATTAAAAAATGAAACTCTTTTGAGGATGTGTATCACATCGTAACCTTATATTACCATTTTACCCCAGAATGTGTCACCTTTCTTACCACTACAGCACACTTCTTGAAAGCCAGCAATCATTGTTTCTTTTTAGCTTAGAGGAGGGAAATTTGGGCCCCTTGACAGGAGTAAATTGGCCCTGTGACATTCTGAATCCTGATGTTAAATTATCCTATGGAAGTCCAGTGTAAGAGTTCCATCTTAACACTGTACTGAAATGAAAGACTCCTGAACCACTAGCCTGCAGGTTTTTTATTTGTGCCACGGAGGAACTCAAAACTGTCAGAATAGATTTTTCCAAATTAAGATTTTTTTTTTCTGTTAAAGATGCAGTACCTATAATAACAGCAATTGTATTCTTCAATACTTATTAAAATTATATGTATCTACTCATACCTAAACACTGAGAAAGAGAATAATTTAGAAGTCAATTTAATTTTTGTTCTATTTATTCAGATACTATTTCTTTTTATAAAAAGAAATAGTTTTAAAATCAATTTATTTAAAATCAATGCATCTTTACCTGGAAAGAAAAAGGAATATCGTGGAAAGTTTAGGAGTTGAAAAGTAAGATTGAAATTGACCTATAAATAAGCTTTCTTAGGATATCTAAGAGGTGCTTTATCATAATCATTAGGTATCCTACATGAAATGTGAATAACAAGTGACCCACAGTCCTGAACAGACATAGGAGTAGTATCTGAATGGGGATGAGTAAATGAGATATTTGGATCCCTGAGGTATTGTCTCACTGCTGATGGTTCTCCTTGCTCTAAAATCAGCAGCACTGAATAGGGCAAGGGATGTTTTTTCTTGACAAGTATTAAAGCCTAAGGTAGAACCACTGCACTACAGACATAAGAATGAAGGTCCTCATTCATTTCCAATAGTTCAATGCCTTCAGTAATATTCTGGATTTCATCCAATGGGCATTTTAAGAATGCCTGGAAAAAAGCCCTGCATTAAGAACTGCATTAAGAATTTGACAGGTTTTTGTGGGGGGCAACACTTTCTTTATCAAAATGCAGTCAGATAATATTTCTTCTATCAAGGAGTCCTACACCAGTAGGGTATCAGAGAGACTGGACTCATTGACCTATCTCAACAGTTCTGGATAAGGCACTGAAACTGTAGTCAAGACTGCAGTTACTGACCCTCATAATCTAAGGGGACTTGACACACATGTAAGCAGCCTTCTTTTCAGTTGTATTTTCTACTGATTGGTAAGTTCACACAAACAGGTGGTAAAACACCTATGCTGACTGAAGTCTAGAGGATGAGCTTCTAAATGAAGTCCTGATTTTTCTGTTTAAGAACTCTTAATTCCATTTTCACTTTATTTCATCAGTATGTTTGCACAATTTTTATTTTCTTCTCCTCAAAAAAGGGCAGAAAAGGCCTTAACATACAAGTTTGGAAATGTGTTTTGAAAATGCAAATATGTTTAATTTACAGTCAGTTGTGGCAAATTATTTTTTTGAAAATGGGTAAATGGCAAGTAGTTCGTGAGGTCTGTACACACTCTGCACATTACTCAATCTTATCTTTGCTCAAACCTATACTCTACCTTAGTTCTTCTCAATCCTAGAACATCTGATGCATTTAGGCTAAGCTTAAATGATCCTACCTTCCTTTAACAGATATCATCTGCAAGCTTAGACATATCCCATTATTGCTCACAAAGCATATGGTAAGAAATAAACATGTATTCTGTGTGGTACAATACTTTCTGACTATTATATATCCATTCTCAATCCCAAAATAATTATACTTTTTATCTCCAAAGTTTTACAGCTTTACCACCTCAAGCAATATTTTACATCTGTCAAGAATGATTTATGCAATAATGACTTAAACTGCAAAATGGAGTCCTCAAAGGAAGAACTGTCAAATATTTTCACCATAAATAACTTTATTAAAATAAGAACTGATATCCTGTATAAACAATATCTTGCCTTCAAGTATAATTCAGATCATATAGCTATAAGATTAGTGAAATAACTGTGAGATAGTAAGGAATTTATGATATTGTTGTTTTGATATCAAAGTATAATTTTTTAATTAAGCAGATGCTAATGCCTAACAGGCAATCCTTGGGAAAAAAATATGTTTCAAAATAATAGTTCCTGTGAATTGTATTTATCTATTGCTCTTTTTAAAAAGGGATATTTACATTAAAAAAAAATTACTGTGTCTTTAATCCCACGAGTACATCCAGTGACAATTGTGAAGCTACTTGTGCTACGAGAACCGGAAATTTGGACCTTTAGTTTTGGCACCATCTGTACCCATTAACCATTTTTCTCAGTAATTAACTCTTTGGGTAGCTATGTAATTGCCTACAGTGGCACTACTTGAAGAGGACAGAGGACTAGAACTTCACTTGGATTGTACAAATACCATTCTAAAAGGAAAAACAGTGCGGAGAAATTAAAACCAAAAGTAAGCTATATTCTGATAGAAGTACTCTGAGAGCAGCTAGTAAGGCTTTTAGCTGCAAACGTTAAAAACTGCTGTGAAGACAGCACTGGTGTGGGTGAGACAGGGCTTGCTGGTGCCTGGTCATTGCCCAGGTCATGCTGGGTGCCCAAGTCCAAGCCATCTAAACAATTACACAAAGCTAGCAAAAGCATTCGATGTTTTTCGGCACCCTCCCCACACTGCACGGTGAAAAGGGGAACAGGCTCCATCCAGGTTACTCATTTAGAAAACTGTCATACATAGAATTTTTTTCTCCTTTGACCACTCTTATCTTCTGTCTGTCATGTTTAAGGCAGTGTAGATTCAAGCAATTGCCATTTTCTGAATATCAACTTGCTACAAAATCTTTTTCCCATCCTTCTGTCCCGTCTTCTTTGAGTGTGTAATTTGGCCAAAAGATTAAAGCAGTGAACAAACAGCAGCCTTCAGTCTTGCATCATCAAGATCTTTAAAACTCAAGATCCTGTACTTTCATCTAGAAAAATGGACTATACATTAGTAGAGAACATCAGAATCCTAATCCCCATGTGCGTGTTCAATACTATTTTTCTATAGCAAGAATACCTGTGACATTTTAAAATTATATGAGATGGTATTTAGAATCAAAAATAAAAAAAGCATTATTTATAGAGTGATTCCATTTCTGATATCTGCATTGCTGGAATTCTGATGACAGATTAGCTTTACAAGTGAACCCACTGACATTTGCTTTACTTCAAAATATTAAAATAATTTTTAATACAATCAGTGGCTTATGTAGAGCAAATGACAGTGTGATGTGTAATAAGGTTTTATTTGCAATTCACTGGGCATTATTCAAGAGTGTGTAATCTGGTCTTCAGAACCTCCTGTCATTGGAACCTCAAGCAGTTCACACCTTCTTGAGGTGCCTTTCTCCTCTGTATGCTTAGTATTATGTTAAATATTATACAATGGCTTGCCATGAAATAAAGTGTCAAACTTTTAAGCAGTGGATAGTTCATTGGAGCTACCTGGGTTACTCACATGTAGAAAGTTACATTTCTGACTGTGCTAGAATTGACCGCTGAAAACTGAAAATTGCTGAAACTGACCTCAGATCTCATACTCAGAATACACATGCAAAATAAGCCACTAACCAGGCACTAAACTCTCACATTTTTAGAAAACTCTTGAAATTTACTTTGTTTCACAACCTGGAGGAAGTCCTTGTTAGGTATCACTATTCTGTATATTGTTACAATATACAGACTATGTTATATATGCTATATTGTAAAATCAAATTTGAAAATTTGAAAAAGTGCAGATGAAAAGTGAGGTATGTCTTTTTGAATTATTTAGAATAACTGTAAAATATGTTTACTAACATTCATTACATTCATCATACAGGTAGTTTCAATTTCATGACACCAGAAGACTGGTGATTAGACCTAAGATTTTCTATCACATTTTGAAAAGAAATTGAACATCATGTGGAACAAAACAAAAAACTCTGTATATACGAACAATCAAGCTGACAGACAGTCATGCATTTGAGTGTCAGACCTATCTTACATTTTGACAATTTTTGCCTGATTTACCTGTGTTTGTTTAAATTTAGGAGATCATACAGTTCACATGGTGAATCCTGCTCACATTTAGACAAGTAAAATATTAAGGCAATTAAAGTAACTATTCAGAGAAGTGAAGTTACCAAAAACACTTATGCATGAGATTATTTACACTGAATAATCTGTAACTCAGTGTTCAAAACTATTTATGAAAGATATGGCAACTTTTATGGACAGTATTTCTTTGGTTTGTCTCAAATAGATTATGATGTGTTGCATGATTTCAGAATTCAGCATTTTAGAAAAGGATCTATCTATCTACCTATCCACATATCTATCTCTGATAATTGACAGATAAGCAGTACTTTTAAATGCCTTTCCCTCCCCCCTAACATTTTGGGAGACTTTAGGGCTTTTAACCTACCACATCTCCAAACAGTGCTCCAGGCTGATGGCTGTGAAAGCTAGCAATGACATTCTCCTTTGCGATATTATTTTTAACACATGCCAAGTTAACACAAGCACAAGGTAGATGTGTAAAACACACACAGTGTCAGGTCTCCTGAGAAATCTACATCCAAGGCACAGCTACAACAACAAATCTTGACCAAAATCTGCTCCAGACCACCAACCTAGATCTAAGAATAAAGGGCTCTACTGAGAATCTGCTACAAGGAGTATGCTTAAATATTGTTAGCGTGGGTGGAATGGTTGGCCTGAGTCTTATGTGAGTTATACCAAACTAAAAATAATATTAGTTAAGTGTCTCCAAGATAACAACAGAATTATTGTGAACAGGATTTAACTCTGGGACTTTAAAATGAGAGAGCACATTGCATGTGATTCTAAAATTGATGTAAACAACACACTGGCACTTCTCCAGAACTAATTTAAGCTCAGCATTTGAATATTAATTTCCTTTTCCTTCTCCCAAGAGTGTACACAGCAAGAGACAAAATAAGGTACACCACAATTATCAATTACTTGAATTCATTTGAAATATGGGTGTTTCTGTAAATAACTCTGGGTAATTTAAAAAAAAAACCCAACCAACAACAAAACTTTACATATAACTATTATGTATCATAATTACTTCTCATGCGTGTGCATTTTTAAATCTGTAAATGTATTTATTCATTTTTTGCTCTTAACAGGAAAAAAAGCATCAGCAGATTCAGCCATTCTGCGTGTATTGAGTCTTTACTGAATAACAGGGAATAGCTCATAGTCTAGGCAAACCCAGATTTTGACTCTGGCAATACTAGGACGATATCAGTAGTTCAATTGCAGGTACTCCACAATATCTCAGCTCTGAAAAAGACTTGTCCCTTTCTTTATATGCTAATGCTTTCTTTCTGATGGACTGCTTTTTTCTACTTCTAACTTTGTGGTAAAATACTGCATTTAAATGAAGGTACGTTTCCTCTGTGCTGATTACTTCAAGTGATTTACATCTCCTTCTAACTAACCAAGAGGAGAACTTCTGTTCCAGAGTTGCAAACACTGTGCTGGCTTCATTCAGCTGGCGGAGTGAGCGTACAGTGATATACTCCATACACCCACTACTCTCAGGGCAGATTCCCTTACTGATACACACAAACGTATTTCACTGGACTTCAGAGAAATTACAACCCCTCCAGCAAAGGGGCTGGCAAGTACAACATACTTCTTTTACCAATCAACTGCTAAACAAACATGCAAACAGCTTTGAAAATAAAACCAGACTTTACCATCTTTGTGATAATAGGTGACCTCTACTTTCCTCTCCTCTGACCCCAGCAGGGCTTGAGCAATTTGGGCAATATGATGTCTTTTGGTCTCTGGCCCATGAAGAAAATCACAGGTGCAAGGTTTCTGCATGACATCTGGTCTGGAGAACCCGGTCATCTCACAGAACCCATCATTGCAGTAGATGATAGCACAATTCTGCACTCTAGCATTAGCAATGATGAATTTTTTATCTGCAATAAAAGAAAGTGATGCATTTTTTAGTACTCTTTCAACATTTCTTATAGGGTTGATTGCAGGGATGAATGCTGAACAACCCTTTTCACAGGAATGCTTGAAATACAGAGATTTTCAGTCATTTAATGAAGTTTTTGGATTTTTTTTTTCAGGAAATAAAACCACTCTATGCAAGTCTCTGTAAATCTCCTTTTGAGTTCAAAATTTTGTCTGTTTCAGGCTTCACTGAAGCCCAAGCGATGAGTGACGTCTCATCGGTCGCAACACCAGGAAAGTCCTTGAAAAGTTAGTACCTTCTTTTGGGGAGAAGTAGAGCCTCGGGAAGGGGACTTTACTCAAGTGAAGGGCCTCCTGATGTAAGGTCCATCTAAATCTACTCTGCAGGGATTCTCATTGAGATGAATCACAGTAAATTTATAGTCAGTGTTTTAACAAATTTATCTAGAAAGCAATAGAAGAAAAAGAAAGTTCCTAAAAACAAAAAAAGGGGGTACACGAAATGATTGTTGTGTCAGAAACGTTTTGCAAATTTCACTGAAGTTCTGTGCGTCCATCCATCCTCCTTTCCTAAACTCTCAACTCAAAGATAGCTTCAAAAGTTTTCCACTCATATTCATTTGTTTCTGTTTACCTTTCTAACACACTAGTCCAATTGTAATTATAAGTGTGCAACTTTCATACATTTACTACCAATAACATTAATTTTTAGTTACTTAAATTCACAAGGCAATTGCTTGTTTTTTAGAAGATTTCTTACATGACACCAAGTAAACAGTGCTAGTCTCCAAAATTTTAAATATGTCCGTCTTTGAACACAGTGACATATTTGGAGATTTCATTCTTACTTTTTCTGCTATCTTTCAATCACACTGAGCTTTCATTATCATTTGACTATTTAGCAGCTAGTGCATTATTACTGTCAAAAAATACACTTCACTACATAAAAACTTGGAGTAGCAAGACTGACTTAGCATATAGATAAATTAGGACTAGCACTGTTGTTATTTTTTTTTCTCAAAAATATAAACATTACACATGCTAATACGGGTTTAAGTATATGGAAGTATATGAACTGGAATTACCTGTCAGGGTTCACACCAGACTGATACTAAAATTATGCTAAATATTTAAATTAATGTACATACATCAAACTACTGTTCTAAATGAAATTCATTTTAAGCATCAAGTGTTCCTTCTTACAGCTAATAGAAAACCAAAATTCTGGCCAGGAAAAAACACTTCAGCTTCAGCCTCCTCGACAGGTAGTAAACTGCTGCATTGGAAAAGATCTCACAGACTCTCCCTGAGGATGCATTTGCACTGGTTTGATAGATATTTTTGGCTTACATAAACAAAAGAGAGAAATTTGACAGCTATGTCAAAATGCAGTCATGACAACAAGGTAAGAGAGTATTTCCTCTTTAGTAACTCTTCTTATTTTCTGTTTTCTCTAAATCAAAGTCTGAAGTTCTGTTTTATTTTGAAAAGGCAATTATTATTAACAGCATTAACAATCATAATAATAATAAATCTAGCCTGTATTTTAGACATTGCAAAGACAGTAAGATTCTACATTCTGCTTTTAGAGCCATCTCACTGGTTCAGAAGAAGGTAAGAGATAGAACTTCTATAGCTGTACAATATGGATACAGCCAACGATAAAAACTACTTCTTGAAATAGCGTGGGAAAATAGCCCCAACCCCCCTCCCCGAAAAAAAACCCCAAACTCAAACCCAAACAAGCCCACCAGCCAGTAATTCAAGCTGGTAATCTGTATTCTAGATCAAAAACATTTCTACTTCTGCCAGGGAACCCCTTCTTACCTCCGGGGTTTTCTTTGCAAGCTACAAACTTAAAAATAGTCTGAAGCTGCTGTCCATTTAGTCACAAGCAGAATAAAACTACTATAGCAAAATAGATAGAAAGCGAGAACTTACTTTGCCCTTCAAATTTTCGTATGATTGTACCCAAAAATGTATTTTGTGGTGCCACATGACCTCTGCGAACAGGCATGTTTGTACAGGTCTTCGGTTTTCTGTGCACAATGACTTCTCCAAGGATCTCCTACACGGCTCCAGCCCAAAGCACCGAGCCAGCTACCCTTTGTGACAAATCATCGTCCTCTGGAGCTCGGAAATCTCTTCCCATTAGCACCACTTCTAGAGACACGCTTTTCCTATTGGAGTCAGATTCATCCCCCAGTTTCTTTCTTTTTCTTTCTTTCTCTCCTTGCTTTCTTTTCTATTTTTTTTTTCCCGTAGGATCTCGGACGCTATTGTCTGGGGCGGGTAGGGGTGGGGTAAGCAGGAGGAGGTGGCGGGTGGGGAAAGATTACAAGGGTAATCGATCTCTAGCACCAAACATCGCCAATTTTCCAAAGCAAATGGCTGTGACCCGGCAGTTTCCGACGCTGTAGTGGTGGTTTGAGGGCTGGAAGACTAATGTTTCTCCGCTGCCAGAGGGAGTGACGTTCCCCCCCTCCGGGCTTCACCACGGCGCGCAGCAGCTCGGATTACTCAAGCGTGGTTTAGCAAGAGCCAGCCAATAAATCTCTTCAAAACTCGGCGACAAACAGCGGCATCAGGAATAAGCTGCACCCCAGCAGCACCGCGACGTGCCACATCCCCCACCGCGGCGGCTGCAGGGGTCAGCAGGGACGGAGGGCGATGGCGGCGGGGGGGCCCCGCCACCTCCGGTAGCCCCGGCGTCCCCGCCCTCCCGGC